>OX465278.1:37827500-39027500 GCA_949987645.1 Tachina grossa | reverse complement strand
TCGCAATCAGCGGGCATTGACGAGAGCCATAGCAGACGAACCAAAAGCACTAGTAAAACATTTGCCAGTTACAACAGCAAATTATGAAATTGCATGGAACATTTTGGTTGATAGGTACGATAACAAAAGGCTCATTGTGACAACGCTACTTAACAACTTGCTTTCTCATCCGCAAATGAAAACCGAAACGGCACAAGCGCTAAAAAATATACATGATGTCACTAAAGAATGCATCCATGGTTTAAGCGCACAAGGACTGCCAGTGGACAGTTGGGACGCCATAATTGTTCACATTTTGTTGAAAAAACTCGATCAATCAACTCAAACTGTATTTGAACAATCACTAGAAAACAACAAGAAACTCGTAAGTCTAAAAGATCTGCTTAGATTTATAGAACACCGTTTCCAAGCATTGGAAACACGCGGAAGGTCTTACGAATCTGGTGGGGGGAAGGATAGAGCCAAACTTATAACTGCAGCTACATCAACCCCAAACTGTAAAGTATGTGGAATGCCTGGGCATCCCATATACTACTGTGAAAGGTTCCTAAAAATGTCCCCAGCTGGGAGATTACTATGGACACAAAAAAAGAAGCTTTGTGTCAACTGCTTTAAATCAGATCATGCTGCCAAGGCATGCACGTCACGGTCTTGCTCAAAGTGCACAAAAAGACACAACACATTGTTGCACTTAGAATTAGCGAGAGGAACCCTTTCAGCAACATCGGCAGAAGGAACACAAAAACCAGCGTCTGTATCAAATGAAAATAAACCAATCGTAGCTACAACAAACAAACAGCTCATCGACAATACTTACGTATTACTAGCCACTGCAAGAGTAAAGGCAGTTGGAGCCAATGGTGACACATGCACATTTCGAGCTTTATTAGATTCTGGATCACAAGTCAATCTGGTTACAACCCGCGTACTGAATAAACTATCATTGAATTCCTCAAACTCTTCATTGCGCATTGAAGGAATTGGCCGTAAAGTTCAAAACGTATCCCAACGAATCAATATAGAACTACATGCATATTCAGGCAGCTATGCCACCAGAATCGAAGCATTTGTTCTTCCAACTATTGTACCACCTCAGCCTACAAATTCTTTCGACACGTCAGATTGGAATCTCCCTGAAAATATTAAATTAGCTGATCCATGTTTCAATCAAATGGATAAAATTGACATATTGCTCGGAGCTGAATTTTACCATGAATTGATGCGCCCACAACAAATAAAGATCAACCAAAAACTACCTATTCTGCAAAACACAGCATTGGGTTGGATCGTCACGGGTAAATTACAAAAAGGAAACGACAACTCGGTAACTTGTGCAGTGTTTACCCCAGAAGAGCAAACAACAAACCAGCTTATTGAAAAATTCTGGAAGCTTGAAGATATGAATAATACAGAACGAGCACTATCTTTGGCTGAGAAACGATGTGAGGATCATTTTGCACAAAACGTTAAAAGAAACGAGGATGGGAGATTCATTGTGCGCCTACCATTCGCAGAAAATCCATCCGTTCTCGGAAGTTCCAAAACAGTGGCATTCAATCGGTTTTTAGCATTGGAAAAACGATTGAACCTTAATCCTGAGCTTAGAACAGGATACAACAAATTCATGCAGGAGTACGAAGACTTGGGACACATGGAAGAAATACAAGAGGACGACATTCCTAATTTACATTACGTCATGCCGCACCACTGCGTACTGAAACCTGACAGCTCAACCACAAAACTAAGAGTAGTTTTTGACGCATCAGCTAAGACATCCAGTGGTTCCTCTTTGAATGACATAATACATGCCGGACCAATCGTACAAAGTGAGCTGTTTTCGGTACTGTTGCGATTTAGGATGCACAGAATTGTCTTCACTGCAGACATAGAGAAAATGTACCGGCAAATTCAAATCGATGACACGGACCAGATGTTCCAGCTCATCATATGGAGATACAACAAGCATCAAGACATCAAATATTATCGTCTAAAAACTGTAACATATGGCACCTCCTCTGCACCCTACCTGGCAACTAAATGCCTTCAACATTTAGCTATTCAAAACGCGACAAAATATCCACAAGGTGCGTCAATTTTACGTGATGATTTTTATGTGGATGATTGCCTCACCGGAGCTGATTCTATAAGCACAGCATTAGAGTCACAACGACAACTAAGCTTAATCCTAAGAGAAGCTGGTTTTAAGCTGCGGAAGTGGTGTTCAAATCATCCTCAGTTATTGAGTGGAATTGCACCTGAAGACCAGGAAATCAACTTGGATTTAGACGAGAATTCAGATTGCTCAATTAAAACACTCGGATTAATATGGCTCCCAAAGTCTGATCAATTATGTGGAAGGTCACAAAAGCCAACGGCCACAAAGGTAACAAAAAGAATAGTCAGTTCAGAACTAGCCAAGATATTTGATCCTCTAGGGATTTTTGGGCCGGTAGTTGTACGAGCCAAGATATTTTTGCAAGAGCTGTGGCAGTTACCAATTTCATGGGATGACGAGTTACCCATGAATCTTCAGAAAGAATGGAATAAATTTCGCACAAATATAGAAACCCTAAACAAAATAAAGATAGAGAGATTCGTATTACAACACGGAAACCCACTCACCACAGAAATTCATACGTTTGTCGATGCATCTGAACGAGCTTATGGCACAGCAATCTACATTCGTTCAACATATAAAGACAAAACTGTTGTAACCAGATTGCTATGTTCCAAGTCCAGAGTAGCACCCATCAAAAGGCAAACGTTGCCTCGCTTGGAATTATGCGCGGCGGTATTAGGTGTTGAACTAACAAATAGGGTAAAAGAAGATCTTCGTCTACAAAATACTGCAAATTTTTTTTGGTCGGACTCAAAAATTGTTCTTGCTTGGATAAACTCGTCAGCAGCATCCTTCCACACCTTTGAAACAAACAGGATAACAAAAATTCAAGGCCTAAGCGATTCACATCAATGGCGACACGTCAGTTCTAAAGAAAATCCAGCCGACGCAATATCTCGAGGAATAGCACCAGAAAACCTATCACAACATTCAATGTGGTTTTATGGTCCTTTATTTCTCTCGGGACAAAGGAGTGAATGGACAAC
Organism: Tachina grossa; assembly: GCA_949987645.1. Lineage (NCBI taxonomy): Eukaryota > Metazoa > Arthropoda > Insecta > Diptera > Tachinidae > Tachina > Tachina grossa. The sequence goes on along the minus strand of OX465278.1, from coordinate 39,024,395 downwards.
CTCAACTTCACAAGCAATTGAGACACCTTGCAATGAAGAACGTAAAATGACAAAGCATGTTCTAACAGTAGCCGCTTTGCATCAAAATTATGCAGACATTATAAATCGGATAAACCACCGAAACTCATTTAAAACTCTTCAACACACAATCGGTTATGTGTTGAGATTTATTAGAAATTCCAAAATTACAAATATTTATCGCTCAAACAAAAGGGAGCTCGATGCATTCGAATTAGAAGAAGCTCTGAACATTATCATCAAGATCATCCAAGCAGCAGAGTTTGGGGAAGAACTGGAAAGGCTATCACATCAAGCACCTGTACATAAAACAAGTCCCTTGGCCTCGTTAAACCCATTCATGGATGAACATCAGATAATGCGCGTGGGTGGTCGTCTGGAGCAGTCAACATTATCGTTCAAGGCAAAACATCCTGCAATTTTAACATATAATCATCCTATGACAAAATTATTAATGCTCAAGCTACACGAAGAGAACCGTCATTGTGGCCCACAGTCATTGTTAGCAGCATCCAGGTCACAGTTCTGGATTACGAACGGGAAATCACTGGCACGAAGTACCGTCCACAAATGCATACGATGCACTAAGGCTAGGCCGGTGCTTTTCAAACAATTAATGGGAAATCTTCCGGCAGATAGAGTGACCCCAGCACGTCCTTTCATAACCACAGGAGTGGATTATTTTGGCCCAATTTGGATTCATCACAAAATCAGGGGTAAAAGGCCAGACAAGGCCTATATTGCAGTATTTTGTTGCTTCGCGACTAAGGCCATTCACATGGAAGTCGTATCAAATCTGTCTACAGAAGCATTCATAGGTGCACTACGACGTTTCATCAGCAGAAGAGGCCACTGTCAGACTTTGTATTGCGACAATGCTACTAACTTCGTAGGAGCAAACAATAAAATTACTGAATTAAAAGAATCAATATATTCTCAATCAGCGCAAGAGAAGATTACACGAGTATGCAGCAATCAGTCAATAAATTTTAAATTCATTCCACCAAGAGCCCCTCACTTCGGTGGACTTTGGGAAGCGGCTGTCAAATCCGCCAAACACCTTTTACTGAGAAGTGTGTCAGCTGCATCACTTACATATGAAGAATTGGAAACAATAGTAGTTGAAATAGAAGCAATCTTGAATTCACGGCCACTAGTCCCTCTCTCATCAAGCTACGATGATCTTCAAGCTCTGTCTCCAGGTCATTTTTTAGTAGGGGAACCTTTGACATCAGCAGTAGATGTAAATGCCCAACCCCCAAGCATATCGTTAGATGCAAGATGGAAAATAACTTCAGAAATCAAACGCAAATTCTGGAAGGAATGGACTCAAAACTATTTACATGAGCTACAGCAAAGGGGAAAATGGAAGTCTCCTTCACCGAACGTCATTGAAGGCATGCTTGTTATCCTTAAGGAAGATAATACTCCAGTGCTGCAATGGCCATTGGGCAGAATCAACCGCATTTACAAGGGAGATGATGGACTTATAAGGGTATGCGACGTCAAAACAGCAAAGGGAATTTTTAAGAGGCCAATACACAGACTGGCACCTTTGTTCAACGACTCCCTTACAGAACATTACGGATATGACAACTCGAACTTACAAAAGAGGCAAAGTTCATCAGAAAATGATGCTATACAACCAAAACGAAAGGTAGTGTCATATGCCTCATTGGGAGTCTTTAATATACTTTTTGTTTCACTACTTCTGTTACCGATAATAGTGGCCTCCCCAATCAATGTTACAGAATTTTCTTCCGATCCAGGATTGTATTTCGAAGGCATGGGCTCCACAAAATTGATGACAGCTACCTGGAAATTCATTATATACTATGATTTAACACCAATTTGGGATAGAAACAAGGTTTTGGAAGTTGGTATAACATCATTTTCAAGACTCTGCAAGCAATCGGTAGCCTTTGAATCATGTGAGATGCTTTCCATACAACTTCAACATACTTGGGACAAGCTTATTCAAGAATCAGACCTTTTAATTTCAAAAAGGAACCGGAGAGCTGCACTTGATGTTGTGGGGAATATGGCCCATGCTCTATTTGGAGTCCTGGACTCAGATTATGCAGAACAAATGGCTCAAACTATAACTAACGTAAAGCAAAATGAAGAGTATCTACATCTGTTATTAAAAAACCAAACTTCAGTAATAGATTCTACCATTAACATTCTTAAGCAAAGCGAGAACAATACTAAGGTGCACTTTTCAGAACTTAAGAAAACCATCTATCAAGATCTAAATAAAGTTCAAAATGAGAATTCAAATCTACGACAAGTCCAAAATCTAATGTCTCTGGCAATTCAATTAAATACACTTGCCTCAGATTTGCAAAGAATTGAAACAGAGCTGGTCGCTGCCCTCACGCATACGAACCACGGAAATATAAGCCCACTTATCCTTACACCAAAACAATTAAGATCAGAGATTGCTAAAATTAAAGGACACCTTCCCATGGGCCGTACATTACCAGTTGAAGACACCGACTTGCTAGAACTATACAAAATTATGAATGTTAAGGGCACAGTAACTAACACAAATGTAATTTTCGTTATTGAGTTACCATTGGTGGACCAAGGAAAATTTGAACTTTACAAGGTCATTGCAATACCCACAAAAATAAACAATACGACCATTGGCATAACAACCGACATTGAATATCTTGCTGTTAATGACCACCGCGATGAATACTTGGCGCTAAACATACTTCAATTCAATAAATGTATTGCAGTCATAGTCGACATATACATATGTCCAGCATTGCAAATACAAATGGCAAAAGATTCCGGCAGTTATTCTTGTGAAATTGCTCTCTTCAACAACAAAACATCCCCTGATTGTAATTTTGGCTATATCCAGAACAATATCTCTTTTATTCCTTTGCACAACGTAAACCAATGGCTGTATGCAACAACAACTCCTATAGAGCTAACTGCAGTCTGCGGCAATGATATCATCCATATACATGTCAAGACTTCTGGTATAATGAGCATGAACTCAGCTTGTATAATAAAAGGAAAATTTCTTACAATTCGTGGACACGAAACTAGTGTCACTACTTTGCGCAACTCATATGCAACATTTGGTAATATCACCTCAATAGGAAAACCCTCTGAAGTTAAGAAAATATTAGAGCCAAATCTCGTCTTGGATACCAAATTAGATCAGCTTACCGATATTCAAAAACAACTAAGGCACATTAAGAATTCTTCACTTGATATACATCAGCCAGCAATTCAACACCCGAACGTAGGCTTCTTTGCTCTACTTCTATCGCTACTCATAATCCTAACACTTACTGCCTGGCAATGGCGAGTCAAATGCAACAAAACCGCCTCAATCAACTTAACACCGGCACCGCCAATGCCAACACCACGTCATCCAATTTCTGAAGTTTAGCTCTACAGGTTTTCGCTGACTGCTCAACGCGGCGGAGAATGTTAATACATACACTACTTCATTATAATACTTTTATTTACTTTTATTATTATTAAAAGTTGTATATATTTTTAAAGCAATCCTTCCCTTTTTTTATTATAACAAATATAAATTTTGTTTATGTAGTATTTTAAGTTCATTTAACCAGGTTTTGTTTACAAATTAATAAGTTTCATATTGCAATCAGTCATTTACCTTTAAGAATAGTATTGCAATAATTTATAAAATGCAAAGTCAGGCTTTATGAGAATTGCTGAATATGTACATTGCTAGTAATTTTAATGTAGACATAAGAAAATAAAATTGTATAAAAGACTGGCAAAAATAAAGAAATTATGGCAAACAAAAATTAACTTTCTTGATTGCTTAACTGGTCTTAGTGCTTCAACTAAAACTTAAATTTAAATCACATTAGCACATGGTGTTTCCACCTGGGCTAAAAACAAAATAAAAACAATATAAAACAAAACAAATTTATACACTCTGAGCTCCAAAGGAAACCTTTGGTGCTCAACCATTTACACACAGTTGTCAACACAACAAGTGTTTTTTATGGGAATTGTTACAATTTAAGTTTAAAATTTTTTAAACGCACTAATAATCCCAAATTAATTAATTTCTTAAATTTCATGTTTCAGTAAATGTTGCCATGCTCTAAAAAAGCTTAGAGCTTTTACACTAAAATAATACTTACGAAAATCAACAAAACATGCAAAATGTACAAATCGAAAAGTATTCGACTCAGCCGGTTTTCAAATTGTAAAAAACCGAACTATTCGACATTCGAAAAATCAACATTTTGAAAAAACCGACAACCGAATTTTGAAGAAACCGGATTTTAAAACCGGTTGAAAAACCGAGTCGATCACCCTAGTGCGCACACAGGGACGAATTGAAAATTCAGTGCGACAAAATTATTTACTTTATATGGACTCAATAAATTTTAATAAAAATAGGAACCTCAAGGTTTTTAGGGTCGTTGATTACGAATATGATGTCAGTTTTTAAAAATTTAAAATGTCGGATTTAATATGGCGGACAATTTTTGAAAAACGTATGGAATACGCTTTAAGCGTATTAGACGAGGTTTTTTGGGGTCGCTGCTTACGAATCTTATGTTAGTTTTGAAAAATTCAAAATGGCGGATCCAATATGGCAGACCATTTTAAAAAATTAATCGAATTTGCTCAAAACTTATTGCACGGGAATTAGGTGTACTACTTAAGGAAAATATGCTACATTTATTGAAAGGGGAAACTGGCGGACCACCACTTGACTTTTTTATACTTATTTGTAGTTGTGATTTTTAACTTATAAGGAAAAGTCGTGGAACTGTTTGGAATTTTTTTTAAAGCTCTAGCTAAAGTACATTTTTCAATATATTTCATAATAAAAATAGTATATTATACCTACACTACGTATAATTGTTGTTTTAATAATAACTGCAAATTAAATAAGAAACCTGATGTTTAAAAATATATTTAAAAAACTTTAAACTGCAAATTTACAAAAAAAAATGTCGAGTTTAGCAACAATAAACGCTATAGATGCTGTTGACAGGTATAAGTGCATTTAACAGATAATAATACTTTGCACGCACGTACAGACTAATGCGATGCGTTAAAAAAATAAATTTTTGTAGGTTTATTGCGTGCTGGTATATAAAACATATTAAGTGCAATACTGGTTACATTTAACAAAATAAAAAACTCCATTTTTGTCGTCCTAATTCGGTCATTTGTCCCTGTGTGGTGCGTAAGACAACGTTTGCCTCGCTCAGCTAGAAAATTTATATATTTATAAAGATGTTCTCAAAATTATATTTTTTTATGTTAATTTTATTTAATGTTTATTTAATAATTATTAATTATATCACAAGGCGAATTGATACAAGGTGGTCTTGATTTGCAACTCCGCGTATTCGCCTTGTATATTTGTTAGTGTAAAATTTCCTGCTGTCGGAATATTTCTTAACGTTTTGGTGCATTTGACAGCAGGGAATTTATGTCAGCTGGCGAATTAAGATCACCTTATGTGAATTCGCCTTGTTATATCAATTATTACAATATCAATTATAATTGATTTGTTTATTTTAATAATTTTTTTTTCTATTTTCTTACAGGTATGTACTAAAAATAAAGCAATATTTGGGTAAGAGATTTGTAGGTTTGCTGTTAATATTTTACTTTTATTTATACCATAGGGACTGACTGATATTCTTCCTGCTGTTTCTGTTGTCTAAAAGAGAGGATACATGCTTAAAGTATCAAATAAGTGTGTCCTTATTGAAAAAAAAAAAAAAAAATAGGCAAATGAAAATGATGTTTAAAGAACAAATAGCAATGACAAGACTGATATAAAACAGTAATGGTAAATTGTGGACTTTCATAGCAAAATATATTTCAACAAATTGTGATATTGGACATTAGTGTCCTGCACAAGATATCTTATAAGAACTTTTAAGACATGAGGGATTTTTCAAATGCTTTACTACAGCGAAATCTTATAAAACAAACGTTAACAACACTGTTTGTAAGAAATTTTTTGGAGTATTGTAGGTATAAGAGTAAAGAAGAAAACACTTCGTGACGGAAGAATTTGTGATAATTGCTTCTTTCTACGCATGAGCGCGTGTACAAACGTCATGCATGTATGTGTGTATGATCTTTTATGTTTCTGCGCACATGCAAAGGCACACACATGCATTAACATTAGCTGTATGAGGTTAATCACATAGCTTACCATCTACATATTACACACACACTCAAACGTACAATATGAAAAATAACAAGCATACACTAATCAACAGTACTTCTTTTGAGTGTTTGTTACAAACAAGCTGTCTTGGCGACATCGCTTGTTACAACTGATATACACGTACACCAATACATCCATCGTGCTTCGGTTATAGTACGACAGCATTTATTATTGGTTTAGTATAATACATGCGACATGAATACATTTAAAAATCATGACGTATTTACATTTAAAGACTGTTTATGCAGGTCTCTATTGGATATCAAACCAATTCACGGATTCCATTTATACTGAACACTTTTTTAAGTAACTTTTACCACACGCATTTATACCAAGTACTTGAACGCTAGTGCTGAGGCTGCAGCCTGCTTCGAAGACAGCATGTTGTTACGTTAGTGTCTATCTTTGTAATTACAATTGTCTTTAGTGTAATTTCACAAGCAATTACCTAAACTAGCACACACATTTTCATATTTCATTGTTATTTTCGATATAAGTTGTCGCTAGAACATTTTTTGTTCACATCGTGAGACAGGCCATAACTAACTCAATACATACAGGCATGTTCTGAATATCATAATATAATAATAAAAATATAATCCGAAACTTATTTGCTAATGGTTCAGCGTTGTCTATATATTTCATTGTTGCTGTAACAAATCATCAGTAGACTTCAACCACACATTTTGAATAGTCACAAACTTCTGACAACATGTCGAATAATAAATTTCTTAAATGTTGAATTTAAATTTTATTTTTCATTTTGCCTTACAATTACTTTTATTGTTATCCGATGGATATCTAATTGTGTAAAGGTGTAGAAAAATAAAATAGATTCGTATCGAATATAAATTATTTGCTGGGTTTTTGTATTAGTTTCTAAGCCTACTACGCTTATTTTTCTTTTGTGATTTTCAAAAATACTATTATTTGTGAATTCTCAAATAGTTCTTGAAAGTCTGTATATAAGATAAGAGGTTTGTGACTATTCAAAATGTGTGGTTGAAGTCTACTGATGATTTGTTACAGAAACAATGAAATATATAGACAATGCTGAACCACTAGCAAATAAGTTTCGGGTTAAAATAAACTTCTGACAATATGTCGAATAATAAATTTCTTAAATAAAAATATAATAATTTTCTTGCACATGTTATTAAAATCATTTACGATAAATTTCGTTCAGAAATGATATTTGCTGTTTAAGAGTTAACAAATATGCATGTTTGCTCGGCATTAGCATTAGTTCCCTTCAAACAGGGCTATTATGAATAAAATTACGCGGGAAATTTCTCCCTTTTCCAGTTAGAATTTTTTGTTTTCCCTATTAATTGCTATTAGTTGGAATTATTTCCCGGGAAAAATTTCTCGCGGAATTTTATTCATAATTGCCCTCAAAATGTTTGGGGGGAAAAATTGCGAAAAATCCCTCATTTTTCGAAGATATGCTTACCTTTCCCCCCACCCCCCGCGATTTTTCGCCCAGGGAAGTTGTGGGAATAGTGAGAGTGGGGAAATTTAATAAAATGCCTGGTGAATTGTTATTCATAATAGGGGAAATTGGAAAAGGGAACAAAATCCCTGGGAATTGTTATTCTTGATTGAGCTAAATATTTGCTGTTACATATATTTTAATGTGAAATGTTCCTTCTAGTCTAATACTCTAATACTCTTTCTCCAGCGAAAATTGCACTAGTTAAAATGTCGACAACTTTCCCTTTATGCGCGAGTAGAGATACGTTAGAGACAACAGTTCTAGTGTATATCTGGTGATATTGTCAATAGTTTGTTTTTGTTTTTATTATGCTGTGCAATAATATTAATTAAATATATGTAGACGAGGGTTAATAAAATCTAGTAGTGAATCTTTGGTTCAAATATCTCCATATAGTCGTAAAAAAACTACCTTCTTAATAGTGGTAAAGTCTACTGTTATATTTTCCATGACAACCCTATCTTATTTGTCAATAGGCATTTGCATTGCCTGGGGTACACCTAGTCAGTAGCACTATTGACAATGTCACTAGAAAATCACTATAAGCTTATTATTGGCAACGAGCGAGGAAATATCGATATTGTAGACTAGAGCCCCTAAAATTTACTAGTGAATCTTTGGTGCCAATGTCTCCATGGGACCACATGGAGACATTGGCACACAACAAACAACTACTTATGTAAAGGTTGTGTGTTAATAGGGATGTGTAACTAGTATGTAGTGTGTTGAGAAGTTCTATAGCCCAATTATTATTTTTATCCAGCTGTACAGGGGGTCCAGCTTATAACTAGGCGTTCAAAGGAACTGCCAGAAAAAGTGAGAATTCAATAATTAAACAATGCAAGTTATTGCCGGTTTATGTTCATTCATTAAAATCTGATTTATTCAATGTTTTACTCTACTTATATACTATTTTACATTTTATTATTTTTGTGTTTCTTTATGTCTTTACTTTTGCTGACCATCTAAAGGGTGTTTTTTTTAGAGGTATAGAACTTTAAATTGAAATAAAACACAAGAAAATCGTTTTAATGTCCATCAATTTGGCTTTATTGGAAGGATAATTTTATGCCATTAATGTTTAAATATGATTTCGGGCATGTGGCCGACGCGGCTGGCTCGAATAAAGCCAATTCTACAGGTCCAATTTTCAACCACTTTTTCGAGCATATGGGGCCGTATGTTGGCAATAACGCCACGAATGTTGGCTTCCAAGTCCCCTAACGTTTCTGGTTTGTTGGCGTAGACGAGCGACTTCACATATCCCCAAAGAAAATAATCCAATGGTGTCAAATCACACGATCTTGGTGGCCAATTGACAGGTCCATTCCGCGAAATTATGCGCTCATCGAATGTTTCCTTCAATAAATCGATTGTGACGTGCGCTGTGTGGCATGTAGCGCCGTCTTGTTGTAACCACAACTCATCCACATTCATGCCATCCAATTCGGGAACAAAATAGTCGGTTATCATGGCTCTATACCGGTCTCCATTAACGGTAACTGACTCTCCAGCATTATTTCGGAAGAAGTATGGCCCAATGACTCCACCAGCCCATAGAGCACACCAAACAGTCAGTTTTTGTGGATGTAATGGCGTCTCAAGGGTCTCATGTGGATTCTCTTCACTCCAAATGCGGCAATTTTGCTTGTTGACGTAGCCATTCAACCAAAAATGAGCCTCATCACTGAACAAAATTTTGCGATGAAAATCAGCATCGAGCTCAATCTCATTTTCGGCCCATACACCAAAATCACGACGCATTGCATGGTCTCGCGGCTTTAATTCTTGCACAAGCTGGATCTTGTAAGGTCGCAAGCCAAGATCTTTGCGCAAAATCTTCCATAAAGTTGATGGACAAAGCTCCAATTGCTGTGCACGGTGGCGAATCGATTCATTCGGGTCCTCTTCAACACTTTGCTCTACAGCGGCAATTGTTTCTTCGGTGCGCACTGTTCGACGTCTCTGCGGATGCGCATTATCACATAGAGTAAACGTAGTGCGAAAACGATCCATGGTTAACCGAATTAATTGCTCTGATGGACGATTATGTCGACCATAAAATGGACGGAGCTTGCGGTAAACTTCGCGAACTGAACCATTATTTTCGAAATAAATTTGCACGATTTGCAAGCGTTGTTCTTTTGTCAACCTGTTCATGATGAAATGGCAAACCAAACTAAATATTAATCATTTGACAGCTGACAAAATGGCCGCCAGTTAAAAAAGTGATGCCAACTTAAAGTTCTATACCTCAATAAAAAACACCCTTTATAATAGAATAATTTTGTAATGAAAACAAAAGTGTGTCATTTAAATTTAATTCAGTAAGCGTTTTGTTAATTATTACAATGAACTGTGTTCCAATGCAATTATATTATGATACAGTGTATTACAGTAAGTGAGGTACACTACACTTAGTCAGTAGTGCTACAGTCTAGTGTTGGATTTTCAATGACAAGCTAATGTTAAATGTCAATAGATGATACCATTGGCTGGGATACACCTACTGACAACGTCACTAAATCACCACAATTTCACTATTCGCACTTTCTGCAGGGTTATTTTATTTTTTGAAAGTAGAAAAATCTTATTTTTAAAAGTTTTTTTTTTTATAATTTATCGACACCAGCCGCCACAGCAGCGTATTAAATGTTAAGTAATATTAAATTTACAAGAGGACTCGTTTTAATAGACAACTCCTTATATGTATTGATAAAAATTTTATCTCCTCATAAAGATGCCATTAATTATATTACCTTAACATTTTTATGTTTATCTTATGTATTTTTCCGAAGAAAAAAAAACCAATTTATTAAATTCTAATCTATCATTTGGAAGTTTTATGTTTCTTATTTCCACTGACACAAGCACCAAAAATACTCGTAATTTAAAATTTTCTGCATACTTTTGCAGCAGTTTGTCGAAAATTGTTAACATTTTTTTCTTCCCATTATTAGAAATTTCTCTGTTTGCTTTTTTTCCACATTCACTTTGAATAAATAAAAAAAGGAAAGTGTGAACATTTGTTGTGTTATCTTGATGGTACAAGAAATATTTGGGTTGCTAATGCTGCCATTTTTTTGTTCTTTTCTATTTTCCTTTTGCTACAACTGATGATGTTGTGTACACAACATTTTCACATTTTTAAATTATTCTCCCATACGTGTTGGTATTTTTTTTACTGCAATATTCTAATCGAAATTCAATATTCTGTCCTTTAGTTTGTTTTTTTTTTTTGCATCTTTGTATTGTTGTTTAATAACAGAAGAAGCAAAAAAAAAAGGAACGATTGCTTTCATCTTTTCACTCCGTATGTTGTTGTCTTACACTCCCTGCATCGATGGCTCGTTTTAGATTTTTTTTCTTATATTTTCCATTTTGTTTGTAGTTGAAATTTAAGCTCTTTGCCACTTTTTAATTCAAGTTTAATGGTTTATTTAGTATAAAGAGTGGGAATGCTTGTTACCGTTGAATACTTGGTGGGAACACGCTAATGAGTGTAAAAGAAATTAAGGCACTTCTGCAGGTTAGGTTAGAAAGGAATGATAAGAAATTGTATGCTTCTTTAAACATTTATCGCTCTTCCTTCTAACTTTCAGCTAAAGCCTCACCAGTGTGTTTAGTAAAAATTGCTTTGAAAATTAAAAAGAAACTTTCCTTGAAAAGACTTTAGATATATTGTTGCATAAAAAAAATCCAATTTTAATTATTCGGCAATTTAAAAAAATTAAGATAATTTGGATTTTATCACACGTAAAATAAACTAATTGACAATTGCTCAGAAATAATTATTGTTGATTTTTTAAGGGTTCCGTACACTAACAAAGAAATCGAAACCTATTGTTTTCGCTACGCTGTCCGTCCGTCCGTTACAGCTGTTTTCTCTGAAATTTTGACAGAATATGTAGAACTTTGGCCGATACAACAAGAAATACCATACAATAGTTAATCCTAAAATAAATAAAAAAAATAAAAATTAAAGGGTGTTCTATCAATTAATGTAATTTTAACCAGGGACCGTAACTGTTATGACTTTTATCGAAAAAGTCAAGAAAAAAAAGTTATTTTTAACTCTTATTTTTTGAGGCAGAAATAAAAGTTATCTCTTAACTTTTATTTTTTAAGGCAAAAATTAAAAGTTATTTTTGACTTTTATTATTTTACTCAAAAAATAAAAATTAATTTTTAACTTTTAATATTTTAAGGCAGAAATAAAAGTCTTGAATTAAGAATTGCATAGTAATACGCTAGTTTTATTGCCTCCCATTTATAGGTAATAATAATTGATGTATATTACAGAAGTCTATAAAAATTATTGTTATTATTATTATTGTGATAACGGATGTTTTATCATTTATAGCATTGAAAGCAATAAAACTTGTGTATTACTATGCAATATTTAATTCATGACTTTTATTTTTGCCTTGAAATATTAAAAGTTAAAAAATAACTTTTATTGCTTGAGTAAAATAATAAAAGTCAAAAATAACTTTTAATTTTTGCCTTAAAAAATAAAAGTCAAAATTAAAAGTTATTTTTTGACTTTTATCAAAAATGGCACAAATTTAAAAGTCATACAAAAATTTGCATCTACATCACCTATGTATCATAATGATAAGAACCAAAATTTTCTACGATCATTTTTTATGTGTGCTTTTTTGATGTAAATTTTTAAAAATAACAGTTATTTTCTGTCCCTAATTTTAACTATGTAATTTTTACAACTTCCTGTATCTTGTAAACCGTAAGTGGAAAACTCTTGAAATTTTCAAAAACGCTAAAATTAAAAATTCCCAAAACTATAAAATCGCCAAACCGAAAAAAAACCGCCAAAAACCTAAAAAAAATTGCCAAAAGGAAATAGAGCACGAAACTAAAATAAGAAACGCCAAAACAAAACAAAGCGCCAAACTAAAAAAAAATCGCCAAAATGAAAAACGCCTAAAACCTAAAAAATCGCCAAAACGAGAAAAGCACCAAAGCTCAAGAAAATCGCTTAAAATAAAATAAGTCGCCAAAACCGAAAAAACGATAAAAACGAAAAAAACGCCAAAAAAGAAAAAACGCCAAAACTAAAAAAACGCCAAGCATCGAAAAAGCCAAAGTTCGTATAGTATAATATCCCAGAAAAAAATTACACATTACCATTGGAACTACACGCCATGTAATGACTTACTTTTCTGATTACCAAATTCCTTTACCCGCTTACAAATCACATTACCTAAGATTTAAATAAATCGTATCATTCTACCTTACAGCTTGCCGTATCGTTCAACTTTGTGGACAAGTTACAGAAAATGTAACATTTTGCACAGCACATTTTTTTTGTCTGTCATTAAATGCGTCAAGCTTTGACATTCGCTACAGAAAAATGTGCTACCAGCACATATTTTATAACTAGTAACATGCATTGTATATGGTACGATTTTTGTCAGCTGACACGCAACATCACGATACGATTTTACCAATTCTACCTATAGTCTTGCAATGGACTAACAATACTTTTTCTAGCAACGACGTCTGACAAAAATATTGGCAGTTCACACTGTTGTAAGATATCTCAAGCTTTCACCTGTAATATCATTGATAATATCAATTAATTAAAGCAATTAAAATGTTATATTATTATTTGAAATTATTAATTGCTGAAGCATTTTTTCTGTGTATCAACAACGTTGAACTCAAAATACTATGAATACTTTCGTTTGTATGTGCACATGTGAAAATCGTGAATATTTTCAATTAAAAAAACAAAAGTCGGAATGTAGTGCCTCGTTTTTATCGCACAATATTATACAAATTATTGTTATTAGAATTCTTATGATTTCATCCTTATTATCGATTTATTTGTAGGATCAAATCAAACATATGTAAATCCTATTTCACTAGTGAAACTCCTAGATAATGTCTGCTTGTGATTTATTTTAATTAATAACTATTGACAATAATTATATTCAAATATTTAAACTTAACGGATTTCATGATGACACCGATTAGTGTCCAGTGACATGAAATGATAACAAACATACAATTATATACAACTATTATGATTATATACGCCCCACGTGTTACAACTGTGAGATCAGTCGTAAAAGGAGCTGCTGTGCACATGAAAGGGGGAGTTAGTGTCGAGGGCAGAGAAACAAGCCGATCGGCTCTCAGCCGGCTCAAGAGCCGCCGCCGACTTTTAATGCAACTTCAAGTCGCCGCCAATGCATGCGGCTTGCCTCGGCTCAAAATTGCAGCCGGCTAGTTGTTTTTTGTAGTTGCAAATTTGAACGACATCTAACAAATTATATGGAAGACATCAGGTGTTTGAATTTTTTTTGGAAATGTGTTTAAAAAACTAATAAATAGCGGCTGTCAATGTCAGCCGGCTCAAGCCGTCTTATGAGCCACCGCCGACTATTTTTTCCTAAGCCGCCGCCGCCGACTTTTTAAGACGGCTTGTTTCTCTGGTCGAGGGCTTGAGTAGGTGAGATAAATGAACTTGGTGGTTAGCCGCTGAATTGAATTTATCTTTGTAGGCAATTTTAGTAGCATTATTATTGGTGGTTAGCCGCTGATAATAATTAGGTATAAGTCTTGCATTGGTATTGGTGGTTAGCCGTTGATAACAATACAAGGTTAAGTCTGCATTTAGGAAAGGCAGTAGTATTGGTGGTTAGTCGCTGATAGTACTTTAGTTTAGTTAGTCTGTTCTGGGTATTGGTGGTCAGCCGCTGATAACCATTTCAGGCTAAGTTAAAATTTTATAAACTTTAGCTAGCTGTTGATAACATTACAAGATTAAGTCTGAATTCAGGAAAGGTAGTATTATTGGTGGTTAGCCGCTGATAGTAATTTAGTTAGTTAGTCTGTTCTGGTATTGGTGGTTAGCCGCTGATTAACCATTCAGGCTAAATCCAAGTTTTATAAAAATTAGTCAGCCGCTGAGAGCCACTCAGACTAAGTGCAAGTTTAATAAAAATTAGTTAGCCGCTGAGAGCCATTCAGGCTAAGTCAAAGTTTTATAAAAATTAGTAAGCCGCTGAGAGCCATTCAGGCTAAGTCAAAGTTTTATAAAAATTAGTTAGCCGCTGAGAGCGACTCAGACTAAGTCCAAGTTTAATAAAAATTAGTTAGCCGCTGAGAGCCATTCAGGCTAAGTCAAAGTTTTACAAAAATTAGTTAGCTGCTGAGAGCCATTCAGGCTAAGTCAAAGTTTTATAAAAATTAGTATGCCGCTGAGAGCCATTCAGGCTAAGTCCAAGTTGTATAAAAATTAGTCAGCCGTTGAGAGCCATTCAGACTTAAGTATAGAAAAGTTAGACGTCCGCTTAGTAATAGTATTGAGTAATGTTGTAAATAAATATATAGTAATATAAGAACATTGAATTGTAATAAATAAAAATACTGAAAAAAACACATCCTGCAGAGTGTTTCACTTTCATCTCACGACAGTCCAAACAAATAAATTTTTTTGACGAAACCTGGACACCGGCGAGTGATACCCCAGCCTTGAGAAAGCATCGTTACATACTTTAATTAATTCAATTAATCTTGTGATCGGGTTTAATATAACTATATATTGTATAATGTATTTTTTCTATTACATAATGAAATAAATATAACAATTAAAATCCAATATTTTATACGCCATCTCCAAATAAGGCCTTGGACCATATGACAATAAAAAGCTTTATTTAATTATAAAAATAGTTTAATTTTTTTTTTATTTAAATTGTTAAAACTATTCAAAAGAACTCTATTTGCATGGCTTACTACAACTATTTGAAATAATTATTTTATTCTCTGTTTCTTTTTAATTTTGTATATTTTTGTTCCTTTGAATTTGAAGTTAAAGAAAGTTTTAAGAAAACAAATTTCAACTTTAAGCACACAAAAGAGAGACACAGATACACTCACACACTCAATGAAACAAATTAAGAGAAAAATACTTTTGAGAAGTCGTTGAATATAATATAAAACTTAAACTAACGCAGAAATTGAGAATTTTTCTTTCCGAAGAATTGTAATCTAAAAGTTTTTTTTTTTTAAACTACTACGTTTGTTGCCACAGTGCCACAGGCAGAGGCCGGTACAAGAACAAAAATCATGGTGGCACATAATAATAAAGTATTTAACATGAAATCAAACATCACAGTAAAACATTAAATAAAGAAAAATTCAATTTCGTCATGTAAAATTTAAATTTTGTTTTAAATTTATGTACATACCATCATATTTACAAATGTATATATATACATGCATATTTTATGTAATTTCTGTTATTGTCATTGTTAAAAACTTTTTATTATAACAAAATCTGAATTATTGTGCTCTCAAAGGAAAAACACACATTTTGTTTTCATTTTCAAATGTTAAATATATATTGTAAAATTGTTCAAACTATTTTATGTTGTTTTTAATTTTAATACAGTCGAACTTCGTTATAATGAATTTGCGGAAAATCTACTGAATATACAGTGAAACTTCGTTATAACGAACTTTGTTATAACGAATAACTTAATATAACGTATGATTTATTGAGCTCCTTGAGAAAATCTCTCTATTGCAAAGTTTTTCATACAAAAACTCACTATAGCTATTACTACGTTTATACGCAGGGCTTATTTGCAAATAAAACTGTAAATTGTTGCCATATTATTGTTTTTATTGCGACTTACTAACTCAGAAATTTATTCACGATTAACGCATTATTTGCAAATAAAATGCGCGAGGTTGCCACATTTACAAATGTTTGCTAATAAAAAGCAATAAATTGATAGAATATTGCACAAAAAACATTGATAGAAGAAAATAATGACAATAAAAACAAATTATTGTTTGTTTTTTTATACATTTACACTGCTTTTTTGCAAACATAAGTAAGTTTTCTATAGAAGTGCTACCAAGTTTGTGTACTTTTGCTATGCCGTATAAACAGTGAGTTAATTTATTTGCGAATATTTTTATTTGCAAATAGTGCGTGTATAAACGTAGTATATAACGAACAAATTCTGAGCAAAAATATATATATAGCGAAATATTCCTTCAAATGCCTCAACATAACGAAATCAGAATGAATCCTAAATGGTAAAGTTCCGTTACAAAAATAGCGAAGTCTTAATGTATTTAAAAGCGCTTTTGTAAAGCCTCTATACAACAAAGTTCTTGTACAAAAGCCTCTATACAACGAAGTAAGAATAAAATTGTGTATAGAAAAATGATAAAGTTATAACGAATTTTTTTTCGTATTTCTTCGAATTTCGTTGTATCAAGGCTTTGCTGATTATATTATATATATATGGTATTGGCTGAAGTAATTCAAACGTTGATTACAAAACCGAAGGTGTTAAGTTCGAGACCGGTCTATGACAATCATTAAATAACAAAACCGCGCATATTTCTGTTGTGAATTAGTGTCCCCTTGTATCAGTTGTTGTAGGAAAGTTAAAGTGATAAAGGCATAGTCACTGATATTAAGCCTAATGTAACATCCGAGCGCCCTGCTTCGTTGTGTAGGAGATTCAGCGGCGAAGTAAAATAACCATTAAAATTGCTACTAAACTGAAAACAGCTTCAAAAATTTAATACGCCTCATTGACACTAGAGGCGCTGCAACACTGCATTATTAAAAACGTTCAAAAAGCAGAGTTGTAAAAGAATGAAGCTTTCCTTCTCTGTCACTATCCCTTTCCTAAAGAAGGTAATTCATTGGATGAGTGTTACTTCTCTTAAAAAAATTATAAGTTTCACTTTATTTACAATAAGGATGATCATTACATCCCTCGAAGTTTATTAGTGTGGAATATATATAAAAAAAAACTGTGTTTTATTTAAAATATAATCAGCTTTCAATTTTTCTTAAGTCATTATACAAGAAGGCATATGGGGGTATAAATTACATATGCAAACATTTATTTATTGTAACAAGAGCTTCACTTAATGGAAATTCATTGCAAGGATATTAAAGTTCATTACAATTGTAATGAAAAAGTTGTGTTTTTGTAATCACTTCATAGTTAATATGAACAGCTTTATTCTATCGAAGTTCGCCATAGAGAAGTTCGACTGTGATAGAATTTTGCATTTGAAAATTTATTATCACTCGTACCTAGTATATATTATATTTTATTCAACATGTTAAAATTACATGACTTATATTATTTGTTACTACAACTTTTCTCTAACTCTGGTTGGGTTTCCGTTTAATATTGATTTTTTGCTTTATTATCACATGACATATGTGCCCTTAATTATGAAAGTGGTCTAAGTCATATATTTTTTGTTTCGAGATATTTAGTGTTTTGCGTTTGAATAAATTAAAAAATATTTCTATATTGTGCAACATTTAATTTTCGAATTTAGATAATCTCAATTTATGAAATTTTTTATGAATGTGCAATTTTGTGTATTTTTCATACGGAAATGTTGTTTTCGGACTTAGACCATTTTCAAAATTAACTGAATGTTCTAACCAGAAAAAAAAATATTTAAGTAAAGTAATTCAGGAATATTTATTAATTGATAGTTAAAAGTAATCCATTCTTATTATTTATTTTAGGCTTTTATCATTGAAAGCTTTAAGATTCATAAAATGTATTTGAAAAACTGGAGGGATGTAGGGTAGTAAACACGTAATATCTTTATGTTTGAACTTTTATCCAAACACCGAAGTATAAAGATATTAACCGTTTTTAGCTCTCCTGAAAACTTGCATTTTTTAACATACGAGATTGAGAAAGTAAGGCATCTGTATTCAACTTATTGCTAATATAAAAAAAATATTTAATCGAGAAATATCGAGAGGTCACTCACTAAAAATTGCACTAGAGCAAAAAATTATCAGTTTTTTTTTTACAAAACAAATATTTATGTATGTGCTTATGAATGTATCTCTATACTACACAAACGCACTTTGGTAACCCAGTTAATGATATCGATTTCGGATATACCTCGAACATTTATCGTGCAAAACTATCGAGAGTGACACTCAAAAATGAATCGAAAAATGTTCACCCGTCGCTCAGTTTTGTCCCAAAAACCTTCGATCTCGGATTTCGTTAGCAATATCAAAAGTGAGAGATTATCGAATTAATTTCGATACCGCAAAAACGCAGCGAAAAGTAAAAAGTCATTTATTTATTTATTTATTTTAACTTACTAATTTCATCAATTTTATTTATTTGTTTAATTCCGTAACTTACGCTGCAGGCTTTGAACATGGTACCTCCATTTTAACAGGCTAACACACATCCACTGGGCTATTGTGGTAAATTTTTCATTCAATTATTGCACATATGTAAGTGTGTGTTATTATCTTTGTTTTAACTTACAGTGCTGTCATGCATTGAACTTGGTATCTTTAGACTAACAGGCAGCTACCGTCACACATTCGAAAAACTATCGAGAGAAGTGCGAAGTTCGGAACTTTAGCGAACATTCGATTTTTTTTTTTAGATTTGCGAACAAATATCGAGGAATTTTGTTTCGAAAATTCTTCGCTTAAGTGAACATTCTTTTTTATCGAATCTCATGTCAAGTGGGTATGTACCTTATTGAAATGTAATATAAAAAGTAAATGAAATATGTATGCCCCTTATTGAAATGTTATATATCAACCTATGTGTTCATCTCATGGTATTTATGTATTTTCTAATAAATTACTTTACTTTGGCTTTAATTTTCAACAGAAACATTTTAAAACTAGCCCCTTTTCCCGCTTTTTCCAAACATTTGACTTTATGTTGCGCTAAAAGTATATTTTTTCAGTTTAGCCCTGTTAAGCCCGTTTTTTCAAATATTTTTACACTTGTGGAGTCTCAAAAGTTGGCATCACTGCTCATTACTGTCACCGACAAATTTTTAATAACTAATGTCTTAAATCTTTAACATTTTTGACTTGGACCATTTTTATAATTAACACTAAACGAATTCCATTTAACGTTGAAATAACAACTATTCATATATGGCTGATTTTTTTGACAATATCATGAAAATTACATTGAACTAATTTAGTTTAAAGTAATATGTAGTGAGGCATACAGTAAACTCATTTTATTTTTTATTTTTTTTTTACTTAGACCACTTTCATAATTAAGGGCACATATTTGCGTTGGCATACATACATACACGTAATGGAAATTCCTAAAACTAAGTTTGCGTGTTTTCAACAATATTTTAAACAAATAAATGTATTACTTTATCCCAGAATTAAAAAAAAAACAAATGCAAATTTTTAACTACAAATTTTATATTTTTTTTTTTTTAACAGGAAGAACGTTTTCATTGACATTATTTAGAATAGCTCACATGACATATGTATATTACATGTGTGCAAATTTTTAACTGAACATTATATATGTATGTAAATTTTTTTTAAACAGAAACGAAATTTTCATTGACATTCTTTAGAATAGCTCACATGTTATTCTTAAATTTTAACCACACTGCAAACAGTAGTGAAAATCACTTTTCGTTGCAAACTACTGCTGCAAATATTGCAAATTTATTATATATGCTACATTTTGCAATACCACAACAGCGAATCATATGAAATTGAAATTCCCTACACTAATTCATATACAGTCAAACCGCGATAGTGAGTGCGTACTCCATTAATTATAAAATCTCAACATGTAGAAGTTCCTTAAAAAAAACTCTTTAATTCGCAAAAATCCCAAACATTTCGGTACACTCGTCAATTCATATAATTTTTAATCTAAATCATATCATATCATAATCGTAAACAACCTCTTATAATTCCTAATAAAAAGCAATATGTTCACAAAAATCCTAATGGAATGTTTTTGCAAGTTTGTTTAGAATTGTCCTTACTTCTCTGTTTTTAATTTTTTTATATAAAGAGATGTAACACTGAGGCAATGAATGCCTACTACTATTACTAGGTGTTACCTTCTTTAGAAAAGGGATAGTGATAGAGAAGACAGGTGGTGAAGGAAGAGTTAGGGGAAAGCTTCATTCTTTTACAACTCTACTTTTGCACATTTTTTAATAATGCAGTGTTGCAGCGCCTCTAGTGTTAAATGAGGCGTATTAAATTTTTTTGAACTGTGTTTAGTAGCCATTTTATTGGTTATTTTACTTCGCTCTGCTACACAACGAAGCAGGGCGCTCTGATGTTACATTAGGATTAGTATCTGCTGAAGTCCATATATCTCAGTGACCAGTGACGACTATGCGTTCATCACTTAAACAACTGACACAAAGGGGCACTAATGCATATCAGAAAAATGCGTGGTGTTGTTATTTAGTGACTGATAGAGACCGGGCTCGAACCCAGGACCTTCGGTTTTGTAGTCAGCGTGGTGCTTATTATTTCAGCTTCTAGACATTCTTGCGTTTCTTAAAAATTTGTTTGTTTCTAAATGTTGTGTGAAGTGTGTGACATAAAAATGTCAAAAAATTGAATTGAGAATTGATCCCTTTACTTCATGCAAATTCTTAGAAGCACAAGAAAATCTAGTTTGAAAAATAAAAAAAAAACTTAATTTAAAAAAGAAAAAAAAATTAAATAAATTTTTTTTCTCAGTAATCTACTTTCATCTATTTTCTTCAACATTAAACAATAAATTTATTACAATTTTGCTCTTTCTTCAAAAAATTGTAACCACAAAGATGTAGTTGCTACAATAAATCGCTCAATAAAATGGTGGTCATAAAGCAAACATCATTTTTAGCATAAAAATCTCTTTAAATAGAATATTTAAGTGGTTTTAGTTTCATCACACCAAAAGCGTTTGTAACCCAGCTTTCTTTCCAAGTAAAAAAAAGAAAAGAGCAAACAAACAATCCCTTAAATAAATAAAACTCCAACGTACACATTTTATCATGAAATTATCGTTATCATTATTTTGAATTGAGTAAGCTTATCTCGTCTACCATTTTTTCTATCCAATTTATTTAGTCTCATCCCTATTCTTTGAGCAGGAAGTGTTTTCTTAACATTTTAGTGTGTGTTTTTCACAAAGTTTGTGTCCTTTAGCTGCTCAGGAATCTTAAATCTGTTCAAATGATTTGTGATGATAGACATTAACAATATTATACAAAAAATGTTCTTGTTACATCATAAACACAACATTTGGTGGCTAGAAATTTATAAGGCTTAATTACTTTTAATTAATACAAGAAATACAAGAATAATTTTTTCTACTCAGGCTTTTCAGTTCACTATTATTAATTCTTTTTAAACGATTTCAAAGAAAAGGAGGAGGTTATCAATTTGTCTATATTTTTATTTATTTTTTGACATTGTTACTTCATAACTGGGTACAATTTACGTCCCTTTTCACAATATATGGTTAAGAGTTAACGTGAACTTTAACTGCAAGTTCTTCATACAAAACTTGCCGTTAAAGTCCCTGTGAAAAGGCACGTTAGACCGATTGTAAAAAAATACTTTTTTTTCTAAGAGAGTATAGCTTCCAATTGGTCTCATTGCAAAAATAGTGGGTGGGACCACGCCCAAATTTTATTTTATGATATTCTACTTATTTGATTGCTAAACCTAGCAAACACCTTTAGTTCTTGTAATTACACAATTTTAAAGTTTAAAAAATGGGCGGGTCTACACCCATTAAAATTTATTATTATATTTAACGTGGTTTTAGTTCAACGATTTTTACGAAACTTACCGCATTTCTTGAGATCCAAAATAGAAACATCCTTCCATTTAAAAAATGGGCGGAGTTACACACCCTGAGCTGTGAAAAACACATAATCTTGCATATAAAAAATTAGCGGAGTCACGCCCATTAAAATTTAATTTTATATTGCACGTCCTTCTTCTTAACCAACAGATTTAAAGTTTTTGTTTGGTCCCATATACTTTTTTCCGAAAATGTTCTATCAGATCTTTGCATTGAAGTCGGTTTTTTTAGGCAGAATTATTTTTTTTTATTTAAAATAGAAATGTTTTTTATAAATGAATATGATTTTTAAGAAGACAAAGGTTTATCTTTATATTCACTCATAATACACTTTTGGAGATATAGTAGGTCTTTAAAAAATGTGTAATAGAACATTTTCATATGTATATGCGAATTTTTTGGGTGGCCAGAATATGGGTCGAAATCGAAATGACTGTATGACCCGCCAGTTAGGGGACCGAAAGCTCTTTCTGAAATATTTGAAGCCTTAGCTCTCGACCCCAAGTGGCGGCATGAATTAAATTAAAATTTTTAATAGGATACTAACCTCCTGTTTGTACAAACCAGAGCAGTCAACTGGTCTAGAAAATTCATATGAAAATCACTCAAAAAAAAATTAGTGTTTTTCAACTCGATCTGGGGGTAATCTTAATGTAACATCAGAGCGCCCTCCTTAATCGGTAATTTGTATGCTTGCTTTTCATATATTTTTTTTCGATCGTCTGCGTTGTGGAAACTGGGAGTAATCCTAATGTAACATCAGAGCACCCTCCTTCGTCCGTGTTGTGTTGCAGAATCATCGGCAAAGTAAAATTACCAATAAATGACTACTAAACTAAACACAGCTTAGAATATTTAACACGCCTCTTTAACACCAGAGGCGCTGCAAAAAAAAAGAATAAAATAATGAAGCTTTCCTATGTATCTTCCTTCACTACCCGTCTTCTCTATACACAGAAAAAATTATTCCCAAAAAATTTTAAACAAATATTTGTTTGAAATCAAACTGAGTTTCAGCAAATATTCTGTACTGCTCCACTAAATTAATTTGTACCAAAAAACTGTGTAGAGAAGAAACAGGCCACGACGTTTGTCGGCTACTTTTCGGCATTTACATGTATACAACACGATCAATCAAAACAAACAACAACAAGCGCACAGCAGCACGTTGTTCCTATCAACAAGCAAGATAAACACCAACACACTGAAATAACATTTTCTCTCAGCCGAACTATGATTAATTTAAATTATTACAAAATTTTTATCAGAATTTACAAAATTATTTGTAGGACCGCATACAAATAAAATATTTACTGATTCAACGAATTTGATTACTGGAAATGAAATTTAGTTTTTTTCTGTGTACTATCCCTTTCTCCAATAAGCTAATACCTAGTAATAGTATTAGGCATTCATTGCTTGAGTTTTACTTCTCTCAAAAAAAAAATAAATAAAATTAACTGAATGAGAATTCTATGGTGACAATTTCCTACACCGAAAAAAAAAATATTGTACCAGTTTTAACAGTCAAGTTTAAATTTAAATTTTTTTTTTTTTTTTGGGAAAAGTGTGATGATGTAATTTGAAGGAGAAAATATAGATATGAGTAGATTATAGATTAGATTAGGTTAAAGAGATTGCTCGTCTTAGACGCATTTTCCATCCTTAATGTTTGCTGTAGAAAAGGAAAAAGAAAATGGAAGGTCTATTCCCTTCTCTTATTTTCAAAGTAAGCTTGGCGTTTGAAAAAGTCGTCTGTCTATGACAAACAATCTATTTAACCTAATCTAATGTATAATTTGGTACTTCAGTTTGCTGATATATCTTCATCAAGCGCAACTCTGTTCCGCTTTAAAACAATGTGCGTGTGTGAAAAAGAAAAAGTTCGTTAGCATTTGTGTCTAACCACATACTTTCACGAAGAAAAGTAGGTAAAATAAATTAAAAGGAGCTGTGTAAACTCTTCGAATGTTTCTCGTATACATAAGTGCCAGTAGTTGTCATTAATGCTCCGCTTCATCGCCCCGATTAGTTAATATCTCAGTTGCATTTCTCATAATTGTTAGTTGTTGGTAAATGGAGGCAAGTTGTGCTGTCATCATCACACATCAATTGTAACAAAATTTACTAAATGAAATTTCAAGAAAATGTATTCATACGTTCTCATATCTCTGCCTGTTTATTTATAAATGAGTTAATGTTAATGAATATGTGAACAATTGTTTGTTTGCAAACGTTAAAGAATGAAAAAAGAAATCGAAAACGAAAATGAAAATAAAAGGACTCCATCTATCGGTAGTTGTGGGTGGAGGATGTGCTGGAGTGTTTTCAAGCAAGCATGTATAGGTTTCATTGTGTTGCATAACAAGTGTTTATTTGCTGTTGTATTTATTGATTATAAACACAGCAAACTATTCTGCTACACAACATACATACATACATTCATACATATTCGCATATTAAGGATACAGATAATAAACCCCTGCAAAAGACCACTTACAAGAACTTTTAAGACTTGAAGGTTGCTTTTTTACTACAGCGAAATTTTCTTAAAAAAACGTTAAACAACACTGTTGGCAATGACGTTTCAGTCATTGGAGGTATAGCAGTAAGGAAGAAGATACTTCGCGACGGAAAAATTTGTGATGCTTGCTTCTTCATACGCATGGGCGCGTATACAAACGTCATGCATGTACATACGCACACACGTTGTGTGTATGATCTTTTATTTTACTGCGCACATACAAACGCACACATGCATTGGCATTAGTTGTGTGTGCGTGCTTTAAAAAACCACCCTTAAACACATAATAGCTTCCCTATCGGAAATTTGGCTAACTTTAAGCTAACTATTTCGCAACTAGTACTGACTACACTTGGATTACTTTGCAATGTAATCAACTGACTATTTTAACATTGCGATGTCCTAGGCGGTAGTCAATTGTCTCACTAGGCACTACTTTAAGCTAACTTAAAGTTGACTTTTTTAAATCACTTGGTAGTCAGTAAATTAAAAGAAAATTTTCTGTGGCTCGAACATGTAACATCATTCGTTGTGTACTCAACTCGGCTAAGCTGCCATCTAAAATAATAACAGCAAAATGTTAATATAAAACTGAAATGAGTTTTAAAGTAGCTGAGAATAAATTTATTGGCTCTCACCA
The DNA here is from genome assembly GCA_949987645.1 of Tachina grossa. Lineage (NCBI taxonomy): Eukaryota > Metazoa > Arthropoda > Insecta > Diptera > Tachinidae > Tachina > Tachina grossa. The sequence continues at coordinate 38,998,853 of OX465278.1, read as the reverse complement.
AATTCGATTACGTACTCAACTTTAGAATTAATTTTGGGTTTGTTCTGGATGACTTTGCAGCTAGCTTTTAGTCAGTCTTAGAACAGTTAACTATAACTTAACTATTTTTGTAGTCAACCACACATTCTCCGACAGGGTTACCATCTACATCTTACACACACACTCAAACGTACAATATGCAAAATAACAAGTATACACGCATCAACACTACTTCTTTTGAGTGCTTCTTATGAACAAGAAGTCTTTTCAACATCGCTTGTAAACTCTCATATACACGACAGCATTTATTATTGGTTTAGTATAATACATGCTACGAGAGTACATTTAAAAAAAAACAAAACGTATTTACATTTCAAGACTGTTTAAGCAGTCCTCTAACAGATAACAAGCACAAGTTACAAGTGTAAGTAGTTATGTGTGTTTGCCTAAGAGTCTTTTGTGTTCACAGGAGTGCTTTGTAAAGTGTTGCTAGCAATGTGTCTAATACACACACTTGGGGAGACGAGATTGAAGCCGAAAGATAGTAAAATTGTATCACTCTTAAGTGATGGATTGTTTATAATAAAAGTTGATTATTTTTTAGTTTTTTTTTTTTTTTGCTATATTCCATTGTATTTGTTTTTAGTCCTTTCTTGCATTGTTGGAAAATGGGAATGGGAAAGTATTTGGTAGGAAATTAAAGATGACAGCGATAAATGTGAATGCAACAAAAAAAAAAATTTTACTGAAAATAAGAACAAACCGGTTAAAGAAAAATTAAAGAAAATAAATAAAAAACTAAAGTTTTACTACAAACTTCATTTAAGATGAAAATTTTGTGTTTGGTAATATTTGGAGTTTTGGAGGTGAGTGAAAATTGTAAAACTGTGATAATTTTTTGCTCAAGGAAGTTGCTGATTTTGTCTTAATTCGACGTTTTGAGGGATTGCTTGTGATTGTTATATATAGATGTATGTATGTATGTGTGGGAGTGTGTCTGTTTGTGTATTTAGGTATCCTCTAGTCAGCCTAGAACCATATGATGTCTCTATGTCAATACTCTTTTCTATAGCGAAAATTGCGCTAGTTATAATGTCGACAACTTTCCTTTTATGCGTGAGTGGAGCTACATACGTTAGAGACAACAGCTCTATTGTATATCTGGTGACATTGTCAAGTACATTTTTTAAATTTCAAATGGAATTTTTAAATTTCAATAAAATTTTTTAAATTTCTAATGTAATTTTTGAATTTCAAAGGGAATTTTTGGATTTCAAATAGAATTTTTGAATTTAAAATTTTAGTTTTTGAATTTCAATACGTGCTTTTTTAAGCTGAATTGATAATTTTTTTAAACTGAATTGATTTTTTTAGTTTCGAATGAAAACTTAATTTTAATAATTACACTTTAAACTACAATCGAAATGAATGAAAGGTATATATTTCAAAAATATTTCGGTCTAAATAATTTATTTAATTTTTTTAATAAAAATACGAGGGTGGATCATTAACATCGTTGTGGTATTCATACCGAACTTGTTAATTTGTTACCCGCTAGTTTGTTAATTTGTTAAAGTTACCAACGACCCCCTTTTTAAAACTTTGTTAGTCTGGTAACTTTCGTAGTAAAACAACTGATTTATTGTTCTGACACAATTTATTATTCTGAAAAAAATAAAACATGCCACGGGAAAGTGTAAAAAAAACAATTGTAAACCATTTAATTGCTCATACTTAGAAATGTATCACAAATGACTTTTTTATTACATTTATTTAGAAACTGCAACAGCTGATTGTGAGTTACCAACTAACAGCTATTTTATCACGGGTGCCGTGTCGTTAATTTGTTAAATGTTAATCCGGTAGCTCGTTAAATACACAAAAACAAAATGCGTATAAAAAAGTAACGATTAACGACTAACAAACTAACAAGCTCGGTGTGAAAACCCCTAGTGTCTTTTTTTAATTTCCCGCCGTGTGTGAACCCAGTCTAACGCCTGTTTCTATAACCCAGACAGTCGACGTGAGAATTTAAAAAATATTGCATGTTACATATATTTTTGTGAAGTTAATCTTGTCAGCAATATTAATGCCAACTAAGTTAACTACTTGTACTCATGTCCCTATACCGTTCAACGTTAACAGAAAATTGCTGCCCATCTTGGTTTTTCAAAAACATGGATCAATAGCCCATAAAGCACATCAAACAGTCGTTTTCTGCTAATGTAAAGATTTTTAAACAAAAACTTTTGGATTATCTTCACTCCGAATGCAACAAATTCGCTTATTTACGAATGCATTTATGGTTAAATGAGCTTCATCGTTAAACAAAATTTTTTTTTTTTGGAAATCCATAGCAGCTTCAATTTGTGCTTCATCTCGTGACCAGAATTGGTGTTGCATCCGACGGCCATTTGGTTTAATTCTTGCTGAAGTTGAATAAAACATCTTCCATCATGTGGATGGGCACATCCCCATTTACTGAGAACGACGCCAGATTCAATGCTTTGCTGTACATCAGCTAACAGCTTGTGCGGCGCGCACTGTATACCATTTTACGGCATACACGTTATAGTAAAAGAGTATACGTGGTACAAAAACGATTTATAGTTATTAGAATTAAAGCTACCATGAAATTTAATGAAGCGTACGAAATATTTGACGAGCAGACCTATTATTTGGATAGAAAATTTCAAAAATTTGTAAAGGTACGGTTACACTTGTCAAAAATTTGCCCAAAAAAGCGTAACCAACAAACACTAATGAAAAAAGTTTTGATCCAGACAATTGTTTATCAAATTAAACAGCTTCGAACACAACTAATATACAATGTTATAGAATCCAACTTTATTGCATACTCTTTAACTTGACAAACTTTTGTCTGAATTGAAAGATTTTTCATTAGCATTTAGTGGTTACGCTTTTTTGGACAAATGTTTGACAAGTGTGACTGTAGCATTGTTTTCGTGTAACTCTTTCCATAATGAGAATGCAAAGCGAACTAATCAAAAAAACTATCAGCTGTTATATTGTGTTTTTCAAAAAATCAGTGTTGCCAACCCATAGCTATTAAACAGTGCCTGGATTCAGTCATTTTTATTACTGTCACTATAATAAAAACATATAACGAAAACTTATCGTTTTTGATATCCAGTAACATATTTTAACAATATTCGCTGCCGGTTAAAGTAAAATACTAAATCCGCAATCTCAATTTTATTTAGTTTTTATTATTCTCTTTATGCTCTTCGCTTTTTTTTTGTGACATTTTTTATGCAGAGATGCCACATGACATAGAATTAAATTGGGAGCAAACCACAGCTGAACACTGCGTGAAAAAGAAATTACAGAATAACATTATCGTTAACTCAAACTAATAAATGTGTTCATATCACGATTTTCGTTTCGCTAAAAGTTACTAAAAAAACAACAATTCATTAAATGTTAAGAGTAATTTAATGTAATTTTTATACCATAAACTTTTTGATAAATTTTAGTGCACTTAAAATTTATTTCAAAAATCATTTAAATTTTAATACAAAAATTGTCTCTTATTATTAGATTTCAATGTAATACTTTTTTATACATTTATATAATTTTGAAGTTTTCGTTAAGGTGTTTTATTTTAAATATGTTTTTTTTTTTCTTCAATAATTTTTCATATATTCTGCTTTTTATTCCCGCCACAAAAATCTCTCCTTTTTTTTTTGTCAATAGGAAGGAATTTAAATCGATTATTTATTGTCTGTTTATTTATTTTATTTTGAAATATATATCATCATGGTAGTGATTTCAATTTATTTTCATTTCAAATGCAAATAAAATCTATTATAATATGCAGCATCATACATAGTGTTTGCAATGTTTTACTGGCTCGAAAAGCGAATAGCAATAAAATACAAAAAAGAAAAAAATAAATTCACAACTTAAGTTATAAATACTTGCCAACAAAGTTGAACCAGCAAGCATAATAATGTTAAGCAAGTATCGAAGTTTAATGAAACAAAACCTTGATTTTGTAGGCATACAATATGCTCTTTAAAATTTGTTATATGCACTTAAATAAGCAAAATATGCATACAAGAAAAAAACCCTCACACGGTTGAAATATAATACGTGTATGCGATGTAAATCAGTGTCGATTTAAAATAGATTGAAGATGAAGTTGTAATGCAACTTTACCCCCCGTTGTCACATGCCAGTAGTTACTTGCAAGTAGTGTATATGTATTACTAAAGCCTACAGTACACGGTATGCAAAAAGCCACATGCGTATGTGGCGATGACGTCACGCGAATTTTCAGCATGATCGTTGCATTTTTTTTAAATTACTAGTAGTGGCTACATGCCGTAAAATTTTTATAGTATTTTTGTTCTAAAATACATATTGACACATGTGGCCGAATCGAAGACATTTTCTGGGGCAGCTCATCTGTAAGCATGTTAATATATACATGTACATATGGTGCTAGTACACGGTATGTAGCAAATGTAGCATCTTGATGAGGTCAAAATTTTTACATGCCGTGTACTGTAGGCTTAACGAAAATCAGGAGAAATGTAAAAAACACAAAAATTTTTTGAGTGGCTACACAGTACAGTGCAAGTTAAAATGTCGTCAAGAAGTAAAGTTTTAGCTAACAGCGTTACTTCAACTGTTAGTGCAGTGTTGCCAAGAAGTCAATATTGAACTTTAATTGTATTGTTAATAGGTATATTTCTTTTATTAAAACATGAAATTTATGTTCAAACTTAGCTCTAAAGTGAGTCTATGCCATTTCTCAATATCAATCAGCGATAATACCAGCAAAATTAATGGAATACCTCTCTACTCGGCAACACTGTTTTTCGTTTTGTCACTTTACTTGCGACAAGTGTGAAAATTTACTTGCTTCAAAATTTCATTGCAAGCTGACTCGCAAGTGGAAAAAGTGTGCCTGTATTACTAAAAAATGTGAGTGTATTGAGTTTCTTTCACTTGCACTTGCATGTGGCAACGGGGGGTTAGCAGAGCTGCCAATACTGAAACTTAATAAATAGTTTGATAGGGTTACTAATATTTGCTCATAGTTATCATTTTAGTTTACTAATAATTAACTAATGACTGTAAATTTGGGTCTTAGGCCGGGTTTACATCTAGGTGCCATGTGCCACACAAGCGTAAGAAATCCTTAAAAACTTTACCAGCATGAGAAATTTTAATATTTCAGTGTTAACATAGATTAGCCTTAGTGATGAATTTTCAATTGATCTTTGATGTTTATGCCAAAATACCTTTAAGTGCAATAGAAAAACGGTTTATTTGCACAAAAAAAAGTATTAGGAAAAAGCCGTCGCTTAGTTCCACGGAAATCGCAAAACTTGAGACGTATCACGATCTAGGGCTTTCTAACCGCGCTATTGGCGGAAAACTTCGTCGCAGACCAAAAGTTATAAGCAATTACATGAAGAATCCATCAGAGTACTCCATATGGTACAAAGGAAAGACTTATAAGAAGTTTTCACCTCAATAAAGACGCTAAATGGTCTCGAATTCATCTGTGAGTTTAACTAGAATTAGAGCTGCAGTCGGAGTTAGCGTTAGTAAAATAACTATTCATAATGTTATACAAACCACGGAGTGGTGCATCAAGGTCATCAAACGAACTATTGGAAAAAAGTATTTTTTTCTGAAGAAAAGTGTTTTAATATCGCTATTCCAGATGGGTATAGTTACTATTTTCATAATATCAGGAAGAAGGAAGACCTTTCGTCTGCACTTAAAGGTATTTTGGCATAAACATCAAAGATCAATTGAAAATACATCACTGAGGCTAATCTATGCTAACACTGAAATATTAAAATTTCTCATGCTGTTTACGAAAACTACTATTAAAAATTCATTTAATGTTTACTGACCCATTTGGAATTTTTGTCAATAAAGCAACAGAGTTTTCTCTTAAGAATGACTTAAAACTCATTTTCTATTTAATTAAGGAATCGCGAAAATGTCTACTATTCTCTAAAATTTCAAGTGAGGCTATCCTATGTTAACGGAGTCTATATTTGCTGGGTTATGTTCAAACATATCGAGCCTTATTTTCGATTTTATCGTAAGCAACAAAAATTAAATTTTTCAGGAGGTTTTTTTTAAAATTCTCAAATTTGTTTTTGTACGTAAAATGTCGCTTACGATAAAATTTTATAGGCCGTATCTTAAAAGTTATCAACAATTCTGGCATTCTGATAATTTTGAACTATGGGTAGGTAGGCCCATAACATTTTAATTTCAATAAAAAAGTCAATTTTCGATAACATGTCGCTTACGATAAAACCGAAAATAAGGCTCGATATATGCATGCAGTTTTTTTTGTAAGCTTTTGCAAAATACATATCTATTGAAAAGAAATAGAAAAGGAAAAATAAAATAAAAAACTTTACATGGATATTTTATTTAAGCTGTTTAGTTCTGTTAAAAACTATTTGATACAAGAAAATGTGTGGAAAATATCCAAGTTGCACTCGCACTCGCACACATACAGAAATAAGACTATTAAGAGCTATTGCACTATGTATCAAAGTAGTATTTTGTACGCAAACAAATTTTTTATAAACATAAAGCCAATAAAGAAAGATTTAAACAACTTGTTGCCTTCGATGTATAAAAAAGAATTTACAATAAATATATGCACATATCGTTACCTTAATATAGAAAGGCCGTAACCAATTTAATTTTTTGAAATCGAGTTTTTCATATACTTCGATAGAAAAACATCAAATATGTTGAAGAATGCTAAAATCTCGATTTCCAAAAAAATAATGAGTTCGGGTCTTTCTATATTAAGGTAGCGATATATAACTCAAAATTTCCATGAATGGCTTAAAATCTTTTAACAATAACTACTTATGTACGAGTTATATAAATGAGTGTACACACAAAAAAAGTAATATAAATAATTTTGTAATATCAATTAAAATATTTGTAATATCAATTAAAAAATTATTTAATTTATTTATTAATATTTAATAAAAACAATATGATAATATCAATTTAGTTTTTCCACTTAAATTAATAAATATAATTAAGAATTTAATTGATTCAATTATATTTTTAATTGAAAACATTTATTGGTGAATACTATTTTCTGTGTTGGAAGGTTGTAGAAAAATAAAAACAAGGATTTTTTTTAGTTTATTATGTTTATGTGAATAATTCTCCATAACATTTCGTAAGTTTTTTTTTATCATCCTCCACAATTTTTAGGGTTCCGCATACCAAAGGTGAAAAGGAACCCTATTGTTTTCGCTACGCTGTCCGTCTTTCCGTCTGTCCGTCACAGGGTATTTTTTCAGGAACTGCAAGAGCTACGGACCTGAAACTTGGACAAAGTATGTAGAACCTTGGCCGCTACAACAGCAAATACATGAGAGTTAAAAATTAAAGGGCGTTCCAACACGAGCAACGAAAAATTTTAAAATCGCATGTAATATACATGCAATTGTATGTACATATGTATAATGACACTTGAAATTTTGTAAAATTAGTGCATTTTTATACAGCCCTGCAGGAAATTGAACTGACACAATACTAGTCACGTGACCGGTCCCCAAGTGATAGGGACTAGTCCGAGTTCTAACTCACTTTTACATGGGAATGGCCTAGGATGGGGTTAATTGATACTTTTTATGCACCTTGTGACTTGTCACAGAACTATCCCATAGGGACCTATTCGGTGTAGAATAATGTAAATTATTTAAAAATGTAATTCCGACATTTAACTGTAACAATGAAAACTTATAATTTTTTTTTTTATTGTTACAAATGCATTTATAATTTATTTTTAGGCAGAAAATTTTTTGATATTCGAACCGTCAACCTCGCGCATGACAGGCTTGCACACTATCCTCTCAATCACAGGGCCACTCATGTTTCAAAAGTATAAATACCAGTTAAGCTTAATATCTCAATATAGTTACGGGACTGGTTCCAGAGTCACATTGAAGGCAGCAATTAACATTATATTTACACTATTTGATAGGTCCATGTATTCAACCACATCGAACATGTTCAGTGCCGTTTACTACAATTTTGCACCGAGTCCAAATTAAATTGGCTGAATATCAAGAGGATACATCACGAAAATGGTGAATATGTAACCATTCACACGATATGTCTTTTTTTCACCACACACTTCTTCATACTTTTGATAACACTCGCATTTTCTCAAGTCATAGGACGGGTACGTTTATATCAATTGTCACCAAATTTTCTACAGGGAAACTACAACAATTACAATTAACACTAAAATTTAGAAAAATTAAATTAAAGGGTGTTTGGTCAGTTAATGCAATTTTGACTATGTAATTTTGACAATTTGTTGTATCTTGGAAACTGTAAGAGGCAAACTCTTGAAATTTTCAAAAACGGTAAAATTAAAAAATTCCAAAATACGAAATCGGCAAACCAGAAAAAAAATCGCCAAAAACCAAAAAGAAAAAAATCGCCAAAACCAAAAAAAAGCACGAAATTAAAAAAATTTATTACACTAACTGCCTCTTCCACTATGTCGAAAGAAAACCCCTGCGAAAGAAAACTAGCCGCTCGAATTCTAATACATTTTCATTCCACTATGTCGCTAGCCTTCTTTCGCTTGTGATTACGTATGCCATTTTTTGTTTGTTTTACGTGTTTGTAAATTAAAGTAGTGCCAATTTGTATATTTCAAGTATTTCTAGGGATTTTTTTAAAGTTACTAATATGTTCATAAAAATAAATACAACCATATTGAACAACGAAAAAGAGTTCAACAAAATAGTCGCACAGCAACAGCATGTTATTACTGTTTTGCTTTACAACTACATTCGTTTTATTGAAAATATGCGAGTACTTTTTATAATTAACATAAAACCATAATCAAAACAAAAATGTTCAATAATATTTTAATAAACATTTTATGACTTTTCTCTACAAATAAGAAATAAATTGAAGAAATGTGAATTGAAAAAAAAATAATGTGATAAAAAAACTGATTTTGACATAGTGTTCGCTTTGCTGACGACTCATTCGAATTAGTGGTACAAAAATCTGTATGAAAAAAAACACTTACGTTTTCTTGTCACCTGTCGTTCGAGTCAATGTTCGTACAGAAGTAAGATAGAGAAATAGAAATCAATTTTTTTTCGCTTAGAATGCGAATGAAGACCTGCTTTCGAAATAGTGGAAGAGGCAGTAAAATAAATCGACAAAACCGAAAAATTGCAAAAATGAAAAAATCGCCAATATGAAAAAAAACCTTAGAAACCGAAAAAAAATCGCCAATATGAAAAAATCGCTAAAAAATCTAAAAACGCCAAAAACCGAAAAAAATCGCCAAAAAGAGAAAAAAATGTAAAAACTAAAAAAAATCGACAAAACCGAAAGAAACGCAAAAAATGCCAAAACTAAAAAAACGCTCAAAACCGAAAAAACCCAAAAAGGAAAAAAATGCCAAAACTATATATTATATAGGCTAAAGTTTGTATTGAATTACATGTCAAGTGTCGGTACGGAACCCTTCGTGTGCGGGTGAAAGTTGCACTTCATTGAATTTATTTTTTGGTTGCAGTTTACTGATGAGTTTCTTAAGCAGAAACGAAATTCATATAGACTTTGCGTAACCAACAAACAACCCAAAATTCTTCAAGTTAAGGCTCGTACATTGCTGACTTAAAATAAAACAAATATTTCAATCAAAAAATATTTATCTATTGGGCAATTATAATAATGGGCCTTGACATACATATTTTATGATATCTTATTTGCAAACAATTTGCGAAAATTAACTTACAAAACTGATATGTCAGTGTGCAAAGAAATGTAAATCTAACATATTTTCTAAAAACTAAATAAAAAGCATGTTATCAGGCAAGCAGGCACTTATCAGTTTCGCTTAGTTATCGTATATCTTGTATATTTTTTTCTTCTCTTTTTCTATAAATGATGCCACTGATTCTATGTAATTACAAAGAGTATTGAATGAAGCATAAAAAAGGATTCTAGCGAATTTTCTTTCCTTTATAATAGTCAAGAGTATTTGGTTTACAAAATGTATTTAATTACGAATATCAAAATGACTGTTTAAAATGAAAAAAAAAAAAAAAATATTCAAATGATTGCGCTCTTTTCTTTTAAATATTGTAATCTAGTTAGTTGGTGTTGTGAATGGCATTTTTTTTGTCTATAATATAAATAATTTTTCCTCTTTTGTATTAAAAAATATCTCAAATTATATTTTGATAAAATAAATAAATACATGTACTATGATGTTACGTTTTTACCTTTGAAAATAGATTATTTTACATTTGCAATTGCACAAAAAGTTCTTGCAATAAAGAACTCTTATCAAATCAGAACACGTTATTTAATCAACACTGATATTAAAAGTTTTTTAAAACACACAATGTTAAATTATTTATAGCTTGAACACCACGATGTTAACTTTGCTGTTTTTTTTTGTTTTGCTGTTTTTCTTATCTGACGCATGACTCTTTTTATACGTACTTAAGATGAAGGTTCCAGAAGAAAGTCAGCAAAATTCAAAAAGGGTCAGCATATTCAACAGTCTCTCAATATTAGCTTTCAATCGCTTCACTACCTCGTGTTATGCAAGCCACAGACCTTGCGACCGTTGGTAAAACACGTTGGTTTATCAAGTTGTGTGTTGTGGACACAAACTATACAACAACGTGTGCAACATTAGCGCACTCACGAAAAAAAAAAAAAAATATGAGTAAAAATGACATCGGGTACTACTGCGCATATTGTAGTCGATGATTTTTTTCGTGCAAAACGAAGAGGAGGAATGTAAAAAAGTACAGAAAAAAATTTGGAAAAAAATTGTTTTATATAAAATGAAACATATTCTAACAACAAACTTTTAAAAACACTAAAAGAAAGTGAGCCAAAAGACTATAAAAATTACATTTGCATAACATTTTAAACGTTCATTTGACTTCGTGCGTGACGTTTTTTTATATGACACTACGAAAATAAAAACAAAATGAAATGAAGTTGTACAACATACTCCTAAATTATACAACCTGTCTATACAACTTGCCAAAAAATCAAATATTTTTGATCTTTCATACAACCGAGACACAACTTCATACAACGAACCCACACATTTTACAATCTCATACACAACCTTCTCATGTTGTACCAACGGTCGCAAGGTCTGTGGCTTGCTTTACAGTTCGTTGTGTTGTTTTGTGTGTAGGAACGTTCACATTAGAACATCATTGTAGAATCAAGACTTTTCGTTCGTAAAAGCTGTCTAAGTGTTAATTGAACTGATTCTTTGCTTTAAAAATTTTCTTTCGAAATTATATTTGATTCGCTTACAGGAATGGGATTGTCGTACTCCACCTAAAACTGTGTATGTATTTCAAAAGAAAATCTATAAAAATACGAAATATTTTTTGGGTGCAAGAGAAGCACTTCCACATACATTTTAATGCTTTTTTGAACTTAACTTTGCTCTTAAATTTGTTAGACTTGTCATTATTGCAAAACTGTAGTATTACTAGATAAAAATGTCTAGACGATATGTCCTCTACACACCCGCCATTTTTTGGTGCTTTAATAATATCTTACCTTATTCTCTACCTTTAATAAATTAGTTTTGCTCAAATCTATTTACTTACCCTGCAAAAAATTAAAAATTATTTGATTTTTGAAATCTCTATAAAAAAAAACAATCGTTACCGGTCTGCCTAACATAACTACAAGTATTTTATCTACTCGTATCCTGTACACACAACAAAATTATAATAAAAATTTATTTTTTGTTATCGACTTTTCCCTTTTAAAACGATTTTTTTTAGTTGGTTATTTTAAGGCTTAAAACGAAACTCAAATACTTGTATAATGACATTTTGTTTTGTGATATAGATATCAGTTTATTTTTACATATTAATGCCACCCGGTAGTTCTGATAGTGCCTGACGAAGTGCAGAATATGTATATAATGTATATGCTCAATATTTATGTTAAGAGGCATTAAAAGTAAATATGTTCGTCTAGAAACGAAAGCAGCCTCATGAAAAATGTTATCTTGGGGGTATTACGAAAACTTGTTTTTATAACATCTCGCACGGCCTGTTACAGCTGCTCGATGTTAATCGATGCATCGTAAACATCGATGTTTTGGTTGTGATACATCGAATAAATGCCTATGTATCGTATCATACGATGTTAATCGATACATTGATATTTTTATTCGATGTATCGAAATGACAACTGTTTTTATATATTGATGTTTGAAACTCATTTGATGTAATGAAAAAAAACCCCTCCAAGAATGACTTTTAAAACGTTTTTTAAATTCTAAAATTTTTTTAAAATCGCTTGATGTAACAACACAATACTAAAGGTATTTTTTTTGTCAATTTACAAAGCAACAGCGTTATTTTACAGCATCCAAATATATATTTTTATTGTGAAAAAATTGTCAAAATTTTCTTGCTATTGTATGGTAATAATCAGCAATGTAAGTTCTTTTTCCATATTTGATGTTAAAATCAATAACATATTTGGCTTAAAATTACTGTTACAGAAGGTTTTAGACAACTAGTGAAAGTTATATCACCGCATTTTAAAGTTGCAAGTAGAGGTACTGAGACTCGTTGGGTTGATAAAAAATATGACGCTTTGTCAGGAACATTGAAAAGTTAATTACACACAATGTAAAATATTACTTTGACAACTGACATTTGGTACGATTTGAAAAGCTGTAGAACTGGCCTTTGAAAGAAGAAGCTCATACCGTGCTTTGCACACATGCTTTTCCTAATCCTTATTACATTTTAAAATCGACTTTTATTTATTTAATAAATTTTCTTGGTTCCAATTAATCAATACGATGCATCGTAAACATCGATGTTTTTTTTTTAAATCGATACGTCGAATAACATCGATTTGAATTAATAATGAATCGAATGAGAAAAAACATCGATGTTTTTGATGAGTAACCATCTATACGTTAGGGGCTAAAAATCTTTTTCACAATACAATCACAAATTTTGACTGAGATGCACACCGCGTTGTCAAATCCTTGTGAGCTTTATTTGAGTGTATTAGTGTTTGAAATAAGCAACACAAACTTATTTAAAATATTGTAAATACAAAGGAATTTGCTGGTTTCTGTTTGTTTTATTTAACTTGATAATTGCTTTATTAGGGTTCCGTACACCAAAGGTGAAAATGAACCCTATTGTTTTCGCTACGCTGTCCGTCTGTCCGTCCGTCTGTCACAGGGTATTTTCTCGAGAACCGTAGGAGCTACGGACCTGAAAGTTGGTCACAGTGTGTAGACATTTGGCCGCTACAACAGCAAATATATGAGATTTAAAAATTAAAGGATGTTGCAAAACGAGTAACGAAAAATTTTAAAATCCCATGTAATATATATACATACAATTGTATGTATTTTTATACAGACTACAACAATTAACACTAAACTTAAAAAATTTAAATTAAAGGGTGTTCCATCAGTTAATGCAATTTTGACTTTGTAATTTTGACAACTTGCTGTATTTGGAAACCGTAAAAGCAAAACCTTGAAATTTTCAAAAACGGTAAAACTAAAAAATCAAAAATTATAAAATCGCCAAATCTAAAATAATCGCCAAAAATAAAAAAGTCGCTAAAACAAAAAAAAAAAAAAAAAAAAACCACCAAATTAAAGAAAAATTTCTAGGACTAGGATCGCCGAAAACCCCAAAAAGAGAAAAAAACGCCAAAACAAGAAAAAAGCGACAAAACTGAAAAAAATCGTTTAAACTGAAAAAAGGAAAAAAGCCACATAAAGAAATGCTCAAAATTGAATAGAGCTGGGTCCAACTCGTTCATTCGTTCATTTTTGCCACAAACCTATGATCAAACCCATTTAAATTACATGGGTTTGATCATAGGTTTGCGGCAAAAATGAACGAATGAACGAGTTGGACCCAGCTCTTAACCGAATGTACATTACCCTTCGTGCGCCAGTCAAAGTCGGACTTTACTGAATTTATTTTAATTGCAATGTGTACACAACAACAAGAACAGCAACAACTAAAAGCTGAACAACAGGAATTAAAAAGTGAAAGTAAAGGCGTTTACCATAGATGAGCAGTACCACTAAAATTTCAGTAAAAATAATAAAAAATTTTAACCAGTAAATTTTTACTGATTACTAAAATTTTTTTCTATTTCAATTTTTATAAAGTGCCTAAATGATTTATTATATGATGAGGTGCATTGAATTTTCAATAATCAGTAATGCCTGTATTCATAATGAAATTCTACCAAGTGGCTAAATGTTTTTCATACAAAAGTTTCAAAATTTGAATGAAAAAAACTTTGCCACTTGCTACAATTTTATTATGAATACTATTTTACTGGTAATGCAAATTAAATTTCATTACAAGTAAAAATTTACTGAATTTTTTTTAGTAATCAGTAAATTTACTGCTTACTGCAATTTTTAATGCAGTACATATACATATACTGCAGTTTGCCCATTTACTAACCAAATAAGTTTAATAAAACAAACAAAAACCAAAAGATTTCTATGTATTTACAATATTGAAAGTTTTGATACTTTTAATTGATTAATTTAAAAAAATATACTAAAAGCATAAGTACTTGCAACTTAAAAAAAATTGTTCATTACTAAGATGTTTACACATCTCCTCTGAGATCGGACTCACATTGCTTTTTTTTACGTGAGCGGCTGGCTCTAGGCTTATAAAGAAGCATTCGAAACTTCGATATAGGCTTTCTAATGATTATTTGTTTGTTTTTTTTTCTCCCAGAATTAGTTGTTTTATATTGTTGTTTTTGAAAAAGTTTGATTTTATTGTAGAGTTTTAGTGCAGCTTGTTGAATACACCAGAACTGCAGGGGTCATTGTCACTGTCTACACATTTAAATATGTATATGTACACATACTCATTTATACTTGCAATATATGTTTGTATGTATGTATGCCTCTTAATATCTAAGTGGGTAAAACTATCTATAGATAATAAAATAGTTGGCTTTACGCCATATTTGTAAAAAGGATTTTACAACACACAACACACCATCATACTCGTACATTTATTTGTTCTATTTTTTTGTGTTTGTTCGTTGTTTGCGTTTTAGCACAGTTTATACTTTGTGCAATAACACCAGCAATATTCATGTTCATTCATGCCCAGACCTTTGAATTTTTTTTCTCTTTTATTTACATTTTCTATTATACAAACACTCGCAGTAATTTTTTGTTTGGCTTTGTAACAATTGCAGCGGCCTTAAAGTAGGCAATAGTTTTTAAGGTTTTTGCCTTTAAGAACATGTTTCTGTGTTTTTTTTCTTTCTTTCTTTCTTATTTTTTATTTATTTTTTAGTTGTATTTAAGTTGTTTAATTTAAGTTGTAAGTGCTGGTGGCAGCATAAAAAACTCGCATACATATATTTATCTATTTTGCTGATAAAATGAGTTTTTTTTTTGTTTTCTTACATACGCGTACATACTTGCAAATATTCTGAAGTGTGCAGCCTTGTGTGGCCTATAGAGCAGGCCTTTGCTGCAGCCGTTGTTATTGGTATCGAGCATAAAACTTTATTTTGATCTCCTGCTGGTATTTTATTTTTATTTTTGGTTTTATTTTAAGGTAAATGTTTTGGTTATCGTTGGTTTCGCTATCATTATTATTAAATTTTGTAATTCTTGACTTGAGTTTCCTACACCCACCTGTGCTATATTTACATATGTACATATATATATATATATATATATATATATATATATATATATATATATATATATTTATGTATGTATATATATATGTATGTATGGCTGTTTGTGTATATGTTTATATTCGAGAATAATAAACTTTAAAGGATAAAGGATAAGCATACATAAAAGAAGAGAAATGTAAAACTGCAAAATATAGCGGAGTGTGGAAAAAAAGAAAGCTGAATTTTTTTTAAACGAAACAGTCTGAAATGTTTTCATTTTGTAAAATGTATTTTATTTTTATTTTTTAGCATTGGCTCCCTGTGCTTTTGAGTTAAATAGAACAAACTATAAGTAGTTTGAATACAAGGGATCAGATGAAAAGTATAACAACTCTTAAACAGATTAAAAGTGAAAAGATAAATAGAATAAAAGAAAAGAGATAATAAAGTTTTTAACTCAAAAAGAAAAGCTTTAATGAGACAAAATAATACTGGTGCAGGCAGATCTGCAGAGGAATTATAAAGAAAATTAATTTTTTGTAGGCATAATATTGCATGTAAACAAAGTATTTTAAATATACAATGTAATGGAAAAGAAAGAAAGAAAAAAAAAACATGTTACATCCAAATTTTTTCCAGCTTGGAAAACAAACTAAACTTCAAGTAAAGCTGAGCATAAAAAAATATATAGACAGAAAATATTAATGACTTGCATGCTACACTCATTAATTTATGGCTTTATAAAAATATATTGCAAGAATAAATATTTTGAGTAAAAATTTTCATATATATTTAAAAAAAAAAATATCACTTTTTAAACATCATGAACCAAAATAAGTATTACGCTCATTGAAAAGTTGAAACTTAAAACTAAGAACGCATCATATTTATCCAAATTATATTGAAATACATTAACTAAATAATTTTCAACATGCACTTAATTTAGTTTCTATTGATTTCGTGAATATTACAATGAATCCATTTTGTTTTAAAGTTGAAACATATTATTTTTAACTTTTAATATTTTTATCACACTTTTTCTCAAAAATTAATATTTACCTTATTCAGCTTGTGTTTTTAAAATATATTGATTCAGCTCAACCCCTTAATAATCAATTTCAATGTATTTTTAATAAAAAAATATTTTACTTAATAAGTAAAATAATAATTTGGGATTATTAGTGCGTTTAAAAAATTTTAAACTTAAATTGAAATTGATTAATGAATTTATTATTTCACTATTGCTAATGCAGGGAAACTTTAATCAAAATCTATTTATTTATTTATTGTTTTTATTTTCTTAATATATTAATTAAGTGCTAATTCACACGGTGAAATTTATGAGGTCTATTTTTCTTAATTCTCTTTTGAAGTTGCTACCAAAAATTCCTTGCATTCATACGATGTTTTTTTTTGGACGTCTAATTTTAGTTCTCTCCACTCATATAGCCAATAAGCTAGAAGAGTAACAATAAAAAATAACAATAAGATAGAAGAGTAACATTGAAACGTAACAACAATAACAACAAGAGCAATGTAAAGAGAAATATGAAAAAAACCATGGAAAACAGAAATCGAGTCATTTTTTCTACCCCTCTTTCTTCTCTACCCCGTTCGCTAACAAACAAAAAGTGACGTCGAAAAATAGACTTCATAAAAGTCTTCGTGTGAATTAGGTGTTAGTTGAAATTTAAATAGCAAAATATTAAATTAATTAATAAATATTTTAAAATTTATATGACACAACTTTAAATGAATATGTTAACCATGTCATATCAATAACACAACAACTTTGTTCTATACACTAAGGGAAAATCTTAATAGTCTGTTAAATGCAAACATGCTTGAATCAAGAATAAAATCTTAATTTTTCTTAAGATCGTATTTAAGATTGTAATCTGAAATAACAACTCATTTTAAGATCGAATTCAAGATTTTAATAAAAATCTTATATTAAGATCATATTCTCAAAAATTTAAGAATATAATCATAAAATTAAGATTATGTTCTTGATTTTAAGAATTCATTCTATATAAATTAAGAATTTGTGCTTTAATTTGAAAACATCAATCCCACTGAACAAATTTCAAGATTGAAATTGAAAGATTTCTATAATCTAAATTCAAGATTTTTGTTCTTAAATTAAGATCATTATTTTTCTATTAGTGTAGGAATTAAATATTAATTCAAGGCCAAAAAATATTATTTCTATATTGTTTCCATATTTAAAGTTATCAAAATAGGACAACTTAAAATTAATAAACTTTCGTTAATGTTTTATTTATTTATTCAATGTGTCCCAGTTTACACTATGCAAATCTTATTGCTAAGCTGATTAGTTTGTGGGAGAGAGAGAGAGAGAGACGAGGGGAACAGAAACGTTTCTCACCTAACAAACTAATCAGCTTAGCAGTAAGACTTGCATAGTGTAAACTAAGACTACGGTTTTTATTGATTTCAAGTTGTATTTTCTCTGGGTGTACTTTTTTCCGTGTTTTACATGATTTCTATTTAATTTTTTTTTTTTTGAGATTTGGTAAGAGAATTTTCATATTTAATACGAAGCCAATGAATAAAAAATAGTTATTTTAAACAAAATATTTTACTAAATTTAATATATTTTTTCGCGGCAAAAACATCATGAAAATATGTTGCATGTCATAATAATAATGAAATTAAAACAAATTCCCACAAAAGAATTTACTCAAACAGATAAAATGATATCAATATCAAATTATATTTTAAGTTCCAATTATTGATATTCAAATATATATATGTACATAGTTTTACACACTTACTTTAACCGTTTGAGCAAATTCTTTTGTCTTAAAAAAAATTAAACAGAAAATTAAGACTAACAGCAGAATCAAAAAAAAAAAAAAAAAAAAAAAAATTAAGCTTGAACTGTACGTTAACACCAAATTTCGATACAAATTTCGACTAAAGAACACTTGAAGTTCAAATTAATTTTTTTTAATACGGCTGTAAATCATTGAAACTTGTAATTTGTTTCTGTTAGAAACTTTTGAGAAGTTTTTACATCCAGAAAAAATTAAATAATTATTTTGTTTGTCATATTTTACACAGGCTTATTTATTAAATGAAATCTTAAATAAACTTACAAAAAATATCAACATTAGGGCGAATCAATTGCTTTTCTCAACAGGCGTCTAACAAAAACGAAATTTACGTAAAATTTTAAGAAAATTCCCTTAAAAAATTTGCTCGCGCCGAGAAGCATAAAAATTCAAACTTTTCATTCGGTAAAAGCATTTATAAGAGCCAAGTTACAAAAGCAATATTTTCAACATTTTCGATTCACATTTTGTTTCTACTGAAAACTTGTAAATTTTTAACGCCTTTAAAGGAAGAAGTGCAACATATGTACTATTTCTATATCTCTCTTTTGCTTTCTCTGTATGAACTTAAAACTGGAGCAAGAAGACATGATAATAAGAAAAGTATCGTTTTAAGTACTCTTTGATTATTGGCCGTCAAACATATATACATATATATATATATATATATATGTATATATATGTATACGTATACATATATTAACATCCAACAACTATGTTAATACAAAATTTTTAAAGTACGCAGCACAAACGACACCAACTAAAAAATTATAGACTGTATGAGCTACAATCATACGCATGAGTATAAAAATACACTGACTATTAATCGGCTACACTGGCTTGTATACAGGGATATTTTATTTACACACACACACACACCCACACATTTTCCATTCCATTTTATGAGGGTGGCGTTGGCTGACTACAAAACCGAAGGTACTGGGTTCAATCCCTGTATCCAACTGTCATTAAAATAACAACACCAAATATTTTTCTATAGTGCATTAGTGTCCGCTTGTATCAGTTGTTGTAGGAAAGTTCAAGTGAGGAAGGCATAGTCACTGGTCACTGAACTATACCGACTTCAGCAGATACTAATCCCAATGTAACATCAGAGCGCCCTCCTTCGTTGTGTAGCAGAATCATCGGCAAAGTAAAATAACTGATAAAATGTCTACTAAAAACAGCTTCAAAAAAATTAATACGCCTCATTTAAAATCAGAGGAGCTGTAACACTGCATTATTAGAAAAACGTGGAAAAAAGCTGAGTTGTAAAAGAATGAAATAAATAAAATAAATGTCTTCACCGCCTGTCTCCTGGGGAATAAATATCCTGAGTATCATGCGTTGCGTGTACATTTTTGTTCGATTAAATATCCATAGCCTGAGTATAAATATACTCAGACTGTAAGTTTGTCATAGAGTTAATGCATGTGCCTTTTTATTATTTTATTTTTAGTTTCTGTAGTTTTTTTTACATAAACAAAGTAGAGATGCTCTTGTATGTTGAAATCGGCTTCAGTCATAGTTGATTGAGAGAAAATATGTGGGCGTACGAATTGTTTTCGCTACAATTATGATTATGTATATGCATTTTCATAAATTAAGACTATTATGTTAATTTTTTTTGAGCACTCATTGCAATTCTATGGTGTGAACCAGGTCATACGGAAACTGATAATAAAATATTTGTTCGACCTGGCCCACGATATCGACAAAAAACATTCGATCGACAACTTGTATAGGAAACAACAACAAGATAAGAACATTTGTTTTTGCTCTCTAGAAAGTAATCAACCGAACGCTTTCTGTCGACATCGTGGATAACTGTCTGAATATATTTTTTTTTATATCAATGACAGGCTTTTTAATTAACAAAAAATATTTATAAAGTCCACTTAAGCGCCTGTCTATTCCTGTACCATAAAATTATGTACATCTACGACTCAATAACCTTTAACTTAAGACTACTTACAACTCCTCTGTTTTATGCAGATACAACAAAAAAACAGTCATATCAGTAAAACTAAAAATTAATAAAACACTTTCCAACTGATTCACTAAAAAATATTACAAAAAAACACAGATTCATTGTTGTAAAGTTAGAATGCATGTTTTAACTCGTTTGTTATATGTAGAATATTTCGTTTGGGTTTTTGTAGGTTTCAAGGTGTTCATGCAACAGAATATTTCTTGTAAATGTCAGTGTGCCTGCTAATACTGTTTAAGTGTTTGCATATTCCACCTACACGCGTTATCGTCTCTTAAATTACGTTATCAAAGATTTGCATACAAAACTCATTCCACCGCACATACACACAGTATTAGTATGCATGCGTGTCCATGCGTGTGCAAGTATCCTGTCATTCCAAATTGATGTTGACGCATTTTAAGTTGAATTATTTTTATGAATTGATTTCAAATGAAATTCATTGGTTATTAGTTTTTTGCCTTTACGAATTAATATTTCGATTTATTTTTCAAACTTTATTCCTGGTGATCAGATATTTTTCACTCATGCTACAGGCAAATGCATACAAAAATTATTTCGATGGAAGGATACGCATAATCATTCATTTAAAGCTTTTATTGACGACCATATCAAAATTGTTTCACATGAAATCTGTTGACTTAACTACAACTTTTCACGAGAAATTGTTTTAATTTACAAAATATAAAAACTTTTTTATACTAAAATGCAATTGTTGCATTAAATTTGCAGCGCAAATAAATGAAATTGGATCCAGCCTGTGCAGGGCTTTTTTATAATGACCTTTTGTATGTAAAAAAGTGTCTTTTTAAAGAAGTATCTTTTTAAAGATACTCCTTTTTTATGTAGCAAAAAGTCTCTTTGAAGATAATTTTTCTATATAGAAAATATTCTTGTTTAAAAGACTTTTTCTATGTAGAAAAAAGTCTTTTTGAAGACACTTTTCTATATAGGAAAAAAGTCTTTTTGAAGACACTTTTTCTATATAGAAAAAAAGTCTTTTTGAATACACTTTTTCTATATAGAAAAAAAGTCTTTTTGAAGACACTTTTTCTATATAGAAAAAAAGTCTTTTTGAAGACACTTTTTCTATATAGAAAAAAAGTCTTTTTGAAGACACTTTTTCTATATAGAAAAAAAGTCTTTTTGAAGACACTTTTTCTATATAGAAAAAAAGTCTTTTTGAAGACACTTTTTCTATATAGAAAAAAAGTCTTTTTGAAGACACTTTTTCTATATAGAAAAAAAGTCTTTTTGAAGACACTTTTTCTATATAGAAAAAAAGTCTTTTTGAAGACACTTTTTCTATATAGAAAAAAAGTCTTTTTGAAGACACTTTTTCTATATAGAAAAAAAGTCTTTTTGAAGACACTTTTTCTATATAGAAAAAAAGTCTTTTTGAAGACACTTTTTCTATATAGAAAAAAAGTCTTTTTGAAGACACTTTTTCTATATAGAAAAAAAGTCTTTTTGAAGACACTTTTTCTATATAGAAAAAAAGTCGTTTTGAAGACACTTTTTCTATATAGAAAAAAAGTCGTTTTGAAGACACTTTTTCTATATAGAAAAAAAGTCTTCTTGAAAACACTTTTTCTATATAGAAAAAAGTCTTCTTGAAGACACTTTATATTTAGAAAAGTGTCTTTTTCAAAAGGCTTTTTTATAAAGAAAAGTGTCCTTTTAAAGAACATTTTTCTTCACACTTTTTAATCTATACAAAATAGAGCTTCGCTACTAGAAACTTTTTCTAAATATAGTTTTTTAAAGAAACTGTTTTTATATAATAAAAGTGTCTAGTATAAACGTTTATAAAAGTGTCTAGTATAAACGTTTATAAGAATGCACATTTGTTCATGTTTGCAATTTGCCACAGACATAAAAACACAACATGGTAATTATCAAAAACGGAAAGCGGATATGGAAATAATATTTTAAGTTTGCTGTTGATCCTTTCATTTAATACTTTCAGTTTTATTTTCCGTATTTTTTTTGGCACAAAGTTTTAAAATTACCAAACGGAGGCAATTATGACATGTCTGCACACAATTAGATGGCATTTTTTTTGTTTTAGAAAAACGGTAACAAAAATTGGAGCATCATACTCGTAATTACAGTTGGCAAGTGAAATAAAAACAAGAAGTTAAAGATCAATTAAGACAGATTTGCCTGGTGCAAAAGAAAAAGTGTTCACTGGAAGAAAAAAAATTAATTTTAAGCGGTTTAAAGACGGATTTTAAAGCCAAATTGAAATATTTTTCTTGTTGGCAAATTTATTATTCAACTTGAAATAAATTATTTGTGTTGCAACTGAAGCTGTGGGAGCAATGAATTGATTTCAATTGTTTTCTTTTCTGGTATTCATTCGCGTGGTTCTTTGTCTTAATTTAATTTATTTTTCTTATCGTTGCGCTTGCAGACATGCTTAATATTTTTTTTTGTGGCAGGATAGCTACTTAATTTTTTTATAGTAAACAATTTTTTAGAATGAAATTTCTATAGAATATATGGCTGTTTTTGGAAGAAAAAGTATACTACAGAAAATAAGTCTCGTTTTAATAGAAAAAAAACTATGCAAAATGCGAATTTTACTAACTTTAGGAAAGAGTTTGCTTGTAGAAATATGTTGTCTTGCAGCGAGAAAACGTTCTATAGAAAAACTGTACTTCATTTCTAAGGAAATGTGTTTTATTTTGATAGTGATAAAGTTTCTTACAATAATATTTTTATGTATGAATAAAATTTTCTATCTAGGCTTTCCTTGATTAAATAAATATTTAAAAATTTTTCGAAGAGACAAAATTTCATGCTAGAATATAGAATATGGATTATAGAATATAGAATATAGAATATAGAATATAGAATATAGAATATAGAATATAGAATATAGAATATAGAATATAGAATATAGAATATAGAATATAGAATATAGAATATAGAATATAGAATATAGAATATAGAATATAGAATATAGAATATAGAATATAGAATATAGAATATAGAATATAGAATATAGAATATAGAATATAGAATATAGAATATAGAATATAGAATATAGAATATAGAATATAGAATATAGAATATAGAATATAGAATATAGAATATAGAATATAGAATATAGAATATAGAATATAGAATATAGAATATAGAATATAGAATATAGAATATAGAATATAGAATATAGAATATAGAATATAGAATATAGAATATAGAATATAGAATATAGAATATAGAATATAGAATATAGAATATAGAATATAGAATATAGAATATAGAATATAGAATATAGAATATAGAATATAGAATATAGAATATAGAATATAGAATATAGAATATAGAATATAGAATATAGAATATAGAATATAGAATATAGAATATAGAATATAGAATATAGAATATAGAATATAGAATATAGAATATAGAATATAGAATATAGAATATAGAATATAGAATATAGAATATATAATATAGAATATAGAATATAGAATATAGAATATAGAATATAGAATATAGAATATAGAATATAGAATATAGAATATAGAATATAGAATATAGAATATAGAATATAGAATATAGAATATAGAATATAGAATATAGAATATAGAATATAGAATATAGAATATAGAATATAGAATATAGAATATAGAATATAGAATATAGAATATAGAATATAGAATATAGAATATAGAATATAGAATATAGAATATAGAATATAGAATATAGAATATAGAATATAGAATATAGAATATAGAATATAGAATATAGAATATAGAATATAGAATATAGAATATAGAATATAGAATATAGAATATAGAATATAGAATATAGAATATAGAATATAGAATATAGAATATAGAATATAGAATATAGAATATAGAATATAGAATATAGAATATAGAATATAGAATATAGAATATAGAATATAGAATATAGAATATAGAATATAGAATATAGAATATAGAATATAGAATATAGAATATAGAATATAGAATATAGAATATAGAATATAGAATATAGAATATAGAATATAGAATATAGAATATAGAATATAGAATATAGAATATAGAATATAGAATATAGAATATAGAATATAGAATATAGAATATAGAATATAGAATATAGAATATAGAATATAGAATATAGAATATAGAATACAGAATATAGAATATAGAATATAAAATATAGAATATATAATATAGAATATAGAATGTAGAATATAAAATATAGAATATAGATTATAGAATATAGAAAATATAATATGGAATAAGAATGGAAAATGAAGGAAGAGCAGGAAAGCTTCTAGGAGAAGAGCTTTGTAAAAATCCTCTTTCGGAAGGAAAAATCGCGATATACATGTTTATTTTCTCTTAAACAAAGTTTTTTTTTAAAGAATTTACTTCAAATGTATTTTTCTTTGGCTCCTCTCTATTTCGTATGCGTTTGGATGCTTATTGGGGTATTGCCTAAATAAATACAAAAGCAATTCGGATTGATGTTTTCTTAAATTTTCTTTAAATAATGTGATAATTTCCATTAAGTTAATGCAGACTAACTATTGTTTTGAAAGACAATTGCTTGTAATTATTTTTTTACAATTGGCTTTTGATCAATTGTGTTGTTGTCTGTGGCGTCCATTCTTTATACTCGTACACTGCTGTCTTTCAACTGAAAATTTATCCCTTAAATAAAATTGTTATTACATAAACTTAATTTTTTAGTCAACTGCAGTGAGAAAATAAAGGGCTTAAGTAAAATGTTTAAATTTATTAAAATAACTGAACTATTTTTGATACTCGTATTTAAATTTGTTTGTAGAAAATTACATAATCCTTTTCTAGTTTATTTGAGCAACGTACTTTTAGGCTTAAAGTATTACTTTTCTATGTTCTGTTGTTGTTAGAAAAAAAAAAATAAACACCTGCACAAACAATAGATTTTCTCTCTATCCTTTTTAATCCTTAAAAATCTATCAATTTTAATTATTTACTTTGTCCAAAATATTGAAAGGAAAATGTTTTCGTTTCTTTTTTTTATTATTTATTTTCCATATTGTGTTCTATTTCTAAATGAATAAAAATTTATGCAAATATTTGTTCAATGAGATAAAAATCTAAATCTAATCACACAAACTAATGGCATGTACATATACATATATATAAATATATATTTATAAAGAGTTTTCTGATAAGGAAGGGACGTTTTGAATAGTCGAATAACGTGAAATAAATGACAGTGTTGCCAAAAAAAAAAAAAAAATTGTTTGTTGAGTTACTTAAAGTTAGTTGAAAATATAAAAATTATTAATTAAAAAAAAAAAAAAAAATTTAATAAAATATTGATAGTGAATTTTTTTGTAGAAAACTATTTTTCTTCTGGTTATGCTCTTGTTGAAAACAATTTTTCTATGAAAAAAATAATGTTCTTGTCGGGTATACTTTTTCGATAGCAAAAATGTTATTGTTCGGATTAATTTTTATATAAAAAAAATTCTTTTTAAGAAAAATTTTTCTATACAAAAAAATGTTTCCACAATTTTTTTTACTAAAAACAACAAATTTTCTTTTAAAAATTGTTATTGTAAAAAAAATTCTATAAAAAAAAAATTTTCTCGATAATAAAAATTTTTTCTATAGAAAAAAATTCTTAAGAACAAAATTTTTGATAGAAAAAATTTTCTTGTCAAGAACAACAATATTTCTATAGAAGAAAAGATGTTGTTAAAAACAACAATTTTTCTATATAAAAAATTTTCCTGTAAATAACAAAAAAATTTTCTTGTCAAGAACAACAATTTTCATAAAAAAATTTTTTGCTAACGGAATCAATTTTTTTATGGAAAAATTTTTCTTTGAAAGAAGAAAAAAAGTGTTCTGGTTAAAAGAAACAATTTTTCTATGGAAAAAATTTCCTTGTAGATATTAATAATTTCTGTAAAAAATTTTCTTGATAAGAACTAATTTTTCTATAAAAAAAATTTTCTTTTTTGAGAACACATTTTTCTAAAGAAACTATTTTCCTGTTACGAAGTGCTATAAATTAATGTTCTCGTTGATATTAATTTTTCTATTAAAAAAATTCTTTTTAGGAACAATTTTTCTATAGAAAAAATGCTTTTGTTGAGAACAACAATTTTTCTATAGACAAAATTTTCTTGTGATTAATAATTTCTGTAGAAAAAACTAGAGATGTGATCGTGAGTGTTTTTTGACTCACGGCACGCACGCTGACGCAGGAAAATATTTTACTCACGCACTTTCACGCGCGAATGATATTGAAAATTTTCACGATCACGCACGCTCACGAAGAAAATATTCTTATTCACGCACGAGCATTTTACAAGCTTTCACGATCACGCACGCTCACGAAAAAGTATGTAATCCATTTTATATTTTCTTTTTTGGTTGAAAAATAGGTTTTTACATATACTTATGTATGTATGTATATATGTATGCACGTATATATGTAAAATGTACATTGCACAGTGGTTACTTTTACAAAGTAAATGGCAATAAATCAGGAACTTCTAAACTACTGATTGGATTTATATGAAACTCTTAACATCCGTAGGGACTGACTTAGGCTTTATAACACATGTCATGACAGCCTTCTGGTTTGAGCTGAAGAGGAGTTACAGTGGGCTCAAGTTGGCTACCTAGGACTCAAAAAAACTTCTGCGGCTTGTAACTTTTTTAAAAATTATCTGCTTTTTACCGGATAAAGCATTTTGAGATAAACTTGAAAGTCTTAAGAAATAATTTCGCAAGATGAGTTTGCATATCTCTCATAAGACAAAAAAAATTTTTGCCTTAACTTTTCCTAATATTTCGCCTATTACTTTTTAGCTTGTTGTTGGTTTTTAAATGAAAAACGGCATTAAATTTTTGACAAAATTTTAAATAAAAATGGAAAAAAAAATATTAATATCTTTATTCTTGAAATCGAAAAAAGGCTAAAAAATCTAAATTTTAAAATTTCCCTGAAAAAAGCATGTGTTTTTTAAGTATCTTCATTATTTTGAGTTTTGTAAGAAACTGATACATTCACTTTGTAATTACATAGCGCTCAAGAAAATGCATTAAGAATGTGCTTAGAGCCAATTATTTTGCTTTTTGGACATGTACCCTACATTCAGCAATATCCTTAAATAGTAAATTTTAAAAATATTTTTTGTGTTTAGACGCTTAAAAAAAGTTGCGACGGTAGATTTTGAAAGTTTCAACTGCCACATTTTATTATGTAGATGGTTTTAAGCATTTTTAAATAAAATTTAAGAGAGAATTTTCATAAATGCGGATATCCGGCAGATTTTCTGAAAAATGTTAAAATTTAGGGAAAACATAGTTGTGTACCATAATAAAATATAAAAATAATTTTATTTTTCTATATTGGTACGAGTATTTTTGAATTTCATATGAGCAAGTTTACTACTGAAAAAATTATAGCAATAGCCCAGGAATGATATCTCGTGAGAGCGTGAGAATTCGTGCGTGATTATTAAAAATAGCTCACGCACGATTACGCACGAGTAATTTTTTTTAAGTCACGCTCACGCATTCAGGCGTGATTAATTATAAATTTGATCACGATCATGCGTGATTCACGCGTGACACGATAAAATCACGACATTTGCACATCTCTAAAAAAAATGTTTTTGCTAAGAACAAATTTTTCTACAGAAAAAAATTTTCTTGTTAAGAACAACAATTTCTCTATAGAAAAACAAATTTTCTTGTTGAGTACAACAATTTTTCTATTAGAAAAAATTCCTTTCTTATGATGAAATTTTTCTATAGAGAATTTATTCTGTTGCTGTAAATATTAATATTTGCTTTACATAATTAAACTTTCTTACGTTTTCTGCTTTAGATAATAGAAAAATTTTCAAATACATATTGTTTTTTTTGAAAGGATTTTTTTTGGCCGCACTAGAAAACTACAGTACAACTTCGACAATCCGGACACATATAGTTTTAGGCTCGTTCGGATTAACGAGTTGTCCGGACTACAGCAGTTGTAAATATTAAAATAATCTAAGTGATTTAAATACATACATACATACATACATATGTACATATATACATACATACTATCTATCTATATAATTAATAGGCGAACATGTTTTTTGTAATCCCTTTTACGCTGGTACCACTACACCGATTTTAAAAAGATTTATATGGTTTTAAAGGATTTTCTGTAAAGATGTGCAGAATCTATATTTTATTGAAATCGGTTTAGTATTTTGGGAGCTATAAGCGTTTAAAGTTGCTACTACTACATGCACACATATTACAAACGCATTTATTAGCTTACAAGTAAAAAAGAAACAAAACATGAGTGTGTGTTTGTTTGTAGTATTTCTCTTGATCTAACAATTTTTTCTCTTATTTGTTGTTGTATGAAAGCCATAATACTTAAAGGAAGAGAATTGAATAAAGTGAATTAGCTTGGTTGAAGGGATTTTGTTTATGTTTTTTTTTTATTTCATGTATTACTTAATTATGCTTGCATATGTATGAAAGTTTGTGTGTGGCTGTGTTTTGATGAATTTTTTATGAAGTTTAGAATTGTACATTTTCTTTGAATCTTAAATTATTTACATTTTGATCCTAGAATACGGACGAGTGTGTCTGTCGTCCGTTTGCTATATCTAGTGATATATAAAAAGACGAAGTTATTTTGTGCTGACTAAATGTAGAAACAGAATAAAGTCTTCAACTTCAGGAAAATCGCTGACAAATTAATCAAGCCCATAATAACATCGACGGCAGTAACTTCAAATGCTCTCTAATTTTTGTTTTATTTTCTTTTGTGCTTATTTTTCTTTGTAGTTTTGTTTACAAAATGTATGAAATTTATTGAAAGTATGGTAACATTTTTGTGAGAATGAACATTGATATGTGAGAGTATAAGAAAAAACGCTCTCTCTAAATAAAATAGATTCTATCTCACGACCAGTTTCTGCGGCTGTTTTTTTGTGTCAATTTGTATGGAAAATGTGTTGAAGCCGGTATTCTGTTTAATCATTAAGGGTGCGAACCAGTGTGACCAGATTTTAAAATAAAGTTAAGCTAAATCACGTTTCAAAAAGAGCTAAAATAAGCTAAAAATTAAAATTTTAAGCCATAAAATAAAGCTAAACTTTTTTTCGGCTTCTTCCACGTTGCAATAGTTTCTTATTACTAAAATAACGTTAAATATATACATAAAAAAACATATTTTCTATTATTTGAAATAAAAATATTGAATAATTTTTAATTAAATTATTTATTCATTATTATATTTGGGTTTTAAAGAAAAATAACACAAAAACTTTCCAAAAATTTAAAAACATTTATACTAAAATACGAAACCTTTTTTTAAATTAATTAGTCTTATTAACAGAAAACCTATTTCCTAATTTTTGTTTTAAGTAAATTCATGCCGCTAAATACAAGTTCAACTCAACTCAAAGAAAATCTTTAAAAGTCTTATAGGCAATATTAATTTAACTTTTGCCATTGTAACTCCAAAATTGCAATCAATGTCACTTATTTTTAAATTTGTCATTTTTCCTATAAAAGCGCAATTTACATTTTTTATTTTTAAATTATTTTTCAATGAAAAAATTTTATATTTTTGATGAATGTTAACAAATTATAATTTTTAACCTTCCTTCATCCAAAAAAGGGTGTTATAAGTTTGTAATGTGTGTCTGTGTAGATGCACAAATATCTGTACGAGTCCACGTACAGACCAAAGTGCTGCATTGATTTTGAATTAGTTTATTTTTTGTTCGCAAGGTGACTTGAACGAGAGTGTTCTTAGCTTTGTTTGAAGAAAACCTGTCCAGATGTTCAGAAGATATCACATCTTTTCTAGATATATTTAGTTGAATCTGTGTGTCTTTGACGCCGTATCTCCCAAACGGCTAGACCGGTTTAAATTTTTTTTTGTCGTTTGAAAAGTATGTTTCTACATTACAAGTAACTCAAAAATTTTGTTCATATGAGTACAAAAGTTGGCTTTGGGGTTCCATAAAACAAGTGTCAACTTTTTCTGAGTAAAAAACGCAATACTTTTTTATTTTGTTGTTTCTACATAACAATTCCAATTGTATCTAATGTCAAATACAGACAATCACAAAAAGGTACTTGTGTGGAAATTAAAATAGGTTTTTACTCATTAAATAAGAAATCTAATGTCCACACAATCGTCTAATGGAACCACTATGGAAACTGCAAGCATAAATCCAAACATTTTTACATTTATACCATATATGTATGAATTTTCATCACAATTTTATTTTCAATTTTGTTCACATATATTTGTTCAAGGTAAGTAATAATAGGTTTGTTCGAGTACTTGAAACTTTTTACTGAGCCTCGCTGTATTATATTGAATTTCGTTCGTTTATACAAAATATTGACAAAGTAATTTGAGTCTGAGTAATTGCAAGTTTTTACTGAATAAATGGTTGCCGAAAATAGCGGTTACATTTTTCTTTTTTGTGAATTTTACTTTCAAATAAATTCTTATTTCGTTTTCTTGTATGATGTGTAACATAATTAGAAAAAGAGCATAGGTTTTATGTATATGAAATATATTTTTTATATCTCTAATACATTTTTCTACATTGCAAATATATTAAAAGATATTAAACCCCAAAGTTGTCTCATATCCATAATTTTCAAGTTAACTAAGCATTGCCCCTTATTGTGATTGGCAAAGTTGCTGCGGAAGGCGTATTGTACTAGATTAAAGAAAAATATAGCTTTTTTCTTTAATCAACTACAAATAGTTGAATTTGAAGTCGAAAAGAGCCAACCATGATAAGGCCCATTATTTTGTTTCATATATACATAAATTGATGCGCTTTGAACCAGATTTCAGTGTAAAGTTTTTTATTCATTATTATCTTGGATCTAGCTGTATTCAAAGCAAGAAGATTGGGATTTTCGTACTTTCCTACGTACCGCTTGCTTGCCTGAGGGCTTACTTGTTATGTAGAAACAGGCCATAAATTAAAAAAAGTGCTAAAAAAGCTAAATGAGTTTTAAAAAAAAAAGCTAAAAAATAAGCTAAGAGCTAAATGGCAATTTTGCAGCTAAATCCCAAAAAAATAAGCTAAATTTAGCTCAAAATAAGCTAATATGGTCACGCTGGTGCGAACAGAGTGAGCGCTGATGCCAAGCGGAGCCGAGCCGAGCCGAGCTTATTGACGCTTATTTTCATGCGAGAACAAAATTTGTATATAACACAGTGAATGCGAGAATCAGCGCTGAAATTCTGTTTATTCCATGTGTTTTGCTTTTATGTCATTTAGTCTTGTTGTTCATTTGTGTTTATAAAATTGCTGTACACGGTAATGGATTCATCTGATGAAGAGTATTTTGATTCTCTTAGTGTGATTAATGCAATTATTAACACAAAAGAATTTGGAAAACATCCAATTACACTAAAAAGGAATGAATTTGGTGAATTTCATAATTTTTCATCGATATCCATTTTTTATTATTTTTAAACCATTAAAAAACACGACTGCACGCTTGAAAAGTAAACATAAACAATGTTTTCGGCGCTGAAAAACGCTTTGAAACTGTTTTCTCGCACTCATCGGCTTTGTTCTCTGCTTTTGTCGGCGTTCACTGTGTTATAGACAAGCTTATTTGTATTGACTTGTATGTAATCAGTATTATCGCACTGACAATCTCGGCTCGGCTTTCAGCGCTCACTCTGTTCGCACCCTAACTTTGTTGAGGTGGTTGATTTGTGCCTTTTGCTCTAGTCTCTCTTATTCTCCTCGGCCCACTGAATGCAAATTGGAAATGCTTTCTTTGCATCTGCATTAGATATCTTTGTTTTTGCATCAATTTCTACTTTTTTTAATGTCATAAATCGTTGATTTAGGAACATGGAAATTTTCGGCAACCTGCCTAATAGTTTTTCCCTCATCAAGTCATTTTAAAATATCACACTTCTAATGTAAGGTTAGTATTTTATGTTTGCGTTTATTATTTAAAAATATGGCACTTCGAATGGAATTAAACAAACAAACTTGCGAAACTGAACAGTGAAAAATGTAAATCACGAATACGAATAACGAAACAAAACAAAAATTCCCGTTAACTCGCATGTTTTGCTTGGATTTTAGTTTTTGTTCTTGCACAAAAAAAAATTTGTCCGGATTGTGGAGGTAAAAACTTTAAATTGTCCGAAATGTAGAAGAGTCCGAATTACTGGAGTGATCGGACTGGCGCATGTCCGGACTATCGAAGTTGTACTGTATATTATTAAATATGGTTTGAGTAAAATTTAAAAATATTTTATATTTCGTTATCCATATCATGCAATATATTGAGTAAACAGACATTTTTAATTGATTTTTTGTATTTTAATGCTATTCCAATAAATGTACATGCCTTATTTTATATTTTTAAAGTAATATAAGTTTTATAAATAATAGATAAAAAATAACATGAAACATACACATTTATTATTTAATTGAACTAGAATTGTTCTTGATAAAAAATAGATAATAAATTTACATATAAATATGGTAAGAGGCCTGAAAGGATTTAAGCTGATTTGATATAAAATATTTTTTATTTGTTCTTCTTTTGAAAACGTATTGGTTTATGCTAAAATCTTGTTTTGTTAAACCAATATTATTGATTGTTTGATTACTTTAGAATTATGTTGCAGATTATTTGATTTGATTTGGGATTGCGACCTAAGCGATTTGTTTTCATTTACATTCTCGTGTTTAAAGTGTTATGCCAGCATAAATGAGGGTTGGATTTCAGTTTCAGAGTAATTCTAATATCATTTAAATAATAAAATAAAAAAATGCTATTTCAATTGTAAGAAATGGAAACTTTAAATCCACTTTTCTTAATCCACAATTGCAATAATTTTATCATATAAAAAAAGGTTGTGAAATAGAGAACTAAAGGAAGAATTGGCAATAAAAAATATTATTATTAGCAACACTCTTTTCTGAAACGATCCTTGGACTAGACTATTTCCAAAATTTCAACTAAGGACTAATTCTGGCAGAGTCAGCCGCAAATGTTTATTTACATGCAGCAGAGTTTTCATCTGTTGTAAATTAGAAGTAGAAATTTTCCACTTCCTTCATCTGCATAGGGATTCATAGTTTTCCTTGAATGCTGGGTTACGTAAGGTTGGCGTTTGCTGAACAGAGAAATTAAGCTTTCAGCTCATTTGGGTCCAAATAAAAATTCCTTTGCGTTACCTAAAGGATACTGCAAGTACAAATCCTAAAGTGACAGATAGATAGAGAAAAGAGGAGCTTTATTATATATATAGCTATTAAATTGTTTATCTAATTTTTCGACCCTTTTTAGGGTTCCGTACACCAAAGGTGAAAAGGAACCCTATTGTTTTCGCTACGCTGTCCATCTGTCCGTTACACGGTATTTTCTCAGGAACCGTAAGAGCTACGGACCTGAAATTTGGACACAGTTTGTAGAACCTTGGCCGCTACAACAACAAATACATGAGAATTAAAAATTAAAGGGTGTTCCAAAACGAGCAACGAAAAATGTTAAAATCCCATGTAATATACATACAATTGTATGAACATATATATATTGAAACTTGAAATTTGTAAAATTAGTATAGTTTTATACAGACTACAACAATTAACACTAAACCCCTGTTTGTGTAAGACGTTTGAGTTAGAAATCTTGGCGTTTCTGTAATAGATAAAAGAAAAGTTGTACAAGTTTCCTTTAGTCTATTACAGATTTTTAACTCAAACGTTTTACACAAACAGGGGGTAAAATTTAAAAAAATTAAAATTAAAGGGTGGTCCATCAGTTAATGCAATTTTGACTATGTAATTTTGACAATTTGCTATATCTTGGAAACCGTAAGAGGCAAACACTTGAAATTTTTAAAAACAGTAAAACTAAAAAACCCCAAAATTATAAAATCGCCAAACCAAAAAAAAAAAAAAATCGCCAAAAATTAAAAAAAAAAATCGCCAAGATTAAAAAAAAATTCCAACACTAAAATAAATCGCCAAATTCGAAAAAAAGCCAAAATGGAAAAAAACGCCAAAATGAAGAAAAAAACGCCAAAAATCGAAAAAAATCGCCAAAACGCGAAAATGTCGCCAAAACTAAAAAAAAAATTTTTAAATAAAAAAAAATCGCCAAAATGAAAAAAATCGCCAAAAATAAAAAAAAACGCCAAAATGAAAAAACGCCAAAAACCGCAAAAAAAAAATCGCCAAAACAAGAAAATAAAGTGTCAAAACTAAAAAAGGAGCCAAAATTAAAAAAATCGCCAAAACCGAAAAAACGCACAAACCGCCAAAACAAAAAAACCGAAAAGACCCCAAAAACGAAAAAAAAATGCCAAAACTATATATTATACAGGATGAAGTTTGTATTAAATTACAAATCTAGTGTTCGTACGGAACCCTTCGTGCGCGAGTCAGAGTCGCACTTTACTGAATTTATTTCCTTTTGATCAGAAAAACATTTTGGTTGATAGTTATAAATAACCAAAAAATAAAATAAATATAATCCTGAAGAAGTTAACCAAAGGTTAACGAAATATCGATATAAAACTAAAAATATATAAAATTTACTGACCTAAAGCTTAAAAAATAGTTTCATTGTATATATAGCTATGTTATTTATTGCGTGATACAGGAGTTAGGACGTCATTTTCATAACAAAAATAATCGATACTATTATTGGTTTTGTTTTGATTTCTTTGTACTTAAAAGCAGAGTACGAAAATAAACAAAACAAAATGTTTAATTTTTTTGTTTCGTTATCTTAATAAGGGAGTGAAACAATAAACAACCAAAAACAATGATAACGATTGCTCAATTTGTTTTTGTTTTGAGTGTTTTCTTTGTTTTTGGCCAATTTTGTTTTGTTTTTGCACATGAGCACAAACCAGAGAACGCAGCCGATCGGCTGTAATCCGGCCAAAAACAATATATTAATTTAATCATATGCCGCCAGAAAAGAAAATAATGGGAAATAAATGGAAATGTTTTGAAATATTTGCGGCGTATTTTACATCATCATATAATATAATTTTATTGCATTGTTATTTCACACATGAAATTTGTTTTATATAACAAAGCAGCATAGCTATAGTCGGGTGTCCTAAGACACCTCTCTTCTTTATTTTTTTGCTGTATGTTTTTACAAATCTGCTATTGTGTGTTTTTTTTAATTTTTATAGCATCGTTACAGCGCCTCTGGTGTTGAGTAGGTACCTTATTTTCAGCTATGCAGCCGTTTTGATAGTCACTTCATTTCGCCACCGATTCATTGCTGCAAATACCCACAAAATATACGTTAGCATAGTCACCAATTCATAAAAGAAAAATCTATGATGTTGATATGACTGTGTCTGGTCAAATAGATTCAACTGGGGCTCCCAAAGAACGCACTAAATACTTCAGTTAACAGCACTCTCTCAGCCAGCAGCTGACCCTCATACCTAAATAAGAGCGGAAAGCGTTGCGTAAGCAGCAGGGTACGCATTTTCAGTACATTTAAATGTAAAAATATTTTTTGATTGCACTGAAAATACGTACCCTGCTGCTAACGCAACGCTTTCCGCTCTTATTTAGGTATGAGGGTGAGTGGAACTTTCAGCCTGTCCCACGATGTCACCAGATATCGTTCGATCGATTTCTGGTGACATCGTTTGTCTTTATTTTTGTGTTATGCAGTCTTATCAGCGTTAAAATTTATAACTACTCTTAACTTTTAGTTAAGCATGCACCAAAGCTATTCTTCAGTTGCGAGCAAAATTGTTTAAGCAACTTTTTGTTTGAGAATGAGGGTCTCTTTAAAAATGAGTGAAACAAATGGCTTTTGAACTCAAAACTATTTGTTATGGGACAATTTTTTTTATTTGCATTAGCTAAAAAGTATGCAATGTACGAATGCAAGCAAAAGTATGTAATAATATTTGTTTCATAAAATCCTCAGCATACTTTTGTTCCGTTTATAGAAAATTTTCATATGCGTGCACATGTATGCATGTACACACAGTGGCATTACGCTTTAACGAATTCGCAATTCTACCTTAACAATAATTTTTTTTTCATTGTTTGCTATATATAACAAACTAAAATGTATTAACAAATTAAATAGAGGGTGGACAAATTTAAGGTTAGAAAGTAATTAGCATAAAAAACACTTTTTTTTGAAAAATTCAGTTTTATTGATGCCAATGTAAAGTAGAAGTATAGGAATTAACAATGTAATATGATGAGGGGCCAATGTCCACCTCTAGCACATCGACAGCCGTCCGCTCTTTTCACAAACATTTTAAACACATTTTGCAACAAAGCTTTGCTTATCTCGTCAATGTGGCGCCAAATTTAGGCTTTCAGAGCATCAGTAGTTTGTGGTTTGTTCACGTAAACCCGGTCTATCAAATAGCCCTAGAGAAAATAATCCAACGTCGTTAAATCACAAGAACGAGGCGGCCAATTTACATTGCCAAATCGAGAAATTACGCGACCGGGAAACTTCTCATGCAATAACTGAATTGCTTGGTCGGGTGTGTGGCTTCCGGCTCCATCTTGATGAAACCAAAGGACACTGATGTCAAATTTAGCCAATTGTGGCCACAAAAAATCGGTTGTCATGGATTGGTAGTGCAGAGAATTTACGGTGACTGCGTTTTCTTGCTCATATTCGCTACAATACGAGCCGATGATGCCGCCTGTTTACAAACCGCATCATACGGTAGCTTTCTTTGGACTGTTTGTGGATTTTTTTGAGCCCCATATGCGACAATTTGGTTTGTTTACATAACCGCCTTACCGCTAAAGATGATTTTTGTTGAAAAATGCGTTGTAAAATTTTCACCATTTTGATAGTAAATTTTCACAATTAAAATTCTTTGTTCAAAAGTGTAGCATTCCATGGTTAAAATTTCTCAACTTTTTGCTAAATAAATGTCAAAGGATGAATATCAGCTCAATTCTTGAGATTTCAGCATTTGACAACCAGTTTACTTCCTAACCTCAAATGTGCCCTCTCTATATGAGCAACTAAATTCAAATATTGCCTATATTGTTAGTGGATTTTTATTGTATTTTTAGTTTGTGTTATTTGTAATATAATATTTTTTTCCAACTTCCAGCGCTATAAATTCTGAAATTTGCAAAAGCAATGATTTAGCTTTTATTAATTTTTCGAAAGCGCCGTGATATGACATATCGTGGTTTGAAGAACAATCGTGACAGATTTTTTTTTTTAAATCAGGATCCCTTTAATGAGAACAAAATGAAAATATACTCTATAAACAGTTTTTTTTTTATTTCTTTTGCCATAAATATTTACATTCGTAACATTAATATTCGATTAATTTGTAAAGATTTTGTGTACATTAAATTTATATTTACTTTTATATGGAAAAATTTGCTTTTATGTTTAACGAATTTATTTGATTTAACGAATCGGTCTGACATTAAAAATATATTGTTCGTTTAACCGGTATAGCACTGTTTATTTATTTACAACTAAATAACAAAATATGCATGTAAATTATTAGCGAAACCTCAAACCACATATAGTTTGTTGTATTTTTATTATTATTTTTTTCTCGCTTTTAGTTATATTATTCATTTTTCTATTTTGTGCACATTTTATTAACAATTTAATACAAAATAACCACAAATAAAAATAAATTACACACACATTTTCCTAAAAGCAAACATTAAAGAGTGCAATAAAATAAAAAATAAAAAAAAATAAAAAAAGATACAAATATAGGCGTTATTAAAATACAAAGTTGTATATAAAATATTTTCGGCTTAC
Organism: Tachina grossa; assembly: GCA_949987645.1. Lineage (NCBI taxonomy): Eukaryota > Metazoa > Arthropoda > Insecta > Diptera > Tachinidae > Tachina > Tachina grossa. The sequence goes on along the minus strand of OX465278.1, from coordinate 38,960,496 downwards.
AAACCACAATTACAAAACACAAAAGCGACACAGATAGCGAGAAGAAAAAAATTGTTGCTTATTTTTTTAGCATTTTCGCTTTTTTTTATTGTGCAGCTTGCGAGGGAAGTTGCAAATTCATTGGAAGTTTGCAATAGTTTTATAGTTTTTCATAAAAATTAAATGAAGAATTTCAGTTTTAGTTGGTTAAAGAGGGCAGAAGTTTTGTGCCTTAGGCTCAAATTTATAGTTTTTAATTAATTAATGATGGTGGTTTAACCAGTGAAATTGATAAGAAAAATCGTTTGTTAACCAACGTTTGTTAGTTAACTATAAATTGTGAATTTGAACATTAGCGGCCATATGCATAATCAAAAGTTGGCATGAAGTTAGCATAAGTGACAAAATTGAACTAAGTGTTGACGAGTTCCTCTATACAATTTGACATTAAAAATCACCGCATAATGTAGTTTTAACAGAGGATTACATCCTAGCATGAGTTTTAATGTAAAAGTATATGGCAAAACACGTTAAGATCATATTCAATTTTGCCACTTATGCTAACTTCATGCCAATTTTTGATTATACATATGGCCGTAGACGTTTATGAATTGTTTATTAACCATTACAGTTAAGTCTCCCGAATGGCGTTGATATCTTAACCAGATGACAGGGCAGTTCAGAACTCATTTAAAAAATTAACGTTAAAGCTTTTCACAGATATGTTTCTCCTAAAGCCTGGTACTCTGTCCACAATTTCGTGCGAAATGCTGCCATTCTACATGTAAAAGTTAGTTGTTTTTGTCAAAGTATTTGGTATGAAATATTTGCGAAATAAATTCGCAAAAGTATAACTGTCTTCTTATTGCGAAAAACATGTAAAATCTATCTGGCAACACGTTTTTCCATGCAAAATTACTCTGGCATCATTTTAGTTTAAGCGAGCGAGAAATGTATAAAAAAACCGCGAGTTGGGCTACATATATGATTATATGAATTTGGCAAAAACTAAGTTGACGACAAGTAATATCCTTACAACTCGGCCAACCTGACTTTTTGATCGGGTCGCTCAAAAGTTTGAAGTTCTCATCGCACTCATACTTAGCAAAATTTATGACGTTGTTGATTTCGACTCTCCTGAACTCAATGTTTATAGACGATGCAAAATAAGTATTGTATGGCAAAGCCAACTTCGTATAGGAACATTAAAATACTCATTATGAGATTATGTGTTTGTTCATTATGAAGTTACAAATGTGTTTTTTTATACACTTTATACTGTTGTAGTTTTAGTTGTACTATATGGATGAGTTGAATGAGCTGAATAAACGTAAGTAGTACAAGTATTCTTCTGAAATTATAAATGAAACTGAGGTGATTTATGAGTGTGAGTGTGGTACGACGTCGCACTCATATTTATTGCAACCTATACTTATAAATCAATATTATTGTGAGTGTGCGTAACTCAGAGTATTTGATTTTAAATGATGTCTACTCACTTATATTTGCAATTTTATGAGTCAGTATGAATAGCGAAAACATGATTCATTGCTAATCTCTGATACATACAACATATGAAATAGTCAGGCTGCCAGCGAATGTGTCAGCTGTTATTGTGTTTCTCTTTGCTTTATACGTGTGTGTAGGTATGTAAAGGTGCAATCAGACGTGACATAACCATAGCCATTAGTGATGAGCGATAGCGTGATTTTTTAATAATGTTGCTCCTTGTGAACGTGATTTCTAAATCGGTGTTCTTTTAAACTATGACTGTGATCACAATTTAGCAGTATTTTGTTTGCAGCAGTTCTGTTATTTTGAGAAAATCTAATAAGAAGAGCAGCAGTGAAATTAAACAGTGACTGTGATCACGGTTTAACACATTTCAGCTCTTCTGCTTTAAAAGTATTTATTAGTATTGGTGTTTTGATAAATACTAATAAGAAGAGCAGCAAGAACAAGCAATTAGCAATCAACCCCATTCAAATATTGAGAATAAATAAAAAAAATATATAAGAGGCAGAGAGACAATAAAATTACAAATATAAAAATGTTAGTTGTACATAGTTGCCAGAAAAGATGATTTGACGCGATTGACGATTTTTTTCTTGACAAAAGCTGAAGGTATAAAAAATTAATGTGGTAGCTTTATTTATTATAAAGTAAGCATGCAAGAACAATCACCGTTTTTGTGAAAGAACTATATTTTCAAAACCTGTTACTTGATAAATTCAGTCACAGTTGTGATTTGTGATTTTTCAATCGCTGTGAAAAAGTAACAGGTTTCTAAATATCGCTCAACTCTAATAGCCATAGACAGCCGTTCGAACCAAACTAATGGGCAACACTGTATGTATTTGATTATAGCATGTATAATTATTTCTATAATTAAGTCTGTGGTATGTATCCTTCTCTCCAAAATTATCTGCGAAATAAAATATTAAATCTCTCATATTACAAACTTTGAACATTGCGCTTGTTGGGCACAAAAAACTTTCTGATAAATCCAAATTACATAAATAGTTTTCCATTTACGTTGGAGGTGTAAATTTTTGTGCAGGAAAAATTTTTAATTTTGTTTCAGCATAAACTTGCCAAAGCTAAAATTTTAATATTACTCAAATACAACTCTTTAAATATTTGCTAACGTTCCCAGTTCGAGTGTATGCATGTGTTTATTTTGCCGCGCCACTACTAATAATAATTGCGAGAATTGTTGCATGCAGGAATTAAAATATATATATAGAAAGTTTGTTTTATTTGTGTCTGTCTGCAGGTGTATTTATTCGCTTGAGCAAAATTAAATATACGAGGGAAATTTTAGAAGCCTTTAAAAAAATGTTTGTAAATATGTATATACTTTTCAATTTCCAAGTTATCTTTTCAATATTCGTCAGCCCTTTAGCTTGACTTCTCTTGCAGTGATATGCCGTTGCTGAAATAAAAAATTATAGGACAACAATTCGAACCACAACTCCAGTACTTTTAGCTGGAAAATGTTTCATCTTGATCGCACTTTTTCCTAAAATTAATATATACATAGGTATTTTGCATGCTATTATCTGTGCAAAAAGTACCTAATGCAAAAAATATGTTTTACAAAAAATACATATCACAAAAAGTACCTTTTACAAAAAGTACCTTTAAAAAAAGTACCCTTTACAAAAAAAAAAGGTTACAAAACGTACCTTTTGCAAAAGATACCTTTTACAAAAAGTATCTTTTACAAAACGTATCCTTTACAAAAAGTACCTTATACAACAGGTACATTTTACAAAAGGTAACTTTCACAAAAAGTACCTTTTGCAAAAGGTACCTTTCACAAAAATACCTTTTAAAAAACCGTTTTGCAAAATACCCTTTGCAAAAGGTACCTTTTACAAAACGTATCTGTTACAAAGCCTATCCTTTACAAAAGGTACCTTATACAAAAGGTACATTTAACAAAAGGTACTTTTCACAAAAAGTACCTTTTACAAAAAGTACGTTTTAAAAAAAGTATCCATTACAAAAAAAACCTGTTACAAAAAGTACCTTTTACAAAAAGTACATATGACGAAAAGTACCTTTTACAAAAACTATCTTTTACAAAAACTATCTTTTACAAAAAGCACCTTTGACAAAAAGTACCTTTTACAAAAAGTATCTTACAAAAAGTACCTTTTGCCAAAAGTGCATTTGACAAAAAATTTGTTTGACATAAAGTACCTTTTGCAAATAGTACCTTTGACAAAAAGTACCTTTTCCAAAATACTTTTTACAAAAAGTACATTGTGCAAAAAGCACCTTTTACAATAACTATCTTTTACAAAACGTACCTGTTTCAAAAAGTACCTTATACAAAAAATTTCTTTTACAAAAAGTACCTTTTACAAAAAACCCTTTACAAAACGTACCTTTCACAAAAAGTATCCCTTACAAAAAGTGCCTTTTACAAAAAGTACATTTTTCAAAAAAGTACACTTTACAAAAATAAATCTTTTACAAAAAGTACCGTTGCGGAAAAGTACAGCTCAGGCAAAACTGATTAATAATTTCTTCATTATTTATTATTCAAAATGCAAGTGAATTTTAGAAAGCTTCAATTCAGCAGAAGCAGCTGTTAAACAAATTGTGTACCATTTTGTTTTTAACTTTTTTAGATTAACAGCTGAACAAGAACTTTTCTACACAAATAAATTTGCATTCCAACCAGTCATCAAAAACACACAAAAAAAACTTTCTTGATATTTCTAATGGCCACTGCAAAATTCAAAAGTATTTTTCGGCTTTTCTAATTTATTTATCTTTTTAATGTAGTACATATTTAGTCGTAACAGTGCAGAGTAACAATTTGCCATATTTAACACACATACACATCCAAAACTCACACACACACACAAAGACATGAGGCCATAAAATAAATCACATAGAAACACACTCTGGTGCAGTATATGAAATAATCCTCCTGCTAACATGATTAAAATTTTACAAATTAAGTATATCTGTGTGTGTGTGTGTGTGTGTGTAGCACACTTACACATTCTCATTTAAATAAATTATGTATTATTTTAGTATTATATTCATTTTTTAATGTTTAATGTACACAAGCATTAAGGCTACAAGGATGCTCGTATTTTCATTCGAGTGTGTGTATTATTTTTCCTTTATTTTGTTAGCAGAAATGAATAAATGTATGAGGATCTGTGTGATGTGCGCATATGACCGTAGTTGGCTTTTGGAACCCAGCTTTAATATGCAAATGTAACTAAAGTCAATTCATTTGCCTTGTTTATGTTATATTTGTGTGTTTTGTTGTTTTACTCCTTCCCTGGTATCCTGGTATACTCGTACACGTATTGCGCTGTGGGTGTGTGTGCATGTGTTGGTTGTGTCTGCTTTTTATGCTGTTCTCTATAAATTAATGTTTAATTTAGTTGAGAGAGTACTACAATTTTTGTTGTGATTATTTGTTTTAATCGCCTTTTATGTGTTTTATTCCATAAAGCTTAGAAGTTACATATTTTTGTATGAAAGGTTAATACATACACAAATGAGACTTACAAGCAAATTAAATTATGAAGATTACCTTTAAATAATATGTTGAGTGGGATTATTTAATTAAATTTTTTTATTTAAATATTATTATTTGTTGTTGTGGGAATTTATAGTTTATATTAGATAACATAATTTAGAAGATATCATTATATAAGACGAGTACAATGTGTGTAAAAGCAATGAATTTACTTCATGGCCTTCAAGATTGTTCCAGAATAAGCAGGATAGTGGATAGAAACAAGCTTAGACAACTAAACAATACTGCTAAATTGTATCCATTGAAATTATTCTGTCATTGCACAAAGTTTCAGTGTTCATTCAAAGATCTTTTTATGTGCAAATTTTGTATCTATTGCAGGGAAGCGCGTTTCTTGGCACAATTGTGCTGATAGCACTCACACGTATTCTTACCCTCTTTAATTTAGTCGTCGATGAGACAGCCACAAAGTATGCAGAGGTGAAGAAAGTGAGTGATGAAAATAAGCTAAAATCAGCTATTACACGAGTTCGGCGAGAAAGGGACAACTGTAGTATATTTTTTATTAAATTGTTAACAATATAATCCAAACAAACAAGAGAAAATGTGTATTTTGTGAAATGAACAAAAGAACATTTTTACAAATTTAAATGAAAGATTTTGAAGTGTTGAACTAAAAAACACAATGTCTAAAAGGTTATTACTGGTAAAAAAAGTGATTAAAATTAGTTTCCAAATAACTACAGACTTCATTTTAAGTATTTTCATTAAAAATATTAATTTTTACCATTTAATTCCAAAAAGTACATAGCGAATGAGACCACAAAGAATAAAACGAAAATACATTTGAACAAGTGAACATTTGTTCAAAATTAAATCAAGGATTTTATTATATTGAATTAAAAAATAGTGTGAAAGTGATTATTAGCATTAAAAAAGTGATTAAGATTTGTTTTTAGATAATTCCTGATTTAACTTTAAGCTTTTTCATTCATTAATATTAATTTTAGCCTTTTAAATGCAAAAATCTCATAGCGAATGAGGAGGACACGAAATATAAAATGCAAAAACATTAAATCAAAACAACTACGAAAGAAGCATTAAAGAAGACACGGATACTGTGTGAGCGAGACGTCCAGAATTCGTAATTATCTTCGGTCTCGTGACATCTCTGTGTACTTTGTGGAGACAGCGACGAATGAACATCAGGCGGATGCTTTCATATTTTTTTTCAGGAATATTTGTCGTGTTTCATTTCAAATTGATGATGATATGCGTAAAATATTTTTAATATGTTTCCCATCTGAAAATGATCTTCCATGAAGACAAATATCAAAGCTTATTAAGTTTGATACATCCAACCGCATATTTTATTTGGTGAATTTTCACTGTTGTGCTCCACCAAGCAACCGTACTTTTATTTATTTTTTTCTTGAATGGAAAACGTAATAAATTATGGTCCCATCTTTTTTAATTTTTTTCATTTGACTGTTTATTTAGAAAAAGTTTTATTTTCAATTATTAGTTTTACTTAATCAACGTTTTTTTTCAAAGATAGAAAATATGTATAATTATCTTTAAAACGCTTGGCTTTGTGTTTGGTGGGTAGCTCGCAACCTTAACACATACACAAATTTACCAAAAATTTGATAGCGCCCACCAATGATCTATTGCTTGTATCTTGTTTAAAGCTTTGTGTGCTGCAAAAAATAACGCTCCTTACTCTCTGATATGACTCCATATATTCGAATCCTCTTCTCGCGGAATTGAGAGAAAAAAATAAATTTTATAGAAGAACTCCAACTGATTATCTGCAGAAGGCCTTTTTGCCTTAAAAAATATAGTCTTCATACCACTTATTGTCCAAAAACCAATTTAAATTTATTACGCAAATATCGTTTTAATGTGTTAAAAAAAAAGAAATCATTGAAAAGAAGCTACACTGAAGAAATTGCAGTCTTATAACATATGACGCATGCAAAAACATCTGTTTAAAATAAAAAATTCAACTTGAACAAATGATGACACACCGCATATATGTGGAATAATAAATATTCTATATTACCCCCTTTGGATATTTATACATACATACACACACAGATATCGTTACCTTAATATTGAAAGGCCCTAACTCATTTTTTGATTAATTCGAGATTTAAACATTTTTCAATATTAGATGTTCCATCGAAATATGTATACAAAAAACTCGAATTAAAAAAAATGAGTTAGTGTCGTTCTATATTAAGGTCACAATATGTATGTATGTGTGTGTGTATATCCTTTTATATATTAAAACCAATTTTTTTTTGTTTTTCTTCGAAATGCATTTAGAAGACATCTCAATATCTCGTTTGCCTTTTGTTTTTTGTTTCAGTTTATAAAATTCAGTGGCTAATCGATTGTGTGAATGTGTGCAAAATATATCGTCATGCCATTTTGCTTCAGAAAAAGGAATATTATTATTAATATTTTTGATTTAAATTAAAGCTAGCAACACTTCGTTATGACATATTTTGAAAATATTTTTTAAAAGAAAGCTTATATCTGTTAAGAGCTTTTTTTTTCTATAGGAACTTAATTTTCAAAAATTATTAGCTTAGTTAAATGATAACAAATCTCCTTAAATGTTGGTAGGCATTATAGTTACAGTAATCTAAAAAAGTACCATACTTATTAAAAATCACTTGTGCAACAAAGTACTTATTTAAAAAAGTATATATATATTTTTTTTTTGGAAAAAATACGTTTTAAGAAAGTACAGGCAAATCCCGGTATAACGAACGATATAATGTCAAGCCCATTCGTTATACCGAAGAATTCGTTATATCGCAAAGTTTTTTTCACGTGTTATTTTAACTATTATTATTGTAGACAAGATACAATACAATTAAAATAATGAAGAAAATTTTTTTCAAGTAAGCTACCAAATACAAATTAACGGTATCAAATTATTTTTGCATTTCTATTGCAGCTGTAGATTTTGTTGAATATTTTTTTTGCCGTTCGTTATACAGAAAACACATTTATCAAAACATTCGCTATATAATGTAGAACTAAATGCTAGAAATATGTTCTTAGCAAATTTTTTTTTGTTTATTTTGCAATTTTTTCTTTATCATTCGTTATATCCAGTACAAAATTGGGATATTATTCGCTATAAAAGTTTGTTAATGTAAAAAATTTGGACGTTGGTTATATCGGATTTTCGTTATACCGAGATTGGCCTGTACATGGGGTTTTTTTTTTTTTTTTGATTAAATATATTTTCAAAAAAGCATTTATTAAAAAAGGACTCTTTAAAAAAAGTACTTTTTTTAAATATCCGGCATTCTATATTGAACGAAATTTCAAAATATTGCAATGGAGTTTATAGAAATGGAAATATTTTAAAATTTAGATCGATATCGAATACCGTAATTTGTCCCCAGATTTTTAAAAGTGCATTGAAAAAAATTAAAAAAAAGTACCTGCTTAACACTTTGTTTCTAAAAAAGTACCTCTTGTTAATAAGTACCTTTTTTTAAAAGTACCTTTTAAAAAAAGTACTTATACAAAAAAGTACCTTTGCAAAAAAGTAGCTTTTGCAAAAAATAAATACCTTTTGTGCAAAAGTACCTTTTGCAAAGAAGTACCTTTTTTAAAAAGTTCTTTAAATTCTTTTTTCAAGAAGTAACTTTCTCAAAAAATTACTTTTTTAAAAAAAGGTTCTCTTTCCAAAGAGTGCCTTTATTAAAAGCATATGTTCTAAAAAGTATTTAAAAAAAATATAACTTTTTTAAAAAAGTACCTTGCACATAAAGTACTCTTTAAAAAAAAGTGCCTATTAGAAAAAAAGTAAATTATTCAAAAAATACCTTGTGCAAAAAAGTACCTTTTGCAAATAAGTGTTCTATATAAAGAAGTAAGTTTTACAAAAAAGTAACTTTTTTAAAGTTCTTTTTTACAAAATTACCCTTTTCAAAAAGTAGTTTTCTTAATTTTTTTTTTTTTGAAAATTTTACTCGTTTTTATGGCTAAGCAATTGTCTATATGCATTTCGATCCCGCTTTTGGATCTCGTCAGTAGACTTCAACCAAAAATATTTTTTAAAAAGCACCTTTTTCAAAAGTACTTCCTCAAGAACTATTACTACAAAAAAAAAAAACACGTCATAAAAATTGTGTCTGAAAACATACAGTGATTTTCTCTTTTAACGAATACTCACTCATTTTAACGAATTCGCGGTTTAACGTCCGTTTAGTTCAGCGTTGCCGTTGAAAATTTCGAAAAAGTATCAGAAAAAGTGCACTTAAGAAAAAAGGGTAAAAAAGGGTATTTGATAGTAAAATAGGGTCAATCTTTTTGTGAACAAATAAAATTACATTTATTTGAATTAGACTAAAATAAAATTAATTAAGATACTTTAATTTTAAATTTGTAAGGGCGACTTTTTGAGTTCAAGATTAGAGATTAAATTACCTTAATCTTCATTCGTGATTTTTGGGTAGTCGATTATATGGTTTTACTTGCTAGTTTAAGCGGGCAATCGTGGTGGTTTAATCATGCATTAATATTGACAACATATACTTGTGAAATATATAACTTTTTGTAAAAATTATATGATAAAATAATTTAAAAACACATAAATAAATATTTATTTATTTATTTATCTTTTTACTTTAACACGCGCAATATTTTACTTGTAAATAATGTAAATAATGGCAGTTTCTTCTTCTTCTCACAAAAAATCAAAGTGTGTTGATAACATGTATCACTTGTACACAGAAAATGTTGCCACTATTTTGTTCCTCAGTATGGTAATACTACACATAATAAGAAGTTTAAACTGACACTCAAAACTATCAAACTAAATTAATTTGAAATTAAATTAATTTTCGGATTAGCTAATTAGAGAAATAAACTAATCTTAATCTCGAACCCAAAAAGTCGCCCTAACTGGAACAGATCGTAAAAACGATCGGATGAAGCTAATACTTTTTTTAAAGTGGATATAGTCAAAAGAACCGTAAATTTTAATTTACAGGTGAAAAAAAAAACATTATTAACAAATGCCAGATAAAGAATAGGAAAGACCGTCTGTAGACGGTCTTGCCAAAATACATATTTGTTTTTAATTATGATACTTCCAGAAATAATTTGAATTCGGATTAAGGGATTTGGGTATCAGAGTTTTTGAAATATTTTCACCATTTATTAGCTTTTCTATCGACCAAAAAAGTAAAATAATCGACACCATCGAACCGAGTATCGCCAAATGGACAAACAGCACTTTCTTCAATACCTGATATGCAAGACTGTGCTTCGTCCAATTTTTCTTCGTCCAAAGTTTTCTTTAATTCAGCTAGGCGAGTAACAGAAGGAGAAATACCTTCTCTTTCGGTCTTGCTCCCAGCTGAATTAAGACTTTGGAAATTTAACTTTGCATGTCTAAAAGAGGTGATACTTTTAAGAATCTGCTTTTACACATATAAATCACTTATCTTAAGACTTACACAAATTCAAATTGAAATTCTTGAAAAATTTACTCAAATAATTCCTTGCAATTCTTTAAACGTTCACCTCATACCAAATTTTCTTATTTCATCTTTAGTTTTCTTTAACTTGAAAAAAAATTAAATTATATTTTCACATGTGTTGCTCTAAAAATTCTATCCATAAATTTAAATTTATAAAGGGTTTTCTTTTACACATTCTTCAGCTGCAGTTTGAAAATACAGGGTGACATAAAAAGTTAAAACAAGTTAAAAAACTATCTGTAAGTCCGTGTTGAACACAGACTTTCTTAGTTAGAGAGCAAATTCTTTATATCATGTATTGCATTTCTGATTGCATCACCCTTTCGTAGAAACTTCAAACAATGAAGACACATGTGCAAATGACACAATGATTTCCTATGCATCTATTTGAAATTTTAATAAAAAAAAATATAAATTCGTTTACTATATCCTTCGGTGAAGCAAATGATGATGGATTTGATTGGTAAAATTGTTGAAAGGAAGCTTTCAGAGATGTAGTTGTTGTTGTTGTTGCTGCCTGGTTTTATAATGTTTGTGAGAAGGAAATTTTTATTTTCATATTGTAAAAAAAAATATTGAATTATTTGTGGAAATATGAAGCTTTATAAAGCAATTTTCTTTAATCGAAATATAAAGAAGATGACTAACTATGTATGTATATATTTTATATTAAAATTATTTAGAAAATCCTTTCTTTATGTATTTATAAGTGATACGAGTATACAATGCTTTTCTAATATGACTAAATGAGTTAATTGATTTATTTTCTTTCTTTTTTTTATTTTCAGGTATGTGCTCTAAATTTTAAGACAATACTTTACCGTAACTACTCAACATATTTAGTAAGTTTGTAAAATTAATTAAAAATTTCTAAATAAAATAATTTTGATGTTTGATGTAGATCGATCGATTTAGAATCGCGAAATTTCACAAAAGTACTCGTAATAATAGCCAAATAGATGTGCTGTAAATTGCACGATACAGTGAAATCAAATTTGAGTTCGAATAAAATATTCTAACCCTGAGAAAACAATAAAAAAGCATCAATAAGTCATCTTTCCATGAAGTTTGTTTTTTGAAATCGGCGCAATTGCAAATTAATTGATCTATACTATTCAGCATTGTTTTTTGGTAATTCAGCTGAGGAAAATTAGTCATGAAAATATCCATGTACTAATATTTTAAAATATATTTGGAAAAACGTTCTGAATTTTGTAATTCAGCAACATTTTTACTTATTCAGCTCCTTAGATTTTTTAAGTAAAGGAAGAATTTTGATGAAAGTTTAAGAATTTGATGAATTTTTCATAATTCAGCTGCAGATAAATTCTATTCAGCTAAGGTTTGCTTTATTAAGAAAGTTTAACTATTCAATCATGGAAAATGTAGAGAGAGAACCTATCAGTTAAGCTTAATCAGCTAATGAATATTAGAGAAATTATGTTAACTATTCTTATGAGATTAAATGTGCTTTAAACAATATAAATTTAATTATAACTTATTGGTTATACAAATCTTTGATGGTTCAGCTAAGCTAAAAAATAAAATAATTTTATGCAAATAATTAAGTTTTGCAATTCAGTTATTCAGTTTATTGAAAGAATTTCAATAGTTTTATGTGTTAATTTTATAATTTTAAATAAGTTTTTGAAAAACTTAAAGTTTTTGAAAAACTTAGAAGATTTGCGACATTTTTCGCAATTCAGCTTAACAAAACTGTTATTCAGCTAAAGACTTCTTTGTTATTAATAATTACAAAACGATAACAAAAGAATTCATTTATATCAAATGAAATTTGGAAGATATTAAATCAAATTGCTTAAGACTTGCTACTTTTTTCACAATTCAGCCAAGGATTATTGTTATTCAGCTAGAATTTTATTAATTAAAAACTTTTTAATGTGCATTTTAATAAGAAAAACTACAAACTTTACTATTCAGCTAGTTAAAACTAGTTTAATGTTGATATAAAAGAGTTGCTAAATTTTTAGCAATTCAGCTAAAAAAAGTTTTATTCAGCTAAAATTTCTTTGTTATTAACAAGTAAAAAAAAATAACAACAAAAGAATGCATTAGTATTAAATAAGTTTTTAAATATATTAAATCTAATTGTATATAACTTGCTGTATTTTTTCTTAATTCAGTCAAGGATTATTGTTTTTCAGCTAGAATTTTATTAATTAAAAAACTTTACTGTGCATTTTAATAAGAAAAACTAAAAACTTTACTATTCAGCTAGTAAAGACTAGTTATTAGGTTAATTTAAAAGATTTGCTAAATATTTCGCAATTCAGCTTAACAAAACTGTTATTCAGCTAAAGATTTCTTTGCTATTAATAATAAAAAAATAATAACAAAAGAATGCTGTAATATTAAATAAGTTTTTGAATATATTAAATCATATTGTATAGGACTTGCTGTATATTTTTGTAATTCAGCCAAGGAAAATTCTTGTTCACCTAAAATTTTATTAATTAAAAAAATTTTTAATGTGCATTTGAATAAGAAAAACTAGGTTAATATTCATATAAAAGACTTGCTAAATTTTTTAGCAATTCAGCTTAACAAAACTGTTATTCAGCTAAAGGTTCCGTTGTTGTTATTGATTAAAAAAGAACAAAAAAATTCTTTCGAAAATACTAAATCGATTTGTATAAGACTTGCTGCATTTTTCCTAATTCAGACAAGGAAAATTATTATTCAGCTAAAGATTTATTAATTAAAAAATTTTTTACTTTCATGTTAATAAGAAAAACTACATACTTTACTACTCAGCTAATAAATATTAGCTTTTAAAAATTCAGCTACCATATAACTTAATAACAAACATACAAACAAATACATTTTTAATAAAAGTAATTCAAAAATAAAATCAATAGAGGACTATTTGAGTTAGTTTCAGTCCAGACTGGAAATTTCTTTTGCAGCTATTCTTGAATATGTATGTGGGAGAGTGTTGAAGTAGAAATGTATACATTTTGTATTCCTCTCTCTATCTCTTTTTTACTTATATAAAGATGTACATGTATTTAAACTTTATTTATTTTAAATTTAATTATTTTCAAAAGTTTTTTAATATAAAAATCGCAAAGCAACAACAATTGTAATAACGAAAATATATCATGAAATGGACAGACGGATACCAATAGTCTCATGTACTCGTATACAATATGTTGCAAATGAATGTTTGCGGCAACAGTTGCACATTCATAGGTTTTTGCACATTGTGCAACAAACCGCCAATTCACACTCATGTACGCACACACATTTATCGGTCTTTTACGGCAAATGCCGGTGTGTGTCTGTTGTTTCGGTTTATGTGTGTAAACACACACACACACACAAATGCATTAATGCATACATACATACATACATATTTACTCCTTTGCGAAATAGCAAACATTGTTAAATAACTGTTTTATATTTCAGTTTTTATTTTATTTAATTTTTTTTTTTTTTTTTTTTTTTTTTTTTTTTGCAAACAAACACAAAATAACATTTTGTCACGTACTAAAATGTCATTGTTTGCAGAAAAAATTAAAACAAAGAATTTAAAAAAATGAAATTATTAAAACAAAGAATTTTCTAGATTTTGTGTTTTATTTTTACCAATTTAATAGAATTTTAATTAGACTAGATTTACAGGATTATGTTTGCCTTGCATTTGTGTTAGCAAATTCTGTTTTCTTGCTGATAACGAGTGTGTGTGTATGATGACACATTTTTTTTTGTTTTAATTCATATCGAGACACGCTTAAAAGTTGTTTACAGAAAATGCAGTGAAAAATTTATTAAGAAACTTAACTTGAATTAAAAAAAAATAGTATATTTCTTTTCTGTCAATTGCAAGTTTGTGATATAGTCAAAAGTTGACTATTCAAAAAGCACTCCTTGAGAAAATAACATTAAAAATTGCTTGGATCTTGGAAAATGTACTTTCCAGAAAAAGTACTTTTGGAAAAATTATCTTTCAATAAAAGTACATTTTATAAAACAATTCTTTTTTTTTAGGAAAATACGTCAGTAAAAGCAGCATTTTAAAAAAATTGCTTTTGGTTAAAAGTAAATTTTCGAAAAACATCATTTTTAAAAAAATTCATTGTTTTAAAAAGTACAATCTAGGTAAAGTAGCTTTTCGGAAACTCACTATTTAGAAAAGATTCCCTATGAAAAAAAGTATCTGTGCGAAAAGGTACATTTTTGAGAGAGTAGCTTTAAAAAAAGTTCCTTTCCAAAAAAGTAACTTTTACGAAAAGCACCTTGAAAAAAGAAAATTTTATTAAAAGTTCGCTTTAAGAAAATTACATCTTTAAAAAAGTAGAAAATATACATGTATAGTACTTTTTATAATAAATAACTTTTTGAAAAAGTACATTCCAGAAAGAGCAGCTTATCGACAACTCTCACTTTTATCAAAAACTAACTGTGAGAAAAAGTAAGTTTTTGAAATAGTACCTTTAATAAAAGTTCTTTTCGCAAAAAGTGACTATTAGGAAAAGTATTTTTTGAAAAAAAGGTCTTTTGAGAAAAAACTGCATTTTAAGAAACTTTGAAAAATACATTTTAGAAAAAGTGAATTTTAGAAATACATAACACTTTTTACAAAAGGTACCTTGTAGAAAAAGTAAAATTTAGAAAAAGTATCATTTAGAAAAAGTAAAGTAAAAAAACAAGATTTAGAAAAAAGTACCTGTTAGAAAAAGTAGCTTTTAGAAAAAGTTTATGTAGAAAAAGTTCCTTTTAGAAAAATTTCCTTTAAAAAATACCTCTTAAAAAAGTACTTTTGAGAAAAAGTACCTTTTAAAATAAATACCTTTTAGCAAAAGATACCTTTAAGAAAAAGTATCTTTTTAAAAAAGTGCCTATTAGAAAAAGTATCTATCGAAAAAGTACCTTTTAGAAAAATTTCATTTAAAAAAATACCTCTTAGAAAAAGTACTTTTGAGAAAAAGTACCTTTCAAAATAAATACCTTTTAGAAAAAGTACCTTTGAAAAAAAAAGTACCTTTTAGAAAAGTACCTTTATAAAAAGTTCCTTTTAGAAAAAATACCTAAAAAAATACCTCTTAAAAAAAGTACTTTTGAGAAAAAGTACCTTGAAAAAAAGTTCCTTTTAGAAAAAATACCTTTAAGAAAAAGTATCTTTTTAAAAAAGTGCCTACTAGAAAAAGTACCTATTCGAAAAAGTACCTTTGGGAAAAAGTTACTTTTCTAAAATACCTTTTATAAAAACTATCTTTCAGAAAATTTACCTCATAAAAAACTACGTTTGACAAAAACTGCATATCAGAAAAAGTACCATTTACAAATGTACCTCTTAGAAAACCTACCTTTCAAAAAAATAACTTCTAGAAAAAGTACTTTTTAAGACATCATGTTTTAGAAAAGATAACCATAGATAAATCACCTTTTATAAAAGTATATTTAAAAAAGTACCTTTAAGAAATAGTACCTTTTACAAAGAGTATATTATAGAATAACAGCTCTTGGAAAGAGTAGATTACAAAATTACCTTCTAGAAAAATTACGTTTCGGAATTCGAGGAATATTTTAATTTAAAAAATTACTCAATCTGCCATTGCTTGCTGGGGTTCCTGGTGGTGTTGCATTTATTAAAAATAAACAAACAATTTTAATTAGCCCCTAAATATATAAGTGAAGTTATGGAGATTTAGTAAAACATGTATATTTGTGTATGGGAATGAATGTGTGCTCTCATATATTAGGGCGACTATATTTGGCGTGTACATTTTTTTTTAAAGAAATTGAAAATAATTTTTTGTTTTTAATTTTTCATTCGGGATTCTGTAACCAAAATATTATTATTTTAAACAAGTTTTCTAGTTTTCCAAAGATTTCGATTTTTGATCCATGCTAATTTGTGAGCTTCACAGTATTTTTAATTTTGTTTTGCTACACGTTAGAGTCTGTTTGCATATGTCACTCTTTATTTGTTTGCTGTTGTGCTTGTATTGAATATTTAAGCACGTCCGCTTGCTTATTTCCACGTCATTGCTTGTAGTTATTTGTGATAGTTTTTTTTTTTAAGTAAAACAGATAAAAAGTTATACCTTATATATATTAAACATATCATGAAGTCCTGGTATGAATTTCGCAACATATAAAAATATGCTTATTAATATTGATTTATGTCCGGTTACTACGAGTAGAATTCAAAATATATACTGCATGTACTGCGTAGTCGTAAGTATTTACAATTTGACTAAATAATTCATTATTTTTCTTTGAGTATTTAAAAAAATATAGGGTACCCTTACAAACCTACCTTAAAAAAATGGAGTTCTAGAATTACAAGATTGTATTATTTTTATGGCTACAAATGTCTTAAGGGATAATCTTTGCCTACAAATACTTAATTTTTGTAACAAAAATAATAGTCAGTTGAACGTAAAACCAAAGCCAATTTACTAAAAATGAAAGACCGATTCGTATTTGTTTTTAAAGATTATTTTTACGAAGAAAATTTTTTTATCTATTCATATTTAATTAATATTTAAAAAGTACTAAAATTAGAACTTTTACTTGCGCTCATAGTCACTGTCTTTAGTTAACTATAGAGTGCTTATTTCACTCATTACGGGAAAGTCATTATTATACCTACAAAATAATTATATAAATAAGTGCCACTTATTACTTTGTAATCCATTGAAAAAAAAATATCCAAAAGTTTTTGCTGGATTTTTATATATCTTTGGATAGTTTAATTTATGCTTTTAAGGCGGAAATAACGGGTAAAGTGGTTTATATGGCATTTACACCTGCACAAAATCTAGCATATTTTAAATAAAATTTTCTACGAAAATCTATACCGTTTACGACATGTTTTTTGACATTCATCAAGATGTTTTTATCCAAAACAAAATCCATTAACCGAAAAATTTCCAAAACTGCAACGAAACAACTGCAATGTAGCTAAGTCACACACCTTTTTAAGCAGACCGTATTTAATTCAATCATCTTTTATAAGGCATTTGCATTACCAAAATCTAAGTACTTACGGGATTTCGAGCTTAATCTTGTTGTTTTTTTTTACTAAATTTCTAATACAAAACAAAATCTATTTTGTCAGTAGGTTTGTAGGAAATCTAATAAAAATCTAATACTTTTATTTATTTTTTACTACCCTGTACATTATATTTATAAAAAAGATAATTGAATTAGCAACGGGTTGCTTAAAAAGGTGTGTTACTTAGCTACATTGCAGTTATTTGGTTGTAGTTTAGGAAATTTTTTAGTTAATGGGGTTTGTTTTGGATAAAAAATCTTGATAAATGTCAAATAAAAATTGATCTAAACGGTATAGATTTTCATAAAGATTTTAATAAAAATCTGCTAGATTTTACAGTGTAGTAAAAAGTAAGTTAAAAATATTAGATTTTGAGTAGATTGCCCACAAATCTACTCACAAACTAGATTTTGTTTTGTATGAGAAATCAAGTAAAAAGCAGTTGGATTTAGCTCGAAATATCGTAAGTACTAGATTTCGAGATAATGTAAATGCGTTATTAGAGAACACTATTTGATATTTGTAAATTATTTTATTAAATTTCGTTTGAAACAATTTAGTTTACATAAAAATTTTTTAACCCTCGACTAAAAAAGGGGTGTTATAAGTTTGTAGTGTATGTCTGTGTGTCTGTCCGTGTTCACGTACAGGCCAAACGGATGGACCGATTTTCATTTAGTTTTTTCTGTTTGAAAGACGACTTGATCGATAGGGTTCTTAGCTATGTTTGAAGAATATCGGTCCAGCCGTTTAGAGGATATAACATCTTTTCTGAAAAAAAGTCGGGGGTTTTTAAAATTTTTAATTTTTGTTATTATTAGTCGGGGGTTAAAAAAATTACCCTCAATGTCTTTCAAATGAAATATAAATTAAACAGTTTAAGTAATTTGGTATTAAGTTTTTAAATATATGTATCTCAGTTAAGCTATCTACAGACGGTTGTCAGATCTTACAATATTGGCAGTAAAATGTCCTCAAAATTTCTTACAACCGTGTGAACTGGCAGTTTTTGTCAGACTTCGTTGCCAGAAAAAGCAATGTCAGTCGATTACAAGACTAGCAGCTGACAAAAAATTGTGAGACATCTTACAATCGTGTGAACACTTTGTAAAATTATTGCCAGAAATTTGTCAAACATTTTAATATTGTCAGATATATGTGAGAAGTTTATGCATCTGACAATGGCGTCATTGTAAGAGAATAATTTGTATGTGCAACGCTGCATACGCTTGATTTTAAAGAAAAAATATATAATAAAATATATGCAGACAAAATTATTGGAATTGTTTCTTTATGGTCCATAATAATTTATATTTTCTGTTTTTATATTTAACACAAACACAAACAATTGATGTTTAACAATTTCTAACAAATGCTTTGAGTCTGGCAACGCATAACAACAGATCTGACAATTTGTGCATATGACAACCGTGTGAGCTGACAATTTTTCGACTGACGATTTTGTCAAATGAATTTATTGTCATACAAACGTCTGGCAATAGATTGTAAGATTTTCTTACAACCGTGTGAACTGACAAGGAATATTGTGCTGGCAGTTTTCGATTGCCAGTACATTGTCAGCACATTGCCAGATCTTACAATATTGTAAGATCTGACAAATGTCTGTACATAGCTTTAGACGTGAGTGCTGTTCTCTTCCCTTACAACTGCTGGGTATAACGTCATCTCTGTTTGTGTTTGTTGCTATCGCCAACAGCGCAGCTTTGATTTGGTTCCATGGTTACCGTGGTATGAAAGTAAAACATCAATTTTTAATTTTTTTTTAAGTTTATATAGTTTTGTTTTTAATTGCACTTGTTTTTCGTTGTTGTGTTAGTGTTAAAAATACTTATGTACATTAAAAGTTGTATGACAATAAAGTAAATATGTATTTAGTCGGCATTTAACTGTGCAGCAAATGTAAATAAATTAAAGGTATTCACGGCAGCTCTTGCAACTGTGTATAATTGCATTTTATGACGTGTGTAACCGATTTTGTTTAGTTTGCCTCAAAGTCATACACAATACGTACTTCTTGATTGTTAAAAGTTTTTATTAATAAAACTTAAACTGACTTTAAAAAGAACCACCAAAAAGTTACAAAAGAACTCTACATTCATTTAAATAAAACATTTTTATATGTTATTAAAATTATTTCAAAAAAATTTTTTAAACAAACGTGTGTTTGAAATAAAGCTTAGTTTCAGTAAATATTTTTTACTGTTTCAATAAATTGTTTGTTCCAAAAAAAATATATATATATACAGAACAGAAATAGGCCACAACGTTTGCCGGCTAGAGCCCTACATAACGCTATTTAAAAGAACTTTCAAGACATGAGGGATTTTTTAAATGCTGTACTATAGCGAAGTGTTCAAAAAAAAATGCTGAAGAACACTGTTTGCAAGAAATTTGCTTCAGATACTGTAGCTGTAGAGATAAAGAACCAAATACTTTGTGATGATAAAAAATGTTCTGTATGGTTCTACCTACGCATGGGCGCGTGGCGTATATCAACTTCGACATTTTGGTACTAGGTTAAAGAAAATATGTTGCGGTGTTCTTTAATCTATTACAAAAGCGTCGTAGTCGAAGTCGAACTCGAAATACACCAACCACGATAAGGGGGCAAATCTTTTTAAAAATGTTTTATTGCCATCGAAACAATTTGAAACGAACGATGCCATTTAGTTTGTTGCACTATCAGTATAGCTTTCGAAACTATTCAACAAAGAAGAAGTAACAAATAATTAACATTTAACAATAATTTTTTTGCTGCTTAACATTTAATATTATTTGCTGTTGGCCAGCGATAGTTTAAATAGAAAAAAAAAGTAAATTTACTTTGTTAATAAATTTTTATTGATACAACAGCTGCTGCTGGTTAAACGAGTGCACTCCGGAACAGTGACAAAATCTCACAGCGAAATTAGAAATGCTGAAAGCAAAGGAAAAAAGCACAAAAAAAAAGGAAAGCATGCAATCAGTAGCATAAAGTCGACAATGTGCAAGTGTAATTTATAATTTACTCAGTAAATTGTAAATCATACAAACTAATATTGAATATGCAAACTACAGAGGTTTCAGACATTTTCAAACCTACGCCAGCACAAAAACATAGAGACAAAATGATATAAAATTTAAAGCTCATTAAATTAAAAAAAAGAGTGGTGGTTCATTTGAGAAGTAGACACAATATTGTGTTAGTGAAGGGGTTACTGCTTATAGGATGTACTTGATATCTAATTCTACCGATGCTTAGTTCAAGCATAAAGCATTAAACATATTCATCACAGCAAGCCACCGCTTTCAATATCTCAATTATAGAATACACAAATTTATATGAGAATGATTATTTTTACGACCGCTAGGCAACATGGCGTTAGATTGTTGTCCATGCTGAATTTTGTATTTATACTTGAATCAGAGCTGTTAAATTACGATTACGATTAGGAATCAAGTAGATTACATTTTAAAAAGAATTGTACTGATTATTTAATTCCCTTTAAAAGAATTTCTCACAAATAATTGATTACGATTACTAATAATCGAAAAGTTATCTGAATTACTAGAAATTACAACAAATAATCAGAAATAATCAAAAGTAATCAAAAAACAATTCGACTTCTTTCAAAGATTACTTTTGATTATTAATAAATAATCAAAAATAATTAAAAGTAATCTTTAAAAGTAATCCGATTATTTTTTAATTACTTTTGATTCTTTTTGAATATTTTTTGTAATTTCAAGTAATTCAGATTACTTTTCCATTATTAGTAATCGTAATCAATTAGTAATCGTGTAAAGTGAATATAATCGTAATTTAATCATTACTTCAGCTTTAAAAAAAAGTAATGAAATTAGTAATCAGTACGATTACTAATCATTACTTAACAGCTGTGACTTGAATATATAATATGCTTATGATGCTATTGTATTGTATTGAATATAAGCTGCTTATGATACTGCTGCCGTGTCCGAAGTAATTAATTAGCTGGCTACAAGGCGACAATTGGGTGCATGTCGAGTTTTTCTAACACGACACGAACACGAATACGCTCAATACGTACGAACCACGCACGCGAAAAATTTTGTCAACACGATACTACACAACGCGCACGAAATATTATTGGTATGTTATTGAAGATCAGTAAAAATTGATATATTTCAAGAGTCGTTTTTCAAAATATGGCACCGAGTTGGCCAGCTGATACACTCTGTCACCACAGCTGATACTATATGTTTACGTACAGAACTTTAAGCTTCAGAGGCCCATTCAATACTAAAAAAAATGTGCTGGTGTTGTGTGTTTGACGATACAAAATATGCAAATTTTTTTTTCTCTACTGGAAATTCATTCATACATATATTACATCTAAAATCAATTTTGCTCAACACAAAACGAACCGAACACGCACGAAATCGAATTGTTTGTCACGAACGCTTAGGGCCTGTCCCAGGATGTCACCAGCTAACGTTCGATCGACAACTTGTATGGCAAACAACAATAA
The DNA here is from genome assembly GCA_949987645.1 of Tachina grossa. NCBI lineage: Eukaryota > Metazoa > Arthropoda > Insecta > Diptera > Tachinidae > Tachina > Tachina grossa. Next base: position 38,938,449 of record OX465278.1, on the reverse strand, counting down.
CATTAGAAAATTTGTTGTTGTTTTCAATATGAGTATTCGATCGAACGATTTCTAGTGACATCGTGGGACAGGCCGTTAGTGTTAAGTCGTGCGTGATCGTGTCACGAAAAAAAACACGACACGCGCTCATCTCTAGAAGAAAAATATTTTTAATGTGAAATTTTTGCCTTCGGAACCACAGTGCGACCAAACTGGAGCAGCTGCTACTGCATATAAAATAAAATGAAAATAAGTCCAAGCGAACATTAACATGTTGGCTAATTCTTATATCTGTGGCAAAAAGGAAAAAGTGCTTAAGTCGAGATAAGCTGTTTTTGAGTTAATAGTACCTTCGTAATTTGCATATTCGAAGGTACCTTTGGTCAAAATCTCAATTGATTTTTGTGACTTTTGAGGAAGTTATAGCACTATGACTTGCGACTTATCTTTTTTCTCATTTGGAATAATAGCTTAACTTAACTTATACTTTGATATATTTCAACTTAAATTAAATTACTATAGTACGTAGAACAATGTTTGCTTAAAAAAATAAAGGTTATCAGCGAATTTCCTAATTTAACTGCAAAAGAAATAAATTTCTGAATATCGACTTGAACGCTTAAAAGTGCTCTCCTGTAAAATAGTAAAATATGACTTAAGCACTTTTTCCTTATTGCTGTTTATTTTGCTCACCTGTCTGAAATGCTTTGATTGAATCAATTTAAATACATAAATTGTATATTATTTAAAAATAAATAAAAAGTTGATTGGAAAAAAAAACAACAAAGCTATAATTTAATCTTTTTCAATTAAGAAAGTAAAAGAATCAATCAATGACTTAATTAAATTTAGATACTCTTCTAACGAACAATGGCTGTAATTTAAAAAAAAAACTGCTGATAATTTTTTCTGTGTATGCGGACAAAATAATCACTTGCTTTGTTTCAGCGCTTTACTTTTTCAAATATTTTCCTGGTTTTTTTTTGTTGCTTGGCAAAACGACATGTAAAACTGTAACTCTTATACTACACAACCACATGTACTCCCTCCCACCTACTCCACCTACAACAAAACCATTATCCTCATTACCATTATCATCATCATGAACATTGTCCTCATCACCATTACGAATCCAACTTCAACTGACAATTGTATAAAATTTGCCATTATCAAATAATACAGTGTCAAAAAAGTGCCTGCCAGAAAGAGAGAGAAATAGAGTGAGAGAGACGGTATATGGTATAAAATTAAAATGATTTGAATAGGTGGGGCAACAGTGGGGGTGGGGTTTCCATAAACCACAATAAAATGATTTTAAACAAACCGTGCACGAGTCCTTGTAGCATCTGTTGCTAACAATGAATGTTAGTTTGAAAAAAAGCTACTGGCAATGTTGTACGTATGTGCGTGTGTGTGTGTTTGTGGTGTACTGTTATATAATTTTTGTTCCCATTTACTGCATCCCCTTTTTATAATCAAAACAGGTTACAAAGAGGCAGATAGTGTAGAGTAGATTTTGTGCGAATGTATTTGACTTTACCTTTTTATCTCTCTGTAGTATTTGTGTAGATAATACAATTTTTTTGTTGTCTCCTCTAAAACCATAACAATTCAGCAGTCAGTTGTGTAAGTTGGTTGGACTGGCACAATTCAGCCTGTTTTATACCTGGGTCATGTTTAGAATTGTTTTTAAATTTTTTCTTGTCTTCTTTGCCTTTAAAAATTTTTATTTGTGGTAAATGTTGTATATACATATGTCGAGTGTGCTCCTCCGCAGTAGTTGTACTTCATTTCTTGGAAATGGATACAACTATTTCCGTGTGTGCTTAAGTGCGCGTATTTGTGTCTATGCATGTGTACAATTGTCCTTTATTTTGCTAAACCTGCATGTGGTATTTTGACTTTAAGCTTTAATACTCATAACAAAAAATAAAAAATTTCAAACATACGAGTATGTACACTCTCTACTGCAAATGGGATTCTAAAGTTGGCTGAGAAAAAAGCAAATAAATGCTGCTGCAATCTGTTAGGTTGGAGGGTCAACTACAATCATATTTTATGCTCTATTAAACCTACTGCACACAAATTGAGGGAGATGCAGATATTTAAGATTCCAAAAAAAAACTTGTTAAAACTCCAATGAAACTTTCATTTGAATTGTAAGATATATTTCAATAAAACATCTTAAAATCATTCAAAATACAGCCACAGAATCAAGCATTCACTTAGAGAAAAAAAACTATCAATGTAAAATCACCATGCAAAAAATTTTGATTTCAAATCCTATTAAATTTGCACAAAGATTTGGGACCTCGGTGTCATTTTAGCATTTTCTCAGGCTCATATCATGCAAACCGTTCGGAATTTCGATTTTTATCATAAAGAACAAAAATTGTAAACATATAAAATCAAAAAAACTTCATCTTCAAAATCAAAATCGCAAAAAATTAATAAAATCGATTTCTTTTACCTTTTTTCCCCTGTTCAGGTTCATGGGTAGCAAACCGTTCAAAATTCAAGGAAACAATCAACTGTAAAAATGTACCTAAGATGTCAATAAACAACTTTCTAGAATATATGAACTTTCTAGGAATGATTTTTAGTACCGCGTAGGTAGCGCTTAGGCAGACGCAAAAGTGAAAAATTTCCAAGCAAAAGAAATTGAAAAATTATGGGGAAATTTTTCACTTTTGCCGTCCTTTTTTTTAGTCTTTTATCACGTAATGGTGTTATATTTTTTCGTGTTGCTTTGTGCTATTTTTATACTTTCTCTGTACCATAATGTTCCACAAACAAAAGGGAACAATCATCAATAAACTGTCTGCAGCACCCTAATGAAAATGAAAAGTAAATCTCGCATAAGAATTATGTTATTTGTCGCAGAGTGGGTTTTTATTCAATTGAACGTGCACAAGGCAGACATTGAAAATAAAAAAGATAGTAGATGGGTCAGTTGAATGGCATGTTTTGCAGTGACATATCAAAAGGCAGTAAATATGGCCAAAAACACATGTACACATAGAGAGAGAGAAAGAGTCACGAGCTTCAACACATGTGTACATATACCAGCATAATACATACTTATAAATGTTTAAATGACTGCAAAAGAAATTTCTTCACACAAATGCTCATAGATGCTTATTATATATGCTAAAATTTCCAAAGAATTTTTCAGTTATTTTGCTTTGAAATGTTTTATAAATATGTTTGTCTTTTTTTTCCACCGAAATAAAACATAAACATTTTCTTCATGTTCATTAGAAGTTTTCATTTAATGACTCTTTGTTTTCTTATCTCACTCATATCACATAATTATGAATGTGTATGCCAACAATTCACTAAATTCAGGTGAATCCCTTAAAGTATGTTACACATTTTAAGAAATTAATAACTAAAAGCCTGTCCCACGATGTCGACATAAAAGAAAAAAAAACCGACTTCAATGCAAAGATGTAATAGAAGAAGATAAGAAGTACTTGAAATATAAAATTAAATTTTAATGGGCGCCCATTTTTTTAAATGTAGGATTGTGTCTATTTTAGAGCTCAAGGCGTGTGGTAAGTTTCGCAAAAATCCGTTAAGTAGAACCGAGTGAAATATTATCCCTTATTGTGAATGGCGTCGTCAACGTCACATCAAGACGACACTAAAATATGTCACTTGTCTACTCTTCGACTATAACAATTGACTACTATTAACGTGCTCCATCTATTTACAAAGCCTTGGAGATTAGTAAGAGATTGTCAATTAGATCCAATTATTGCTGATAAAGAGTATACATATGACAATATTTACTGTCGTCTGGGGGAATATAATAAATTTTAATGGGCGTAACTTTTCCATTTTTTTAAACTTTCAAATTGTGTAATTAGAAGTACCAAAGTTGTTTTATAGGTTTCGCAGCAATCGAATAAGTAGAATATCATAAAATTGAATAAAAAAAATTTGTGGACGTGTCCCCGCCCACTTTTTTACAATAGGACCAATTGGAAGCTATACACTCTCAGACAAAAAGATAAAATTTACAATCGGTTCAAAATGTACTGAGTTATGAAGTAACATCACTAAAAAAAAAAAATAGAGACGAATTGTTAACCCCCTCCGTTTTTTTTAAAGTCGGTTAAAAAATTGTTTTTATTTTCAATGTAAGTAATCGATCGAACGTTTTCATTCGACATCGCGGGACATGCTGTACATATGCGCAGGGAGGTATTAAGTTTTATTTGATTTTATAAAGCAAAAATTTCTAGAGTTATATTTTCACTAAAGGAGAATTTGATCAAATAATCGTAAAATCACAAACGTATACTCTTTTGTTTGTAAAATGATTAGTGTAATATCTGTGGCAAAAAAGGAGAAAGTGTCCAAGTCGAGATAAACAAATTTATCATATTCAAAAGTAACCCTGTACAAAATTTAAATTATTCTATGCGTCTTTTCATGATGTTATTTTCCCACAGATATATTCATATATTTTTCCAATTTCACTGTACATTATAGAGACCTGCGTAAACAGTCTTTCAATGTAAATACGTCATGATTTTTAAATGTATTCACGTCGCATGTATTATACTAAATCAATAATAAATGCTGTCGTACTATAAGCGAAGCACGATGGATGTATTGATGTATATGTATATCAGTTGTAACAAGCGATGTCACAAGAAAGCTTGTTTGCAACAAATACTCAAAAGAAGTACTGTTGATTAGTGTATGCTTGTTATTTTTCATATTGTACGTTTGAGTGTGTGTGTAATATGCAGATGGTAAGCTATTATGTGTTTAACCGCATACAACTAACCCAGCAAAAAATTTCAAAAAAGGTAATCAAGTTTGGAATTAAGCATTTCTGGTGGAAGCACTTTCCTACTGCATTACCTACTTAATGATTTTAACAAGGCGTGAGACTACAATAATCGTTTCTTGAGAAGTAGTTATGTTGTTTATTGTAGGAACTAGTTATTTTTTTCCTTTTGGGAAATACTTATTTCTTTTTCTTGATGGAACTACTTTTTTAGTCGAAAAAAAATTTTTTTTAAATGTTCTGTTGTTTGAGTAAATGGGAGATCTTGATTAAAATCTCAGTTTGATTAAGTAAATAATAACTTTTTAAGAATAATATAAATAAATTAAAAAAAACGATTGTTTACTTTTGTAAACTTTCTTTTATAAACTCAATTGAAATGGGTTATATTTTATTCATATTCGTGCCTGTATTGTTACTTATAAATACTATATTTAGAAAAATTTCAATTGCTTTGATTGATGAACTTTTATTAAAACCGAAAATGAAAAGTCTAATTTAACTTTTCTTCTCTTCTTTAGAAACTCACATTAATTAATAAAATATTTCATTCAATAAAAGAATTGAAATTACTGAACTTAAGCCTGACTAAAAATTATTTCTGATTAAAAATTCACTATAGTTCAATTAAAAATCTAAAAATGTCTCAATTCATCATGGGCACGTGACAAAAATATGTTCACTTGGCAATCACTGTTCACTTGGCAATCACTAATGTTCGAAAAACCAAATAAACGGGAGAATGCAATAACAAAGTAACATAATATCCACTACTATAATACTTATATGTATGTACCGACGGTACATCGAATAAGTAAAAATAATTAATGTGATGATCGTAAAAGATAAGCAAGAATAGTTAAACATACGTAGGTAGAGTAATATAACTTCGTGCTAACCTAAATAGAAAAATGAAAAAAATGGAAAAACAGGGGAAATAAATAGTGGTACTTACATATGTATTTACCGAAGGTAAATCAATAATTGTACACAACAATCATTTCTCACATTCCGTTTCATTAGAATTTACGTTAAATAGATGATGTTAATAACAATCTCTACCCAAGTAGATAGACTAGGGTGCTGATGAAGTGCGTTGCTGCACAGAAAAATATCGGTATTTCCCCCAGCTTAAAAGTCTAATTTAATTTTTCTTCTCTTCTTTAGAAACTCACATTAATTAATAAAATATTTCATTCAACAAAAGAATTGATATTACTGAACTTAAGCCTGACTAAAAATTATTTCTGATGAAAAAAAAAATTATTTGGAACTACTTATATTTAAATAATAATTTTCCAAAATGTAAGTACTTATTTTTTAGTTTAAAATAAATAAGTAGACAATTTAGAAATAAGTACAATTTATTTAAAATAACTACTTATTTTGGCAATATTTTCACGTCATCTTTTAAAACCCGAAGAATATGTTCAACTTCTGATTCCTACTTTTAAAGTTTTACGTAATGTGTTTTGTAAGCGAGTACTTTAATTTCGCAATCAAGAAAGTAAGTCATTATATGGCAAGTAGTTCAGATGGTAATGTCTAATTTTTTGCTGGGAATGTTAATGCATGTGTGTGCCATTGCATGTGCGCAGAAAAACAAAAGATCATACACATATACATGCATAACGTTTGTACACGCGCTCATGCGTAGAAAGAAGCAAGTATCACAAATTCTTCCGTCACGAAGTGTTTTCTTCTTTACTCTTATACCTACAATACTCAAACAACTTTCTTACAAACAGTGTTGTTAACGTTTGTTTTATAAGATTTCGCTGTAGTAAAGCATTTGAAAAATCCCTCATGTCTTGAAAGTTCCTATAAGATGTCTTGTGCAGGACACTAGTACATTAACACACTAGATTATTATTATTTCACATTTCACTTACTTAAAATTAAATCTCAAAAGAAACCTATTAACAAATTAAAATTATCTTTGTTATATAATAAACTTTTAACATGAATATTAACAAATTGACTTCATATCTATCACTATAAACATTTGAAATATATACATATATACCAAATTTTAGTCTTCATTTTCTTCAGGTGCTGAGTCAGATAGATTTAAGTATTGCATTTAATAAATCTTGTTTCAAGGAATTGCTAAGGACAAACTAAAAACTATACAAATGTCTTTTCAAATAATGAAGCAGAGATGGGCAAGAATAAAATTTGTTAAAAATTAGAATTTTATAATAAAATTGTCCTCAGAAAAGGAAAAAAAAATTTCCTTTAGCCTTACAAGCTTTAATTTTCGGAAAGTGCACTTTTCGTTAAGATTTGAAGGGAAAGCTTATTAAAAGTTTATTTCATTCCTTTTATATTCACGCTTTTGCTTCTTCGCAAGGTCCTGAGGGAAATGAATGAATTGTACAAAATTTCTAATTATATTCTATTTGTATGAGTTTGTATAAATTTGTTTAAATTTGTTATAATTATTGTTGTCTAAAATTATCATAGTTGAATGTTAGCATGTGTTTGGTGTTGTGTCTCTGGTGTTGCAAATCGCAAACTTTTGAAATACAAACATACATACATACACATGTACAAAAGTGTGTTTGTGAAATGCAATGAAATTATTATTGTTATTTTATGAATTTAAATTAATCAAAATATTAATTCGTTTATGAATTGCTGGAAAGTCTATATAAATAAAATTTGCTTATATATCTATAAAATGTGACTTAATAAAAGTCTTGAGTTGTCCTTGCTAATTATTGCACACACTATTGTCCTTAAAGTATGCAATGCAATTCGAAATATTAAAAGTATGACTTTTAAATTAATTTCGTATATGTACATATCGATGGCTTAATATAAAAAAGGCGTAACTCGAACAGGAGAAGGAAAAACTGAATAAAAATTTAAGCATTTACATGCAAGAAATTTTTTTTTAAATTAAATAAATCTTTTATTTTTAATTGTTATTCACTTCGTTGTTGAAGGAGGATGTGATTATACATTGACTATCAGAAAACGTTAAAATTGCGATTTCGAACAACTTGAGATACGCCATTTTTAGATTAAGCCATCGATGTATAGTTGAATAATTTAATAAGGATGGAATTTTAGAAGAGCAAAATTAATTTGTAGTAATGTGTGTGTGAACATAGATGAGATTAAAGTTTGTTAAAAGGATTATGATGATTGCCTTTACAAGTCATATTGAAATACCAATCTGCACTAAATTTCCCTTTTTTTATATTTATTTTAAGTTGACCAAAAAGCAAATTTTGTTTTTAAAAATCGCTGATATTAAGATGCAATTATATCTTTTATAGATTTCAAAGTGATGAAAGTTTTCAGTGGTGTGCTTGAAATCGGGATATTTTAAAACACCAGTACCTGGATTCTGTAACTTTTTGCGAACCGAAAATCGTAATATTTATCGACATATTTATTCGCTTGCGATAACGATAATGTGATTCTGTAATTTCTTTTAACGTTAGTCTCCCGCTTTATCTTATTCACAATTTAATTCAATATGATATGGTGTCTCTGCGCAGAAAATGTGAAAACAAGCGAAAAGCACAGAGAATAATTAAGAAAAACGCAACAAATTAGATCATATGACTTAATTTTTTTTTCTCCAAGCGACACCGAATATCGTTAAAATATGTTTCTGAATAGCAAGGTCGATAAATTTTCGTTATATTTATTATAACAATACGATTATCATAATAAAAGTTACTGAATCCAGGTACAGATGTGTGGCTACAACTACTTGCAGAAAGCTTAGTTATTACTGAATGTGCAAGAGTTTTGTTTTTTATAATATAGAACTTTAAGTTGGCATCACTTTTTTAACTGGCGGCCATTTTGTCAGCTGTCAAGTGATTAATATTTAGTTTGGTTTGCCATTTCATCATGAACAGGTTGACAAAAGAACAACGCTTGCAAATCGTGCAAATTTATTTCGAAAATAATGGTTCAGTTCGCGAAGTTTACCGCAAGCTCCGTCCATTTTATGGTCGACATAATCGTCCATCAGAGCAATTAATTCGGTTAACCATGGATCGTTTTCGCACTACGTTTACTCTATGTGATAATACGCATCCGCAGAGACGTCGAACAGTGCGCACCGAAGAAACAATTGCCGCTGTAGAGCAAAGTGTTGAAGAGGACCCGAATGAATCGATTCGCCACCGTGCACAGCAATTGGAGCCGACTAACCGACTATTTTGTTCCCGAATTGGATGGCATGAATGTGGATGAGTTGTGGTTCCAACAAGACGGCGCTACATGCCACACAGCGCACGTCACAATCGATTTATTGAAGGAGACATTCGATGAGCGCATAATTTCGCGGAATGGACCTGTCAATTGGCCACCAAGATCGTGTGATTTGACACCATTGGATTATTTTCTTTGGGGATATGTGAAGTCGCTCGTCTACGCCAACAAACCAGAAACGTTAGGGGACTTGGAAACCAACATTCGTGGCGTTATTGCCAACATACGGCCCCATATGCTCGAAAAAGTGGTTGAAAATTGGACCTGTAGAATTGGCTTTATTCGAGCCAGCCGCGGCGGCCACATGCCCGAAATCATATTTAAACATTAATGGCATAAAATTATCCTTCCAATAAAGGCAAATTGATGGACATTAAAACGATTTTCTTGTGTTTTATTTCAATTCGAAGTTCTATACCTCTAAAAAAACACCCGTTATTTATGTTCTGGCAAGGTTAACTTCCAATTATCAAAATTCTGCAGCCACTTTGTTTTACTAGCCTGTTCAGATATAGTTTAATGCAAAAGCGAAAACAGTTATTATCTTGAAAGTTGAAAAATCTCTTACAAATCCACATTTTAAACAAATTGCTCTAGGATTACAAGAATGTTTAATTTTTGCCTGCAAATATCCAATACTTAATGGATTACTTTTTACTTAAAAATGCTTAATTTCTTTTCAACTAAAATTTTAGTCAGTTGAAAGTAAATCAAAGTTAACTTATTTAAAATTAAAGTTTTCAAAGTTTATATCTAGAGAGCTAAAACTTTGCCTCAGAGAGTAAATCAAAATTCCGAACGGTTTGCATGTTATGAGCCTGAAAAAATGTAAAAATGATGCCGAACCCCAAATCGTTGGGAGAGCATAAAAAAGTGCATGACTTGGGGCAAAACTGGGAGACACGGGTCTTTTTTTTTGGTCTTTTATCACGTAAAGGTGTCCGTATATGGTTATATTTTCATGACTAAAAAATGTGCTATTTTTCATTTCGAATGATCATTTAATGGTTCATTAAACGCTTTTTTCTTTTAAGCGATTTTTCGTTTTAAATATTTTTTTTTTTAATTTTGGGAATTTTAGCTTTAGCGTTTTTGAAAATTCCTAGAGTTTGCCATTTAGGTTGCCAAGATTTAATTTTATTTGTTAAATTTCAGTGCTGCTTGATGTTGTAGTTTTCAGAAAATATATTTTTTTTTTCTTTTAAATTTCAAGTGTCTGAATATAATTGTCTGTATATTAAAATAAGATTTTAATATGTTTCGTTGCTGGCTTTGAAACACCCTATAACTTTTAACTGTCATATATTTGATTTATTAGCGGCCAAAGTTTTAGGTCCGTCGATCTTACAATTCTCGAGAAAACAGCCTGTTTCCGACAGACAGACAGACAGACAGACAGACAGACAGATGGACATCGCAGCGAAAACAATGGTGTTCCTTTTCTCCTTTGGTGTATTGAACCCTAAAAAAGCCTAGACATGTTTCTCACTCACAGTTTAAAGTTGTGTTTAAAATTAAATTTGATATGCTTAAGATTAACGTCAAGTAATTTCCTCACAGTGAATTTACGAGTATGTGTTTCTTGTGTGCACACAAATTTACTTAAGGCATTTAATTAATTATTATGGATGCTAACAAACAATGGCGTCAATAAATGGCGAACCGTCTCTAACACACACACACACGCGCGCATACACTCAAAATATTATGTAGGTAAATTCAAATGAAAAATCATTTAAAACAAGAGTATTTTCAGTTAAAAACCGGATTACTAACATTTCATTTGAATCAAATGATTTTTTCAGTTATTTTTGAATGTTAATTTTTTAACATAAAATTTCAGTAAAAACGAATGTTTTTTCTTTTATTTTAAACTACAAAAAACAACCTACATATCATTTAAAACTACTGTTTTTTCATTTTGTGTTTTAACAACCAGAAAATAACTCACAAAATCAGTAAAAACGACTGTATTTTTCAATTGTTTTAGCCTACATAAATTAACTACCCAAAACAATAAAAACTACTGTTTTTTTCACTTATTTTGACTGACAAAAAATAACCTACAACCCCCAACCTTTAACCCCCAAAAAATCAGGAGTTTTCATTACATTTCTTATATACGTACATATGTAATTATATGTGAAAATTTAATTTTAACAAATAAACATGAAATTATTACTCCAACTTTCTCACATAATAGGCTTCTCAATGAAATCCTCCTCCAAGCTCTTGTAGATGGTTACCGTTGGAAATATTTTTCTATAAGAAAAATGTATTGAAATATTGAAAGTTTATATACTACAGATAATTTCAGAAATTGATATCCTCACAAAAACATCAATGTGAAAAAAGGCCAAGTTCCTATCAAAAATTTCGGCCATCAAAAGCAGTGAGATATAAATTTTGACCAAGTTCTTGTTTGGCACAACACCTATCGCTGGCATATGCTATGCATTATATACATTTGTAATCGTAAGGGTGTCATATAATTTTTAGATAATCTGCTAACTTGGCAATATTTTTACCTTTCTGCAAAAAGAGAGAATAATGTTCATTTCTTTATATCGTTAAATGATATGTATGTCAAAATTTATATCTCACTGCTTTTGATGGCCGAAATTTTTGATAGGAACTTGGCCTTTTTTCACATTGATGTTTTTGTGAGGATCTGACTACTTTTTGAAAAATTTTCTATGTCAACACTTTTTAAACTTAAGGTTTCTGGGGTGTTTTATTTCTATTCATGATCACTGTGACAGTTAACAATGGAATAGTTACATAAAATAATGGGTTAGAGCATGATGAGTGTTGGATTGTACACCTTAAAAATGAATTATTTTGCTATTACAATGGCTCGCCAGTGTGTACGCAATTTGTTAAGAGTCGCCTAAAAATAAATATGTAAAATACAGCGTCAATTGTAGTGGGAGTGATTCCGCCTATTTTCTCAATATAACTATCTACATATTAAAGTCTGCTTAGCCAAAGTACATAAATCAAAAGGATATGCCCAATGTGCATACAAAGTTTCAATATGGTGGGTGGTGCGTTAATTTTTGGATTTTCCGACTGAGTAAATCAATTAGGACTATTTGTTTACAAAGTGTCAGCTTTCTACAGTATAATATTACGTAAAATTTTTATGGGCCTGGTACCACCGACTTTTATATCTGTTAGTGCTTATGATTCATGTAAAGTTTTGTAGGAAAAAGCTATTGAGAAATACATGAGTAATAGACTAAAAACTGCTAAGCCGAAGTACATGAAAGAAAAAGCTACGATTTATGGGTGAAGTCACGGCCACATTTCAAAACAGGAAATTTTTTACTTTGGATAAGTGCAATGTGGATGAAAAGTTTCAATAAAATTGAACTTAATTTTGAGTTAACAGTGCTTGTTCCCAACCCCTGATTGAAACTTCTGGTTTCTTAGATTTTTCTAAGTGATCTCTGATCTAGATTAATTTGTGTACCAAATTTCAGAACTCTACTGCGAATTGGAGTTTTAGCGGATAAAACTTCTTGGTTTTAAGATTTTTCCATTGGCTTACTCATCTACACTTGCTTGTGTATAAAATTTCAGCTCTTTAGCGTGAACTTTACCTTATAATTTTATGAGCATTACCCCTCCCACTATTTTAAACTCACAATATTTTTGGGAGCCGCGCTTATAATTCATGCTACTTTTCTCCTAAAATATATTAGACCGAAGTAGATTAAACACAAGGCTAAAATTTTATGGGAGTGATCACGCCCACTTTTTTAGGTTATAGTTTAAAGTATTGTATACGTGTAACGTATATGGAAAGTTTCACTAAAATGGCTTAAGCTAAAAGCTGTATATTAACAGCCTTATTTATTTAACTTATTAAGGCTTTATAAAGTTTTAAGACAAGTTTTCATAAAAAAATTTTCTTACAAAGTCTTAATAAGTTTCATAAATAAGGCTGTAAGTTTTTAGGTTCAAACAATAGTAGCGTGGCCCCGCCCATTCTGGTAAAATTTTTTTGTTTTTCAGATTTCTCTAGTTCGTTTCTCACCTAGACCTACTTGTGTATCAAATTTCAGCTCATAACAGCAACTTTTAATTTTTAATTTTTATGAGCGCAACCCCGCCCTATACCTATTCGTTCATCAAATTTCAGCTCCTTAGCACAACTTTTCATTTATAATTTTAATGGGCGTAACCCCCGCCCACTTTTCCAAGATTTAAAATTTTTTTTCGGTAACTGTTAATTATTCCTGTCAAGTTTCTTTGCAAACGGATAATAATACATACAGAAATAGTATATCTAAATATGCTGAGCCGTAGTACACGAAAATGAGGTTGAAATTGTATGGGCGTGTCAACGCCCACTTTTTTAATGCAAAATTTTTAGGCTTGTCTTATCGCAGCATGTATGCCGAATTTCAATAAAATAGCTTCCATTAAGCGCGTTAGATTTGCTTTTTTAGTTCTAACCTTTATGGGCGTAGCCCCGCCCTCCTGGCCAAAATTTTCGGGTTTTAAAACTTTTTTAGTTTATTGCTCTGTAGCAAATTTTAGCTCACTAGCACAGATTTTAATTTTTATGGGCATAGCCCCGCCCCCCCTTGTTTAAAATTTTTAGGTTTTCAGATTTTTCTGGTTCATTGCTTACCTAGATCTACTCGTGTAGCAAATCTTAGCTCTCTAGCTATAGCGGAAGTGCTTCATCAATTTGATGAGTGATCAGTGAGTCAGTGAGTATGTCTTAAAATATGCGTTATTTGCACCTTCATATCTCCGGAAGCTTTCATTGTAAAACTTTCAAACTTCGCATATGAGGTTATATGAATTTATGATAATTAAGGTTTAAATTTCATAATTTTACGGTCGCGGGGAACAAAGTTATGAGGGGGGTAAAAACAGCTCGAATGGCTTCCTGTAAATATACACACTGCGTGCATTGGCCGGAACTTGGCCTAGCGCACTACTGTGCGCCTAGATTAATATTGGAAGGTGCCAAATATTTTGGGTATTTAAACGGTAATCTTAAGTGTCATAAAGTCATATGTCCTACTAACTACTTCAAAATTAGGTTACAGTATATACTCGTATTTGAAAATTTGCATAAATGGGAATATCTTCAAAAAATTTAAAACAGCAACAGCTGTAAACGAATAAACTGAGTGAGTATAGATTTTAAAACTCAAAAACAATCTCATGTGCAAAAAATTGTGAAAATTCGCTTAAAAGTTTAAGGTTATCATACAGGTCTGAATTATAATGATAGATATTAGTATTAAAAATTGATTGCAGCATATTTTTGCATTATTTCTTTCTATTTGAATAATTATAATGCTAAATTAAAAAAGGAATCATATAGATTCTACTTGACGCAGGCAGTCAAGGAAGCAGCCACGTAAACCAACAAAAAATAATAATGCAACAATGTGGAGGTGTAGTATAAGCAAAAAAAGCATAGTTATTTTACAGTGTCTATCATAATGTATATAATGGGCCTAATTACGAGTGTGTCGTATTTCGACTACGACGATTTCGTACTAGATTAGAGAAAAAATGTTGCATTTATCTTTAGTCTTCGACAAAATCGTAGTAGTCGAAGTCGTAATACGACACTCGTAATAAGGCCCATTATTTCCTTACCTTTTTTTAGTTCGGTAATGATAAACGAAGAAAGAAGTACAGCGGGTAGGGAAATATGTAATAGACCTGATGAAATTTAGCTCAAAAATATGCAATTGTTTATTTAAAAATATTCTTACTTATGTGTATGTATGTATATGTATGTCCGAATATGCAATTTGTGAATTAGACCAGACCCTCAGTAATTCTAAAAATTTAACCTGGAAATATCATGCGGTCGTTAGAAATTTGTTCAATTAACTGGTTAATAAAAACAAAATCAATTTGAGCATTTTGAGTTGCGACTGTTTATTATTTACAGTGCGATATGTATATGTATATAAAGGGTGTCCCAGCAAGAACGTAAGATTTAAATTTTAAATAAAACACAGATATTTAAAAAAAAAAATCGTGAAACTTTATTATATCGTAAAGAATACAAAATGAGGTTATGTGTGGAACAACAAATCGGGCAGATGGCCGCCGCGGCTTTGCTGGCACACACGCGATCTTTTAATGAAATTTTCAATGACCGCTTGCATAAATGCTGCGGTATTTCATTAATGCAGCGTCCAATTTCCTCTTTTAAGGCTTGAGTCGTCGTCGGCTTATTCGCGTAAATCATCGACTTCAAAAAACCCCAAAGAAAAAAGTCTAATAATGGTGTTAAATCGCACGATCTAGGCGGCCAATTCTGGTCTCCAAAACGCGAAATAACACGACCGGGAAATGACTGATGTAGCAATTGAATTGTTTCTCTAGCTGTATGACATGTGGCGCCATCTTGTTGAAACCACATGCCCTCCACATTCATTTCTTCAATTCTAGGCACGAAAAAACTGGTTATCATTTCACGATACCAAACACCATTGACTGTTTGCGCTTGACCTGCGTTTGAGCGACATCATCACGTACAGCTGCGATATTTTCGGTCGATCGACCTGGTCGAAGGCTCGTTGTTGTCTTTACATCACTAGCAGACCCAGTTTCGGCAAATTTATCCATTAATGTCTTTACAGTTGACTCTTTTGAAGCATTATTGTGATCCTAAATTGATCGCAAATTTGCGAACTGTAGCCGCAAAACTTTCACCATTTTGGTAAAACAATTTCACAATGAGAATGCGTTGTTCATTCGTGTAGCGCTCCATTTTTACTAACGTCGTACCTTCTACTAGCAAACAATAACAATTGTTCAAATGTCAAACAATGACACTTCGAATGGCGCCAAATTTAAATCTTGCGTTCTTGTTGGGACACCCTTTATGTATATATCTACATATTAATTGCAAATCACTTAACTTACCAATTAAAATTTTCTTTTATGTTTTGTTTATTCGCAAATATATAAAATTTTTTTAATTGTTTAAGAACTTTTTATTTATTTTATTTTTAAAATATTTTTGAAAGAAAATAACCTGAATATATGCATACATACATATGTACATATGTATGTATGTATGTATATTTCTAAGTAACTGATTATATTGACCGCACAGAAAATAATTATTATATTGTAGTCTGTTTATTGAATAACATACACAAAAAGTTAAAATAAACATGGCTTGGTAAAATAACTAAATTTTCCTTAAATTTAAACTACACGGTAAACTTCTCAAATAACCTACATTCAGTTAATGTAAAACTTTTTTGAGTGTAAGTATGTACAAATGCCGAAATGCCCAAGCAAATACACTCATTGGTGATCATTGCTTAATTACAACAATATGATTAGTTTGGCAGAGCACGTCACCGAAATTATGTGGTTATGAGAATATTTTCTCATTCAAGCCAAATATTTTTAATAAATAAAATTCGTTTCAATAACTTCTAGTCTATTGTTCTTAAAGATAATACGATAGTAAATAAAAACTTCCAAAAATGCTAAAGAAATGCGTTGCTTGCTTATATTGAGAGAGATATTTTTAAATTCTTACTGGAAATAATTTGGGTTTAAAACACTGACTTTACTTGAGTTCAGTTTCACTTTGAAATATAATACAAAACCTACATATTGCTAGAATTCAAAAGAAACATTAAAGATAACATTTGGAGCATACTTTTAGGGGCGACAACCCTAAAAGTATGCTCTAAGAAACTTAATCAAGCTCCTAAAAAAATTATGTTACACGCTTTAAACTCTTTAAATTTAGAGTAAAATGTAAAGTTCAGGAGTTATATTTAGCAGCTTAAATGAAGTTCACTTCCGCTGGCCGTAGATCGTACTACGTACTATGTTGATTTATTTTAAATTAATATTTAAAAAAATTTATTAAGCTGAAGTGTGTTTTTGCTTACACACAAAAAAATTCATAGGCTATATTTCCTAAAATTATGGTATAATTTTAACTAAGTGAAAGGGTAGAATGGCATTTACAAAGATTTTTAGATAATTCAACAAAAATTTTAGTTGATTTCTATGTTCGAAAAATCAACTAAAATTTTAGTTAGAACTCCTTAACGACTAGGTAAATTCATATTTTTACTTTTTGTGAATTATCTAAATAGCCAAGTAAATTTATAAGTATTGCTTAAAAATTGTTCATTGAAACTATTGTTTACGTCTCCATGTCTTCCAAATACTCACTCACATTTAAGTTCTTGAATTTTTTAAGCCTTCAAAGTCTAATATGGATCTGTATTCACTTTTAATTTTTTCACGTATTTTATTTCGTCTAAAAGCATTTTTTTATCTAAAGGAACAGTATTATTTGTGTCCCCACTTAGAACATATTCTGGCACACATTTTGGAAGGCAATTCAAATAACAGTCCTTGAAGTTCTATTTAGTTTTCAAATATGACACAAAAGAAACATAAGAAGACTATTCTATTCCATTTTTCAATTCTACTACTTTATGCTGGGAAAATCAGTTTTTGATTAATAATAGTTCAATTTCAGTGTCGCAATAATTTTCTTCTCTTGGAAGATGGTGAGAATTTAGTTCTATATTGTCAACGTGATGATCATTAATATATTTTTTGTTCAAAAAAATTCGACATAAATGACGACATAAAAAGCTTCTTTAAAATTAAATGTAGTTCCACATTTTTATATTGCATTTCGATAATTTAGCATTTCCAGGACAACATAAAAATATAAATACATTTTGCTTATAGTTATTATCCGTTAAACTATTTAATATGAATGAAGTTTTATCAATGCATTATGACTGAAAATTTTATAATGTAAAGAAATATTTCAAGGGCTCGCACTATTCAAAGACTCTATCTACAATAACTTGACTAGACAACAAACGGTTTGGGGAATACTTAAGAATTTCATAAAGTTCAGAGTTGAAATATTTCCAAAAATTTATAAAATCATCTCTACGACATGAGCTGTTACAAACAAATTTATTTTAATAGATCTCGTCAATGTCTCTGGACAAACCGTTGCTTTTAACTACCAGAACCGAACAGTTGTCGGCCTGAAATCCTAGTTTCCATTACTTAAAAACGTAAAAAGTACAAGAAAAGTACTTATTATTGCAATAAGAAAAGTTTCCATATTTCATGGTAAAAAAGTGCCAGAAAAGGAGCGAGAGTGCCACAGTGCCAGGCAACATCCAATAGTGCCAAAAATGGCACAATTGTGCCACATTTCCCATCACTGATTACAATATGTATTTTTTGAGCAAAAACAGATCAAACAGTTGCTCAGCAGCAATACAATAAGCAATTGTTATTTGTTTTCAATTGTATTTTAATTTGGAAAAGCACACACACACAATAACTCTTATACTAGTTCTGTCGCTCACACTACAATTATATGGTACATACCATGGTATATTTGTTTTGGCTATACAAACGAGTATACAAATGCAACCCTTTAATATGTACATCCTTTACATCAGCACATGCTCTCGAGCCATAACGAAAAACTTACGTACCATACGAGAATCATCAAAAATGAATTGCTGTACCAATTCTGCACCCGAAACTCTTATAAACGTAGTCGTACATTCAGTGCGGTGAGCTACAGCCCTGGCAATAGTGTTCTACCTGTATCAGGTGGTCTGTACAAGAGCACTTCCTTTGTTTGAGCTATACCCAGGGAATCTAAAAGTTATGTATGCTTAACGGGTTATTTAATAACTACATTAATTTTTTTAACAAGCCTTCAACCATTTCATAAGTATTCTGGAACTTTTTCGACCATCATAAGTTATACTAAGGGATCAACTTTGTTGGGCAGAATTCTAGGAAAAGTATAACTCTCGTTGCGCAAGGCACCACACCACAAATACAACGAAAATAGCCGGGCTCGGTTTATCTGTAATAATTAAAAACAATTATTTTACATAAACATTATGAAAATTTCATGTCTACATACCTTCTTCAAATATTTTTTTTGACAATAAAATAGAAAACAATTCAATACAATTTTTGTGTGTAGTTAAATATAATAAATATAATGGCAATTAAATTTGACACGATTCATACAAAGCAGCTCTCAGTGAACCTCATGTAATCGGGTTATTAAAGATTTTAAAGTATGCCTTTCGCAGGAAATCAAATTTCTCTGCGTACTTTGCACAGGTTATTGTTGTTGCTGTTTATTTAACATTTTGATAATGTCAGTCAGCGTAATTATGTAATTTTGTGTGGTCTTGTTTAAACAACAATTTCAACAATCATCAATCATTAGAATGAGGGTCATGTGTGATTAGTGACCAACAACAACAACAAGAAGAGAAGCGAATGACCAAAACAACTAAATTGGCGCCATCAAAATCAACAACTCAAATCAAATGTTGACAAAATAAAGAAACAACAACATAATCACAATTTCATGAGTATTTATGTATATACTATACATACATATACATACGTAGTAGAGGCCTGCGTAAACAGTCTTGAAATGTTAATATGAGGTCGTGTATATGAGTGTTTACAAGCACTGTAAAGAAGTATTTTCTTCACGTGTATGTTTGTTATTATATCGTGTTTTTTTCGTGACACGAACACGCACGATTCAACACGTAGTGTTCGTGTCAGAAAATCTGGCTTCAAATCGTTACATACGTGATCGTATCGGCAATCGTACGAAAACAAAATAAATTATATGTCAATCGTATAAACTGAATGGAATTTCAATACGTTCACGTATGTCATAATCCAAAAATTGTGTTTTTACGTGGCGAGTTGTACGTTCACGGATGTAACGATTTGACCCCTGATCGCATAGGATCCAGCTAAACCCCTCAATAATCAACTTCAATGTATTTTTAATAAAAAAAAAAACATTTTACTCAATAAGTAAAATATTAATTTGGCATTATTAGTGCGTTAAAAAAAAATTTAAACTTAAATTGTAACAATTCCCATAAAAAAACACTGATTAAAAACGATTTTTTCTTATTGTATTTGATTTCATGCGTTTTGTGCAGTTTCATGTTGGGAAAATTTTTGGCGTGCGTGTTTCGTACGTGTTGAATATCATGGTATTCGTATTCGTGCGCGTCGTGTTGGAAAAATTCGACACGTGCCCATCTCTACTTGTTATTTTGCATATTGTACGTTTGAGTGTGTGTGTAAGATGTAGATGGTAAGCTATTATTTTTGTCTTTAAGGGAGGTTTTTTAAAGCAAGCGCACACATTTAATGCCAATGCAAGATCAAGATAAATGCAAGATAAATGCAAACGGACATAAGTAACTACACTTTTATGTTTTTTACAGGAAAAACAAAAAAACTTTGCAAAATCAATAATAAAAAAGTATTTTTGAAAGTGTTCTTCGAAATTTAGTATGTATACTTATATAATGTTTTTAATCATTTATTTCCTTTTTATATATATTTAAGCTTTTATGTTAGTAACGTTCGTTGCAGTAAAAATAGAGGTACATATTCGTAATTATGTCTGTTTGAATTTCTTTAATAAAGTCGTCATATTCGATCACAGAGGTCTAAATATTTGCGTGGACATGTAGTTTAAATAAAATGAACCATAATCAATCATAAACTCGATATCGAATTTTTGTGTAGTTACGTCCGTTTGCATTTAAGCTGACGATATGTGCGTTTGTATGTGCGCAGAAAAATAAAAGATCATACACACAAAGTGTGTGCGTATGGACATGCATGACGTTTGTATACGCGTCCATGCGTATGAAGAAGAAACATCACAAATTCTTCCAGCACGAAGTCTTTTCTTCTTTAATCCTATACCTGAAATAACTGAAACAATTGTCTTGCCAACAGTGTTTGTTGTTTAGCGTTTGTTTTGGAAGATTTCGCTGCAGTAAAGCATTTGAAAAATCCCTTATGTCTTTTTAAAAGTTCTTGTAAGTGGTCTTTTGCAGAGATCTAATGCGTACATGTGTGTATGTCCTTATTTTAAATTAAGCTTATAATTTCTTTTTTATACATATATAATTTTGGCATCATGTAGAGCTTCATGGAATTTTGACATACATATACACATTTCTCATGTGCTGTCAGAAAAACTGTTTTCTATAAAAGAAAACAGAAAAAATGTAGCACACACCCACTGCGAATTGTTCTTTAACTTGACATAAATACATACAAACATATGTATGTATTTGTATACACCCAAAGTTTTGCTAAAACAAACAAAACTCTGACTAGTTATTGATACAGTAGGGTGGTCCCTTTGATTGGCAGACAAAATGATTTTAAATGTTTTAATTGCAATAAGGATCGTTTATATTGGAAAGAACTAACGAAGAGCGAACGAAGCTTTTTAAAGTTTCGTGTACAAATTCTTTAAGCAGCACGAAGATATCTCTGGCAAAAAGGAAAAAGTGTTAAAAGAGTTATCGGCGAAATACGGACGCAAATGCAGCGAAATGATTTTGAAAATTGGTGATTGCGCCTTCTACGCTCCAGCCGTGGCGGCCACAAGCAGAAATTATATCTGTGGCAAAAAGGAAAAAGTGCTTAAGTCAAGATAAACTGATTTTGATTTAATTATACTCTACATATTCGAAAGCACAACTGGTCAAAATCTCAATTAATTTGTGTGATTTTTGAGCAAGTTATAGCACTATTATGAATTGCGACTTATCTGTTATACACCCAGAGAAGAGATTGGTTGGAAAACGGTTAGTCCAATAAAATATCATTTGCATTAACTATATTTCAGTTCACGCTATCAATTTTTTGTTAATCCAAAAAACAATCCATGTTCATTGCCATAAGGGCATAATTGTAACAAAGATATGATTGTGACAATACTTAAATTGATTGCATCAACCGACCATATGCTTTTGTCATGACTAATTAACTGATTGGTTAACCCAACCGAATAAAATACTACAAATTGGATTTTACTACCAGCTTTTGGTATTAGCAACTAAAAAATTGTCGTTCTATATTAAAATTAAGATAAAAACTTTTTAATCAGTTGCTGCAACTAACTAGAGGTTGAGTTTACTATCATAGTTTATAGCAGCAAATTAAAAAATTAACTTTAATTATTATTCGAACTCCATATGTTTCTATATTTATTTATGGGCCTGTGGCAAAAATTAAATAAAAATATACTTAATATTAACAAACCAAAAAAGTTTGTCTTAAGTAGAACAAAAAATAAGCAAATTAACTAACATGTGTATAATTAGTAAAATAACAAAACGACATTGGTAAGACTATTGTAAATATAGAGATGGAGGATGAGATAGGAGATGAGCTTACAATACAAAAAAGCTTTCAGCAAATTGAAATACGATGAATCAAAACAATTCACATATTCCATTTGCAATAAAATGCTAAGTATATAAAGCAGAAATCTACATCAACTGACACCACACACAGTGGACCAAACACAAAAGAATGCTGATGATGAAGGTTTAGTGGCCTTCGAAAACGGCTGGCTGTTCCGTTCAACTATGTGTTGTTAGTCAGAATATTTACAACAGGCTTTGGTGTTATTTGTTCATTAATAATTATCACATGTAATTTGGCTTAAAAAGCGATACGATCTTTAGCCTGTTAAAATCATAAATATTAAAAAATTAACTTTTGTGACTTTCAAAGATATTATAATTTTTGAATTCTCAAATGGTTTTTGAAAGTCTGTGCATAAGATAACAGGTTTGTGGCTTTTCGAAATGTGTGGTTGAAGAAATGTATATAGACATGCTTCACCATTAGGAAATAAATTTCAATTAAAATAAACTTATGTCAAATAACAAATTTCTTAAATTGTGTATTTTCATTTGCGTTTATTGTTTATTTTTATTTCAGCAAGGAAGGCCAATTTTTCTTTTACAGGTTTTAATTATATTAACCAAATTTTCGGTAGCAAGAATAACATTTATTTCAAATTCCATACTGTCAACCAATTTTTTCTGTTGCTGCAACTATTGGGTTGAGGGTTACAATTAAAATATAGTGGTATCACAAGAAAATTTCAGTCGCTGTAGAAGAATTCTTTGATAGTTGCTGCAACCGCCAAAATTCAATTGGCAACAAATTCGGTTGTCACAACGAATCTGTTTTCTCTGTGTAGACTTATAATCTCAATTGGGATAATAGCTTAATTAAGATTTAAACTTTGGTATATTTCATATGAATCTATAGTGTATAGAACGATATTTACTTAAAGCAATAAAGGTAAACAGAGTATTTCCTAATTTAATTGTAAAAGAAATAAATTTCTGAAAGTCGAATTGAACGCTTAAAAGTTTTATCCTGCAAAACAGTAAAATATGACTTTAGCACTTTTTCCTTATTGCCGCAGATATATTCAAATTTCACTTGAATTTTCTATTTATTTCCTAAATAATTTTCAAATAAATTTTCTCAAAAAGGCAGTAGTGATTTTAATGGATGTTTATATTTTTGCTAAAATATTGGTTGGCCAAATCAAATAATGCAACTAAGAAAATAATAATGCAAACTAAAATCAACAAATCAACTTTTCTAATAGTGTGAAAGGCTTTTCATTGCCTAATGTACGAAAAACCTATTAAGCCCTGTTCAGACTATTATACAAGTATTAATACTTTCATCACATTTTGCGATACAGAAATCTAAATACATTCGTTGCGACCGTCAAAAAATCTAACGTAAAATCACACATTGTGTTCAGACCATCACACTTCAAATAAAATGTGTAACACAAGCAGAAAACAAAACAGCTGTTCAATGAAAATGTCTGTGCTATTCATTGACTAGCGGCGGCAAAGCGGTTTCGTGTAGGCGGAGACGTGCCGGCACTTGAAAAAATTCAGCAGTTAAAAATATTCTATGTAAATAAGAAAAAAAATTTAAGAAAAGATATTACAAAAACGTTAAAAAATTACGTCAATGAAAAATATACTTCCATACGATTCACTAATTCAAAATTTTGAGCCGATATAAATATGACATAACATTACATCAATGACGACACGCTATCGGCGGCGAAACAGCCGACTTGGAAATTTGGTTTGTGCGAAAATGCAACCCTGATCTAATGAAATGTATTATCGTTTAGAAAATTTTCTAAAAACGAAAAAGTCTTATGGGATGTCAAAATTTGTATCGTATTATTTGCCACTTTGATGACATTTTGCGTTCAGACTATCACACTTGCACGTATTATTTGAATTTTTGACAAGTATAAATACAAAGTATAATAGTCTGAACGCGGCTTTACGAATACGTAAAGTAAAGTGCGACTTTGACTAGCACACGAAGGTTTCCGTACCCACACTACATTTGTATGAACACTTAAAACAAAAATTTAGGTACCCCGTAAATTTTTTTAGATTTTTTTAGTTCTGGCGCTTTTTCTGAACCTTTTACGTTTATTTTTGTTTGTGCGGCTTTTTCGGTATTTGTTGTTTATTTCAATTTGGCGATTTTTTTTTCGGTTTTTGGCGATTTTAGTTTTATGGATTTTTTTCGTTTTCGTGTTTTTTCGTGTTGATGTTTTTATATTTTTGGCGATTTTTTTTTGCTGTTTTTTAATTTTGCAGCTTTTCCGTTTTGCCAAATTTATTTTAATGCTGGGATTTTTAAGTTCAAGTGTTTTATGTAACAGACAGATAAACGGACGGACATCTTAGCTTAAACAATGAGCGTCCTTTTCATGTTTGGTGCACGTAACCCAAAAAGAATTACACCACCTTTATTTATTCTTCACGCAAACATATTAGTATATTAAACTATTCTTTTCACGTGAGTATTTGTTTAAACTCTAAGAAATGCAAAGCTTTCTATATATTGGTTTTTTTTTTTTTTTGGTATTTTAGAAAACAATTTTAGTTTACCACCACCATCATCAATTTCATGTGTTGCAAATAATGTTAAATAAAATAGTTTTAAGGCGCCAAAAGAAATTATACGGTTAGTTGGCCAATAATATAATTGTATACAATGTTTAAAATTTTCATCTGACGCCTTTCAATATGCAACTGTGTATGAAACATGGATCCTGCTACGAAGAAGGCCAAAGTGAGTTTGTCGGCCAATAAGGTGATGGCAACAGTTTTTTTTGATGCACGCAGGATAATCTACATCGATTACCTTCAAAAGGGAAAAACCATAGACGGCGAATATTATACCAACTTATTAGACCGATTTAATGAGGATTTAAAAAGAAAACAACGACTCCATGTGGCCAAGAAAAAAGTTCTTTTTCATCAAGATAATGCACGAGTTCACATGTGTTCTGTCTCAATGGCAAAACTCTATGAATTGGGCCAACAATTGGTACTCCATCCACCATATTCTCCGGATTTAGCTCCTAGTAACTACTTCCTATTTCGAAACCTAAAGAAATGGCTCGATGGAAAGAGATTTAGCTCTAGCGATGAAATTATTGACCAATTTTAAGGACCTCGAAAAATCCTATTTAATTTGGAACACAGAAAATAGTATTCACCAATTAATATTTTGAATTAAAAATTTAATTAATTCAATTAAATTTTTAATTGTATTTATTAATTTGAGTGGCAAAACTTAATTGATATTATCAAATTGTTTACAGGTGAAATTTAATTAAATTTTTAATTGATACTACAAATATTTTAATTAATATTACAAAATCATTCATATTACTTTTTTGTGTGATGGGATACAAAAACTGGATAAACGTTGGACTAAGTGTATTGAGTTAATAGGAGATTATGTTGAGAAATAAATTTTTGTTTTACAAAAAACTGTTTTAAATTCAAAAAGTCACGGACTTATCGTATCCTTAGGTAAAATGCAAAAAAACGAAACTTGTAAAAAATTCAAAATTGAGTTTTGATTGATTTTTATAAATTCCATTAAACTATGTACCTGTCTGGACAAAAAAAAAATTATAATTTTTATTAAATAACACTTTTATTAAAGAAAAAAAAACAAGGAGACTTAACTATAAGTTTGTTTAGTTTTTTTAGTTGTTTGCTTCTCCTGTAAAATTTATATTTTTGCTAGTTACGCGTTTTTGCGCATTTAAGCTAAGAATATGATTTCTGCTTTGACTGGTCACCAAAAGCTGTGACGGGTGAAACTTTACCAAGATAATTTTTGTAGGACTATTAACGATATATTCTGTAGAACGCGTACAATATTTTTGGTGCAGTAAAATGTTACAAGTCTCTTTTTTAATGTATTAAAATACTTAACTGCCTGGAAATTTTTTTCCTAATTATATTTTTCGAAAATGTGACCGGTGTGACATAGTATGAAAATTAGAATAGTTTGAAAATAAAATATAAAACTTTCTATTTTCATTTGAATATTATTAGCTGATTTTTATACAATTTAGTTGCTTTTCTAGAAATGCTTTTAGGTGTCTACAAAAATGTTTAACAAATGATGCACACGTATTCCTGAACAGAAACAGTATTGCTAGTATGCATGTGTAGCTACTTACATATGTGTGTATATACCCTGTCGGAGAATGTGTTGTTGACTATAAAAATGGTTAACTTATAGTTAGCTTTTCTTAGACTGACTTAAAGCTAACTGAGATGTCATCCAGAACAAACCCAAAATTAATTCTCAAGTTGAGTACGCAATCGAATTTGATGAGAGCCAACAAATTTATTCTCAGCTACTTTGAAATTCATTTCAGTTTTATGTTAACATTTTGCTGTTGTTATTTTAGATGGTACCTTAGCTGAGTGGTAGAGCATCGAGTACACAACGTGTGATGATACATGTTCGAACCCCAGAAAAAATTTTCAAAACTATTATTATTTGTGAATTCTCAAATAGTTCTTGAAAGTCTGTGCATAAGATAAGAGGTTTGTGACTATTCAAAATGTGAGGTTGAAGTCTACTGATGATTTGTTACAGCAAGAATGAAATATATAGAAAATATATATAGAAATATATACGCTGAACCACCAGCAAATAAATTTCAAATTAAAATAAACTTCTGACAATATGTCGAATAATAAATTTCTTAAACTTTTTATTTTTTTCATTCAATCGTAAAGCATGGATTTTTCCAATAAAAATATCTTATTTTTAATTTTTTCACGACTTTGCAGTCAATGGATTTTTTATGAGCCTTACATATCTATTCTGGCGTTGTTACAATTTTATTAAATTTTATTACGACGGGTGTGACCGAAAATATTAGTATATCAATTAATCCTTATTTTTTTAAATAATCCCCTAACTGTCGAAATCTGCTCTACTGCTCACTTCACTGCATATCCCCAAATATATGCTACATATTTGAAGGTTTTTTTAATATTAAATTTGAAAGCTAAAAAATCTTGGGACGTATGAGTATGTGCGATTAAAACTTATTTATTTATTTATGGAAAAAAAATCCCTACCAAAGAATAAAAGTTGTGTACGTGTTGTTTTCTAATAAATTCAAACTGAAGTAAATGTTATTGTCCTTGTGTGCAGTCTTGCTACCACAGAAAATGCCAAAGGATATTTTTTTGCTATTAAATGTTACGAGTAATACTCAAAAAAAAAGAAGAAAAAAAAGTTGTGGAAATGAAAGCAAAAAACAAGGAAAAGCAACATTGAAAAACAAAACAAAAATAAATTAAACGAAGAAAAAAAAAATGCAACATAATGCATTGCCTTTGTTCAGAAATCTCAAAAAAGAAAAAAGAAAAGAAACAAATGAATGGTTTCACATATGAAGAACACAGACATACATATACATGCATAAACATACATATAAACATACATACCCTGTCGGAAATTACGTTAACTTTAAACTGACTTTAAGCTAACTATTTCGCAACTAGTACTGACTGACACTTGGATTACTTTTCAATGTAATCAACTGACTATTTTAACATTGTGATGTCCTAGGCGGTAGTCAATAGTCTCACTCTGCATTACTTTTCAACTAACTTAAAGTTGATTTTTTTTAAACCACCTGGTAGTCAGTAAATTAAAAATTTTTTTCTGGGGTTCGGACATGTATCATCACACGTTGTGTACTCGATGCTCTACCACTCAGCTAAGGTACCATCTAAAATAACAACAGCAAAATGTTAACATAAAACTGAAATGAATTTCAAAGTAGCTGAGAATAAATTTGTTGGCTCTCATCAAATTCGATTACGTACTCAACTTGAGAATTAATTTTGGGTTTGTTCTGGATGATATCTCAGTTAGCTTTAAGTCAGTCTGAGAAAAGCTAACTATAAGTTAACCATTTTTGTAGTCAACCACACATTTTCCGACAGGGTAAATACACACATATATAAGTAGCTACACATGCATACTAGCAATACTGTTTCTGTTCAGGAATACGTGTGCATCATTTGGGAAACATTTTTGTAGACACCTAAAAGCATTTCTAGAAAAGCAACTAAATTGTATAAAAATCAGCTACAACTTGCATTTTTCTAGGTCAATAAACTCCCAAGCATGTGTGGAGAGTGTATGAATGGAAATGGGAGGAATATAAAGAAATAGGAAAACAAAGTACAAAGGATATAATAAACATCCAGAAGAACAAATAATGATTCCAGTGGGAATCATGATGATCAACTTTGTTTTTGTTTTGAGAGTTGAATTTTCTATGTCATGCATTTGTTTATGCATTGCAATTTCACATAAGCTCCACTTGCCATTTTGCAAATAAACAAGAGTTGCAATGATTTTCAATTTGCATTTTTTTCTTTTATCATATTTTATTCTAGTGAAAATAAGGCTCAGACAGAAGCTATTTTGCTCTGTCTATTCTTATTTTTATGGTTTGATTAAGTTCAGAAGCGACCTATAATTAGCGTATGGTCTAAAGCTATGTACAGACGGTTGTCAAATCTTACCATATTGCCAATAAAATGTGCCGTGTCAACTGACAATTTTTGTCAGACGTCATTTGCTAGAAAAAGCGTTGTCAGTCCATTGCAAGACTAGCAATGTTCTTAAAGTTGTTTAATTGCAGGAATATTTTATTTTTAAACAAAAGTTTAATTGACTTAAATACATTTTTAATTGATTTTTGGTTTTATTTTCAAATAAAGTTTTTTATTGCTGGAATATGTTTTTCTGTGTATGACATACTGCTGGCAACGTTTATCATTTCCGAAGTTTTTCGTTGTGTGACATTGCTTTCCATATATATAAAAAAATAATAATGACGTTGCACACATTTTGAAAATGGCACCACAAAATGATAGCACAAAAATGCCAGATGTGATTTGACATAATACATTTTATTCGTAAGTGTTGTGCCTTAAGTTAACGTAAAAGTTTTAATTAAATAATTGAAAAAAAAATTGCTAAAGGACGAAACAATTTATTAGCCAACATTAGCACAGTGGGACGAATGCCGACTCTAACTGGACAAAATTATTTTAATTTTATGGTCAGTTTATACAGTTTTAGCTGTGCTAAACTCGAAAAAAATAGTTTATCATTGTCATTTATATTCGCTATTTTTGTTTTTGTAAATAAGTAAAAAATTAAATTTTTTGTTTTCTTTGTTGTCTACATTTTTTTAATGCTTATATATCTTTGCCAATAAATAATAATGGCTTGAGTCGAAATTTCATGTTTTGAGATATTAAGGGTTTTGTGTAAAATTAATTGTGTTTGGTTTTTATATAAAATTTTTAGCCTCCGAAAAAGATGCATATTTATTTAGAACAAAACTGTTAATTTTATAAAAAAAAGAAAACGTTTTATTAGTTAATATTCGCTGTTTTTTAGTTAAGATGTTATGAAAAAATCCATTGTTAGAAAAATAAAAATTAAAGTGCACTTAAGCTATTATATTGAAAGGCAAAATAATTTTTATTGATGGTAAGTCGAGATAAGTGCTTTAGGTTAAATTGAAAAATGCGGAAAACCTGAGATAAGATAATTTTTTAAAAGATTAGTTAAATATAAGTTTTTATTTTAATCAAGAATAATTTGGATGGGATGTTGGTTGTTGAACTTAAGTGTATACAAGTTTTTATGCTCAAATATTTTAACATTGATGTAGCTACCGAAAAAAAATTAAGTTGAGGTAAGATGTTATGGCTTACGTATTATTTTCCAAGAAGACTTAAGTTAAAATATAAATGCGTATAGTTTTATTAATAATGACATTTCTTAATTGAAATTTAGTTGAGTGATAGATCTTGAAGAAGAGAATAAGAATATGTAATAAAATGAAAAAGCACTTATGTCAACTTAAGACATTATTATTTATTGCCACATATATATTTATTGTATCTTCAAAAATGAACTAACTATAAATATATTTATATCTTAAGTCCAGACCAGTTTTGGACGTAATTTTAGTGGTAGTAGTTAATAATATATAAATGTCGTATTACGAGTGCCCTAGTGCCCCTCTTTTTTTTTTAACGGATATTTTCAGTTAAGCTTAAGATGTTACGAGCATTGGGTTTAGTGCGGGACTCAATTTTTGTTAAATATGTCTTTGTCTGCGTGTAATTAATAGAAGTCTTTTATAGTATAACAAATTTATAATTACAGGGCAGCTAAGCTTTAACGAATAGAGAATTTATAACAAATTTAAATATATCTTTGCGTTTGTATGTATACCATGAGATTTTTTCATATACTTTCGTCACACTGATAATAATTTTTTTCCAATGTCGCATGTGACATCGAAATATGTGATGTTGCAAAACTTTAAAAAGTTTCTAGAGAGTGAAAGTCAATAAATAATGTATGTTTTTAGGAACTTTTATAAAAACCAAACGTGCAAGAGAAATATAAGCATTTCCTTAGGAATATCAACCTTTTGTCGCGTGCAATACCAAGCAAATATGTTTGGGTTTTTTTTTAAAGAAAACGGAAAATTTTTCTTTTACTTTCCTTACATATATTTTTATAGACCTTCAGTAAAATTTTAAGAAAAATCTAGTTAAGAAAAATCAGAAACATTGAATTACTTGCTGTCGCACGCGACAAAAAAAGACTTTCCTATCGAAATAACCATATCCAATAAAAAAAGTTGCGATTTTGTGACTTCGCATTGGAATATCTCGAAATGGATTATGTTTGTATAAATGTAAAATTTTTTTACATTAGGATTGTAACGCAAACGCAAAACAACAAAACGGCAGCCACGTTAAAAATTTACCAAAATTCAATCATTTTATTATTGTTACAATATAACCCATTTTTAGAGCTTGCATCATTTTTAAATAAACAATTTTTACTCAAAAACAAAAAAAAAACATATAATTTGTAAATAAAATAATTTTGCGATAAATTTTCTTCTGGCAGACCTTTAAAAATTTTAATGCCCTAATTCAGTTCGTCGATTGTATCGTCTTTGTCTATAGACGAAAAAAAGCCGCAGCTGTGATTCCTTAAAACAATTATTATTTATGGTCTATGCTAAAAGGTTCGTGTATTTGCTTTATGATACTCTTCCAAACATTATATCCAACACATAATTTTTCATATATTTTTCAAACTTTTGTATAATACTTTAAATTAATTTTTATGTTTTAAAAACATGGCTTATTTTTCATTATCAAAGACAACAACCTTTTTTTGAAGAAAATAATTTGGAAAAGTCAAACACAAAAACTCAAAAGTATTTTCAAACATAAACGTCCTAAATCTTCTTACTGAATTAGGACATAAAATATTTTTCTTTTTAATTTACTAAAAGTTAATGGGTGTTTTATGAGGATCAAAATGATAAAGTTGAAAAATACAAAACATATAAACAGGATTATTGTCCAGTTACTTGTAGA
The DNA here is from genome assembly GCA_949987645.1 of Tachina grossa. Classification (NCBI taxonomy): domain Eukaryota; kingdom Metazoa; phylum Arthropoda; class Insecta; order Diptera; family Tachinidae; genus Tachina; species Tachina grossa. The sequence goes on along the minus strand of OX465278.1, from coordinate 38,906,718 downwards.
GGGTGGGCCAAAAGAAACCAATGGGTGTAAAAGTTTAATAACTTTTTTGTTTATTAATTTTTTTTTATTTTTTCTTTCAGATTATATAGACAACACTTGGAGAATTTATAATGGAGAGGTTCACAACTGAACAGAGAACCAGAACAATAGAATTTTATTATTTAAACCAGAGATCAATTATTTTAACGCAAAGAGCATATCGTCGACATTTTAACGTCAGAATTTCGCCCTCTGAAGCGATGGTTCTGGAGTTCTCAAAATCCAAGAGCCATTCATCAACGCCAATTGCACCCCATCAGGTGTACAGTATGGTGTGGGATCACATCTGAAAATTTCATTGGGCCCTACTTCTTCGAGAATGAAGATGGAAGTGCTGTAACCGTAAATGGAGAGCGGTATCGGTTTATGATAGAAAATTTTTTACGTCCTGCTCTTGAAAACAGACCTGGTATGTGGTTTCAGCAGGACGGAGCCACTGCCCATACTGCCCGAGACACAATGGCACTTTTAAGTCAAATTTTTGGAGAGCGAATAATTTCTCGAAATTCGGAAATTATTTGGCCAGCGCGATCGCCAGATTTGACAGCACCCGACTATTTTCTTTGGGGTTTTTTGAAGGAGCGAGTGTATGTGAACAAGCCAGATACAATCCTTGAACTCAAGGCAAACATTGTTGCAGAAATTCGAACGGTACAGCCACAAGTTTTGAAAGATGTTATGGAAAATGCTCTAAAAAGGCTCCATCAGTGCGAAGCTGAAAACGGTGGTCATTTAAGAGACATCATTTTTCATACTTAGTGTAAAAAAATTTCCATTTTGTATATTATATAATCTGAAAGAAAAAAAAAGTTAATAAACAAAAAAGTTATTAAACTTTTACACCCCTTGGTTTCTTTTGGCCCACCCTGTATTATATTGCATCAAGTGTTTGAACTTATTGAAAACAAAATATATATTTTTTTATAATAAATAAACCCCTATTAGATGAACATATTTATTCATATGTATTTGGTTACACACACACTCAAACACACCCATTCACACACACACACACACACACATGCACATCTCCAATCACATATAATTGCATATAGACATAAATATATACCCAGAAGTGCTCACTTACTAATCGATACATTTGCCACAAACTAAATAATACGCAATTTGCAAATCTCTGTTTTACAAACTACAATCTCTCTTTAATTATGAAACTGACTGCATTACTGCACAGTTTAGAGTTTGTGGTATTTAAAACTAAATCAAATAAACGTAAACATCTACACACGCACACATACACACTTTAAAACTTTTGTAAAATTTTAAATTACTTTTACATAAATATACATTTCTGATTTTATTTGGAGAAGCAAAAAATATGCAAAAATTACACACTCTCACATCAGGACACACTTTCACATGCATGTCAACCAGTGGTGGGCACTGTGGTTATACAGATTGTTGTTAGTATTAGTGTGGTGGCAGAACTACCCACCAAACACAAGGTCAAGCGTTTGAAAGAAATATGATGCTTAGATAATATTTTATGTATTTAAAATTAAATAAAACATTTTTTTGTTAAGTTTAATTTGCAGAGATTAATGCCCTAATTTACTAAGAAGATTTAGGACGTTTTTTGTTTGAAAATACTTTTGAGTTATTGTGTTTGAATTCTCTAAATTATTTTCTTCAAAAATAGTTGTTGTGTTTGATAATGAAAAATAAAAATATTATTGACATGTTTTTAAAACATAAAAATTTAAAAGTATATGAAAAAAAATATGTGTTGGATATAATGTTTGGAACAAAATCATAAAGCAAATGCACGAGCCTTCTAGCATAGACAATAAATAATAATTGTTTTACAGAATCACAACTGCGGCTTTTTTTGTCCATAGACAAGGCGATACAATCATTGAACAGAATTAGGGCATAATTGTATACAGAAAAAGTAAAAAACCATATTCAGTTGCTAAAAGCTAAGATTCAATTAATTCAAATAATTAACAATTAATTGGTTTTCCAAAAGTTATGCAAATTGTTATTTTGACCCAGCAGAATTACACAGAAAAAACTAAATTTCGTTTTCAGTAACCGAATTCGTTGAATCAGTAAATTTTCTGTGTGAATGCGGACCTACAAAGAAATTTTTAGATTCTGATAACAATTTTGTAAAAATTTAACTGGAAAAAAATTTATTTTTAGTTAACTTATTATGGCATTAGAGAAAAAAGTTAACTGAAACTCAAAATATTTTCAGTCAAATTTATTAATAGGAACAGAAAAACATTTTTTTTTTTTGTATTATTCAGCAAATTTTTTTTTATAATTTACGAACACATTCACTAAAATTTTTCGTATTATCAGAAAATAAATTAACTGAATCAATAACAATTCTTAAATTTTTTTTTTTTTTTAAATTAGTAAAAGTTTTATCTCAAATAAATAAGTGAACTCGAATGAAAGGTTCAACTATTTTTTTTTTTACTTTCAAAAATTTGTTTGTTTTTATGGTTAAGCATTTTGTTCCCGCTTTTGGAACTCGTCAGTAGACTTCAACCCAAACATTTTTTTGAATTTAGCTAACAAACTCCGTATGTTTATAGTAAGACTCTTAATACTATATTGAGAATCACAATATACAAACATAATAAGTTTGAAAACCGCAAACAAAAATCTTAAAAAAAAAATAAAATGTTAAAAAAATCAGACAAATTTTTTTACAGTATATAAAAATAAATTTAACTGAAAAAATTAAAAAAAATCAGACAAATTTTTTTTACAGTATATAAAAATAAATTTAACTGAAAATAACAAATTTAAATTAAAAAAAAAAAATAAAACTAAATTTTTTTTTACAAATTTTACTTTATATAGATAATTTTCATTCTATACAGTTTTTTTACATAAAATAAAATTGAAACAAATAATTTACTGGATCAGTAAAAAATATTTACTGAAACTAAATTATATTTCAAAACACACGTTTGTTTGAAAATTTTTTGGGAATAATTTTTTCTGTGTAATTAAAGTTATTCAGGTCTATTCGAGAAGTCACTTTCACCACAAATACGCGCATCTTTCACTTTTTGCTATTCTTAAATACTACGTTGGAGATACGAAGTGTTTATATGGTGTCTACCACTGTTAATTAAGCTTTAATGGCGTTCGGCCAGGCTCTACAACACAATTAAGTTTTCTTTAAGTTCTTCAAAGATGCAAACACGTTTTTAAAACAAATAAAAGAAGTAACTAATTTCACTTTTACTGTTTATTGTTTCTTTTTATGTTACTTAGCACTTGTACTGTTAAGTTTTTTTTTTATTAATTATTTCTTTAAATTACTTCTTAAATCCCTTTTTGTTTTCAACTTTTTCTGCATACAAGTCAGTTGATTTCAATGTTGTTTATGTTTTTATAAGAGATAACATAATATCGATTACTGAAAACGATATTTCTTCGCACGTATTTTAGAATCTGTCGACGTCGAACTGTCGAAAGTGAACGTTCGACGACGAAGAAGTTAAGCGCGTATTATCGAATAGACCTGATTATTTTTTTTAGTTTTTGCAAATAAATAAAAATTTTGGGCTGTATTTTATAAAACGCAATGCCAAAAGTTTGCAAATTTTTCATTTATTTTGTTTTTTGTAATTTAAATGGTTTTCATGCAAAATTTGACAACGCTTAGCGTTGCGTTTTAAAGAATTAGGCCCATAATTTTCTTAAAACAATGCATACACTCAGAAAAATTATAAAATGTTCACGCAAGTAAACTTATTCATATCAATATAGAAAGCATCATGTCCGTTAATGCTTGATTCCCTTCTTCCTTAAAGCTTTGATCCGATATAAGTCATTGTTTGTTACCAAACGCATTATTTATATAATAAAATATTTTTCTCATATCATCATCAACCTGAAATGAAATATGTGTATTTGCTGAATAAATGTTCTTTAAAAAAGTTTAAAACTCTTTGTATAAGCATTCGCCTCAAGTGCATTTGTCGCTCTCTCAACGACTTTTAAATGAAAGAGGGTAAGACTTCGCATAAATTTTTTAAGTATAATTGTGGCATAAAACGCCCATCAATGATGTAAACTCAACACCTCAACACCAACACTTGCAGAGCTGCTGTGCATACACAGACACACACACACACACAGATTCTCAAATATTGACATAACCATGGCTGGCCATTGATATGGTGGTTATGATACGTATGATATGGTAAATTGAAACCACACTCACACACACACACACACACACACACACACACACACACACACGCGCGAGCACTTAAATACCCTGCAGAAAGTGCGAATAGTGAAATTGTAATGATTTACTAGTGACATTGTCAGTAGTACTACTGACCAGGTGCACCCTAGTCAATGTAATCATCTATTGACATTTAACATTAGCTTGTCATTGAAAATCTACCACTAGACTGTAGCACTACTGAATAAGTAGTTCTTTTGGGACCACATGGAGACATTGACACCAAAGATTCACTAGTAAATTTTAGGGGCTCTGGTATTAGTGTTGTAAAAAGCGGCTACTTTTGAATACTCAGTACTACTTGATACTTTTTCAATTGGGTACTCGATACTACTCAATACTTTCTATATGTATGTATATGGGAAGTTAAAAATTATTATTTATATTATTTTATTGATAATGCAATATGGAAAAACAAAGATTAAATACAAGTATATTTAAATTAATTTATAACAAATGAAAATAAATAAGTTTGAAGATTAGTTTTTGTACATAAATTTTTTTTAACGTACTCTTAACACTTTTAGTGCATTAATCTCTTAAATTATCTTCTAAATATTTTTAATAAACATTTTTTTCTTACAATTGATGTTATTACTTAGTCATTGTTATGTAGAAATAAAATTTTACCGACATTGAAAGAATTTTAAATATTTTTATGTTTGTGAGGACCTGACTTGCTTTTTTTATTGTATCACGTGCCTTCATTCCACTATTCTAAAGGGTCACTTTTTCTGTCCAATAGTATTTGTTAATGACTGAAGTAGCTCAATAATGCATTTTGTAGTACTTTATTTTAGTGGCTCTTTTTGTATCAAAATAATTCCTAACAGAATTGGTATTTGTTTCACTAACTCCATGAGGTTCAGAGTCATATTTATTTGTATCAAGCTCACAGAGTTGTATAATTCTGATGTATTTTAAAGGAAGAATTTCGCTTGAATACTACAAAATGCAACCCTGAAAGTATTGAGTAGTTACTTTTGTGTATTGCGTACCGGGAAAAAATTTCAGTACTCAAATACTCAATACTTTTACAACACTGTCTGGTATATAATATCGATATTTCCTCGCTCGTTGTCAATAGTAAAAGTATAGTGATTTTCTAGTGACATTGTCAATAGTGCTTTTTTTAAATACACAAACACAACTCGCAAAGCGATTAGCTTGACTGCGAAAAACAACCAGGGTCTATTGTGGGAATCGACCCCACGACCTCTGAACTGAGCGGCTAGCATCGCTACCACTCAGCCACAGGGGCACCCTGACTAGGTGTACCCCAGCCAATGTTATTGACACATAACATAGGGTTGTCATTGAAAATCTACCAGTAGACTTTAGCACTATTGAGAATGTAGTTCTTTTACGACCATATGGAGATATTTAAGCCAAAGATTCACTAGTAGGTTTTAGTAACCCTCGTCTACATATATTTATTTAATATTATTGCATAGCATAATAAAAAAGAAAAACAATCTATTGACGCGTTCATTGACAATATCACCAGAAATAGAACTAATGTCTCTAACGTATCCTTACTTGCGCATAAAAGGAAAATTGTCGACAATGTGCAATTGTCGCTGGAGAAATAGTATTGACATAGAGACATATGGTTCTAGACTGACTAGAGGCTAGTTTTGATGAAAATTGCAAAAAAAAAAAAAATTGTAAATGTAATATAATAAACAAATGAACTCTCTAAATAATCGATTATGGTTATTTATGTTTACGTAAATAGTTTTCATTTTAAATATTGGCGAATGTACACTGTGCATTATACATAGATACATATATTACACCAGTGCATAGTTTATAAATCATACTACTAATATATTTAATTACACTATTGTGCACAGTGGGGTTTTGGTGTCAGAATCTCAATTTAAAAAATTGAATGATGCAGTTTTATAGATAAATGCTAAAATATGAAATGTGTGTTTATGCAATAAAAAAAATAACTAAAACTTTGGAAAATTTTCTAAATTTGAGTAAAAAAAGTTGTCGCATGGCGCCAAAGCTGTTTATTACTTGAAAGCAGTAAAAAATTTATTAAATTTCTAGTTAATTAATGAACTAGTTTATAGTAATTATATTTTTATATTTAAGTAAAATTTTTCTAAAATTAAGTAAAATTTTCCCATAAAATTCAGAGCTCTGCAAAAACAAAATTTTTTCATCTTGGGGCGTGTGCCAAACGGTAGAAAACTACTATGGTAAAAAAATATTTGCTGTGGAGAAAAAATTTCATTTTTCTGTTGTGCCAAATGATATCTTTTTTGACAATGTAAAATTTTGACAAATTCGCTTGAGCATAGAAAGAAGCTGATGAAACAATTGCTGTGGCGGCGGTTTTGCTTCGCCTGACTACCAGCCGCCGGCTACCAACAAATTTTTAAGAGGACATTTTTATATAAAACAATATTCTTGTAGCAAAAAATTATATAATATTATATATATGATGCAAAATTTTTCGCAAACTAAAATAAACAATGATTTTTTCACAGTCTAATTAAACTTAAAAGACGTAAAAATCTTTGTATTGGGCGACGGCTCGTAGCGACGGCGGTGGATTTAAATTTTATGACACCATGCTTTTTATTGCAGCTTGTCAAAAATTTACTTATTGTGTCAAAATTTCTACTAGCCCCCAGGGCTAGTGAAATTTTCTTCACCTCAGAAGTGTCAAAAATTTACTTACACTAGTACATTGCTACCATTTGGCACAGGCTCGGTCTCAAATTTAGTAAATTTTTCAAAGTTTTTTTAAGTCTTTAATTCTGCTACTTATTTTTAGTTTTAATTATATTCTTTACCACATACAATGTTTTTTATTATATCTTCATATTATATTCTTAATTAATTCACCATACATATGTACATATTAATTCCTTGAGAGGAGACAAGTATTGAACCAACAATCTTCTGACTGATAGGCAAGCACTATAACCACTCTTCCTGACAGGGCAGCTTAAATAAGCATTGAAATTTTTGAGTTTTTAAATTTTATTTTATTTTCAAAAAAATATATTTCAGGTTCAAAGATTCCTCTGAAATATGAAAAATTTACTTAGATTTTTTCCTTAATGCAAATAAAAGAGATATTCTATAATTTAAAGAAAAAATACTTAAAACTGGTAAATAAAGGGTGTCCCAACAAGAATGCAAGATTTAAATTTGGCGCCATTCGAAGTGTCATTGTTTGACATTTGAACAATTGTTATTGTTTGCTAGTAGAAGGTACGAGGTTAGTAAAAATTGAGCGCTACACGAATGAACAACGCATTCTCATTGTGAAATTGTTTTACCAAAATGGTGAAAGTTTTGCGGCTACAGTTCGCAAATTTGCGATCAATTTGGGGTCACAATAATGCTCCAAAAGAGTCAACTGTAAAGAGATTAATGGATAAATTTGCCGAAACTGGGTCTGTTAGTGATGTAAAGACAACAACGCGCCTTCGACCAGGTCGATCGACCGAAAATGTCGCAGCTGTACGTGATGATGTCGCTCAAACGCAGGTCAAGCGCAAACAGTCAATGGTGTTCGGTATCGTGAAATGATAACCAGTTTTTTCGTACCTAGAATTGAAGAAATGAATGTGGAGGGCATGTGGTTTCAACAAGATGGCGCCACATGTCATACAGCTAGAGAAACAATTCAATTGCTACATCAGTCATTTCCCGGTCGTGTTATTTCTCGTTTTGGAGACCAGAATTGGCCGCCTAGATCGTGCGATTTAGCACCATTAGACTTTTTTCTTTGGGGTTTTTTGAAGTCGATGGTTTACGCGAATAAGCCGACGACGACTCCAGCCTTAAAAGAGGTAATTGGACGCTGCATAAATGAAATACCGCAGCATTTATGCAAAACGGCCATTGAAAATTTCATTAAAAGATCGCGTGTGCGCCAGCAAAGCCGCGGCGGCCATCTGCCCGATTTGTTGTTCCACACATAACCTCATTTTGTCTACTTTACGATATAATAAAGTTTCACGATTTTTTTTTAAATATCTGTGTTTTATTTAAAATTTAAATCTTGCGTTCTTGTTGGGACACCCTTTATGTATCTCAACTTTAGAATACGTTTTTGATATCGTTCAAGTAAGTAAAATTTGATGAACTAATCAGGAGCACGTCATTTCCCAAAATTTATTTTTTGATTTAAAACGAGATTGACTAGTTCTTAGAATACAATTTCCCTAAACTTTTAAACCATTTTTAAATTTTTGGTAAATATTCTCTTTATGACAGTAAACTTGTCTGAATGTGGGAATTTATGTGTATTTTTATAAACTATTTTTAAGGATATGAACTTTTTATTTTTCACTCATATTAAGTAATTTTTACTACACCATTTCCAGTTGTTTTTCAGAAGCTTCCAATTGTTTTTTAGAAATTTCTAAATATGTTTCAGAAGTTTCCAATTATGGTTCAGAAGTTTCTAATTATATTTCAGAAATTTCTATTTATGTATCAGAAATTTCTAAATTTGTTTCAGAAGTTTCTAATTATAGTTCAGAAGTTTCTAATTACACTTCAGAAGTTTCCAATTATGTTTTAGAATTTTCTAATTGCATTTCAGAAAATTCTAATTGCTTTTCAGAAGTTTCTAATTGCTTTTCAGAAATTTCATAATTTTTGGTTCGATGAACTAATTCGCCATGACTAATTCACACGCCATACGTGTTAAAGTTTGATTTCAATTTCTTTTAGAAAGTCTATAAGAGTTTTATAATTATTATATTCTTCTTGCATTAAAAAATCAGTTAAATTTGAATACTTGAGTAATAACGGATATCTGGATCGGATATTATTATAAAAATCACATTCAAATATTATATGAGAATCAGTTTCAGTTTTACCACAACGATCACATCCATCTGAATCAACGATTTTCATTTTGAACAGAGTTGTTTTTCCGAAAGAATGGCCACTTGATAATCTGTTAATTTGTTTTATATCACTGGGCTCTAAATTAGTTATACTACGAAACCATGGTTTCGATCTGTTTACTCTTTACAAGAGGGAATATACCAAAGTAATAACGTCCTATATTTTCCATTTTAACGTATCTTTTCCTCCTTCTGTGAGATTATGAAAATATTAATTGGGGTCTTTTGCGTTGCAGGTTGCAATATGTATCATTTTCTTGCTAATTCCATTTGTTTGACTTTGAAACATTTGAAAATATTGCATTTCTCACTACATATCTCTCATTTACTCAAAGAACGTCATAACTCAAAAAATTAAATTTTGGAGTGAATGATGCAGACTTATAAGAAGATTTAGGACGTTTTTGTTTGAAAATGCTTTTGAGGTTTTGGTTTTGAATTCTCTAAATAATTTTCATCAAAAATTGTTGTTGTCTTTGATAATGAAAAATAAAAATACTAATGCCATATTTTTAAAACAACAACAACTCAAAATTTACAAATTTTGATTAGAGGCAATCTTGTTTTCAAATATTCTTATATGGCAACGACGTATACAACTGTATTTTTTTTGGGTAAAATAGAAGAGAAAGTGATGTATGATTTTTGAAAGTAAAAATTGCTAAATTTTGAGTTTACCCCTTTTAGAGTAAGTGGGGTGGGTCAAATTCTTCGAACACGACTGTAACGCACATCTAATAGCGTTTTATTTAAATGACTCTTAAAGTATTGTTTAGGTTTTAGTGACTCTTATTGAAATCAGTTAGATATTTTTTAGTTTAATTATCAGTATGAGGCGTGGCGATGCAAATCAAATAAAAAAGGAGTTGCTAACCATTGCTTCAAAAATTAATGCTTAGCTAACTATTCCCTGACACCGTTCTTCCCACCGATCCTATTAGCAAATAGATAAAATTCCAGGCAAAAATTCATTAAATTTCATTAAAAAATCCGTAATGTAAACGCAATATTAATAAGATTGATATTTATGCCTTGTTAACAATAAAAATAATACTCGTATTAATAATATAAGGAAACTATAAACTTCTACTGATCCGTAAAGCAATTTTTATAAAACTTGAATTATGAATTTTAATTAAATATATAAAATTTACTTTCTAAAAACAGCTAAAATATTTTTCGACAATAACAACCAACTCCTTTCAAAATGAGATTTTGTCTGGCACTTTTTTTTTACAAAAGTAACTTAAACTATATTTATTTATTTGCAGCATATGTTTAGTTTTAACTTAAATAAACAATTTACTGTCTACCTTAAGGCGTGGCTAAATAGAAAATTTAATTTCCTTTTAATTTCCTTTATATACTTACATATTTATTAACTTATTTTGTATTTTGTTTTTGTTAAAAAGTAAAAACAACTGCTAGAGTTTAAAAAAAAAACTAAATTTACGATGTCTTAAACCTAATAAATGTGTTGATTACATTAGAAAGCTTTCTAAAACCATCTTACTCTAAAGTGTTTGTGGAAAAAGCAGAATGTTTATGTTCTATTGAGCAATTTTATGGGTTCCTTGGTGTCTTTTGGCTAATTTGTATTTAAGCACTTTTGCAGTTTGTCGTTGAAAAGAAACATAAAAATTAAACCTCCAAAATTTATTAAGTTTTTATTTGGAACATTTTCGATTTATTTTTTATAAAATTATATACTCGTATATTTTTTATTTAGTTACAGCCACCAACAAAATATTTGTTATTATGGTGGGCATGTATTGAAATTTTTGTATTAAATGTATTTTTCTTTAAACACTCTTACTAGAAATTTTTGTTAGTACCTTGGAAGCCGTGAGTTTATATTCACAGACTTTAGTTAACTAATGAAGGTGGTTTAACCCATGAAATTGATAAGAAAACTCGTTAGTTAAACCAAGGACTTTAGTTTACTATAGACTGTGAATTTGGACCTTAAAGCTCTTAATTATAAATATCTTTTGTTTTACCGCACAAGTTGATATTTGCCAATTTTTGTAGAGATGCTAAAGTTCTAAACTTTTTAAAATTATTTAAATTAGAATTTTAGTCCAATTTTCGCTTTTTTTTCTCCCATAGGTCTTGACGCGTTCAACCGTGTATCTGCCGAAATTCTATTTATATTTTGCTGCACAGAAAAATATCGGTATTTCCCCCAGCTTAAAATTCTAATTTAATTTTTCTTCTCTTCTTTAGAAACTCACATTAATTAATAAAATATTTCATTGAATAAAAAGAATTGAAATTACTGAACTTAACCCTGACTAAAAATGTATACTAATAATTAAATAAAATTTTCTATTCACACACATAATCGAACAATTACTTATTCGTATAATTAAATAAAAACTAACCAATAAATGAGTAAAAATATATGCGAATAAAAATCTATAGCCTTATGTATAAAACTTATTAAGTCTCTATAAAGGGTTTTTAAGACAAATTTTTCTTAAAATGTCTTTATAAAGCTTAAATATATTTTATTAATAAGGCTGTTAATGTACAGATAGTCGAAAAAATAGGTTTAACAGTAGACTAAAAAATTAATTTCGAAAAAAAATTAAGCGAATAATCGAACCAATATTAATTTCTATAATTGAATAACAATTATTCATTTGAATCATAAACGAAACCACATGATTCTACTCAATTGATTGCAGGTAACAAGCAGCCACCTAAACAAACAATTCATTCGAATAATCGAATAAAGACATGTATTACAACCGAATTATATTTATTAGTTTCATCGAATTAATTTTTTTTTTGTTGTTAATAATTAATTCATCGATAAATTAATAAATGAAAATAAATAAGAATTTAATATAATAATTTATTCTAAGAATCAATATAAAATATGTAAAGACAATATGCAAACAAACTTATTCAAATAATCGATTAAAAACCTAATCGATAATATGGTCGAAAAAATTGTATACGGACAACTTTGAGTTACCTAATTATTAGAGTAATCGATTAAAAATTATTTGGAACAATCCGAATAAAATTTAAGTGTTTACACGAATTAATTTTTTTTTTGTATTGCGAAATGAACTTTCAAGTAATAGAGAAACTTTTTACTTACATATACAATTTAAAATATATTCATAAAAATAAATTTGAATAATGTCATACAAATTTATTCGATTAATCAAATTAAATTAATTGGAATAATAAAACTAATAATAATTTAAATTTATTCGTTTACTCGAATCGGAATAAAAATTTATTCAAATAATCGAGAAACTAAAGTAAACTAATTACCAATTTAAAATACATTTGTGCAGCAAAAATTTAGTCGATAATAAAATTAAAACAAAAACTTCTAATCAGATAGATAATGATCGAATAACTTCTTATTCGAATAATAGATTAAAAATTGTTTGGAATAATTGAATAAAGACTTTTTTGGATGCAGATCAATAAAATTCATTTATTTTATCGAATTATTATTATTTTTTTTTTTTGTATATTGGAATAAACACATGAGAGAATACAAATTTATTCGAATAATCCATTTTCCATATATGTATATTCCTTGAAAAGATAAAAAATTTGTTCGAATAATCGGGTATAAATTGATGCGATAATATTCAAACGAAAAAAAAAATATTCGAAAAATAATCGAATAACTATTAATTCAAGTAATCGAAGAAAAATTAATTACAAAAATAGAATTAGTTTAATCGAATCAAATTTTTTTCTATAGTGGAATAAAAATTTATTCAAATAATCGAATAATTTTAAATTTAAAATAGATTCGTAGAAGATATAAAGTAAATTAATCTAATAATCGATTGCAAATTTAATCGAATATGTAGTCGAAAAAAAATTTTTCGAATAATCGAATTTTGTTTTTATAGTAAATAAAACGTCGTAGTAATTGTACGAGTGTTTGATCGAGTAAGCGATTAATCGATTATTCAAAAAATTGTTTTAAATTTTTTTCAAGATATTGGAATTTGAGTAGTCAAACAAATATTTATTAAACCACGCGATTATTATTCGAATAATTTACGGCTCAAGATATAAGTTTAACTATTATTGATTATTTTAATTGTTTTTCATAAAAAATGGATTCTGTATATATTGTGTCACAATGATTAAACCAGAAAAAAATTTTATGGCAAAGTAATGAGTCAAATTGGTCATAAATATACAAATATGAATAAAGTACTTGACACTACTTTTTCTTTGCCATTTTAACTCATTATTTTAGTAAGGCGGTGTTATTACTCGGAATGTTGGATTTCAAGTAACTACTTAAAATGTCAATACCTAGAAGTCATTGAATACACAAAACGATATAAAAATTTCAACGCCAACTGACAATTTTGAACGCGTGCTTACTGTGATTGTTGTCACTTGTCTACTCTTTATCGGCAACAATTGACTCTTATTGACAATCTCTTACTAATCTCCGAGAATTTGTCAATTAATCTAGCATGTTAAAAGTAGTCAATTGTTGTCGACAAAGAGTAGTCAAGTATCAATTTTTACTGTCGTCTTAATGTGACGTCGACGACGCCATTCCCTATAAGGGGGATTATATGATGATGTCAAATATTTTAATAGTCTATTAAATGCGAAAATTCTTAATTCAAGTCTAAAACCTTAATAAAAAGGGTGTCCTAACAAGAACGCAAGATTTAAATTTTAAATAAAACACAGATATTAAAAAAAAATCGTGAAACTTTATTATATCGTAAAGTAGACAAAATGAGGTTATGTGTGGAACAACAAATCGGGCAGATGGCCGCCGCGGCTTTGCTGGCACACACGCGATCTTTTAATGAAATTTTCAATGGCCGTTTTGCATAAATGCTGCGGTATTTAATTAATGCAGCGTCCAATTTCCTCTTTTAAGGCTTGAGTCGTCGCCGGCTTATTAGCGTAAACCATCGACTTCAAAAAACCCCAAAGAAAAAAGTCTAATGGTGTTAAATCGCACGATCTAGGCGGCCAATTCTAGTCTCCAAAACGCGAAATAACACGACCGGGAAATGACTGATGTAGCAATTGAAATGTTTCTCTGGCTGTATGACATGTGGCGCCGTCTTGTTGAAACCACATGCCCTCCACATTCATTTCTTCAATTCTAGGCACGAAAAAACTGGTTATCATTTCACGATACCGAACACCATTGACTGTTTGCGCTTGACCTGCGTTTGAGCGACATCATCACGTACAGCTGCGACATTTTCGGTCGATCGACCTGGTCGAAGGCTCGTTGTTGTCTTTACATCACTAACAGACCCAGTTTCGGCAACTTTATCCATTAATGTCTTTACAGTTGACTCTTTTGGATCATTATTGTGACCCCAAATTGATCGCAAATTTGCTAACTGTAGCCGCAAAACTTTCATCGCATTTAAGATTGTAATCTTGAATAAAATCTGAATTTAAGATCGAATTAAAGGTTTTATTTCTAATAAAAATCTTAAATTAAGACCATATTCTTAAAAATTTAAGAATATAATCTTAAAATTAAGATTAGGTTCCGGGATTTTAAGAATGCGTTCTTGATTTTTAGAATTCATTCTATAAATTAAAGAATTTATGGTTACTGAACAAATTTCAAGATTGAAATTTGAAAATTTCTACAATCTAAATTGTAAAATTTTGTTCTTAAAATTAGATCGTTACTTTTCTGTTAGTGTTTTTATTTTCCATTATTTTTTTTATAGCTGAGCACGATTAAATTAATGTATTGTTTGTGCTCATATGCAAAAACTAATTGAGCAATCGATCTCATTGTTTTGTTTCACTAACTTCAAATAAAATAAAATATAATAAAATCAAACATTTTCTTTCGTTTATTTTTGTACTCTGCTTTTAAGTACAAAGAACTCAAGTTAGGGATAAATTTATAATAGAGTCGATTAATTTTGTTACGAATATCACGTCCTAGCTCCTGTGTCGAGGCATAAATTGCATAGCTCTAAAAAAAGCACATGCTTTAGACAGTGTTTGAACATAGAACTATCCGCGTGATAAGCACACGATCTACTACTACAACACGCGGTTAATAATTTATTTGGTTTATAATTTTTTTTTTTTTTACTTTGCACTCCTTACATAACTGCTATAAAGTAATGAAGACGGTATGTAGTTTATGGGGAAAAGTAGGTTATGCCTAATGTGAGCCATTTGACGCTTGGAAGTTTCTCTTGGCAGTGGCCAAGTACACTTTTGTGGTACTCACACTTACAATATCGGTACGTATAACCAAAGAGAACAGTGTTATCTTGGTGATTACCAACACCTTAAGCATTAACAATACAATAGAGTTAAGGCACCAATATGTTGCTCCGCTCTTGTATTTATAAAAGTTTTTACTTACAGCTGACTGAATTGATACTACGAATTCCAATTGTACAATTTCTACTCTCTGCTATTAGCTAAATGAGTCTTAACTCTTTAAGCTTTACTTCTTTTGATTTTCCTGGCAGAGCTTATTTTAAACGCGTGGCAACTAATGCCTGGAGCATGTTGCTGCAACCATTGAAAATGACTAATAATAAGGCATTTGCTGCAGCTTAAGAAAGGATAATATTCATATTATTATTGTAATTTATTTATTTATTTTATATATTTTATATTTATTTTTTCGTGCATAAATCTTTTGTTTTCTACTTTAAATTCATACGCCATGAAATTACTTTTTGTTGTATTTTGCCGCCAGTTTTACCTTTTATAGTCCTGATTTTTTTTTTGTTATATTATTTTTGATGCTTTGTTACTCAAGCATAAGCAGTAGCAAGCACATTTGTGTATATGAAGTACATATGTGCATATGTATGTGTATGTAAATTTACCACTGCATACACCATGACAACATCACACTGTAACGCAACAGCGTATAGTAGATTTACCTTTCGTAAATTGAAATATAAGTCATGTAAAAAGCAAAGGAGCTTCCTGTATGTACATATGTATGAGCGTGTGTAACGTACGTGTGCAAGTGTAAAAGCGTTTGTATATTATTTGTTTATTAGTCTCCTGCTTAAGACATCTTATAAGAACTTTCAAGACATGAGGGATTTTTCAAATGTTCTACTACAGCGAAATCTTATAAAACAAACGTTAACAACACTGTTTGCAAGAAATTTGTTTGAGTATTGTAGGTATAAGAGTAAAGAAGAAAACACTTCGTGACGGAAGAATTTGTGATACTTGCTTCTTACTACTAATGAGCGCGTGCACAAACCTCATGCATGTATGTGTGTATGATTTTTTATTTTTCTGCGCACATGCAAAGGCACACACATGCATTAACATTAGTTGTATGCGGTTAACCACATAATAGCTTACCATCTACATATTACACACACACATACACACTCAAACGTACAATATGAAAAATAACAAGCATACACTAATCAACAGTACTTCTTTCGAGTGTTTGTTACAAACAAGCTGTCTTGCGACATCGCTTGTTATAACTAATATACACATACACCAATACATCCATCGTGCTTCGCTTATACTACGACAGCATTTATTATTAGTTTAGTATAATACATGCGACGTGAATACATTTAAAAATCATGACGTTTGTACATTTCAAGACTGTTTACGCAGCTCTCTATTGTTTATGGTTGAGTATGTAAATGTATGTGTATGGTATATTTTGTATCCTATTTAATACTTGTATCATCTCTCTAGTGTTTACTCCTGGTTCTAATACAGGAGGAAAATATAAACCTTGTGAAAAATACTCGCTCGTCTTATGCTTATTTATTTAATATTTTGTGAAATTTGTTTCTCTCCTTACTTTCCATATCGATAAACATTGTCATAATGTTGATTTATGAAATTTTATATGTATTCATATCAAACGAATACCAAAGAGGAAACACCAAAAACAACAAGAAAAAAAAAACGAAGAAGGCAAAAATTGAGCCAGATAAAAGCTGTATTGATGATTTCGTTCATGCTCCAAATGTCCTGTCGTATTTGCCTTCATCAAACATCTTAAGGTTGAATAATGATTGTTATTATAACGTTTATGATTTCATACTTTTTTTTTCTGGATTTTTGTCCCTAAACCAATAAAGTAATGATTAGAAGTCTCAACATGAAGATCTAGAAAGTAGTGACTGTAGAAAATGTTGGCAAAGATTAAATGCTAAGAAAATTTTAGCAGAAAATTAAGCGTTTTCTTTTTAATATTCTTAGGTGTTCATTAATTAAAAGAAGTAATAATAAAAAAAATTTAAAAAAACCCGACTGCGACCTACTTAGCACAGTTAAATATCCTAAATGGTAATTCGAGATGAAAAATCATAAGAGAATCTTAAGGTCATTTTAAAATACCTGTCGAATGATACCCATTTTGATATACATAGTTCAAGGACTTATATTATTTTTTTCGCATTTACAAAATGGGGCCTGTGGGCCGGCGCACTGTGAGGTGAAAGCCTTCACAAGTGGCGTTTAATTCAAAAGATGAACTTTAACTTTCACAACCGTATTTGGTACCATATGAAAGTTGATCAAATTCTACATCACTAACTGCAAAAATAAAAGTTCTTGCCAGTTTACTTTATTTGCAGTGCAAAGTTCAATAATTTTAATTATTTTTGCGCGCATTGATTAAAAGAGAAAATTTTGATGTTTCAAGTAATTATAATTTTTGTTAAGACTTCTATAAGTAAAAGTTTTATAATGTAGCCGTCAACTTCAGGTATATGAGCATTTAAAAAACTATTTTTTGTTTAGATAAATGATTTAGAAATATTAAAAAAAAGAAAAAATTAAATTGCTCTAAAAATGTGGTATTTTTGATATATACATTGAATTTCAACAACTTTGCGGATGAGTGCAGGGAAAAATGCTTTTATGCTCTTAAAATACAAGATTTTAGCTAATAAATCCCAGAATACCTGTTTGCGCATTTGTGCGATTTTTTAGTTATGAAGGTTTTTGTGAGAGAATTTCAGTGCTAAAAATCAATGTGAAAAATCCATATTAAATATTTATTTCTTTTATTTAAACAAAAAAATAAAAAAAGCATATAAAGCATAGTCCACCATCCCATTGCCCTGAGGGATCTGCTAGCATTCTGCTTTGCATACGTACACAGCACAACTACTACATAGAGAAAACAGATTCGTTGTGACAACCGAATTTGTTGAAAATTGAATTTTGGCGGTTCCAGCAACTATCATAAAATTCTGCTATAGCGACTGAAATTTTCTTGTGGTACCACTATATTTTAATTGTAACCCTCAACCCAATAGTTGCAGCAACAGAAAAAATTGGTTGACAGTATGGAATTTGAAATAAATGTTAATCGTGCTACCGAAAATTTGGTTAATATAATTAAAACAATATCATAATTGGTACCTGTTAAAGGAAAATTGGCCTTCCTTGCTGAAATAAAAATAAACAATAAACGCAAATAAAAATACACAATTTAAGAAATTTGTTATTTGACATATTGTCATAAGTTTATTTTAATTGAAATTTATTTCCTAATGGCGAAGCATGTCTATATACATTTCTTCAACCACACATTTTGAAAAGCCACAAACCTGTTATCTTATGTACATACTTTCAAAAACCATTTGAGAATTCACAAATCATAATATCTTTGAAAGTCACAAAAGTTAATTTTTTAAATTGCTGCTATAAACTATGATAGTAAACTCAACCTCTAGTTAGTTGCAGCAACTGATTGAAAGTTTTTATTTTAATGTTAATATAGAACGACAATTTTTTAGTTGCTAATACCAAAAGTTGGTAGTAAAATCCAATTTGTAATATTTATATTCGGTTGGGTTAACCAATCAGTTAATTAGTCATGACAAAAGCATACGCTCGGTTGATGCAATCAATTTAAGTATTGTCACAATCATATTTTTGTTACAATTATGCCATTAAGGCAATGAACATGGATTGTTTTTTGGATTAACAGAAAATTGATAGCGTGAACTGAAATATAGTTAATGCAAATGATATTTTATTGGACTAACCGTTTTCCAACCAATCTTTTTTCTGGGTGTAACAAAAATCTAAAGCAAGAGCATAAAACACACAAAACGAGCAGATTTCTGTCGCATTTTTTATGAAAAAAATACACCGAGAATATTCAAATACCACCAAAATGATTTAAATTCTTTTTTCTATATTATTTATGTAAATAAATTATCTAATTTAAATCTTTTTATAACAGCACTTTTTATTGCTATAAAAAATATGCAAAATATGTGGAATATAGAGTTAAAAAATAAGTTTTTATTTGGCTCAAATATTTTTGTAGATGCTGGGTGTCAAGTATGTATCCAGAAATTGAGAAAAACTGGTACATACAATCCTAGGCACCACTACATACAAACGTTCATTCATATAGAATTAACCCATAAAAATAATTTTCATATACCCAAATTTTACAAAAGCAATTTTTTCCAGTGGAACAGCACTAAACATGTATTAGTTCTGTTCTGCTTTTAAGAATTTTCTCTTTTTGGTGACCATTGACATAAAGTAATGCTCTAGTACACAATTTAATTTACTAATTTATTTTTTTTTTTCATTCCAAAGTTACAGCAAAATAGTCAAATAAGACCATTTTCTCCAAAATACAAAAAAGCCCATAAAAGGTTAAAATTTTTTTTAAATCCTGGTTTTTTATGTATTTATTAATATTCAGCAATAAAAAAAAATAACAACACTTTAAAATTACGACTTCTATGAATTAATCGCAACTTTCTCTACCATTCACCCCACTGTGCGGCGTACTAAGTTTTGACTGCTGTCATATCTTTAGTGGCACTACCAGGATTACGATCCTATTTTTGCTTTAAAAAATAGGACTAAAAACAGGGGTATTATAAGTTTGTAGTGTGTTTCTGTGTGTCTGTACGAGTCCACGTATAGACCAAACGGCTGGATCGATTTTGATTTAGTTTTTCCTGTTTGAAAGGTTACCTGATCGAGAGTGTTCTTAGCTATGTTTGAAAAAAAATCGGTCCAGACCGTCAGAAGATTTTGCATCTTTTCCAGATATCTTCGGGGGTTTTTAAAATTTTTAATTTTTGTTATTATATAAAACAAGAGTTTTAAAACAATTATTTTATAAAATTAAAAACAATTTCAAATTATTCGACCTTTATACGTAAATATGTATGTATAAAATATCTTGCATAATTCTTTTACGTTCGAGGTCAAAGGAAATGGGCAAGATATTTACAATTATTTTCTTTTATTTTATTTTGAGAAACAGGCACCTGATTTACTCAAGTACGCCTACAGGGCTTTTCAAAACTAGGTTTTTTCGTTGCCAAACAGTGCTGCCAAGTAAACAGACACATGGTGTCGGTTGTGTTGAATGCAGTTAAAGCCGCCCTGCAGAAAGTGCGAATAGTGATTTAGTAATTTAGTGACCAGGTGTACCCCAGCCAATGGTATCATCTATTGACATTTAACATTAGCTTGTCATTGAAAATCCACCACTAGACTGTAGCACTACTGACTAAGTAGTTCTAAGTAGTTCTGACCACATGGAGACATTGGCACCAAAGATTAAAATACAATATTGATATTTCCTCTCTCGTTGTCAATAGTAAAATTATATTGATTTTCTAGTGATATTTGTCAATAGTGCTCCTGACTAGGTTTACTCCAGCCAATGTAAATGCCTGTTGACATATAACATAGGGTTGTCCTTGAAAATTTACCAGTAGACTTTAGCATTATTGAGAAGTTAGTTCTTTTATGACCATATTGAGATATTTGAACCAAATAATCACTAGTAGATTTTACTGACGCTCGTCTACATATATTTTTTTAATGTTATTGCTCAACATAATAAAAAAGAAAAACAAACTATTGACGCGTTCATTGACAATATCACCAGAAATACACTTGGAACTGTTGTCTCTAACGTATCTCTACTCGCGCATAAAAGGAAAGTTGTCGACATATTAACTAGTGCAATAGTCGCTGGAGAAAGAGTATTGACATAGAGACATATGGCTCTAGGCTGACTAGAGGGCGTGGCAGTGACTTGCGCCAAGTAATTTCGTTGGCGGCGGCGGCTCATGAAAAATTGTTCGGCGGCGACTGAAATTCGACTGAGTCGGCTTCACAATTTTTGTCAAAATAAATTCACAAAATTTTTATAAATGATATATTTTTATCAGCTAAATTTCAGGAAAAAACTGATGTAATCAGCGTTGCCACGTTCTTTTTATTTTGTACCACAAACAAAGCGGAAAAAAATTGTTAGAAAATTGTCATATATCAAAAAAGAACCACTTCTTATTTCAATTTTACAATGATTTAATGTGTAAATCATTGTAAAATTGAATTTGTTTTTGTTATAGAATAATTTTCTAGCGATCTTTTTCGCTTTGTTTGTGGTACAGAATCAGAATGTGGCAACGCGGACTACAGCAGGTTTTCTCTGAAATTTAGTCGTTAAGTCCTGGTTCAGAATTACATATTTGTATTTTATATACGGTAACGTTTTCCACTTTTATTTGCAAACAAGAAGAGCTTATAAACCGGATATACATATCGTCGGGTGGTTGTTGGTTTGCGGCACAGTATATTCAAAATTCACTATGTTTGCAGCAAACCAATAACCAACCGACGGTATATCAATTGGAAAGAACTTTTGATAACTAATTTGTATAAAAATTTAAAAGTGTGAATGGATTAGTGAAAAAACTTAAAAACCTCAAGTAAAATATAAAGAAAAATTATCAATCGTTGGCTAATCTTAGCCGATTTAGAGCCGAGAACAATTCGGCGGCGGCGGCAGACATAAAGCCTTCGGCGGCTCGGCTCAGCCGGCTGTCAGCCGGTCGGCGCACCTCTTTCTTTTTCTGCGAGAAATTAGATAAAATTGTTGTATGAAATTGCAATTTCTAAACGTAGGTAAACCGTTTAGAAATTGTAAATTTCCTTGAAACTACCAACTTCACCTGGTTATTAATGCTATAATGAGTGAAACTTGATTACACAGACCCCATATATACAAATACAAAGATAAGGACTATAAATTTTTTTAACAACACCATGGACTAATTCCTTGCAAAAAAATCGTATCCGCCGCCAAAAAAATCTCACACAATTTGAATTATATAAAGAATTGCCAGAAAACTTGCACCGCATTCATTGAATTTGAAAAACAATACATGAACAATGAAAATATAAATTAAAAAAATCTATTGTTGCATTCTAAATGTAAAATGAAACAATAGAAATAAATTTCGTCAAGTGATTGTCAAATCTGCTGGAAAAAAAAACTTTTAACTATTGAGATGTGAAATAAAAAAAAAAAACAAATAAAAAAATGTATAACAAACGATTCCATTAGTTTAAATTTGATTTGTATAATAAAGTTTTCCATACTGCAATACTCGTATATAATATATTATAATATATATTATAAGCTTTTATTAGCTTAGCAATTGTAGCAAAAATTGCACAAATAATAATTTCAAAATAATTTTTGGAGTTTTGGTTTCATTCACAAATATATACGCAGAAAGCTAAATATTGAATGCATTTAACTGTTTTATTTTATGTTGCTAGTCCAAGCTAGAATAATGAATTTGTCTATGGTCCTTCGAACCGGAATTATATTTCATAACGTTAACGCCACAGCATTAAAATTTTTATTGTTTTACTTATTAAAATTAAATATTTCCGAAGAACCTTTTAAAATGCTTTATTTATGTTTGTCTAAGTACATTTATTTGAACCCTTTCTACGCAAATGTCAATAAAGACTTACGGGTAGGAGCTTTAGAGGTTTCAAATGTTTCCCAACAATGTTTAAGGTAGACTGTTGGGGGACGATTAAACTCCCCTTTTATGCCAGCTAAATACAAGTTGTGAAGATTGCCCTTATTAGTCTCTACTGCCAGAATCAGTTATTGGAATCATGTTAATTTATGAAAAGTTTGATTTTGTTTCTATGAATTGTTTTGTATATTGTCAATTTTTTTTAAATCAAAATGGGCAAATTAAAATAATTTTGTACTAAAGTAAAATAAAAATTTTGTTTTTAAAATTTTAAAACTTGCAACTAATTACAAATTTCATTGGACTTTTTTTTAAAACTTTAGTCAATATTGTTTTGCTTATATCTGAATAATAAAGTTCGTAAGAGACATTTCGCGTAAATATCAAGCTTCATTTGTAGAATTTTAAAGCATACATAAGTATATAACTCGATTTTGTTTTAAAGCCGACTTATATTCTTATCGCTTTAAAGTGCAGATATAATTTACAAATATTTTGAAAATTTAAAGCAAAAAATATACTAACATATTTTATTTATTCTATTTTAATTTCAGGTAAGCGGAATATAAAAATTTAATTTTTTGATTTTACAAATATTGACGAAGACTACATAGAAGCAGGTGTTTAAAAAACGTATGTATTACATATTAAGGTAGAATTAGCCGAACGTCCACGTAAGCTAACGAAATAGCTGATCGTTTTTGTTGATTGAAAACAATGCAAACGCTTACCGAAATTTGCTGTAACGTTGACGGCACGTCTCAACCTGTATAAAATAGAATTTCCTAACGTTGTTAAGTGACGTTTGTAAATCAGTGATGGTAATTTGTAAGTTAAATGGAATTGGGGTATTTTGGATCTGTTGTTTGGTACTTTTGTTGAAAAACAACTTAAAATAATACATAAATATTAATATTTGGGTAATATATACATACTTATGTACACAAATATATACATACATCTGTACATACATATGTATATGTACTTATATATAATAAAGAAATGCATAAATATGTATGTGCATAATATAAATGTGATGTTTATTAAAGGATTTAATTGGTATCAAAACTTCTTATTGTCTATGCACACATACAAAATTATTTCATGTTGCATACATATTGCACAAGTAGAAAGGCCCTAACTCAAATAATTGTAATTTTACAGGTGAAGATAAAAACATAATAATAAACAGTACAACTGCTTTGTTAAACTGCTGGTAAACCCAGTTGTCCAAATCGTCCTAGACGACATTGTCTTCGACGATTCATGTACGACATGTCGTCTGTAGATTAAGTTTTCTAATCGACAATTTAAAAGAAATCGGCGTTCATGACTCTCTGAACGACAATGTCACACGTTTTCTCTTCAATAAAGCTTTGTTGGGGACCATCTGAGCGACAGTGTCATACGTTTTGTCTTCAATAAAGCCTTGTCGAGGACAAATTGAGCGACAATGTCCCTCGTTGTGTCTTCAATAAAGCGTTGTTGACGACAATATGAGCGACAATGTCCCTCGTTGTGTCTTCAATAAAGCATTGTTGACGACAATATGAGCGACAATGTCCCTCGTTGTGTCTTCAATAAAGCATTGTTGACGACAATATGAGCGACAATGTCCCTCGTTATGTCTTCAATAAAGCCTTGTTGATGACAATCTGAGCGACAGTGTCACACGTTTTGTCTTCAATAAAGCCTTGTTGAGGACAATCTGAGCGACAATGTCGCTCATCTGGTCTTGTGTGACATCGCCGCCATTTGTATGAAAATTTCGTCAACGATTTGTATGGAGTTGTCTTTAATATGTCTTCTACGACTTACCATTGTCTTGTACCCGTCGTCAAAGATGTCTTAAAGACGTGGCCAACTGGGTAAAGTGTTATTTTAACACTATTACAATAAATTTTTGTGACGAGGTGTATTTGTGTGAAATGTATTGGAATCACTGAAAAGCTCAATTTCATGAAAATGCGAGTTAGGGCCTTTCTACTTGTGTCCATCGATATATGTATATGTATGAACATATTTATTTATTATAAATGCTTAACATACATACATACATATATTTTTATGTGCATGCTCCGATAAAGTTTTAGTAGCATTTACATATTTTACGTACTTTTTCTTCGCTACACACCATTTGAACTTTTTTATTTCCCATCACTGTTTTGTGAACAGCTGTTCCTTTTTCATATTAAAACAACAAAACAAAGCAAATCGTACGCACGTTTTTAAATGTTCTATAAGTGTACCAACGTGCTAACAGTACGGTATGGTACAGCAACAGCAACGTTCTGCTAACCCAGCCTTTAAATTTAAAACTCACAATATTGAAATAAAAATATGGAATTTTTATATTACTGCAGTCTTGTTTCTGATCAAAGTTTTTTAAATATGAAAATATAACCAAATAAAATAGTCCACAATGAGGACAGGCCCTTGACTTTTAAAAAATTATATTGTGCTACACGGAAAAATTTTTAATTGAAATTGCACATATAATAATATTTTTCTAAATAAAAGCACAATATTTGTAATTTAAGCAAATAAAATCAAATTAATGAAATATGTTTAATAAAATTTATTATGGTATTCTTAAAATCAAGCTAACAAATAAAACCATTGAATTTTTTTTTTGTCTATTAGAGGGCTGCGTAAACAGTCTTGTTTTTTTAATGTACATATTCACCCTTATTCTATTTGGCGTCGGCAACATAAGACGACGTTGTTTTTAATGGTTTTTGGCAAATCGGTATTCCTGTAGATAGTATTGCCATTTATCGATGACTGTCAGCAAATTTTTAGTATTCTGTAAGAAAAATTGATGTTGATGTTGCCGTTCATTTTGTCGTCAGTGTTTTTGATGTCGTGTTCTGTTGTGTGCATGCCTCAACGAATTTGAGAAATAATTTAAATGTTAAAAAAGTGAAATATAATAAATATCAAAGTAGATATAAAAATGTACGTATTTATTTAAAAAAAATTCTTAAAAAAAGTGAAAAATATATGGACGAAATTAAAATGACTATCCCCAACCAATTTGAAAAGCTTGTGGAAGAGTTGAAAAAAGTCCGTATTTTGCTAGTGGATTCCGCAGAGGTAATGTTCCCAATTATTTCAAGGTACAGTGGGGACTTGAGGTTTAAATTAAAAAAAGGCTGCAAACAGTACTGAGTGTGAAGCAACTGGAGGTGGAATATATAAACAATTAGCACTGAACTCCTTTGGAGGAAGCTCCAATCTCCAATAAACGTTGATCTGATCCCTTTTGTTTCAAAAAATAGCCTATATGTATTTTGTCCAATACTTGATTAAATGATGTTTTGTTCAGCCGAAAATAACTTGAAAATATTAAAAGGATGAACATTACTCATTATTTTCCAAAAACATGATGGAATTTATCACTTACTTTTCCTTGGGTAACTGGCAAATGCATGAATTTTGTCTGAGAACTCTTATTTTCACTATTAAATTTTTTTATTTTCATCGTCCCAATAGGAAAGAAAAACATTTTATTTTAATTTATTTACAAAGCTTTTGCTTATTCAAAAACACTTTTACCAAAAATAGTAAACAAAATGAATCAGCTGACTCAAATATTGGATATGTGTATTGTATTTATCGATAAACAGGCAACGTCGTCATAACACTGTTAAGGAATACAAAGTTAGCATTGATATTGTGTTATATTGATGTTGTTTCAAAATTGACGACGATGTTGCCGGCGCCAAATAGAATAAGGGTGATTATTGTAGCCAGCATTGTCAGATATGGCGATATCTCGCCAAACGTGGCGACGAAAATTAGTTTTTGGCGATGAAAATTTTGAAATGGCGATTGGCGATTTATTTGATGATATTTGATTTTCTTGGCGATATTTTTGGCTATATTTTTACGATTTCAATAAAATAGAATAATGTTAATAATATGAAATATTTTTTAAAGAATTTTTTCTACAACATTAAATATTTCGTGCAAAAAATTCTAAATGTTGTGACTCTTTATCTCAAACAAAATTTTCTGAAATTCAAGAAGTTTAAACAAAGAATATGGAACACAAAATTTCATTTGGTGTTTATGAAACATAGTGAACCAACATTTTGATAATGAAGCACCAAAAATCCTATACGAGTTCTTGCCTAGAGGGTAGGGCTGATACTTCTCATATCAAGAATATGATATGTGTAGTTAAATACACATTCAAGTAAATGTTAATTCAGTTGATATCAAAAGAATTAAATAATAATTTTTATCTTGGTGCTCAAGTTCAATTTATCCTATTTAGATTGATCTTTTGAAATAAGTTATTTTTAAGTATTTATATGTGAATGTAAACACTTTTCCTAATTTTTCTTAAAGACTATAATTTTTATGTTTTACAATTGACGTTACCTACTGAATTTAAAATTTAACAATATTTGTAATGTAATTACAAAATATAATATATTTTTGTAGCTATAATATAATGTTTTATTATATTGGCGATATTTGGCGATATTCGACAAGTCATTTGGCGAGGAGGCTGAAAATAAACCTGACAACACTGGTTGTAGCATATATGTATTATACTAAACCAATAATATGTACGTGCATATGTTTACAAGCTACATGTCGCTAAGACTTCTTTGTACATAACAAACACTCAAGAGAAGTAGTGTTTTTAGTAGTATTTTCTTCTTTGCTCCTATACCTCAAATATCTGAAACAAATTTCTTGCAAAACAGTGTTGTTTAGCGTTTGTTTTAGAAAATGTCGCTGTAGTAAAGCATTTGAACAATCTTTTATGTCTTTAAAATTCTTGTAACTGGTCTCGTGTAGGGGTCTATTGCCTATCGGGCCTGTTCTGAAAATCGCGGTGATTCAAATCACGGTGATGTCAAAAACAAACAAATGGATTTCGAATAATAATTAAAATTAACTAAAATTATTAGCCATGGGCCTGTGGCAAAAATTAAATAAAAATATACTTAATAGTAACAAACAAAAAAGTTTGTCTTAAGTAGAACAAAAAATAAGCAAATTAACTAACATGTGTATAATTAGTAAAAGAACAAAACGACATTGGTAAGACTGTTGTAAATAAAGAGATGGTAAAATTGAGCTTACAATACAAAAAAGCTTTCAGCAAATTGAAATACGATGAATCAAAACAATTCACATATTCCATTTGCAATAATGCTAAGTATATAAAGCAGAAATCTACATCAACTGACACCACACACAGTGGACCAAACACAAAAGAATGCTGATGATGAAGGTTTAGTGGCCTTCGAAAACGGCTGGCTGTTCCGTTCAACTATGTGTTGTTAGTCAGAATATTTACAACAGACTTTGGTGTTATTTTTTCATTAATAATTATCACATGTAATTTGGCTTAAAAAGCGAACTTTAGGCTGTTAAAAATCATAAATATAGAAACAAATGGAGTTCGAATAATAATTAAAATTAGTGTTAGTGAGTTTTTGTTGTATTTTAAGTTTTTGTCATGTATAATAGAATATTTTAATCTAACTTCTATCGCAATAAATCGTTAAATTTACAAAAGCAATGATTTAGATTTTATTAACTTATGAATCACCGTGATTTGACATGTCGTAATATGCAGAACAGGCCCGTATATGCTTAATGAAGTCATCAGTAGTCATCAAACTGCCCAGCAAAAAATTACACATTACCATTAGAACTACTTGCCATATAATGACTTACTTTTCTAATTGCCAAATTTCATTACTCGCTTACAAATCACATTACCTAAAATTTCCAAAAATTATGTACAAGTTGCTAAATAAAGAGAATGATTTTTTTAGATTAAATAGATTACGCGAACAAGTTGGCAAACAAAAAAAAGTAAGTACTTCTTAAGAATCGATTATATCAGTCTCACGCCTTATTAAAAGCATTAAGTTGGTAATCCAGTAGGGAAGAGCTTCCACCAAAAATGCTTAATTCCAAACTCGATTTCCTTTTTTGAAATTTTTTGCTGGGTGCATATACGAGTAATTATAGGAAAGCTCTCAATATGTTATTGAGAATTACTCGTATTATGAAAACATAGTGAGTTTAAAAATGTCAAACAAAAATCTTGATAAAAACATCCTAAATTAAACCAACATTTTTAATACCCGACTGCGCGACGCCAAGAAGGTTATTGTGTTTATCAGTCTATCCCTGCAAATAATATTGGAGTACGTGGTCCAATCTAGATGAACCAGACTAGTTACATCATGGTCCCATGTAATGCAGTCATGGATCATGTCGTTTTCATACAAGCATTCAATGCTGCACGATAAGTGTTAGTGTTTAAACGAATATGATCGTTCTTCTTAGCCACTCACAAATTGTATGCGAGTAGTCTATAACTACACCATATGGAGTAGTTTTGGGGTTAGTCCGATGTAATGCAAAGTTGGACCATGTTGTCCAACCCTAGGACATCGCAATGTTAAATCGACCACCTTTTTTCATATATTTGGAGTAGTTTTGTGGTACTCCTACTCCTCTTTGGAGTAGTGTTTACATGCATGTATGGACTAATCGCATTATATGCAGGGATGTATGTATATATGTATGTATGTGTGTGTGTTCCTTTCATTAAATATATGACAGTAGTCAAAACTCAATATGGCGGCCAACAGACGCCATTTTGTAAATACGAAAAAATAAAAAGTCTGTGAACTATATCAAAATGGGTATCATTCGACAGGTATTTTAAAATCACCTTAGGTTTCTCTTATGATTTCTGATTTCGAATGACCATTTAGGATATTTAGCAGTTGGTCGCAGCCGGGTTTTTTTAATTTTTTCGTATAAATACTTGTTTTTTACAACGTTTTTAGAATTTGCCAATGTGACAGGCCAACAATAAAAGTATTTAAAAGGCAAAATGAAAAACAAAATGTTCACTTTTCTATAATAGTACCGAAGGATATTTATTTGACACTATTTGAGAATTCACAAATAATAATATTTTTTGAATGTCTTTGCATAAGATAACACATAACATAACCAACACAAACACAACTCGCAAAGCGATTTGTTACAGAAACAATGAAATTGCATATAGACAACGCTGAACCACCAGCAAATGAATTTCAAATTAAAATACACTTCTGACAATATGTCGAATATAATAAATTTCTTAAATTAATAAAAATAATAAATGTGTTGGTCGTAAAAGATAAGCAAGAATAGTTCAATATACTTTGGTAGAGTGATATAACTTCGTGCTAACCTAAATAGGAAATAAAAAATGGAAAAACAGAAAATGAATAGTGATACTTACAAATGTATTTACCAAAGGTAAACCAATAATTGTATACACAACAATCTCTACCCAAGTAGATAGACTAGGGTGCTGATGAAGTGCGTGGCTGCACAGAAAAATATCGGTATTTCTTCCAGCTAATAAAGTCAAGTTTAATTTTTCTTCTCTTCTTTAGAAACTCACATTAATTAATAAAAATATTTCATTCAATAAGAATTGAAATTACTGAACTTAAGCCGGAATAAGAAATTATTTCTGATTAAAAGTCACTACAGTTCAATTAAATTTTAAAAAATTGTCTCATTTCCTAAATTGTTTAAAAATATTTGTTTGTAAAAATTTTTGTTTAAAGATTTTAAACTTACATTACATTACATCAGTAAAGAACCAACGATAGTGGCAAGACTGTTGTAAATTAGAGATGGTAAAATTGAGCTTTCATTACAAAGAAGTTTCACATTGCACGAACAGAACGATAAAACAATTTTATTATATGCATGTGTTGGGAAACGGTATGTCCGTTCCTAGTAATTTGAGAAAATAGGCTGAATAAATGGAAAACGCTATGTCTCCCTGTTTTTCAATTTTAATGTATTGAAGAAAGCTGTTGTTTCTTGTAAATAATATCTGATTTTAGTAATAAAGATTTCAGTACTTACTTCTGACTTTAAGAAAGTTTTTAGTAATGTCCTAATTTGCAAAAAAAAAAAACTTAAACATAAATGTAACACATATTGCAAACGTTTTACTTTTTCTTATTGCGCCCAATCTACTGCATAACATAAATCATGACAAATAAATTATAAAAAAAGAAGTAACATTTTATTTGAAACTGCATCACTTAAGAAAAAGGAAAAAAAAGAATCAAGGACAAAGCTTTTGCTGCATGTATACATATAAAAAATTTATAAAGTTATTTTAAATCTAACAGAAACAGTGACCTGAAGTTCGGCAGCTTACTTAAGCTTTTCTGAGACAAAAGTATTTTTGTATGATTATTGTTTATGTAAATGAATTCACTACAGCCTTCTAATTGCACGAAACTTTCTATTTTGATACCTTGAGTATATAATATACTATACCATTTTGCAAATGCTACGATGCAAGACCATTTGCACAAGATTGTGAATTGGGCTAATGAATATTTCTTGTTGATGTTTTTTAATGGAAAAAGTACCAGAAAGTTTGAATTAATTATTTTGGACAAAATTTTTGTTTTTTTTTATATGTTATCAGTGACTCTTGCAGAAGAATAAAATACATCTGTATTTGTGTCAGCTTGTCTGATATTTTAGTAAAAATAGTGTTTCACTTCATGTCTTTGAGGTAGTTTACACGAGAACAATTTTTAAGCCGCACAATTTTTGTTCTTTTCCAAATTACACGAGACTAATTCATCTGGCACAAAATGTATACGTACATATATACAGCTGTGTGTGTGTGTGTGTTAGTGTTTTTAGTATTCATTTAACATTTGCTGTTTTTTAATTTGTTTGTGTATTGATTTTATGGTGCTAATGAAGCTGGTTGAAAAGTTATGCCAACCGCAAAACCAGCGTTGTCAACTTTTAAATTTCAAAAAGAACCGAAACCAAGAAAAAAGCGCGTAATTTAAGTAAAAAAGCACTAAATTTAAAATTTTATTATATTATTTGCTGCAGACATAATGTATTTTGAATATACTGTGCCGCAAACCAATAACCAACCGACAACATGTACATAAATTGTACAAATTTGAGGCATCCGAAAAACATTTTATTTTTATAAGACGAAGCATTTTCAAATTATTATAAAAAATTTTTAATTTTTTCCGTCAATGAACAAACGAATCTCTCGAGTTTAGTCAAATTGGCAGTAATACACAAGTTTTTCTGAGGTTAAGAGCAGAATACTCGTACATTTTGAGCTCGATGGGCTTAGCAGTTGAAAATATTTTAAAATCAAGGCTTACAAAATTAGGTTTTTATTAAATTATGTGGAAATATTTTCTCGGCTGATATGTGACAAAGATAATAAATTTTTATCAAAGTAAAAATGGTGACTTCTGCGTTTCAATATGGAAGTAACAGAAGTTTGATGGGAATGCAAGTTTTGATAATGATTCAAATGAGTTCATATCAACTGAATCTCTCAATAGTGGACTCAATATTTTTCCCATTGCATTAAGTGAATCAATCTTTCTCCACCCATTGCCTATACTAGACAAAATTTCGCTATTAGGCTATGTTTGAGTAAATACTTGCATTATGTCTTCTTTGTTGTATGGCAAAACACTGTTTACATTAATTATGCTTAAAATGTTAAGGTTTGATGGTAATATGACACGTATTCGTATTTATTAAACCAAGCCTTTTAAAATTTTAGTAGATTTTTTTGAGATGCTCCAGTTAACTTCATACCTTGTGTTTTTGAATGAAAGACTATCTCGAAAAAAAATAGGTAAAGAAATTTTCCTTTGAGTTTTTGGCTTAGTGCCACCGCCTCGAAACAAAAAGCACTGAAAATTAATTTAAAAAAGCACTGAGCACTAACTTCAAAATTTGTCGCGTCGAACATTTCAAAAAGCACTAAAAACGGTGCGAAAAGCACCGAGTTGACAACGCTGCACAAAACCACTCTCTGCCTCTCTCACCAACAAACTGGCATGTTATGCCCGCATTATTGCCATTTTGGCATTTTCACTGCCAGATTTGGCATTTTCATTATCTGAAAAGCATTCAGCTTTTAAAAAAATTCTGCCAGATGCTTTTTGGCAGAATTTGCTTAAAGTAGTAAATGTTAATTTGTTAAATTTTTTTCCGTGTATAGAATATTTCTATTAATAAATGTAAATTTTTTTATAATTATGTGTTTCCTACGTAGTGTAGATACAACGAATACCTATGTATTATATGCTATGTATTGTATACTAGTGTCCTGCGCAAGACATCTTATGAGAACTTTCAAGACATGAGGGATTTTTCATATGCTTTACTACAGCGAAATCTTATAAAACAAACGTTAACAACACTGTTTGCAAGAAATTTGTTTGAGTATTGTAGGTATAAGAGTAAAGAAGAAAACACTTCGTGACGGAAGAATTTGTGACACTTGCTTCTTTCTACGCATGAGCGCGTGTACAAACGTCATGCATATATGTATGTGCGTATGATCTTTTATTTTTCTGCGCACATGCAAAGGCACACACATGCATTAACATTAGTTGTATGCAGTTAATCACATAATAGCTTACCATCTACATATTACACACACACTCAAACGTACAATATGAAAAATAACAAGCATAGACTAATCAACAGTACTTCTTTTGAGTGTTTGTTTTGTTTTGCTGTCTTGGCGACATCGCTTGTTACAACTGATATACACATACACCAATACATCCATCGTGCTTCGCTTATAGTACGTCAGCATTTATTATTGGTTTAGTATGATACATGCGACGTCAATACATTTAAAAATCATGACGTATTTACATTTAAAGACTGTTTACGCAGGTCTCTATTGTATACATACTAAAGGGTTGCATTTGTATACTCGTTTGTATAGCCAAAACAAATATACCATGGTATGTACCATATAATTGTAGTGTGAGCGACAGAACTAGTATAAGAGTTAATGTGCGTGCGTGCTTTTCCAAATTAAAATATAATTGAAAACAAATAACAATTGCTTATTGTATTGCTGCTGAGCAACTGTTTGATCTGTTTTTGCTCAAAAAATACATATTGTAATACAAATATATGAAAAAACCACTATTGAAACAAATACATGATAGGCAGATGTATGTGCGGACGTTCGTTATGTTATTTTGTCGCGCAGCCAAAGTATAGAGAGAGAAAGAGACAATTTTGCTCTGAAAGTAATTAATTACAAATGCATGTGTTTCATGTACATGTATCATTTACTTACATATGTATGTGCAATTTTGCTTTCATTCATTCATTCATTCATCAGCCAATTACATTTTTTCTCAACACATCATAAGGCACTTATGGTAAAAGCAGTTTTATTAATCTTATTTGCCTTAGAAAAACAAAAAAAAATAAATGTGTTGTTTTCATTTGCTCATTGCCCAACCATACAATAATTGCTTAAAAAAATCAACATTTGCAACTAGTAACAGAAAACGACAAATAACATATTTGTTCATACCAGAACCAAAAAACACGCAAAACTAGTGCAAACAGATGTATCTGTGCAATGCTATAATACATACATCAGTGATGCCAATTTAGCCATTTTCTGGTTAAATTTAGCCATTTTCCATCCCATTTAGCCGGAAGAGAAGTGAGTTTAGCTACTAGCTATTTTTTTTAGCCATTTTTATTTTAATATAGCTATTTTTTAGCTATTTTTGCAAACATGAAATTTGTTTGTGATTTTTAATAAAAAATTTAAATTAGCAACAAAGGAACATTAATTAACTACATAAAACACAACAGAGTAATATGTTATTGTTTTCACATCAATATCTATAAATTCCGGTTCAAACTGGCAATTTTTGCTGCAGCACTCTAAAAGCGCTTATATGAAAGAGATGGCACAATTGGTAACAATAAGATTTTATACTGCATTCTTATAATCGTTGCAATGTTGTTATAAGTGTTCGGGTCTAATTGGTGGTTTGTGATATCAATCAAACAAGGGTAGTTTTTGTTTTACAGGAGTGAAAATAAAAAACTAATTAAAGTTTAAATGAAAGTTTCAAAAAATAGAAAATTAACAATAAGTATAAACAAAAATTTTTTAAGGAATAGATTAGTAACCCAAAAATTTAAAGACTGAATAGCAGAATGTACAAATGAATAGAAGGTGTACTGCAAGTATTGCAAGTTTGCAATATATGCGCAGTTTTATGATTGTTTCTTGATTACCTGAAGAAATCAGTTTTATTTACGAGTATTACTTCAAATTATTGTTTTTATTTACTTCAAAAAATGTTCCCAATTGGCTTTAAAAAATAATATATGAATACCTTCTTGTTTTTGTTAAAGTTCATGATTTTTGCATTCGATGGTGCTTAGCCATTTTTTAAGCTAGTTTTAGCTATTTTTAGCCATTTTTTGTCTACGCTTAGCCATTATTGGTGAAGGAATTCTTGCATCACTGACATACATACATATGTATATGGAGCCCTATTTTCAATTATCCGTAAGCGACAAAAATTAAAGTTTTCAGAAAACAGGTTTTTATAGTATCCAAATATATTTTACCATACATAACTAAACGCTTAAGTTAAAATTTTATAGCCTGCATTTTAAAAGATATCAAACATTTCGACACTTTGATAATTCTTAACTATGGGTAGGCCATAGTTTTAATTTCAATAAAAAAAGTCTATTTTTTACAACATCTTGCTTACAGACATAACAACCAGATTTTACTGGTACATTTCTATACTTTGCGTACATACAAATTTATGTACATATATTAACAAGTTGTGGAAAAACTCACCAGAAATACACCACATATGTTTTCTCTCTTACCTTTATACTGATGAATAGAAGAAAAACTGTAGGCAATGTAACTACTAAAATTTTCACCAGAATTTTAGTGTTGACATAAAGAAACTTGGTCCCAGTCCGAAAATACATAAATATTCATATCTTTCGATAATATCAAACACATACATATGTATGTGTGTATGTATGTATGTATGTATGTGCTATAAAAACACCTATAAATACTACTAAGTTTGTATAAACATGAAATTCAAAGCTATTTCAATAAAATTTTTAAAATTTAAATCTGGCATTATACATTTGTTCGGTAGAAAATTTTAGCAGAATTTTTTTTACAGATCTAGCATTCTCTCATCGTCATTTTCTGGCAACACTGTATGCCAGCACAATTATGCCCGTGTAAATCAGCGCTTTGAGTTTTTGCTTTTGCCATAACATTTCCTATTGGCTGTGCCATGGAAACAAGTTTTAAACCCTTGTTAATGGTTATCATTATTTAGTTTTGCGAATTATCAAAAAAAAAAAAAAAAAAAACTAGTTGATAATTAAAAAGTTTTAAGTAGCATTAACTCACATACACCGGCTATCGATTAAAAATATAAATTATAATTAATACAAAGTATCCAGTGCAGTGTACACATGAAAAAGTGAGAAAACAGATTAAACAACACATTAAAAAAAATATTGTAAATTTATTGAAAAAAAAAAACATTGTACTTTTTCCTCAACATAATTTTTTTTGCTCTTCGCTATATGAATAATAATTGAATGACAAGTATATATGCATAAAAAATAATTAATAATTAATTAGGAAGCTCCTTTGGATAAATGGTGAGAAAATCAAAATTTTTTATAACTCCCAAATAGTCGATATTTTTAAAGTTTGAAAATTGCTTTGGATTTGTAGCCACTACGACGGTCTATTCAATGTTGGCTTCCAAAGTATTTCTTTGTTTTTGGAGGTAATAAAACTCTGTAAAAATTGCGTTAAAGTGCATAAAAAGGTTTTCTTTAGTTGACAAAAATTAAAACTTCACTAGAAATGGAAAACAAACATTAAATAAATTCATTAAGGCTGGGTTCACATATAGCAATGTTTGAGTTCATGGTAAGGAAAGAGAGAGGAAAATAAAATGGTTCTCCTATAGATTTGCTTCTCCCTCTCTCTCTCAATTCCCTTCTCTCTGTTCCAAACAGTCATAAGCTGTTTAACAAAGATTGCTGTGTGTGAACGCAGTTTGAAAAAGAACACTTCATAACTAAACCTTGATATTAGCAGCTTTTGAGCACACTTCGTTGAATTATTCATTATTATATTATTTGTCTTTAGACAAAATCAACTCAATTCGACTGACTGTTTAACCGATGCAACGCTCTTTTTATACTTTATATAAACCTGTCAGAATAATGTTAGCAATATCTAGAAAGTTACAGCACATTCGATAGCTTCTCAGTACTAGCTTTCAATTACATGATTAGTTCCTGTTATAATTCGTTGGTTTGTGCTTATGTGCGTTCACAATAGAAAAAGGGTTAAAGCTCGGGCTTGAGTCAAATTCGTTATACAAAAAAAGCAATGTGAGACCGATCACAGGAGAGATGTGTAAACATCTAGTAATGAAAAATGTTCTTAAGTTGGAAGTACTATGCTTTTAGTAATATTTTTTAATTAATTAATTAAAAGTATCAAAACTTTCAATATTGTAAATACATAGGAATTTGCTGGTTTTTGTTTGTTTTATTTAACTTATTTGGTTAGTAAATGGGCACACTGCTGTTTAATGAAATGTAATGCATGTGGTTTTCGAACTATACAGCGCTAGCACAATTATATGTTAGTGAAAATTAGTAACTACTATTGCATACAAGATGGTGTTTATATGAAGCTGTTAAGTTTCTCTGTAGTTCTTGTTGTCCGTATGAATGACAATCTCAAAGACGATGAAGACTTTTAGTTTGACAAGTTTAGGTTTTTGTTTTCCTTATTTTGCTTTGTTTTAGTAAATTTCTTATTAAAAGTGCAAAAAATCTTTTTAAAAGTTATTAAAATTAAATGTTTTTGTATTCATTTTATTTATTTGTTTTTATTTGCCTATGATAGCTTAATGTGCGACAATTAGTAATAAATTCAGTAAAGTGCGACTTTGACCAGCGCACGAAGGGTTCCGTGCGGACACTTTAGCCTATATAACAAATAGCTTTGGATTTTTTTCGTTTATTGCGTTTTTTCGGTTTTTGGGGCTTTTTTTTATTAATTTTTACTGAAATTTTAGTGGTACTGCAGTGCTCATCTATGGTAAATGCCTTTACTTTTTACTTTTTAATTCCTGTTGTTCATCGTTTAGTTGTTGTTCTTGTTGTTGTGTACGCATTGCAATTAAAACAAATTCAGTAAAGTGCGACTTTTGACTCGCGCACGAAGGATTCTGTACATTCGGTTTTGATGTGGCTTGTTTCCTTTTTAAGTTTTTCCAGTTTAAACGATTTTTTCAGCTTTGTCGCTTTTTTTCTCTTTTTGGCGGTTTTTTTTTCTCTTTTTGGGTTCTTTTAATATTGAAATTTTTTCATTTTGGCGATTTTTTCCATTTGGCGACTTTTTTCTGTTTTTAGGGTTTTTTTTTCATTTTGGCGTTTTTTGTTTGTTTTTGGGGGTTTTTTTATTTAGGCGATTTTTTCATTTTGGCGATTTTTTTGTTTAAGGGGTTTTTTTAATGTTTGCGATTTTTTTATTTTGGCGATTTTTTTCATTTTGGCGATTATTTTTCTGTTTTTGGATTTTTTTTTTACTTTGGCGATTTTTTTCATTTTGACGATTTTTCCGTTTTTTCGCAATTTATTTTAGTCCTAGAATTTTTTTAATTTGGTGCGTTTTTCGGTTTTTGGCGATTTTTTTAGATTTGGCGATTTTATAATTTTTTGATTTTTAGTTTTAACGTTTTTGAAAATTTTAAGAGTTTTGCTCTTACGGGTTCCAAGATACAGCAAGTTGTCAAAGTTACAAAGTCAAAATTGCATTAACTGATGGAACACCCTTTAATTTAAATTTTTGAAATTTACTGTTAATTGTTGTAGTCTGTATAAAAACACACTAACTTTACAAAAGTCAAGTGTATGCTTATTACATGGGATTTTAACATTTTTCGTTGCTCGTCTTGGAACACCCTTTAATTTTTAACTTTCATATATTTGCTTTTGTAGCGGCCAAATGTCTGCACACTGTGTCCGAATTTCAGGTCCGTAGCTCTTACGGTTCTCGAGGAAATACCCTGTAACAGAGGAACGGACAGCGTAGCGAAAACAATAGGGTTCATTTTCACCTTTGGTGTACGGAACCCTAATAAAGCAATTATTATTTTCACCTTTGGTGTACGGAACCCTAATAAAGCAAAAAACCTAACGACCCTAACAAACAAAAACTAGCAATTTCCGATGTATTTACAATATTTTAAATAAGTTTGTATTGCTTCTTTCAAACACTAATACACTCATACATAGCTCACACCGATGTGACAACGCTGTGTGGATCTCAGCAAAGAAATCTCAGTGAAAAAGATTTTTACCCCCTAGCGTATAGATGTTTGCACATCAAAAACTATGACCAAACCTATGTATATAATTTTAATGTTTTTTGTGTCTAGAATAGCCGCCTGAACAAATTCGACCCAAGTTTACTATAGTTTTTGCATATTTCCTAACAAGCAGAATAGTAATAGTTACTATTATGCTTTACATTTAAGATGATTTATTCTTATTATTCTTTTTGTTCGCAAATATTTTTAAATAAAATATTTCTATTAGGTCAGTTCACGTATTTTTTCATAAAAATATAAGTATATTTAGAACAAGTGTCGAAATAAGTGTCAGATCTCACTCTTTTTGTAGCAGCTAAATTCAGCCAATTTTTATAAAAGTTTTGAAGGGGTTGTCTATCGAGTTGAAGTGCAGAAAGTTTTTTGTTTAATTCAAAGGATCAGCACTTGGTGGTGGTGATTTTGTGCGAGCAACAGTGATTCGGAATTATGGTAGACGATAATGAACATTGTGTACAAGTATTATGAATGTCCAGAATGATTGGAAAGTGGTTGAACATGAACGCATGAGGGAAAGTGTAGCTCATTTAGTAGTGGATAATGTAAAAGAGCTCAAGACTATAATACTAACTATGTTCACACTGACGTGTTTAACGTCTCATTCGTGTTTTAGATCTTGAGATGTTTTACCATACGTAGACTTGTTTTTTAAACATTTCAAATAATAAGTTTTAGATATAAACACTTCGTTAAACACGTAAATGGAGTATGTTCAGTAAGTTTTTAATAAGTATGGCAACTTTGTGACCTTATTAAATGGCGACATGTGAAAAATTTATTTGCTTCACAAGTGATTGCCTAAAAAATATTAAATTATTTATAAAAAAATATTTATTGTCTAAAAATAATATAATAAAAAGAATTGTTCGAAAGTTCGTACAAACACAATAATTTACTGAGAAAACGTCAACTTTGGACACCTCAACTATAATCACCCTTATTCCAGTTGTCGATATTGACGTCACTTTCAAAAAATGCCAAAAAAATTGGAGCTTGTGTACAACAACTGACTCCTGTTGGCAGGTTTGTGTTATTTCCTAGACCTAGGGATAGGAAATAAATTGTCAGCAGCACAAAATTTTTCTCGAGAGCTAGTAAACAAGCCTTAAGTGTTTGGTATTGTGTTAGAGTGACGTCGATGTCGACAACTGGAATAAGGGCGAATTTAATTTTAAAAATATCCCGTACTTGATACGAATTTGTGCTTATCTAGCCACTGAGTGTGTTGGTAATGTTAAATTGAATATAATCTTATAATATATGACAAACAAAATGGACCACCCTAATATATATGTATATGCCAGTAAAGCAGTTTGTGTGTGCTTCAGCTTAAACAAGTATATGTTCACTTTATCAGGTTAACAAGGCATTATTATGCTTGTTATAATTATAATAAATAATTGAAATACTTAAAGTGTAAAACACACCAAACATGCAGCCATTAAATTTATTGAAAATTTATGTTTTTGTAGCCGAAACAGAGGAAAATTAAACAAGAAAAATAATGTGTTAAAATTTATATGTATGTACAAAAATTTAAAACAGCTTGTTATACATTTTTACTTTTAGGAAATAAAAAAAGGATGTTTCCAGAAGCATTTATTATTTAAGTCGAACTAATTTTCTTTTAAGCAGAAGTGTTCGATGACAGGACATAGTATATATGGTCTAGATATTTTGTCACAAGTCCTTATTGAACTTTGTTAAATTTGCCAAACTTCTTATAAAAGCTTCTCTAGAAAACAAAAACTCAAAAGGAAAAGGTGACAATGATATTTAGAAATAATGTAAAATTTGGGCATACTTTTAAGAGCTCTAAAGTTAAATAATTAAAAAATATATACATATCTACGGTCCCATTCCAAAACATGCTAAGTCGACATAACATGTTATGCTGGGAGTAGCATTTCTGAATTCATCGTTTATTAACTTAGATTCTGTAAAATTTTTATAGTAATCGGACTATTCTACGTCTATTCTACGATATCATCAATATACTTTGAAGGCGTTTATCTCAAAAATATATCTTTTTTGACTTAGCATGTTTTAGAATGGAGCCGTCGATATATGCTACTCTAGTTTTGTACTCGGATATTAAAAACTGTGACGCCTTAACACGTGTGAAAATATCGGAAACCTAAAGAACCAAAACCAGAATGATGCAATTCGGAAAAATATGTGCTACAGTGCATAAATTTGTCAACAAAGTTTTAAGAAATTTTTTGCTTGAAACTTTTAAGGCCTGACCCACGATATCGACAACGTTCGACTTGTCGCACAATTACATTTGAAACAACAACAAAATATTAAAATTTGTTTTTGTTTTGAATGTAAGTGTGCGACAAGTCGAACGTTGTCGATATCGTGGGTTTGACGCTTAATATTTGCTTAAATGTAGTTTTGTAATTCTCAATACTTTTTTTTTAGTAATTTGGCTATAAGCATTAGAATTCTGTAAGCTTTTCCGAAAGTTATGGTTGAAGTCTACTGATTAGTTGCTTAAGCAGTAACAAAATACATCTAGAGGCGTTTAGCGAATAACAAACTTTTTTTTAAATAAAATAGCAATTAATTATTAAGCTTGAATATTTGAGGGGGGTTTAGCAACTTTTTTATGAGATTTGCTTCTTCAATTCTCCAAAGCGAAAAAATTGCTTATAACTTCTTTTATCGCTAGTGTATTGAAAGGAAAATTTCTATTATGAAGTCAATGGCTGTATTCGATATTTGATGCCATCGTCGTTGCTCTAACGTTATGTGTAGGTTTTTTATTTTTTTTTTATTTCACCATTATAAAGTTTGATGTTTCATACATTTACCCACCATATCGTTTAAATCTATCTATATAATTAATAGGCGAGCATGTTTTTTGTAATCCCTTTTACGCTGGTACCACTTCACCGATTTTAAAAAGATTTATATAGTTTTAAAGGATTTTCTGTACAGATGTGCAGAATCTATATTTTATTTAAATCGGTTTAGTATTTTGGGAGCTATAAGCGTTTAAAGTTGCTACTACTACATGCACACATATTACACACGCATTTATTAGCTTACAACTAAAAAAGAAACAAAACATGAGTGTGTGTGTTGGTTTGTAGTATTTCTCTTGATCTAACAATTTTTTTCTCTTTGTTGTTGTATGAAAGCCATAATACTTAAAGGAAGAGAGTTGAATAAATTGAATTAACTTGGTTAAGCCCCGTTCAGACTATTACACAAGTATTAATACTTTCATCACATTTTATGATACAGAAATCTAAATACAATTCATTCGTTGCGACTGTCAAAAAATCTAACGTAAAATCACAAATTGTGTTCAGACCATCACACTTCATATCAAATGTGTAATACAAGTAGAAAACAAAACAGCTGTTCAATGAAAATGTCTGTGCTATTCATTTACTAGCGGCGGCAAGGCGGTTTCATGCAGGCGGTGACGTGCCGACACTTGAAAAAGTTCAGCAGTTAAAAATATTCTATGTAAATAACAGAAAAAAATTTAAGAAAAGATATTACAAAAACGTTAAAAAATTACGTCAACGAAATATACTTCCATACGATTCACTTTTTCAAAATGTTGAGCCGATATACTTATGACAAAACAT
Organism: Tachina grossa; assembly: GCA_949987645.1. Lineage (NCBI taxonomy): Eukaryota > Metazoa > Arthropoda > Insecta > Diptera > Tachinidae > Tachina > Tachina grossa. The sequence continues at coordinate 38,863,845 of OX465278.1, read as the reverse complement.
TACATCAATGACGACACGCTATCGGCGGCGAAACAGCCGACTTGGAAGCTTGGTTGTGTGAAAATGCAACCCTGATCTAATGAAAAGTATTATCGTTTAGAAAATTTTCTAAAAACGAAAAAGTCTTATGGGATGACAAAATTTTTATCGTATTATTTGCCACTTTGATGACATTTTGCGTTCAGACTATCACACTAGCACGTATTATTTCAATTTTTGACAAGTATAAATACAAAGTATAATAGTCTGAACGCGGCTTTAAAGGTATTTTGTTTATGTTTTCTTAATTTCATGTATTATTTAATTATGCTTGCATATGTATGTAAGCTTGTGTGGGGCTGTGTTTTAATGAATTTTTTATGACGTTTAGATAGGTACATTTTCTTTGAATCTTAAATTATTTACATTTTGATTCTAGAATACGGACGAGTTTGTCGTCCGTTTGGTATATCTAGCATATCTTAATTGATTCAGAAGTTAGCAATGGTAGACTTTATATATTTATCGAAAAAAAAAAATTCAACAAAACCAGTTATGTGTTAAAGTAAAAAAAATAATTTTATTAGAAATGCTCTTGGAGCTGAACAACAAAATGAGTTATGTATGTGTAGTTGTTGAAGCAATTCCGATATATCTACCAAGTCTACAATTATTTAAGATAGAGTGGTTCGAAAAAAAAGTTGTGCCAGTCACCCCACCCAGGATTAAAGATAATGTAAAAACAATTCCAAAAATATATTTTTTATTTCTTTGCCGTGCCTTTTTTATATATATCTATATATATTTTTTATATATATCTATATATATTATATTTTGTTCACTGTGTCGCCATTAGTACGATAATAACATTCTGCATACCGGTGTTCATGGCTCAGCAAGGGCTTCATTTCTGTCTTTAAAATTTTTTTACTACCACGTCATATTCTAGTCATGACTTTTAAAAACTCGGTTCGTACCCACCCTAATGCTAATAATTTCTGAACGAAATTATTTTTATTATTAATATTTTAATTATTTAGAAATAAGATATTATTTGATTAATAAAATTTTAACAAACTCGAATCTAGTTAAGATATTACATTTATTATACGAGTACTAACTTCGTTACAATTTGTAACATGCATTTAACGATCGTATATATATAAATTCCTGCAGTAGACATCTATGAAAAGGTCTTCCTGTTACAAAAACTTCGTAACTCAAGCACAGCAATGGCGAAAAAATAATAGTTTGTTGTGCTAAGTCGAAAATGGAGATTTATAAAAATAAACCATGATTCGTTACATACTTTTAAAATTTAATTAAGGTTGAAATTTGGGTTTTTTTCTTGCTGCTTTTGAACCAGCACCAGCAACATATGAAGTAGAAAAGCATATGTATGGCTGTGTATTATTTTATCGTTGCTTTTAATCTGTTTTGGGTTTTTTGTTCGTGGTTCTCTTTTTTTATCTAGCACATTTTCCAGATATTTTTGCAAGTTTTTATTCGTTCAAACAATACTTTGTAACACTTTTTTTCGTGTATACATACATACTTGTGTTTTTTAGCATCATACATGTATGTATTTACATATGTACAAAGTATGTTTATATGCATGTATGTGTATATGTATTATTGCTGTTTATGTTGTAGCCAAAAAACCCAAAAGTATGCCACAGTAATTTTATTTTATTTTCGTTACGTTACAATTACCAACAAACAAACAAACAAATAAATTGTCATATTGTTGGCTTTTCTTGTATTTTGTTTGCTGATTTTTGTTGTTGTTGTTGTTGTCGTGCTTTTTAATGAGCTTAAAAAGTTGTTGTTTTTTTTAAAAGGGGTTTAAAAGGTTTTTTGTTGGTGTTTTAAGTGCCCTGCATTTAGTGAGTAAAGGGGAGTATGGAAGTGTGTAATTGGCAATTTCATTTTTTTTCTCAAGTGATTGCTTTTGCAAAACTGGCACTTAGAAACAAACAGTCCTAGGGATAACGAAAAATTGTTATGAAGTTATCATGAACTTTAATGTAATAGCATATACATATGTATATGCACGAAATACATATGTATGTATGTATATGTATATAAATTGTTGCAATTTTTCTGTTGTACATAATAAAGTCCTGCACAAGACCCCTTACAAGAATTTTTGGGACATGAAGGATTTTTGAAATGCCGTACTACAGTCAAATCTTGTAAAACAAATGTAAACAACACTGTTTGCAAGAAATTTGTTTCAATTTCATACGCATGGTCGCGTATACAAACGTCATTCATGTACATTAGGCTTATGCGTATTTTTTAAACACGAAGGCTCACTGTGTTTTCATATGCGGGCTAAAATTCTAAGACAAACTGCGTTTTTACTTTTTTGATATCTAAAAAAAAAGTTCCGCACCAAATGCATTTTCTGCAGCAAAAATGTGGATTTTTCAAATCCAAAAAAATCTCATATTTTCGTAATGACAAAAATTTTTTTGTTAAAAAACTATCTACTAGTACCCGAATTATAAAGATTTTGATCCGCTGATCACGAATCTGCTGTTTATTTTGAAATCCATTAAGTGGTTTTCGAGATATGATGAGTAGTTTTCCAGTTATTCGCTAATTCAGGTTTTGCAAAAGGTTACTTATTATTTCAGCACAATATCATTAATGCACATTCATACAGTTTGGTCTGCTGATCACAAATCTATCATTTATTTTTCAATATATTGAGTGATTTTTGCATAAGGTCATTTGAGATATATCTGCATATTATTATTATATTACACTGTGTGACAAATTTTTGTGAAATTGTATTTCGCGTTCTATTTATACGCTATCGATGTACTTAAGCTTTCAGGATGATGTAAGTCCAATTAAATAGACATATACCAACCTAGAGTGCAAAATTTGTACAACAGTGGTCGCCAAACTTTTTTTCTTGAGAACTACGTTTTTTACATATACCAACCTTAATAATCGCCAAAATTATTAATAATTATAGCATTTTTACATAAATTAAGCTCTATTTGCAAATTTCTAATACAACAAGTAATTCTGTGAGCAAAAGAAACTGAGTAATAATTTCACAAATTTGCAAATGGTCATATCTCGAAAACCAGTTAATGGATTTTAAAATAAACAGCAGATTCGTAATCAGCGGATCAAAATCTATAAAATTCTATACTAGTAGATGGTTTATTAACAAACAAAATTTTGTCATTACGAAAATATGAGATTTTTTTGGATTTGAAAAATCCACATTTTTGCTGCAGAAAATGCATTTGGTGCGGAACTTTTTTTTAAGATATCAAAAAAGTAAAAACGCAGTTTGTCTTAGAATTTGTTCCTGCATATGAAAACTCAGTGAGCCCTTCGCGTTTAGCAAATTTTTTATTTTCTGCATAAGCCTAATGTACATACATACATATACTTATAAGATGTGTGTATGCTCTTTGATTTTTCTGCATTGACATTAGTTGCGTGCACTTACTTAAAAAAAACTTCCCTTGAACACATAATAGCCTACCATCTTCATCTTACACACACACACACTCAAACGTAAAATATGCAAAATAACAAGCATACACGCATCAACACTAGTTCTTTTGAGTGTTTGTTACATACAAGAAGTCTTCGCGACATCTCTTCCGTGCAAAAAGTGCGAATAGTGTGAATTGTAGTGATTTACTTGTGACATTGTCAGTAGTACTACTGACCAGGTGTACCGCAGCCAATGTAATCATCTATTGACATTTAACATTAGCTTGTCATTGAAAATCCACCACAAGACTGTAGCACCACTGACTGAGTAGTTCTTTTGGACCACATGGAGACATTGACACCAAAGATTTACTAGTAAATTTTAGGGGCTATAGTCTACAATACCGATATTTCCTCGCTCGTTGTCAATGGTAAAATTATAGTGATTTTCTAATGACATTGTCAATAGTAACATATAACATAGGGTTGTCATTGAAAATCTACCAGTAGACTTTAGCGCTATTGAGAAGGTAGTTCTTTTACGATCATATGGAGATATTTGAACCAAAGATTCACTATTAGATTTTAGTGACCCCCGTCTACATATATTAATTTAATTTTATTGTACAACATAATAAAAAAGAAAAACAAACTATTGACGCGTTCATTAACAATATCACCATTTATACCCTAGAACTGTTGTCTCTGACGTATCTCTACTCGCGCAAAAAAGTAAAGTTGTCGACATTTTAATTAGTGCAATTGTCGCTGGAGAAAGCATATTGACATAGAGATATTTGGTTCTAGACTGACTGGAGGGTTGTTACCACTCATATAAACGTTATTAAACTACATCATTTATTATTGGTTTAGTATAACACATGCTAACACAATACATTTAAAGAACAAGACGTATTTACATTCAAGACTGTTTACGCAGGTCTCTAATACATAAGGTTGTCAATATACTTGTTGGGGAATTCAAATGGTGGTCATAAGTGTCATAATGTTTTAAAATGTTTTATTGAAAGAAAAAGCAAAAAGAATTGTATTAAAATAATTTAAAAATTATGACAATATGAATACCGTTTAAATTCTCTAAATAAAAAAGCTAGATAAAGTTAGGATAGGTTCGAAAGGAGATGCAGCTATGTTGACCCAATCCCATATGGGATTACACTTATGCCCAATCTGGCATAGTACGCTCATGCCCCGACGATGCAGGGTACCCCCAACATAACATTAAGTGGTTTCAAAATCGTCGGTCTGGCAAGGCTAGTGTCATTAATTTAATGAAAGGTTTTCCGTTTAAAAATAAGGATCGCTTAACAACAGAAGAACGCGTAAAAATAGTTAAAACTTAATACAAAAGTGGTGGTTCCAATGTGGCCACTTCCCGACCAGTACGGTGTGATTATGGACGCCATAATCGACCTACTCTGTAAGGAATTTGCAAGATATAAAGAGGTTTAAGTATACTGGATGCCTTACAGATGTGGTTAGGCCTGTGTATCATCGCAATGTGCGAACTGATAAAAATATCGCTTGTGTTTGCGAAAGTGTGTCGGGTAATCCGAATTTTTCGATTAAAACAAGCAAACTTTTTGGCCACCACTGTATATAATATACTTGCATATGCACATATTTATTTCCGACATTTATTTTTATTATTATTTCTATTTTAATGTTTTATTAGAAAAATAAACAAACACAAAGCCCTAAAATATGCTTTATCATAAGATCTCTAAGGTATGCTTTAAAAATATTATTTTATATTATTATTCGTGATATAAACACCAAATAGATTTTATTCCTTTTACGAGATAAGTTATAAAAAGAAATATTTCTATATTATTTTATCTACGTATTTCATTTCTTTGAAATTCTGTTAAAATCACGTGTCAAATAATGGCACAAAAAATGTTCGTTTATTATTTCTACACTTAATATTAAAAAGTATTTGATTTTATTTTGCTCGAGGCAAAGGTTCAGAATATTTTATCGCAAAATAAAGCAAAAAACTAAAGTGAGTTTTCTATAGAATATTTAAAGGTGTCATTGTGAGTGGAAGAAGCAATAAGTGTGAAAATTGAATTTCTTAAATCTAGATTGGTATTTAAATTGCAAAACGGGTGTGACTTGTTATACTGGAGAACCTGGGGCTAACAATAATGTATACAACAAAATGTTAAACTAGTAGAAATTGGCGTATAAATATTAGTTATACATTGTTTGATATTTAGATATTAAAAAATGAATATTGTTTTACAGTCTTATTTATAAAACTTATTGAGGCTTTATAAAGGGTTTTTAACACAAATTTTCATAAGAAATTAAATTAAATTAAAACGGCTTTATAAAGCCATAATAAAGTTTTATATTCGGTCGTCTTTTTATGCTTGTTATTTCAGTGCTACGATGCAAGACTATTTGCACAAGACTGTGAATTGGGCTATTTTCAAAAAAAAAAAAAAAAAAAAAAAAAAAAAAAAGGGAAGGCTCGAATGCATTTTCTGTGCTGCTCGCAGGTCTTCAGCAGTTTTTTCTGTCATCAATTTTAAATATCTGTTTGTAGCTGAACATGGCAGCCACCTTAAAACAGTACAATGTGACACGAACACACACAACTCAACACAAAGTACTCGTGACAAAAAAAAATCTGATTTCGTGCGTGTTATGTTCATTTCGTGTTGAGAAAAATTCACACGAAACGATGTGAATGAATTTCTAGTAGAGAAAAAATTTAATATTTTATATCGTCAAACACACAACACCAGCATATTTGATGATATTATATGTGCCTTTGAAGCTTACAGTTCTGTAAGTTAACCAATAGTATCAGCTGTGGTGGCAGATAGTATCAGCTGGCAGTGCCAACTCGGTGCCATATTTTGAAAAGCGACTCTTGAATATTTCGTACGTGTTGTGAAGTATCGTGTTGACGAAACTTTTCGCGTGCGTATTTCGCACGTGTTGAGCGTCTTGGTATTCGTGTTAGTGTCGTGTCTTGTTGTGTCTAAAAAATTCCACACGCGCCCATCTCTAGTTCAGGCTACCAAAAGCGCTGAAGATCATTATATTATGGTGGAAGTCAGAAAGTCCATTTTGTGTGCAAAACGTTGACGATAGAAAACTTGATGTTTCTGTAATAGATTAAAGATAAATTGTATAAGTTTCCTTTAATCTATTTCAAAAATGCCACGATTTCTATCGTCAACGTCTTACGCAAACAGGGGGTTAGTTAAAGCACTAGTAAGCAATCGGGAAAGTTAATGGCTTTTTGACCAATATATCAATATGCTATTAGTATTTTTTAATTTTGAGCATATTATCAGCACTACTTCTGCTCTCAAATATAAGTGCAATTAGCTTATGCACTTCAAACTAATCGAAGGTCGATGAGTTCGTCTAGTAATCATTGTTGCCTCAAACACAGAAAATGGTTGCAATGTCATTAATACCAGCATATCGTTAGATTGCTATCACAATTTATCTCGAAGGACCATAAACAAGTGGGCAATCCAGATTCGCCTCTGTTGTTTATAATAAAAAAAACATACTCATTAAACAATACAGTTTTCTGCACTTTCTATATATATCACGAAAAATTATAGCATTCGATATCGAATAAATAAATTGTATGACAATTTGATGTTCGAACTGATTCTGATAAAGAATAGCAGAATGGAACAACTAGCTATTGGTCGTGTTGGTGTACTGAAGGTCACCACAAATTCAACACCAGTTTCTTTGTGTTTGGTCCACTGTGTGTGGTGTCAGTTGATGAAGAGTTCAAATGGAATATGTGAATTGTCTTGATACATCATATCACTATTTTTTGTAATAAATGCTCAATATGACTATCTCTAAATTTACAACAGCCTTGCGATTGTCATTTCTTCTTTACTTACATACTTGTGCGTATTTTTTTTGTATTTGTGATATTTATTGAAAGTATGGTAGCATTGTTATGAAAATATTTATTTATATGTGAGAGCATAAGAAAAAAACGCTGCTCACTTCAGCTCCTTTTTTGTGTCAATTTGTATGGAAAATGTGTTTATGCCGCAATTCTGTTTTAAGGCTCAGTTAGCCGACTGTAATATAATGTACCCCCAGGGGAGTGTATGGATTAATTCTGTAGACTACGGGTGTGGCAATCCCGGGGCCCCAGCTAGGGTAATGTAGCTTTTTCCGCTGGCGGACCTTTGGCTCATTACCCGTAAAACTTATGTGTTACTACCCAATCTCTGAATATAAACAGAGTAACGGATGTGCACATATTTATAAAAGGAAAACAAATATTGTACGCCCGTTGTTGCCAGCTAGGTGCAGCGTCACCTAGAATTGCCCCTGAGTTCAAAAGACGATAGAGGTGAAGCCCTTGTGGTGGAACTTCGAGGTCTAACCAGAGGCTACTTCTGGTACCACGGGTGCCGGTTGCCCGACAGCTGGGCTGCTTAGAGATAAATGCATTGCGGTTGTCAAGATTCTGTGCTAAAATAGTTGTGCGTCACACCCTCTGGGTTAAGGGGCGTTTATCAAGCATGATCGATTGTAGTAGGCACAGGATCTTGGTGGCGAGCTTGCATTCTTCTCGCGTAAGTGGTCCTCGCTGCTCTGAAGTTTTGAGTGCATGTAGCGGTCGTCAGTTTCCTTTGCTAAAATGCCGAGTTCGTCCTACCCCAAAGGGGTAGACCCCTAAGGGGTTAAAGGGATGATTTTGGTAAGTGGGGAGTAGGCACTGGTTATTTGGCGACCCAGGCATGCGTTCTTTATGGATGAGTGGTTAGCTGTGCCGGCAATGGTTGAGGAATTTTCTTGGGGACCTCGCTTAGGTGTATACACACCACCTAAGCGTGGAAGCCGGAGAATTATCGTGGTGGTTGTGGTTTGCTACCAAACATCGCTGGGAGAATAGTCTTGGCTTCCCAGTGTTAAATCAATGCTAGTGGTTGGTGTGACGCGGTCAGCCAGACACTGTTCTAGGTGCTGTTGCCATTCAACAGAAGCTGCTATGGGCACGGACATAGCAGCAGAGTTTAGATAGCTCAAATTACCTCAGCAAGGTAATTGAATATAATACAGGGATAACTATATTCAAAGATTGCAACCTATGTGCCCTATGGAATGGGCCATAGGTTCATTCTAAAAAGGTGCATGGGGGCGTTGGTCTGGCGTCTAACCCACACCCGGTGCTTTGGCACACGTGAGATTAGGCCGTAATGGCAGGTACTCACGTAAAGCGATTGCACATCTGTAATATAATGTAACTGCAACAGTAGGAAACAGCTGATAGATATTTTTATATGAAAAAAAAACAATATAGATCAGCTGTTTCCTACTATTGCGGTTACATTACATTACAGTCGGCTAACTAAATCTTTAATCATTTAAAATGCTTTTTTTTTCTCTCCTGAACAATTATTATTTTGTCACTTACAACGTTATTCGCGCCTAACCTTCAATTTAATTTTTTATCGATTTAAAAACTTTTCACAATTCACTCATTTCGCATCTGCAGGGATATTCGCTGTATGTTTTCTTTGCGCAAAATAATTTATTTATTAAAAACTGTGTGAAATAGTATACACTTCAAACGCACACAATAGTTGAATGGAAAACATGAATCTTTCATACTCCTTAATATTTATCTACTACATATACTTCTGTAAAAAACTTTTGTGAGGATATTTTATTAAAAAAAATTGTGATATTAAAAATCTTTGACATTTAAGGAAAGTATACTTTGATTAGCATTGAAATTAAAATTGGATTTAATGCAAGTACTGAATGCTAAAGTAAAAAGAGTTTGCAAATAAGAAGCTGTGTAGGCAAGATGTTTACAAAACTATTGTTTTGTATATAAAAGGCCCATGTATTATTTTAAGCTCCTAAAAACTTGCTGAAGTTTTAACTGACAAACGAAATGTTATACTGCGCCCACTTTTTGACATTTATAATCAGTGTGCTCTGAAAATCATCTTGAATAAGGACTGCACTGGGACACCAAGTGGATATTTATTGCTCTAAATCAAGCTCTGTAAAACTCTTCTCATGAGAGTTAAAATGACGCAAGGATGAATGAACCTGGTTACTTTTCGATTATAGTTCAGACAAAAGTTACGGGCGAGAAAACCTGCAACAAGCCGTAAATTATTACTGGTGTAAATAAGGAAGCATTTTAATTAAAAAAATATATCGGGCTTCAGCGAATGATAATCTTAATATAACATCAGAGCAGAGCGCCCTCCTTCGTCGGTATTGTGTAGCAGAATCATCGGCGAAGTTAAATAACCAATAAAATAGCTTTACTAAATACAGCTTCAAAATTAAGTAAGCCTCATTGACACCAGAGGCGCTGCAATACTGCGTGAAAAAGCAGAGTTGTAAATGAATGAAACCTTCTTATATCTCTTCCTGCACCACCTGTGTCTTCTCTATCACAATCCCTTCCCTATGATCATCTCTCACTATCTTTTCTTCAACTCACAGGTGCCACAAAGGGATCATTGTATATAATCCAAATGAGCTGGACTCTAAACTTAATAAAGAAAGCCTCTGACTCATAATTTTTTGAAATAGAGATTTTTGCATATTTTGATACATTAGATGTTATTCTATTGAAATATGGAAAAAACTCGATTTCAAAAAAATAATGAGTTAGGGCCTTTCTATATGAAATTATGATATGATGTATAAACACCGCAATGCCCTTCAAACTCTTTGTTTAAATAATTTTTCGCTTATATAATTATTGATTGATTTTAATGAAATAAAAATCTTTTATTATATTTAAACAAAAATCTAACTTCTAAATTTTTCTTTTTCCCCTTTTTTTACTGTTTGCGGGGGTATCTGTATATTAAAAATTTTACTTTTTTATGGTCCTTCTGTGCGGTGGGCATTAAGCCAAATGCATTTTGCTTGTTTCAATGCAAAACAAATAAAAATAAAAAAAATAAAATAAATAAATGCGAGTTTGTTCTTTTGTTGACAATTTTCCAAATTGTTGAACTAAAATGTAGAAAGAAAATGCTGGTTTAGAAAACCACAACTGGCGGTAGCATTGTAAACAATTAAAAAGCACTGGATTTTGCGAGAGGTCGCTGCTTCTTTTTAAATTCTGCATTTGACTATGCTATTAGAGAAAAGTCAATTCAATTCTTTTGCTTTAAGTCGTTCAAAACAGCACATCTTAAAAAAAATTTGAGGTGCTGTGGTTTCCTTTTCCTTTATTTTTAATAAAATAAAAAAAGTTTATTTTAATTCAATTTTGTTATCTTTTTCCAAATTTTAGCAAAAATAAAACATTAAAACCAAATGATAACAAAAATAACAACTTTTAACAGCTGAAAACACAATTAAAAGTTTTTTGGGGTAATGGATTTGAAAGTGCAAACTCTTAATAGAAATTCTTGGTTTAAATATATTTATTTATTTACGCCTGCATTGTATTGCACTTTGGCTATTAACACCACATACTTTTAAGTGTGTTAGCATTTTTTTTTTTTTTTTTTTTTTTTTTTTTTGTTTTTGTTAGTTATATTAATTTGTATAACCAATTGTTTCTTCGCAATCATATTGAAAAATTCAGAAATATGTAAAGAAATTCAATGAGTTTTTCATATCAACTGATTAAAAATAATCGTGAAATTCTTTGTGTTTTTTTTATGAAATCGATTACGTTCATGTTCTTGCACGTAAATAATAAGAGCTGAATAGCTGAATAGCTGAATAGCTGAATAGCTGAATAGCTGAATTGAATAAAGAAACGCTAAGCAGTGATGCCAACTTTTTTGGCTCTAAAAGCACATCAAAATTTGGAAGAAGCACTAAAAGCGTAATTTTGAGATCCAAAAAGCGTAAAAAGCACTAACGTGAAAAACGAGCTTAATGTTTAATATTTTCTACGCTATTATCTATTTCGGCAATTATATCAGTATCCTTAATGAAATATATCAGACGAAAAAGCTATGCTTTACACTGAAAAAATAAAAAACATCAAGTTTTTATTAAAGTAATTTTAAGAAATAAACAAATTTCTTAAAAGCACTACTTAGTGCTATTTCTCAGTTTGGCACTAACGCTCAAAATTTGGCGTTTTGAGTCTTCAAAAAGCACTAAAAATAGTGCCAAAAGTACCAAGTTGGCATCGCTGACGCTAAGGGTGCATTCTTGAAATATTTGCAACTGCTGAATGAAAATTTTTTACCGCTAGTAACTTTCGATGTTAGCTGAATGAAGAAATAAATCATATTGGTGTAAAAAGCTATACAGAAGAAGTATTTTTAACTCCTTTATTATCTTTAAAATATTGCTGAATATCAGTTTTAGCCGGGTGTATCCTTAAAATGCAACAAATCTTGCTTTAAATAGGCGAATAGATTAAAAATAATGCCGAGTTGTTGAATTATACCGCAAGAGGCTGTCGGGTATGCTCTGCATTCCACGTGGAATTAAAACGAGTGGAATTGCCATAAAATTATTGTTGGAAATATGTAATTATAACAACAATGCTATTGCAATTCCACTCGTTTTAATTTCACGTGGAATGCAGAACATACACGTATAAATTACATACATACATATCGTTACCTTAATACATAAAGGCCCTAACTCATTATTTTTTGGAAATCGAGTTTTTGTATATTTTGATAGAAGAACATCTAATGTATCGAAAAATGCAAAAATCTCGATTTTAAACAAATAATGAGCTAGGGTGCTTCTATATTAAGGTAACGAAATGCTACTGTGTTTATATACACACATACATACGTGCGTGTGTATATGTCTTTGTATTTTAAAATTAACGCTAGAAATAGAAATAAAATTACTTCGGTGAAGAACTTTAACTTTAAAAAATTTTCAAGTTAAAATTGATGTAAAACTTCTGCTGAATATAATTTCTGCTAGCTGAATATGCTTAAAGTGCAATGAAATTTTATTTAAACTACATCTAAGTCAGCAAACTGAATAAATTGCAATTGTTTTTAATGTGTAATAGCGTAGACAGACGACAGCGTTAATTTGCATTAAAATCTCACTAATGTGAATTAAAAATTTACCCTGACAGACGACAGTATTTACATTAAGTAAACAAAATCTGTACATCCCTTTCGTGCCAGACACTTCGATAATTTTCCTTGGAAATATTAAAATGGAAAAAATATGTCTCGATTTTAATATTTCTTTGTTCTCTTTCTAAAAACAATTAAAATAACTTACATATATTTTCTGAATGAATCGCATTTTAATTTTGAAAACCAAAACAATTTGTCAACATTTGATTCATTGTTGACGGTGTTACCATAATAGGACTGTGTTATCATATAGCTAAATTCAGTATTAATTCACTGTCATTTAGTGCATTTACGGATGAGGATAATTCACAAGTTAATTTGCATTAAGACAGTTAATGCAAATTAACGCTGTCGTCTGTCTATGCTATAAGAGCTGAAACGCTATTTGTTTTAATAAAAATATTTTATTTGTGCTGCGGAATGTCAATTTCATATTGCTGAATTCTATCAAAAATTTATTTACAATTTAAATATGTAGAAAAAATATTAAATACCATGTTAAAAATCAATTCTGTTGTTGTTTTTCAATACAACTATTCGATCGAACGTTTTCTGTCGACATCGTAAGCCAGGCTGTAAATTTTTGGAGTCGGGTTTGGTGAGGCAAAAACTAATGGGCCACACAAGAATCCTGATATAAGTTGGCCTGGGTGCGACCATTTTAATTCAGTATTTGTCTGGCAACCCTTTGTTCACGGATTTGAAGGTCTCTGAGATGATTGACTTTCGTAGGATACCCCTCATTGGCCATACCACATGCGTTAAGGAACGAGTGCTAATCTAATCCTTCAAACTTGCAAGCAAATGCACGAGTTTCCAGCCTAAGGTTCTAGCGACCATGAAGGCCATTGAAGTAGTGGCCGATGATGCGAATCAAGGCGAGGACTTTAATGTATACGTCAGCATTAAAGCAGCCCTAAAATCTAAACTAGTTAGTGACTATAAGAGGGCACTCAACTTAGTGATGAACACGTACAGTGTTAAGCTGTAAAGGGTTCCAGGCCATTGCAATGCATTGCAATGTTGAGGAAAATGAGTCTGCCGCTGAAGTGGTAAGATTGGGATCAAAATTAGATGAGACAGTAACAGAAGCGTCGATGAAACCACTTAGTAGACAATACTTCAGGAAAGTAATAAATTTTGTTTTAGAAGGAACAAATAAATAGTTCCTAAATCAGTAGGGAGGATTGCAGGGCCTCGCGGTCCGTATGGCCAAGGCTTAACCTGGAAAAATCCACACTATTATCCAGTATGAACAAAAGGTTTCTTAGAGGAGTCTTGAATGCTCATTGCCAGGTTAGAGCAAGCATCAGCAGGCTGTAAACTGGCAACCCGGATTTTAGCATGAGGGGAAACCAGATACTCTGGAACACATTATGTGTCATTGCCAAAGAATACAACATCACAGACTTCAGTGACTGTTTAGCGGTTTTCATAATACACTTATCAGCGGGTTCGTCATAGATATTAAGTGACTCAATGACAAGTAATGTGTACATTGATTCTCATCAATTTATGGAAGAGAGGGAGGGAGGAACTATGCAGGAAGTCAGGAGAGATCTATAGGTCTCTCAGTGCAAGTACTTAGCACTACCCTTCCTAACCTAACCTAACCTAATTATGTTGCTGATCAGTTGGCGTTCCTGAACTGTATTGCAAACAGCTTAATTTTATTAAAAATAGCTACTCAATTTAAAAGTGGTCAAAGAGTTTGCTGTTGCCCGGAGTAGTTCGTGTGTCAGCTCCAAAGCAAATAACGGTGTTCGCAAGCCTAAGTTCCAACCCTGGCCAGACCCAGTCATATCAACATCATAAATTTTTCTATCTCTATGTTAATGTATATCACAGTGCCCTCCTTCTTCGATATTTATAGTAACTAACCGTCGGCGAAGTAAAATAACTAATAATAAGGATACATAACTTAAAGTTATGCGCCTACTTGACACCAGAGGCGCTGCGACAATGCTGTAAAAATTAACTAAACGCACAATAGCAGAGTTGTAAAAACGAAAAAATGAGCTAAGCTTCTGTTCTCTGTATCTAGATGTCGCTTTACTATCTGTAACTGCACTCTCCCTTTCCTACTCTGAGATAACACAAAGGGGGGACCTGTTATTTGGATCCAAGTGATCTGGAAACTTACTTTCTCTTCTCAACTTGTTAACCTAACCTAACCTACAGTGTTCTTCAAATATTTAAAAGAAATTATATATGAATCTTATTAAAAGTTCGTACTTAATCTAAATATCATATGTGAATTTAATTATGTTGCTTAATTTTAATGCAAATAATAAAACTTGAATGGTTAAATATTAAACAGGGTATGTAAAGGGTGTTTTTTATTGAGGTATAGAACTTTAAGTTGGCATCACTTTTTTAACATGCGGCCATTTTGTCAGTTGTCAAGTGATTAATATTTAGTTTGGTTTGCCATTTTATCATGAACAGGTTGACAAAAGAACAACGCTTGCAAGTCGTGCAAATTTATTCCGAAAATAATGGTTCAGTTCGCGAAATTCATCGCAAAATTTTGTTCAGTGATGAGGCTCATTTTTGGTTGAATGGCTACGTCAACAAGCAAAATTGCAGCGTTTGGAGTGAAGAGAATCCACATGAGACCCTTGAGACGCCATTACATCCACAAAAACTGACTGTTTGGTGTGCTCTATGGGCTGGTGGAGTCATTGGGCCATACTTCTTCCGAAATAATGCTGGAGAGTCAGTTACCGTTAATGGAGACCGGTATAGAGCCATGATAACCGACTATTTTGCTCCCGAATTGGATGGCATGAATGTGGATGAGTTGTGGTTCCAACAAGACGGCGCTACATGCCACACAGCGCACGTCACAATCGATTTATTGAAGGAAACATTCGATGAGCGCATAATTTCGCGGAATGGACCTGTCAATTGGCCACCAAGATCGTGTGATTTGACACCATTGGATTATTTTCTTTGGAGATATGTGAAGTCGCTCGTCTACGCCAACAAACCAGAAATTTTAGGGGACTTGGAAGCCAACATTCGTGGCGTTATTGCCAACATACTGTCCCATATGCTCGAAAAAGTGGTTGAAAATTGGACCTGTAGAATTGGCTTTATTCGAGCCAGCCGCGGCGGCCACATGCCCGAAATCATATTTAAACATTAATGGCATAAAATTATCCTTCCAATAAAGCCAAATTGATGGACATTAAAACGATTTTCTTGTGTTTTATTTTAATTCGATGTTCTATACCTCTAAAAAAACACCCGTTATATGAAGTCAATGAAGAAGATGAAGAAACTGTAAATGAAATGATTAAAGCTTTTTTCAGTTGAGTTACAAAATGTTGAATGAAACTAAACATTTTGCATTCGTTTTAGAACTGTTGTTAAATTTTTGCTTCTTGGCTGCTGAATGCAATTATATTTAAGCTAAAAGCAGCATTCTTCTTTCTGAAAAACTTTTTAAGAATTTTTTATATTACTTTAGTACTTATTTAAACGCATTTTTACTCCAAATGAAACATTTTTTACAATCGACTTTTTCTGGATATTTATTAAGAATTTTATTTTTGCAATTTTTTTTTCTTTTTCTCATTTGCAACTCATTTGAAAATAAGTATGCATATTTTTTTATTCTATTTTGACCTTACCTTCGTAACTGAAGGTAAAAGTTATTGCTGGGGAAGAGTTTTTTTGTCTGCTGAAGAGTGGGTGGGCAAAATATTTTAAATATATTGCTTAACTTACACTTGTACTACTTTTACTTAAAGAAATTGGCAAGGAACTAGAAAACAAGTAAATACAGCAATTTTATTTATATATATAATTTTTTTTTTTTTAAAGAAACACAAAAACTGAAATTACATATTTCCAAATGTTGCATACCGGATTATGTAAAAAAATGTAAAGCAAAAACTAAATAAAGAACTTTCGATGGGTAAGAAGACATACTTGTGAATGGATATGGTGTAGTGATCGTGGCAACTCACGAGGTCTGAGGCGTGAACAGGGGCTCTACTTTGAAATTAAAAAAATAAAATTCGTTAGAACTTGTTTGTTCTGCTCCACCGCTGATAATCTTTCTTAATCACTTGGATGTTGACTCAACTAGGATTGAATCAGAGCTGAGCTTTACTTTCGATTGTTCCTATCAACTGTGTGTTTGGGAAAAAGTTCGATGAACATTTTAGACTTTTATCTAATTTAAAACCTTCTCTAAAACGTCTGGTAGTTTCAACAAATTTAGTAAAGTTATGCCCAGATGACTAACAGATCTTACGGATAATGTATTGGTGATCAAAAATTGTCAGCACAACTTAGATTGTCTGTTTACAAGGTTGCATCAAATTTGTTTAAAAAATCTTAATATTTATTGTCAGATGATAATGTTGCAAGTCTTAAGGCTCAGTTAGCCGACTGTAATGGAATGTAACTGTAACGGCAGTAAACAGCTGTTCGATATTGTTATGTGAAAAGTAATGAGAATGGTTATAGATATATAACCGGAATGTAATAATCTGTACAGAACTTTTAATATAACAATATCGATCAGCTGTTTCCTACCGTTGCAGTTACAGTCCATTGCAGTGGGCTAACTGAGCCTTCAGTCAACTTTTTAGTAAGTTCGCAACTAAATATAAAAAAAACACTCACGGTGATTTGCGTGAATAAACGCTGCCCACGTCTTGAATAAAAGTAAAAAAATAAATAATAATAAAAGCAATAACAACTTATGCGCTACAACATCATAATGATCCTCATGATGATGGAAAATAACACTGCAAATCATGTTGTTGAAGTGCTTGTACACATACTGCGAATGGAAAGATTTTATGCAGATTAGTTTAGTTGCTTGTAAAATTTCATACATTTATCCAACTTGTTATAGTTGAAAGGCCAATTCGAAAACAACAACAACAACAACAAGGTCTGCAATTCATATAACTACATACTTTGTGTTATTCAAATATATTTATGCAATCAGCGATGCCAACTTGATGCTTTTGGCACTATTTTTAGTGCTTTTGAAAGAGTTAAAACGCCAACTTTTGAGCGTTAGTACTAAACTAAGGCCGAGTACACACTGTGGAATTTTGTGACAAATATAATAAAAATAACAGTGGGAACTAGTGGCAACGTTTCTCATTTCCGATATTTTTCGTTGTGTGACATTGCCAAATAAACTGTTTACGTATCTGATGTAAACAGTTGTGAGAATAAGTTGGCTGCATTGCAAATAGAAAAAGAAAATGTCAGCGTGTTGACATTTTGTGAGAGAAATTCAAGCGCCCTGGACGCATGACATGGCGACACAGCTAATTCAGCTTGTGGAGGTTCGTGAAGCTGTATGTAGCACTTATAGGGATATAAATGCAAACAAGGGCAGAAATTTCGGTGGAATTAGGTCTTTAAGAACATGAAATTTTAAACCAACTGGCATCCTGCTTCCGTAAACTCGAATGCAGAGTACAATAGAATCCTTCGGTGGCACGCATATTAAGCCCTGGGGCCTAATTCCCGCATTCGATTGCGAGCGAGTTATTACTCGCATTCGGTTTCGAATAACACATATCGAAATTTCTAATGACAGCATTCGATAACGTGCATACATTCGAATGCAACCGTTCGTGTTTTTACTCGCAATCAAAAAGGCATTCGAAATCATGTTTAACATAGAAAAAGCGAAGAAAAAGAAAATGTATATTCAATATTTGACTTATTTATTTATAAATGAATGAATGCACAAATGTACGTATAAAAAATACAAATTAAAGAATT
The DNA here is from genome assembly GCA_949987645.1 of Tachina grossa. NCBI lineage: Eukaryota > Metazoa > Arthropoda > Insecta > Diptera > Tachinidae > Tachina > Tachina grossa. The sequence continues at coordinate 38,845,549 of OX465278.1, read as the reverse complement.
TCTAGTTGACCTTAAACATAACAAAACACACTGACTTGGCAAATAATGTTTTGCCTAAAGCAGCCCATACACGATTCAATTCAATTTTCAATTGAGTCGGTTGTTGTCCAAATCAAAGCGTGTATGGCTTTGTCAATTGATTTGTTTGGCAGTTGTCGAGTTGGTTGAAGAAAAATCAAAAGATTTTGATTTTTTATGTTGACTAGCAAATCTTTCACTTCGATTGTGCTGTGTGTGCTCGAGTCTCTTGATTAGCTGTCAAAATTTATGTTTGTAGCTTTAATTTGTATAGAAAAAGTTATGTATTTTGAAAATTGTATTTAATTTGATAGAATTCTAAATATAAAATATAAAAATAAATGAATAAATACAAAAGAAGTTTTAAATTTTTAAATCTTTATTTATGAAAAAAATATAAATTTGACAGTTGAATGAGAATCTTTCAATTCAGTTTATGAAGTGTGTGGCCCAGAATCAATTCAATTGAAAGACTCAATTCATAACTGAATTGAAACGTGTATGGGGTGCTTAAGAGTTGTCGGGAAAAATAAAAAAATCAACAAACTCTGGGAGCATCTAAATAACAAATTAACTACTTCTGGTCAACTAATAAAAGAATCGAAAATGCGGCTAGTGCTCTATTCTCTAACCTTACACTAATTTATTATTTTTAAAGTATTAATTAAATTAAAATGAAAATAAGATTTATGTATATTGGTTTCTTTTTTCTGCATATACGTGTGTATGTACGTACTAGTGTCCTGCACAAGACTATTTATAAGACCTTTAAAGACATGAGAGATTTTTTCAAATGCTTTACTACAGCGAAATATTCTAAAAGAATAGCTAAACAACACTGTTGGCAAGACAAACCTCCGGAAAAAATTACTTACCAACAGTGTTGCTTAGCGATTCTTTTAGAATATTTCGCTGTAGTAAAGCATTTTAAAAAATCTCGCATGTCTTGAAAGGTCTTATAAATAGTCTTGTGCAGGACACTAGTACGTACATACATATGTTTTTGCACACATACATATGTATATACAAACATATGCTTTTGCTTACAATTTATTCAATGTTGTGAAATAAATTTATATATAAATATATTTGCCTTTTTCCAACACTGAAACAAAAAATCGATTCGGTTGGTAACGAGTGACATCATCAGAAAATTTCTTGCCATCGAAATTAATTTCTATTCGAATGCAATTCCGATCACGAGTGCAGGAATTAGGCCCCTGGTCTTTTCCACCACTTTCTTTGCCGTTTTTAAGATTTTCTTAATTTTTTTCTTATTATTGATAAACACACGGTGGCAATAGCCAATTGAATAATTTTGCGATTATCCATTTGTACAAATATCAAAAGTCTCACAATGATAAATCAAACGACATTAAAAATTAGTTCTTGATGTAGACAACGATACCGTATTGCCATTATTTAGGGATGAGACTCTTTTCTGTCACAAAGACACAACAAAATTGTGTGTTATGGAAAAATTTGATGGGAACGGCACTGCACACATATGAAAATGACACCACAAAATGATAACATTTGAAATGAACAATGTAAACTCGGCATAAGGAAAAGCACTTGCTGTATTTATTTTTTCAGTGTAAAGCAGCATACCGTTTTCGTCTGATAGAGAATAACTTAGAAAATATTTAACATTATTAAACTTCACTCGTTTGGATCTTCACTCGTTTTTTACGTTAGTGCTTTTTGCGCTTCTTAGATCTCGAAATTATCCCTCATAATTTTTTAAAATTTTGATGTTTTTTTTTAGAGCAAAAAAAGTTTGCATCACTGTATGCAATATATTCTAACACTTGTATGTATGTATGTATGTATATATTTTAAATTGATGCTCGTACAACAATGCTGTTGCTGCTTCTTAGTTTTATATTTTGTAAGTAATTTGTTGTCTTGCTTCGAGACCTTCAACTTATCTTTATTATTATACGTATTATATTTTTTTTTTGAATATTTTCTGTTGCAAGAAAAATAAAAGGATAAACATGTTCTCGAAGCAAATTTCAAATTTTTGTGCATATTTATCTTCACAAAAATTATTAAAGTTTGTAATTATACCCAATAAATAGTTACAATTATTTTTGGAAGTTATTTTAGCAACATACGAGTACTCTGTGCTTAGTAACATGTTCATATTAAGTCGATATACATTTTGTTGCTAGCAGCATTTAGACTGTCATCAACATTTGTGAAATATTGCCTTTAAGGACTATCATTGGCGTGATGTGCCCAAAATGCTAAAACTGTTACTAACTGAAGCCATTCCAATGTTGAAAATACTATCTTTGATATGTCTTAGATATGGCTATTATAAATTATAACAGTTATTCAGTGCACTGGTTGCTATTATAATGCATCTATATATGTATGTGCCCTTAATTATGAAAGTGGTCTAAGTCATGTGCACTCTGCTTCGAAAAATTAAATAAATCTATAAAAAACTTCAATAAATATTTAATAAATATTAAATAAATTTATATTAATCGAGAAAACTACCACTCTAAATTAAAATGTTGCATAATAAAAATTTTTTTTTTTTATTTCTTCAACTGTAATATCGACCAAAGAAATATATGATTTATACCACTTTCATACATTCATAATTAAGGGCACATAGAAGTATGTATGAGTATGCTTAAAAGAACTACTACTACAGCCTTCAATTAGAAAGGCCTACAAATCTTGCTACACATTAAAAAAATTAAAAAAGGAGAATTAAAAAATACCTTTTAAAATATTTTAAAAGTAATTTTAAGAAAACACAATTTAAAAAGTTATGTATAAAAAATATCTGTTTAAAAAATTAAATTTTCGTAAAGTACTTTTCAGAAAGTTCTTTAAAAAAAAGAGAATTTTTAATAAAATTACCTCTTAAAAAAGTACCTTAAAAGAAAATACATATGGGCATTTCTACGAGAAAGTTCCCTTTTTTTCACGTGCGACAGCGAGCAATTAAGCTTGTATTTCAGAACAATATGACTCGATTTTTCTTAAAATTTTACCTAATGTAAAGTTCCTGACGCCCTACATGACTATACATATAAAGAAGTAAAAATAAAGTTTCGTTTTCGTTGAAACAAAAAACAAACATAATTTTTTGGTGTAGCACGCTACAGAAAGTTGACATTCCTGTGGAAATGCCATTATGTATCGTTAAAATAAAGTGTTCCTTAATGAAAGTGTCTTTTAAGAAATTAACTTTTTAAACGAAATACCTTTGAAAGAGCACTTTTCAAAAACTAATTTTTTTAGAATCATCTTTTAAAAAAATTGTATTTAAAAATAAAATATCTTTTCAACAAATACTTTTTTTAATATCTTTAAAAAAAACATGCAAAAAGTATATTTAAAAATTCTACTTTTAAAGAAGTACATTTGAAAGAAAATACCTTTTCAAAAAACAAACTTTAAAAAATTATCCTAAAAATTTATTCTGAAAAAGTACCTTTAAAAAACTATTTATTATAGCGAACCTTTTGAAAAGTTTGATTTAAATCAAATTTATTTTTCATAAGAAGTACATATATTTTCAAAATTAGATTTTACAAGAAGTAATTTTTTTTAAAAAGATCACATTAAAAAAAAAGTATATTTTAAAAAAGTACATACGTTGCAAAAAAGGACCTTTAAATAAAGCGCCTTTTAAAAAAGTGCCTTTAAAAAAATTTCCTTTTCAAATAAGTAAATTTTAAATAAAATATCTTTTTAAAAGCACATTTTACAAAAAGTACCTTAAAATATTATCTTTTTAGAAGTGTCTTTTAAAAAAAGGTACCTACAAAAATTACCTGTTAAAAAAAGTTCCCTCTTATAAAAGTATCTTTTAAAAAAGTACCTTTTAAAAAAACTAACTTGTAAAAAAAGTAGCTTTTAAAAAAGTATGTTTTAAAAAAAGTACCTTTTAAAAATAGTACCTTTTTAAAAAAATTACCTTTGAAAAAATGCCTTTTAAAAAAGCACATTTTAAAAAAGTACCCTTAAAAAGTAGCTTTAAAAAACCTACTAAAAAAGTACTTTTCATAAAAAGTATTTTTTAAAAAAGCCATTTTTTAAAAAAGTACTCTAAAAAGCATACCTTGTAAAAAAGTACCTTTTGGAAAAAGTACCCTTAAAAAGTAGCTTTTACAAAATTACATACAAAAAAAGTACTTGTCATTAAAAGCATTTTTTAAAAAAGGGAAATTTTTAAAAAATGTACCTTTTAAAAAAGCTTCTTTCATAAAAATACAATTTTAAAAAAAGTACCTTTTAAAAAAGTACCTTTTACAAAATACCTATTAAAAATTACCTTTTAAAAAGGTACCATAAAAATTCATTTTAAAAATTACTCTTTAAAAAGTTCGTTTAAAATCAAGTACCTTCTCAAGAAGGACTTTTAAAAAAGATTTTGAATGAAGTATGCACCTTTAAGAAATAAGAACCTTTAAAAAAGCACCTTCCAAAAAAAGGAACCTTTAAAAAATAACCCGCTCAAAGTAATTCCTTTTAAAATTTTAAATAAATTTTATTTCAAAAAAGTACCTTTAACAAGTTACCTTTTAAAAGAAGTATGTATGTACCTTTTAAAAAAGGTACCTATAAAAATACCTATTTAGAAAAGTACCTTTTAAAAAGTGTCCACTAACAATGCCTTTTAAAAAAGGTACCTTTACAAAAATTTATTTAAAAATATACCTTTAAAGAAAACACCTTTAAACAAAGTATCTTTTAAAAAAGTGTACCTATAAAAAATACTTTGAAAAAAGCAACTGTTGTAAAAGTATCTTTTAAAGAAAACACATTAAAAAATAGATTTGAAGGAAAAAGCGTTTGTTTTAAAAAAGATACTTTTCAGAAAGTTCGTTTAAGAAAATACCTCTTTCAAAAAAGAAAGTGCATTTTAAAACTGTATATCTTAAAAGAGTTGCTTTTAAAAAATTAAATTTTCAAAAGAATCCTAATAGCAAAGTATCTCCTAAAAAGAGAAAGTTTCTCATAAAAACTACTTTTGAGAAAAGTCACCTTCTATAAAAAGGATCGTTTAGAAAAATGACTTTTTGGAGAGCCACGTATGTAAATATGATTTTAAATATATACCCCCATATTCATAAAATTTGAAACGAATTTGAAATGTATTTTATTTCAAATTTTCCATACATACTTTACTTAAAGTATTGATAAAAGAAATAGCTGCCAGGAAAATGCTTTTACGGAAAATTATTTTAAATAAAATTCTTACATTTTTGGAAAGTAACCAATCATATAATATTTATATATCATATAATATTTTTCGATAGCTTAAAATGCTTTTAACAAAAACTGCTGCACAAAAATACTTACATTACTTCAAAAATTCTCTTAAGCATTCCTTTTTCCTTAAATATGCCGAAAAGAAAACGTTATTAACATTTCATATTATTTGCAAACATTTCACCACCCCTCTCAATCGATTTCACATAAAATCGCATGTAAATGTATTGAAAGTTTTATTACTCGTATCTTATACATAAACTGCATTTCATTTACAAAAATTTTGATTTATTAAATTTGCAATTCAATAATAGCAAGCAAAACGTCAACAACTGTTGCCTGCTTGTTTCCTTTTGCAAAATACAATTTTGTTTCTCTATTTATGTATTGTTTTCAAAAGCCAGCAAAACAATATTCTAAGATTAAGATTAAGCCTGGCATGTATGCAAATTTCCTCAAAAGAACAGCAGACATGAGTATTTAATATAGGGATTGCCGTTCGGTTTTAACCGAAACCGAAACCGCGGTTTTTAGCCCATAAAAACCGAAACCGAAACCGACAAAAAAAACCGTCGGTTTTTAAGTTTTACTTTAACATGATTATATTGTTTAAAAATACAGCAAATACTTTACATTGAAGACTTTTATACATTACTAAGCATTCTGTAACAATGAAAGGTAAGAAAATTGTAAAATTTTAAGAAAATTATAACAATTCTTTGCAGGAAGAATTGTAATTTATTATCAAAAAAGCTATAGCAGATGTAAAGCAAAAAGACGATAATTTTAACGTTCTTCGACAAGAATTTGTACTTTATAAAAAAACGAACAACAAAACAACCAAACAACCAATAACACAATAAACCCCTCTTCAACTGAATGCAAAATAGTGTTTTCTGGTAACTTCTAGACGACTCTAGATTGAACCCTTGAACGCTTCTGAAATTTTATTACTTGAATAATTAAATATAAATTTTTTATTCTTAAGCTTTTTATACACATACTCACTACTAAATGTTCCTTTCCTAATATGAGTACCTGAATTGAATACAAACCAGAGAAACTCTATCACCCCTATAGTAAAAATTTTTTCCCTCGACAATTTTTCCCAGAAATATTTTCCCTTTTTTGGTTCCCGTTAACATGAATAAGGCAGAATATTTTTCGCGTGAATTTTTTCACTTTTCCCTTGGTTTTGTTTACTTTATTTTTGCAGGCCAACTGAATTATTACATCGAATAATTTCGATATTTTTCTTCGAATTATATATTGAAAGTTATCATTATTTGTTTTTAGGACAATAATTTCCTACAACACATTTTTTCATAGAGTATGAATCTCTTTGGTTCATAGACAGTAAATTTCATGGTGGTGCACCACCATCAAATCAACAGAAGCACCTCCATGAGTACAACTTTAAAGTAAATAAGTTTTGTTTATAACCTAAAATGTGTGTGATTTTTTTATTCAACTTAAATTTATCCGATTTTCAATTAATTTTTAAGCTTTACAAAAATTCTTCCTTTTTTTACATTCACGGGATATTCAAGATAGCATTTTTCACTTTGAGGGGAATGAAAATTTCACATGAAGAAAAATTCCATTTGTTTTTCACGATAGACATGATTATTTTTACATCATCATTTATCTTTCCAGCATACATACCTACTTATACACATGGATATTTTTAAAACCGAAACCGAACCGAAACCGACCGGTTTTAGCAGCTTAAAACCGGAAACCGCGGTTTTCTAATTTTCACGGTTTTTGGCAAACCCTAATTTAATATGACTTTTTGATAGAGAGAGAGAGGGAAAAAGGCTGCAAATGTTTTTGTAAGTGTGCGCATATTTTAGATTCCTTGTAAATGGCCTTCTTCTTTGGTCTGGTCTATTTCGTTTTACATTTTACATAAAGTTAATTTAAAATTTTACTTTTAACTTTGTTTACCCTCTCACAACTTCTCTCTCTGCCCCTTTCAAATGTTAACTTATTTATGTGTGCATATATGTGTGTGTGTGTGGTTGTGAAGTCTTGTGTATGTGTGTGCGCCTTTTCCTGTGCTTGTTTATATTTTTAGTCGAATGTCTCAAAAAACTAACAACATCTTTGCATATTTACATATAAACATAAACTAATAGAGCAAATGTCAAAATTCTATTTATTTTAAACGTGTATGTACATATTTAAAAATTGTACTTTTTGTAGTGTATTTTTGAAAAATTTAATGTTGCACTTGGAACATTAAGTTAGTTAAGTTTGAAGATAAACAGAAGCAATTAGTTAAGGTTAAGTTGAAAAAGATGTGCAGCCAATATTTAACAAAAATCGGTAAGGGAGCACACTTATGCCCGCTCCTTCTTCTTAAAAAATTTTATTCTATATTGGATATATTTTCTATATATATTTTCTAGACTTTTGTTCAAAAGCTCTTTTGAAATAAATTAATATGGTGGCAATTAGAGTTTTTCTTTTCCCGGTGTTTTTTATTTCCCGGGAAAGCGGGAAGGACTTTTTAGTTTCCCAGGAATTCCCGGGAATTCCCGCGCAATACAAACTAATACAAAATATTTTTTAATTTAATCCATTTCAACAAAAAACAAATTATAATTCATGATATCGATTAATTAATGACATATTATAAACATTCAGCCTTATTAACAAAACTTAAAAAGGCTTTATAAAGGCTTTTTAAGAAAAATTTTGTATGAAAATTGATTTTAAAAAACCTTTATAAAGAGTTTTTAAGTTTTATAAATAAGGCTGATTAAGGCAATAATAACCACCCGATGACTAGTCAAAAAAATTATATCACTTCAGTTCTTTATATATTAGTACCTCATAAATACAAATATTATATGTAAATGCAAAGCCAAATGCATTGATTTAACGCAAAAAAAAAACAAATTATATTATTAAAAAAATCTTACAAAATATTTTTTAAAAAGTAAGTATGATGTACAAAATCGAATACAATTTCATTTGGGTTTACAAATAATTTTTTATTTTATTAAAAAAATTTTTATTATCTTGAAGTAATGCAACCTAATTTAAAAAATATGAGCTTCTGAGTAGGAAAACAGATAAACATTTCTATCAAGTAAAAGCAAAAGGATATGAAAAATTATCACAATATGTTTTATTCGAATGAAATGAGTATTTGAATATTCGGATTTTTCGATTCGTTTTGATTGTATGTGCATCCCTAAAACATTTTTGTATATTTAGATTTATTTTAATATTTTTTTATATGGATTTTGCTATGTATTTCCAACAGATGATAGAAATAGTAAATTTCAGATAAGAGCTAGCACTTCTAGCTTCATTTTCAGATGTAACGTGGATCAATATGTGCTATTTTAATAAAAACATTTGATGTACAAAACACACATTTTGGAAATATCAACTTAGTGTAGTCTTAACAAACGTGGGTACCTACTTTAGAATTTTGATATAATAATTTTTTTTAGAATACAACTTTACTTAACATTGCTTGGCAAAGCTTTGTTAAGTTTTTTTGCATACGACCCTAAGACTTTAGTACAGAATACGCATTAATAGAATCTTTGTTTTTACCAAAGATAATCTGTAATTATTTTGTAAGTTTTCTTTTATTTCCTGTTTTTACTTTTACGAATTGTTGTAGAATTAAATTTTGAAAGTCGCGTTCCGCTTTTGGCAAATAAAGGTCTCTAAGTCTCAGAGCACATGTGTGCCAGATGTAAACTCGGCCTTAGTTGTTGTATAGTTTTAGCTATTTTGCTACATACAAACTAAAATTTCCATAACAAAATAAAAAAATTCCCGGGAATTCCCGCACAAATTTCCCGGGATTTTTTTCCCGGAAAATGTGTGGGATCCCGGGAAATTTTTCCCGGGAAATCCCGTATGAAAAACACTAGTGGCGATATAAGTCAGGGCGAAGATAACAATGTTTACTAGAAGGTTAGGAAGGGTGGTGCTATAATGCACCTCCACTCGGGGATCCAATTGGGTCCATTGTGAGCTGTTTATTAGTCCTAGTTTACACTATGCAATTCTTATTGATAAGCTGATTAGTTTGTAAGGAGAGAGAAACGAGGGGAAAAGAAACTTTTCTGTTCCCCTCGTCTCTCTCCCCCTAAACTTATCAGCTTAGCAATAAGACTTGCATAGTGTAAACTGAGGCTTAGAAAGATTTGAAACAACTTTTATTATGTCAGCATTGAAGTCTTAAGAATGGGTCAATAAGTCCATGGCTTTGAATTTCATGCCTCTTAATCGAGAGGGTAATACTTCTTTTATCAATCACTGTCAACTGGCTCCTGTCAAAATTTGTACAAGGTGCTTCATTAAGTTTGCGGTTGACAGTCATTGATAACATACTGCCGCGTGACTTAGAAGAAAATGGGAAAAAATTAGAATTCGTGTGTCCATTTATCGTATTTTTTTGCGGAAATCACAACTTAAACCAAGGCTTAGTTTGATAAGTACGAGAGTTAGTACTTTTGCATTCATTCAAACCGTTTGTCATAGCAGTTTTTCCATTCCTCTTGAGGCACCACCAGAACATGGTTCTTGAATGCTTCAACTGCTTCTTCGGCGCTCGCAAATCGTTGACCAAGCAATTTATCTAAGATATTCGGGAACAAAAATAATTCATTGGGTAGCAAGTCAGGATTGTATGGATGATGAGTCATTAATTCGATGTTTTGACTGCTCTAAGATTCACTTGTTTGACGAGATTTGTGAGAGCTCGCATTGTCATGATGAATAATGATTCGTCTTTGGGAGATAGTTTTACGAATTTCTCCGAAGACTTCCGGCTTCGTGTACCACTCATAATTGATAGTTTTACGTTGCTCAAGCGGAACAGTGGCCACATGACCCATTCGGCCCAGAAAACAGGCGACCAGTTGCTTCGCTGTGCTTTTTCCACGAACAACTTTTGTTAGATTTAGCTTGTCTTGGAAAACACACAGGGTCGATTGCTTTTTTGTTTCCGGCTCATAAGCATGATTCGTCACGGTTAAACTTTTTAATCATTTCCTTACACCACTTGACGCGAGCCTTATATTGAGCGATTCATAAATTATGGGGTATTCAATGAGAACAAATTTTTTTACAACCAATTGTTCATGAAAAATCGAATATACAGTAGACCGCAAAACTGAGGACACACCACCATATAATTAAAGTTTCTTCAATTTTTCTTTTTATTTCAAAAACTAAGCAACAAAAAACGACTAAACACACAAGAGCAAAGCATAATTAATAAACTAACTCGCAAAATTATGACCTTAATTTCGTAAATGTAGAAAAATAAAAAAAAAATTATTAGAGAAACATCGTAAGCTTGAGCCGCAAAAGTAAGAACACGCCTTATGTATTATGGGAATTTACCTAATTAAATTATAAAATTTATGCAAAATATTACTTTTTTAATACTTGGCTGGTAGTATTTGATTGTGTAAAGCACTCATTTAGTCACTCATTTAGTCACTCATTCAATATTTTTTGTTGTTTGCGCCATAATTTTAATTCCATATATCCAAGATGTAAACATCGTCAGAGCTGACTAATCAGTACTGATGTAATAATCGTCAGAACTGACAAATCAGTACTAATGTAAACTGATGTAAAAGTGATATAGATATAATATAATAATAAATATAACTTTTATATTAATTTAATATTGATATATTTTTTTTATTATCAAAAGTATAGAAAAATACAATAAATGTTTAAAAACAAAACAAAGAAAGTAATTAGTAAAAACTATTTTGATACCACCTTCTTCAACTCCCAACGCATCTTGCTCTTTCCAAATATCAAAAAATTGAAAAAGAAACGAATACATACATTCATATGTATATTTTTAATTAAACTTTATAAAATTTCTTTTGTTCTTTATTGTTTTTATCTTACTTTTTCACAAACACCATAATTTTTTTAACACTTTTATACATTTTACTTTTACAAACCGAACGAACTATAAATTATTTTCAGTAAAATTTAATATTTTAAAATTTTTGACATACATATATACATACATTAGATGTTCTACTCTAGCATATATGTTAGAGTAGAGCAACTATAATCGCTGTTGAATTGAATGTAAAATTGTTGCAAATATGTTAGTAAAAAAATTAAAAAAAAATGTGTTATTTTCATTCATTCATTTCTTGTAGGGACGTTTATCCTAAAAAAATGTCCAACTTTATAATGGTATTGCCAGATTTTAGATATTGACGTTAGTGTTGCCAGTCCCCAAAATATAAATAGTAGACCTCGTGCTATCGGGACCCTTCACCATTAATTTCAATGGTAAAAAAGTGTTTAACTAAATTTCGTTGTGACTGTACAAGCACGGAATATACCGAATGTTCTGTACGCCCAAGTTGAGATCTCTGCACTCGAAACAATTGAAAAAATCCCACATATTCTATTGGCTGATCAAAGATTTAAATTTAGAGAGATTTGGAAGCCATAGGTATCTCACATGACTCAGTGGCGTCACTATTTTATGAAAAAGCTTTTCGCAAGACGAGCGTCGCGTTTGCCCACAACAGACCACAAACGCAGTTGTGTCAAAACATCGCAGGAGTGTTTGGTGTTGTTCAACCGTAATATAGATGCCGTTGCAATTGTGGAAGAAACGTGAACGCGCCAGATTTTTGCAAATCCTATTTTTCTAGAAATCATAAAAAAATTGGGAAAACGTTGGACCAACTATTTAGAGCTTACGTTAAATAATAATGCTTTTTTTTTGCAAAAATCTCTGTTTCATTCAAATATCACGGACTTATTGAACCGCCCTCGTAAAACAGAATGGAAAAAATACAAATTCATATGTTACTTGAATAACTGGATGATGTATTCTTTAAATAACTTTCAAGACATTAATGGCAGTGATTTATTGTGTACAATTTGTATGGGAGCCTCTTTAAGGTTAGGATTCACTGCTCTATACAACCGTAAGACTTTTAAGAAAATACAACCCTGGTATGATAGAGTTTATGAACTTTTTCAAAAGACAACAAGAATTCATTAGATCAGTATTGTATTTTTCCAAAAGAAAACTGGGAGAGAGACATAAAGAGATAGTATTCCTACCTCTGTCTTTCTTACAGCTGAATCAAAAAGACTTTACAAAGCAAACTTTGCGTGTCTAAAAGGGGTATTAAAGGTATATAAAGGGTGTCCCAACAAGAACGCAAGATTTAAATTTGGCGCCATTCGAAGTGTCATTGTTTGACATTTGAACAATTGTTATTGTTTGCTAGTAGAAGGTACGAGGTTAGTAAAAATGGAGCGCTACACGAATGAACAACGCATTCTCATTGTGAAATTGTTTTACCAAAATGGTGAAAGTTTTGCGGCTACAGTTCGCAAATTTGCGATCAATTTGGGGTCACAATAATGCTCCAAAAGAGTCAACTGTAAAGACATTAATGGATAAATTTGCCGAAACTGGGTCTGTTAGTGATGTAAAGACAACAACGCACCTTCGACCAGGTCGATCGACCGAAAATGTCGCAGCTGTACGTGATGATGTTGCTCAAACGCGGGTCAAGCGCAACCAGTCAATGGTGTTCGGTATCGTGAAATGATAACCAGTTTTTTCGTGCCTAGAATTGAGGGCATGTGGTTTCAACAAGACGGCGCCACATGTCATACAGCCAGAGAAACATTTCAATTGCTACATCAGTCATTTCCCGGTCGTGTTATTTCGCGTTTTGGAGACAGATGTGCAATCGCTTTACGTGAGTACCTGCCATTACGGCCTAATCTCACGTGTGCCAAAGCACCGGGTGTGGGTTAGACGCCAGACCAACGCCCCCATGCACCTTTTTAGAATGAACCTATGGCCCATTCCATAGGGCACATAGGTTGCAATCTTTGAATATAGTTATCCCTGTATTATATTCAATTACCTTGCTGAGGTAATTTGAGCTATCTAAACTCTGCTGCTATGTCCGTGCCCATAGCAGCTTCTGTTGAATGGCAACAGCACCTAGAACAGTGTCTGGCTGACCGCGTCACACCAACCACTAGCATTGATTTAACACTGGGAAGCCAAGACTATTCTCCCAGCGATGTTTGGTAGCAAACCACAACCACCACGATAATTCTCCGGCTTCCACGCTTAGGTGGTGTGTATACACCTAAGCGAGGTCCCCAAGAAAATTCCTCAACCATTGCCGGCACAGCTAACCACTCATCCATAAAGAACGCATGCCTGGGTCGCCAAATAACCAGTGCCTACTCCCCACTTACCAAAATCATCCCTTTAACCCCTTAGGGGTCTACCCCTTTGGGGTAGGACGAACTCGGCATTTTAGCAAAGGAAACTGACGACCGCTACATGCACTCAAAACTTCAGAGCAGCGAGGACCACTTACGCGAGAAGAATGCAAGCTCGCCACCAAGATCCTGTGCCTACTACAATCGATCATGCTTGATAAACGCCCCTTAACCCAGAGGGTGTGACGCACAACTATTTTAGCACAGAATCTTGACAACCGCAATGCATTTATCTCTAAGCAGCCCAGCTGTCGGGCAACCGGCACCCGTGGTACCAGAAGTAGCCTCTGGTTAGACCTCGAAGTTCCACCACAAGGGCTTCACCTCTATCGTCTTTTGAACTCAGGGGCAATTCTAGGTGACGCTGCACCTAGCTGGCAACAACGGGCGTACAATATTTGTTTTCCTTTTATAAATATGTGCACATCCGTTACTCTGTTTATATTCAGAGATTGGGTAGTAACACATAAGTTTTACGGGTAATGAGCCAAAGGTCCGCCAGCGGAAAAAGCTACATTACCCTAGCTGGGGCCCCGGGATTGCCACACCCGTAGTCTACAGAATTAATCCATACACTCCCCTGGGGGTCGTTTTGGAGACTAGAATTGGCCGCCTAGATCGTGCGATTTAACACCATTAGACTTTTTTCTTTGGGGTTTTTTGAAGTCGATGGTTAACGCGAATAAGCCGACGACGACTCAAGCCTTAAAAGAGGAAATTGGACGCTGCATTAATGAAATACCGCAGCATTTATGCAAAACGGCTATTGAAAATTTCATTAAAAGATCGCGTGTGTGCCAGCAAAGCCGCGGCGGCCATCTGCCCGATTTGTTGTTCCACACATAACCTCATTTTGTCTACTTTACGATATCATAAAGTTTCACGATTTTTTTTTAAATATCTGTGTTTTATTTAAAATTTAAATCTTGCGTTCTTCTTGGGACATCCTTTAGAAAAGCGAGTCCTAGCCTTTATGGGTTAGGTTGAAATTTTGCTCTAGAATTTCATCATGTTTGTTGGTTGTTTAAACTGGTTGTGAAAATCTGGAGTCAGTGTAATAAACTTTAAATTTTCACGTCTGGCCCGATAGTAGGCCCCAAGATGTTGCTAATACAGCAGCGTTTAATATCCCAAAGAGTATCTGTCACAATCAAAAGTAACGATTGCCAGTGTTGGAAGTTCTTAATTTCTGTTTCAATTGAATTAAATTTAAGAGTTCTCTGACTCATAATCCCCAAAGCCATACTAAGCTCTCTGCGTATCTATGGATGCCAGAAGGGAAACGGAACTAAAGATTTGAAGCAGTCTAACCTTAAGTTTTGCTATGTTATGCTTTCCCATTTCATAGGGAAATTTGAGCCAGAAAGTTTCTATATAGATTTTTCATTTTGTCACCTGCATAGACACACACTACTTATACATATTTAGAGTTAGAATAACTTAACATAACTTAATTTAGGTATGTGTGGTATAGTGATATAAATACAAATATGTTGGTACCCGGCAGTTTTCAAGCGATCGGTGTTAAATAAACTCTTACGAGATCTTTTGATAATTTTAATATAATAATTTTTGGACAAATATACTCTGTCATATGTGTATCATTCCTTAAACTATTCTATTGATTTATTTTAAGTGGATCTCTTGACAGCTCTTCTCTAATCTATAGAGTGTAACCACTCGAAGTGTAAAATAAATGTATTTGCATGTGCATGCAGCAGATTGTAGTCTACTGTCACGGTTTCCCATAAAAACTTTTTTAAATTTTAATGGCAACTTTATAGTCTTATTTTTTATTTTATTTTATTTTATTTTATTTTATTTTTCAATTTTGTTAATATTTTTTATACGCTTTTAAGTAGATTTAGTTGTTGCTGTTTATGTTTTATGTTTGTGTTGTGTGTGTGTGTGTGTGTGTGTGTGTAAAGTTTATGCAAAATTTATACTTTTGCTCTTAGAGAATTTTAATATTTTTATTCTATTTTATCATTTTGAAAGTTTTTCAAACAATATTCTGGTTGTGTTTCTTGTGTTTTAAAATGCTACAAATCATGTACTTTTTCTGTCTTGAGTTTGGCAAAATTTTTACAGCTTGTGTGGGAGTATTTGTGAGTAGAAAGAAGGGCGCCCCGTGCATGTTGGCAAGGGAGTGGGCATGTATGTGCATGTTTGTGTGTGTGTGTGTGTGTGTGTGGTTTTATGATTTTTGTTGCATATAAATTTTGTAACATTTTTGTTGGTTGAGTTAAAAGTCGAATATTTGCTGCTGTCATCAACTTTGTTGACAAAATAAGTGGGCTGATGTTTGTAGTTTTGCATCTCTAGTTTTTCTTTTTATTTTCTTAGCAAATTTAATGGAGTTTGTTATTTGACATTATTTATGTGTAGCTTTTTTGCTGCTTATTCGATTTGTCAATGTTTTTCTTTTGGTAATAGAAAGATTAAATTTGTTATCTTGAGATTATTTAGCAAAACAATATCAATTTCTAATGGTATATATTTTCTTAAAAATGAAAAATATCAAGGATTTCTTTATAATTAGACACAAGTACATATAAGAAATTTAATATAAATATGGAAACGTTTGCTTTTTCAGGTCATTCCTGGAACTTATTGCTAAAAAATGAAAAAAAAACCTATATGACAAGAAGTAATGTACTTTTTAATGAATTAAAATTAAAATCTAGTCAAAAATGTGTGTTGATATCGAGGGTTTATTAAAAGTTATAAGCAGTTGAGAGCACCTAATATGCAATCGTCTTCAATGTTACATACACTAAAAAAAGAAACTAACTGAAACTTTGAAAAATTTTCTAAATTTGAGTAAAAAAAGTTGTTGTATGGCGCCAAAGCTATTTTTTACTTGAAACCAATAAAATATTTACTAAATTTCTAGCTCATTAATGAACTAGTTTATAGTAATTATATTTTTATATTTAAGTAAAATTTTTCTAAAATTAATTAAAATTTTCCAATAAAATTCGGAGCTTCGTAAAAACATTTTTTCATCTTTCTTTCAAAGTTTTTTTATATCTTTAATTCTGGTAATTATTTTTATTTTTAATGAAATTCTATACCACATGCTATGTTTTTAGGGTTCCGTACACCAAAGATGAAAAGGAACCCTATTGTTTTCGCTACGCTGTCCGTCTGTCTGTCTGTCCGTCACACGGTATTTTCTCAGGAACCGTAAGAGCTACGGACCTGAAATTTGGACACAGTATGTAGAACCTTGGTCGCTACAACAACAAATACATGAGAATTAAAAACTAAAGGGTGTTCCAAAACGAGCAACGAAAAATTTTAAAATCCCATGTAATATACATACATATTTGAAATTTGTAAAGTTAGTGTATTTTTATACAGACTACAACAATTAACACTAAAATTTAAAAAAATTAAAATTAAACGGTGGTCCATCAGTTAATACAATTTTGACTATGTAATTTTGACAATTTGCTATATCTTGGAAACCGTAAGAGGCAAACACTTGAAATTTTCAAAAACGGTAAAACTAAAAAACCGAAAATTATAAAATCGCCGAACCAAAAAAAAAATCGCCAAAAATTAAAAAAAATCGCCAAAACGAAAAAAATCGCCAAAATTAAAAAAAATTCTAACACTAAAATAAATCGCCAAATTCGAAAAAATCGCCAAAATGAAAAAAACGCCAATATGAAAAAAAACGCCAAAAATCGAAAAAAATCGCCAAAACGCGAAAATGTCGCCAAAACTAAAAAAAAATTTAAATAAAAAAAATTGCAAAAATGAAAAAAATCGCCAAAAATAAAAAAAAATCGCCAAAATGAAAAAAACGCCAAAAACCGAAAAAAAATCGCCAAAACAAGAAAATAAAGTGTCAAAACTAAAAAAGGAGCCAAAACTTAAAAAAATCGCCAAAACTTGAAATTTTCAAAAACGGTAAAACTAAAAAACCGAGAATTATAAAATCGTCAAACCAAAAAAAAAATCGCCAAAAATTAAAAAAAATCTCCAAAACGAAAAAAATCGCCAAAATTAAAAAAAAATTCTAACACTAAAATAAATCGCCAAATTCGAAAAAATCGCCAAAATGAAAAAAAATGCAAAAAAATCGAAAAAATCGCATTTACGCGAAAATGTCGCCAAAACTAAAATAAAATTTAAATCAAAAAAATCTCAAAAATGAAAAAAATCGCCAAAAATAAAAAAAAATTGCCAAAATGAAAAAACGCCAAAAACCGAAAAAATCGCCAAAACAAGAACATAAAGTGTCAAAACTAAAAAAAAGAGCCAAAATTGAAAAAAATCGCCAAAACCGAAAAAACGCAAAAACCGCCAAAAAAAACCCAAAAGACCCCAAAAGCGAAAAAAATGCCAAACTATATATTATATAGGATGAAGTTTGTATTAAATTACATATCTAGTGTTCGTACGGAACCCTTCGTGCGCGAGTCAGAGTCGCACTTTAATGAATTTATTTTATCTTCATATTATGTTCTTAATTAATTCACCATACATACATACTAATTCTTTGAGAGCAGACAAGTATTGAACCAACAACCTTCTGACTGATAGGCAAGCACTCTAACCACTCTACCTAACAGGGCAGCCTGAATAAGCATTGAAATTTTAGAGTTTTTAAATTTTATTTTATTTTCAAAAAAATATATTTCAAGTTCAAATGTTCCTCGGAAATATGAAAAATTTACTTAGATTTTTTGCTTAATGCAAATAAAAGATATATTCTATAATTTAAAGAAAAAATACTTAAAATTGGTAAATATATTTCTCAACCTTAGAATACCTTTTTATATCTTTCAAGTAAGTCAAATTTGATGAACTAATCAGGAGTAAATCATTTCCTAGGGCTTATTTTTTGATTTAAAGCAAGATTGACTATTTCGAAGGATACAATTTCCCTAAACTTTTAAGCCCTTTTCAATTTTTGGTAAATATTTCCTTAAAGCCAGTAAGCTTATCTTTGAATGTGAGAATTTTCGTGTGTATTTTTATGAACTATTTTTAAGGAAATGAAGTTTGTATTTTTTAGTCATATTAAGTAATTTTTACTAGATTTTTGTAAAAATTTACTTAAACTTAGAAAAAATTACTTAAATTTAGAAATATTTTTTTATTAAATTTAGAAACCCTTTTTTATAATAGTATATGTCTTTTTTTTTGAGTGTACTGAGTGAGAATTATATAACAATAGCCTTGTATTTTTAAATATAAAGAAACTTCTGCATATAACCAGCCTTATTCTAGTTGTCGACATCGATGTCACTTTAACACAATACCAAAAAATTTGGGCTAGTTTACTCGCCCTCGAGAACAATTTTGTGCTACTCACAATTTATTTCCGTTCCCTAAGGTCTAGAAAATAGCATAAACCGGCCAAGAGGAGTCAGTTGTTTTCGACAACGGATACACAAAACCATCAATATTTTGGCAATGTGTTAAAGTGACATCGATGTCGACCAACTGGACTAAGAGTGAATATTTTGTTTGCAACAAATTATTGCCTACTTTTAGGAACTGCAAATTAAAAAATACTCGAACTTAAAATATACGCCGTTATGTCTTGTGTCCTGTTTGTTTTAATTCTTTTTTATTGCATTTTCTCTTGCATATTTTCTGTCAACGCGCTGCCTACAGCTTGTACGTGTTTCACTGACGGTTGATAATTAACTCTTTAGTAAATTAACTTTTTTTCTTCTAACTATCTGGTGGACAAGTTTTTATTCTCATACAAACTAAAAGTAACCATTACATTTTAAGAAAACTTTTCCCTCGCTATTTATAAAGAAATGAATATTTCTTTAAATGCATGTAAATATAAATAAAAAAAAAACCTTAAAAAGTTTTTTTACTTCCTCTCCGATTTTCATGTAAACTGCATTTTAATTTTTTTGTAGTAAAATAAAAGTAAAACTACAAGGAAACATAATTAATTAAGTGAAGTTTTAATATCGTAAAATGCAAACACGGATTTCTGTGTTTTAAGTGAGTCCATAGGAATTTTTCAACAAAATAAAATAAGCAACTGGAAAAATATTTAATTTATTATTTTCGGTGAATGGGAGGCCTAAAAATTCAATATTTAGGTCTGATTCATTCATGTAGCTGAAATCGCTTGGGTGCCTATTTTATTAATTTTGGTACATTTTTCGCTTTTTAATGCGATATTTTAGGCGCCTAAATTACATGTTTTAAATGCATGAAGTTCTTGTCCCTGTTCATTAGCATTATAATTTTTATAAATAACAGCCCATGTCAAAAAATTTAATTACACCTATCCCTCGATTTACACGATAGATACGTTCCTGAGAAAGTCGTGTAAATCGAAATTTTAAATTTTTGTATGAAAAATCGTGTATATCGAATATAAAGGCAGAATCGCGTAAAAAAATTGGTTTTATTAAGAAATTATATATGTATTTCAACTTAGTTTTTAAAACTCAAAACCCATAAAAAATCGTGTAAATCGAGGTATATCATAAATTTCTCAATTTACACGACAACCAAAATAATCGTGTAAAAGTGAAAAAAAGTATCATGTAAATCGAAAAATAAGTGTATTTTTTAGATCTCCAACTTATATATCATAGGTTTGTGTCTAAAATGAACAAATGAACAACTTGGACCCAGCTCTATTATTTTTAGTAGAGCCAAAAAAGTTGTTTTTGAATAGAGCTGGGTCGAACACGTTCATTCGTTTATTTTAGACACAAACCTAATTCATTTATATTTTTGATCAAAGGTTTGTGGCAAAAATGAACGAATGAACGAGTTGGACATAGCTCTATTCAAACAGAACTTATTTAAAAAAAAAGGTAGAAGTTGTGTTGTTGTTTTAGAAAAACAATTGTAGAGAATGAGACTTATCATATATGTATGTATGTATATAAGAGTTAGGGTTCAAACCAGACTTTAATGTCCTAGCGGACCTCAATTTTCCTATACATATGTATATTTTCATTTAATTTGCTTGAGGCTTGAATAGATATAAATCTTATTCGCCTTCAAAGAAATAACTTTTTTTATTTATTTTATATAAAATTTTATTAGTTCAATTCAAAAACAAGAAGAATGACAATTAATAAAAATATGTATCGCCGTTTATTAGGGTTTCTAATTTCCCGGACTTTTCCAATTCCCGGGAATAGAGAAAAAATATATTTTATTCCCGGGAATTCCCGGGAATTTCGAAAACATACATATGAATTTAATTAAATGGCCTCAATGAAAACTATAATTTTATGGAAAAAAAACATACAACATTTAACATTTAAGAAATATATTATTTGAGTTTATTTTAATTGAAATTTATTTGCTGGTGGTTAAGCTATGTCTTTGATTTTCAAAAATATTATTATATGTATGTGAATTCTCAAATAGTTCTTAAAGGTCTTTGCATAACATAAGAGGTTTGTGACTGTTCCAAATGTATGGTTGAAGTCTACTGATGCTTTGACTAAGCACCAATGAAGTAAATAGGTAATGCTTAACCAACCGCAAATAAATTTCTATTAAAATACAACATTTAAATTAAAATCAAAATAACTTCATTCGTTCATTTCAAGAACAACAATATTTCAAAAACAAAAATAAATATATTCATATGCTGTGAGTTATAGCATGGATGGAAATTAGATCTACATCTGTCAATCTAGATACTATTTCCTATAAAGAGTTTTTAGGGTGAAAATATTTCGTAACTTTTGAAGTTGTTGGTCTCATCTCGGAAACTTCTGTTACATCGTTACAAAATTGTACTTCTAAGTAATAAAATAACGAACAGCAATGTAAAACAAGCAAATTCCATAAAGGTAAATATTAAATTCCCGTTGAAAATTTCCCAGGATTTTCAAAAAATAATTCCCGGGAATTCCCGGGATTTTTTTTCCGCGTAGAAACTCTACCTTTTATACAATTTTCAAAAATTAGTGTACTGATTTAAAAGGTAACTAGATTAAATTATTTTAAAAAATTATTCAGTTGTAATATTTAATCAATTATAACACATTGAGCAAAATTGAAGAATATACAATGAATAACGAAACTGTCTAAAAGGTTAAATCTTAAGAAACGTAAAATATATAGTTAAAATAAAATTATAAATAGACAACAAAATAACTTCTGCTACACAATTATGTATGTATATACGTCCATATTTTTAAAAATTTTCCTATTTAGAACTTAAAAAGCATTTAAAATATAAAAATTTGAAAAATATATCGCGCCATAACTGTCAAAAGAGCTTAAGCGACATAATATTCAAACATGATTTTTTGGCCAAAATCGATTATTTGATATCGTAAATAACCGATTTTCATCACAAAAAAAAAAGAAGAGAGGTATCTTAGGACACCCGGTTATAGCTTTGCTGCTTATTTATATATGTAAAACAAATTTCATGTGTGAAATAAAAATGCAATAAAATTATATTATATGATGATTTAAAATTCTCTTTAGATATTTCAAAAAGTTTCCATTTATTTTCCATTATTTTCTTTTTTAGCGACGTACGATTAAATTAATGTAGTGTTTGTGGCCGGTGGCGGCTGTTAGCCAGCTTACAGCCGATTGCTTTGTGCTCATATGCAAAAACACAGCAAAAACAAATTGAACAATCGTTCTCATTGTTATTGTTTCACTCACTTTAAAGAATGAAACAAAGCTAAATCAAATAATTTCTCTCGTTTATTTTCATAATCCGCTTTTAAGTACAATGAAATCAAAACAAAAATAAATTTATCATTGTAATAGTGTCGATTATTTTTGTTACGAAAAGCACGTCCTAACTCCTGTATCGCCCAATAAATATCAAAACTATAAAAATTGGGATAAAAAATGTTGGCGTTTAAGCGTTTTGTGCGGTTATGGCTCGATATGTAGTTTGTTATTCTTGAAAACCACAGATATTGTTATTTTATTTGGTCATGCGATCCACTGTGCCACATTAGCAACCCAGCTACTTGCAAGAGTTTGAAGCATCATTATAACTGCCTTATATTGATGTACAACTTATTCTAACAAGAAAAATTCACTAAATATTTAATTTAAAATTTTGTTGGGTTTCATGTTTCTCATTTCTTCTTGTTGCTTGTAATCCAAATACTCGCAATTTTTGACCACGCTCAACTAAAGTAAAAGTTATGAAAATATTTTTTTTTATTTAAGTTTTACATTTGCAATATGAAGGCATGAATAGACAAGAAGTTTATTCCTTTTTATTTTCTTGTTAGTTTGATGATGCAACAACTAACTAAACAAGCAACTAACTAAAACAACTAAGCGTTGAAGTTGAAGTGATGTTAATTTGAATTGGTTGCAATATATCCCTGAAAGAGTTATTCAATTTCGTTGTTTTTTATTCTCCTAAGATGATTTTTAGTTTCTTAATTTCTTATTTAGTTGCACAACAAGAACAAAATCTTAATAATTAATTTTTAACAAACTGTTTGCCAATTTTAAACTTTTTATGGTTGTTGTTAAAACAAAAACTATCTGTGTAGCTGGACTTGAAATGCCATTTGCAGCAATACTTAGTGCTTGCAGAAAAGTTGCAAAAAGTAGCAATTTATTTTACAAGTTGTTGCTGTTGGTAAAAGTGTTTTCTATGTGAAATTTATATACATATAATGTTTTGTAATATTGTCTGGTTATATTTCGTGTATTCTGTCATATTAAAAGCAGTTTAGCTATTTACTTTTTGGCAATTTATATTTTTTGAGAAAATCCAATTATAAGTTTTTTAGTGTTACTGATTATAATAATTAGTTAGTAATTCGAGCTGAAAATTATTATAATAAAAATTTAAATAAAAAAATTTTAAATAAAAAAATTTAACGACAAATTAATTAATTTCAACTTTTTAACGACTTTTTAAATAACGAAAAAAAAATTTTATAGCTATGCTATTTATTGCTCAATACAGGAGTTAGAACGTATTATATTCGTAACAAAAATAATTGACACTATTGCAGTTATAAATTTCGTTTTGTTTTGATTTCTTTGCACTTAAAAGCAGAGTACGAATATAAACGAAAAAAATTGTTTGATTTTGTTTTGTTTCTTTCTTTGAAGCGAGTGAAACGAAAACATTGAGAACTATTGCTCAAATTGTTTTTTTACACTCAGGGAAAACTGCTTAAAAATAGGAACGCATCACATGAACTCAATAATTTTAAATATAATAAAAAACTGCATATTGAGATACTTCAAAATAAATAAAATTAATAAATTAATATTTTTGCATATTGAAATAAGAAATTTCAACATGACTATGTAGACTTTCTTTAATGTTTGTTATTAATTCAATATAGTTTTTATTGATTTTAAGCTATTTTTTTCTGTGTGTGTATTGTTAGTCTTCTATTGGGAATTGTTAAAATTTATTTTTAACATTTATTAAGGCACTAATAATATCAAATTATTATTTTATTTATTCACGGAAATATTTCTTTATTATAAATACATTGAAATTGAGTATTGAGGGGTTTAGCTGGATCGTTTGTGCATTACACTGTTGGTAATGGACATGAGCACAATCTCCGGCTGATTGGCTGTAAGCCGGTTCACCCGCCACCGGCCGCTAGGAAACAATACATTAATTTAAGCGTACACCGCTAGGAAAGATAATAATGGGAACTAAATGGAAACGTTTCGAAATATTTGCGGAGAATTTGACATCATCATATACTCGTAATATAATTTTATTGCATTGATACTTCACACAAAAAAAGTTTTTTTATATAACTTGCCAACATACCTATAACCGGGTGTCCTAAGACACCTCTCTTCCAATTTTTTTGATGTGTAAACATCTATACGCTAGGGGGTAAAAATCTATTTCACTGAGATTTCTTTGCTGAGATGCACACAGCGTTGTCACATCGGTGTGAGCTATGTATGAGTGTATTAGTGTTTGAAAGAAGCAATACAAACTTATTTAAAATATTGTAAATACATCGGAATTTGGTAGTTTTTGTTTGCTAGGGTCGTTAGGTTTTTTGCTTTATTAGGGTTCCGTACACCAAAGATGAAAATGAACCCTATTGTTTTCGCTACGCTGTCCGTTCCTCTGTTACAGGGTATTTCCTCGAGAACCGTAAGAGCTACGGACCTGAAATTCGGACACAGTGTGTAGACATTTGACCGCTACAACAGCAAATGTATGAGAGTTAAAACTTAAAGGGTGTTCCAAAACGAGCAACGAAAAATATTAAAATCCCATTTAACATACATACACTTGAATTTTGTAAAGTTAGTGTATTTTTATACAGACTACAACAATTAACAGTAAATTAAAAAAAATTAAATTAAAGGGTGTTCCATCAGTTAATACAATTTTGACTTTGTAACTTTGACAACTTGCTGTATCTTGGAAACAGTAAGAGCAAAACTCTTAAAATTTTCAAAAACGGTAAAACTAAAAAATCCAAAAAATTATAAAATCGCCAAATCTAAAAAAAAATCGCTAAAACCGAAAAAAGCACCAAATTAAAAAAATTCTAGGACTAAAATAAATCGCAAAAACCGGAAAAATCGTCAAAATGAAAAAATCGCCAAAGTGAGAAAAAATCCAAAAACAGAAAAAAATCGCCAAAATAAAAAAAAACCCAAAAACAAAAAAAAACGACAAAATGAAAAAACCCCAAAAACAGAAAAAAGTCGCCAAAATGGAAAAAATCGTCAAAATGAAAGAATTTCGAAAATTAAAAGAACCCAAAAAGAGAAAAAAAAACCGCCAAAAAGAGAAAAAAGCGACAAAGCTGAAAAAATCGTTTAAACTGGAAAAACTTAAAAAGGAAAAAAGCCACATCAAAAAAAAATGCTCAAAACCGAATGTACAGAATCCTTCGTGCGCGAGTCAAAAGTCGCACTTTACTGAATTTATTATAATTGCAATGCGTACACAACAACAAGAACAGCAACAACTAAACGCTGAACAACAGGAATTAAAAAGTAAAAAGTAAAAGTAAAGGAATTTATTTACCATAGATGAGCACTGCAGTACCACTAAAATTTCAGTAAAAATAATAAAAAAAAAGCGCCAAAAACCGAAAAAACGCAATAAAAGAAAAAAAGCCAAAACTATTTGTTATATAGGCTAAAGTGCCCGCACGGAACCCTTCGTGCGCTGGTCAAAGTCGCACTTTACTGAATTTATTATTAATTGTCGTACATTAAGTTATCGTAGGCAAATAAAAACAAATAAATAAAATGAATACAAAAACATTTAATTTTAATAGCTTTTAAAAAGATTTTTTGCACTTTTAATAAGAAATTTACTAAAACAAAGCAAAATAAGTAAAACAAAAACCTAAACTTGTCAAACTAAAAGTCTTCATCGTCTTTGAGATTGTCATTCATACGGACAACAAGAAGTACAGAGAAACTTAACAGCTTCATATAAACACCATCTTGTGTGCAATAGTAGCTACTAATTTTCACTAACATATAATTGTGCTAGCGCTATATAATTAGTTCGAAAACCACATGCATTACATTTCATTAAACAGCAGTGTGCCCATTTAGTAACCAAATAAGTTAAATAAAACAAACAAAAACCAGCAAATTTATATGTATTTACAATATTGAAAGTTTTGATACTTTTAATTGATTAATTAAAAAATATTACTAAAAGCATAGTACTTCCAACATAAGAACATTTTTCATTACTAGATGTTTACACATCTCCCCTGTGATCGGACTCACATTGCTTTTTTTTTTTTTTTTTTTTTTTTTTTTTTTTTTTTTTGAAAATGTAATAATATTTAAAATTTATTTACTTTTCATCATGTTTGAAAGAAACTAAATACGAAATTTATTTGCTGGTGGTTCAGCGTTGTATATATTGCATTTCATTGTTGCTGTAAAAAATCATCAGTAGACTTCAACCACACATTTTGAATAGTCACAAACCTCTTATATTATGCACAGACTTTCAAGAACTACTTGCGAATTCACAAATAATATTATTTTTGAAAATCACAAAAGAAAAATAAGAGTAGTAGGCTTAGAAACTAATAATTACAAAAAACGCAGCGGTATGTCGAATAATAAATTTCTTAGAAACTAAATACGTTCTCATATTTATTATTTGATTAGACTCTAAAGTTCGTAGCGCTCTGTAAGCCAAATTACATGTGATAATTGTTAATGAACAAATAACATTAAAGTTAATTCTAAACATTCTGACAAACACTAGCAGAACGGAACAACTAGCTGTTATTTGAATGCCGCAGCACCTACATCAGCATCGAAATCCATGTGTAATATAACGAACCGATTTTCAGAAAAAATTAAGGGTTTCTCTGGAGTTTGGTAGCATTTTTTTATTTTTTTTTTTAAATCGAAGTGGGGAAATTTGCTCTCCGTCGGACAGTGGAGAGAATGGTAGAGAAAGTGGCGATTAATTCATAGAATTCGTAATTTTAAAGTGTTGTTATTTTTTATTGATGAATATTAATAAATACATAAAAATCCAGTATCTAAAAAAATTTTTAACCTTTTATGGGCTTTTTTGTATCAAGGAGAAAAATGGTATTATTTGACCATTTTTGCTGTAACTTTGGAACGAAAAAAGATAAATTAGTAAATTAAATTGTAAATTAGAAATATATTCAACAGTTTTGATTTTATTCTCAACTAATATAAAATAATAAATATTGGATCCACTGTCTATTGCAAATATAATGCAACTTTGAACGGCACGTTAAAAGTAGGATTTTGTGTGCCTTTAAAAAAATATATTTTTTTTTTGTTCAAATAAAAAAAAATTAATATTTAATATGTATTTTTCACATTGATTTTTAGCAACTCGAATTCTCTCACAAAAACCTTCATAACTCAAAAATCGCACAAATGCGCAAACAGGTATTCTGGGATTTATTAGCTAAAATCTTATATTTTAAGAGCATAAAAGCATTTTTCCTTGCACTCATCCGCAAAGTTGTTGAAACTCAATGTTTATATCAAAAATGCCATATTTTTAGAGCAATTTAATCTTTTTTTTTAATATTTCTAAAACATTTATCTAAAGAAAAAATAATTTTTTAAATGCTCATATACCTGAAGTTGACGGCGCCATTATAAAACTTTTACTTATAGAAGTCTTAACAAAAACTATAATCACTTGAAATGTCAAAATTTTCTCTTTTAATCAATGCGCGCAAAAATAACTAAAATTATTGAACTTTGACCACACACTGCAAATAAAGTAAACTGCCAAGAACTTTTATTTTTGCATTTAGTGATGTAGAATTTCATCAACTTTCATATGGTACCAAATACGGTTGTGAAAGTTAAAGTTCATCTTTTGAATTAAACGCCACTTCTGAAGGCTTTCACCCCACAGTGCATCGGTTGTAAATTGATTTTGAAAATTCTTTATGTTGTCTGCAAGGGATTGCTTACTGTTAAATCCCATATATTTTTTTTTCAAAATCGGAGGCAAAAATTGGTTTTCCATGCACAACACATTTGTAAAGCGATTTTCAAAAAATTTTTCTTAAAGAATTTGTACCCACTTTGGTCCCATAATCTGTTTACGCAAATCGAAGGGGAAATTTTTCTCCCCCAACTATGTCATGTGTCAACCGGCTTTCTGAATTTTTTTTTTTTCAAGATTTTGCTTGAAGTTTGTTTCTACATTGTTTGTTACAATTGGTCTTGCGTAAGTGTGAATGCAAAATATCGTAGCTCTTTTTTTTGGGATTATGTATGCATTTTGTTATTATATTTTAAAGAAAAGCTACGATATTTGGCATTTACACTCATGCAAGACCATTTGCATCGAACAACGAATACCGCCATTGAAAATTATTGTTGAAGGGTATAGCTTTTTTCTAGCTTTAGGAACTAGCTATACAAATATTATATATTTGATTATTATCGTATTTAGACCACAATAAAATGAAAATTAATCGTTTATGAATCAAAGCAAGCATGTGAATTAAAATTATTTATTTTAATTTTGCTCATAAACAAAACGTTGCAACAAATGTGCAAAGCTTTTGTCTTTGCAGGAAATTTTTTCGAATTGTGTTGCTTATTTTCATGCCGTGCTTAAAAATAATCTCAAAATAACCTCAATAATAAAAAAATTTTACACATGGATTTTTATTTTCTTTATATTCATATAAATTTTTATTCATATAAATACATACATACATATTTTTATCTTTGTGTATTAACTTTCCCTTTTTCTTTAACTTTCTTTTCAGGTATGTGCTCTGATGTTTCTTGTGAAAGATTTTTATTAAAAGTTATAGCCTTAAACCATGGTAGTTATTTATGTATGTAAGCCAAAAATTAAACTGAACTTAACCTCTTTCCTTTGAGCAATTTAAGTAAGAGAAAGAGAAATACAAAACGTTAAAAGGGGTAAATAATGAAATGTCTGAAAATTAAATACAACACAAGGTCATAATTGAAAAATACACATAAACCACGCGTAAAACATATAAGGATGGAAGCTTTCCTGAATTTAAGCCTTAGTTTTGTTATTAAGGGCCAAATTTAGTCATTAAATTATTACTAAACTGAAATGATAACTATTGTTTAACTAATACTAATAATAATCACCGTGCATTGCTTAGCTAAAGTTCTTAATACGAGCAAAGAATGGTAACCATATTAAACTTTTAAGTTTTACGTATTGGCAGCTCTGCTATAGCATGTAGTTTTTATTTACATTTGCTATATTATTTCTTAAAAATGATTAAAATAGTGCTCGCTTGTCTAACTCTATATTGAATTAGTGCTGAAATTGGTTTAGAAAAACCAAATTTAATAGAAAATTAAATAAAAAGAATGTGTTACAGCTAAATAGAAAAAAGAAACTTGGCAACGTATGTGTAAAATGTGTATAAAATTTTTCATAAAAATACAATACTAATAAAGTTTACAACGAATCAGCTGTTGTCTAACTATTTGTTAACTAATGGTAAAAAAAGAGCTTTCAATCAAATATTATTGGTTAAACGATTGCTATTACACAGAGAAAAAACTGCCTCATAGAATCAATAAGATTTTCTCTATGAAACATTTTTAGGCTAAGGGGTATCCCAGCAGAAAGAAGCAAAGATTTTTTCATAGAGATTCCTTATTGTTTTTATGTGGTAAATCTTATTAATTTTATCAAGAAGACAACCACATAAAATCAAGAAGAAATCTTATTATTCCAAAATTTTTTTTACTCAATTTCCGTTATTTTTGGCACCAAAAAACAATCCATAGAGAAAAACTTCTTGATTCTATTAGGTTTTCTTATAAATTGTAAACTATATGGATTTCTTATTGATTTTATTAGGTTGCCTTATTGATTTTTTTAAAAAGGTTTTCTTCTTGATTTTATTAAGCTATCTTATTGATTTATTCAATAAGGGTTTCTTCTTGATTTTATTAGGTTCCTATATGATTATGTGTAAAGCATCTTATTGATTTTTTTAATAAGGAAATCTTCTTGATTTTATGAGGTGTCTTGTTATTTCATATCTATAAATAGACACAGACAATGTTTTTTTTCATGATCTTTTTCGTTTTTGTATAAGCATGTTTGCAAAATTATTTCAGTGGTTATTCAGACTGCTTGTTAGCATATTGGTTAGAGTGTTTGTCTATCAGTCAGAAGTTTGCTGGTTCAATGCTTGTCTCCTTTCAAAGTATATGGTATAGAATTTAAATGAAAATATATAAGGAAAAAAAGCACAAAGAATAAAGAAAGACATAATTTTTTTTATTTTATGAGGTCGCCTCATAAAATCAAGAAGAAAACCTTATTAAAAAAATCAATAAGATAACCTCATAAAAACTACAAGATTTCTTCTTGATTTTTTCAAAAAGGTTTTCTCTATGAAATTAATAAGATTTCCTTATTGAAAAAAAAAACCATAGAGATTTCTTATTAATTTTGTTCTATTTTATGAGGTAATTATTAGGCACTGTTTTCTATGTGTAGTTAACTTATGACTGTGAAAATGGACCTTAATCTCGGGAATTTTTTTTCATACAATTTTTGGAAGTCTTCATAAATATTAGGGATGTAACGAATGTTCGCATTCGCAAATGATTCGCTTAGTTTTGCTATTTCCATTCGCATTTGCATTCGTTAAACTGTATGCGAATATTTCAAGCGAATACTAAAGACAACAAAATTTGTACTTCTTTTACGAAAATAGTTTACGATTCCAAACAAAGCTTTAAAATTTTAGCGGAAAACTTTTCTATAAATGATAATTATCATAATGAATCCACAATCTAGCTGTTTTGTAGTCTGTTCAAACCTTTGGAAAAATGTTGAGTACCATTCATTACTTCGTACAGAAAATTTTAAATGCCAACAATATTAACCAGCCCTTGTTTGTTGTAAATTCCATGCGAAACAAGTGCCACGCATATTATTTCGCATGAAATCTTAAAATATTGAAGATATATTTCATATATTTTTGTCCCAAGATGAAAATAGTACTATTTTTCCAAGATTTTTCATGAACAATTCATTCCAATTTTCTTAATATATATTTTGACAGCATTTCACATGAAATGTTGAACAGAGTACCAGGCTTTAGGGCCAAAGTACGAATGGGTTGATTGATTTGTAATTTTTTTTTAATTAAAGACTCAATTTAAATAAAATGCTATTTGTATTGCATCTATTTATACATATAAATACAACTTCATGTTCTTAAAAAAATTAAGTTTCATGTGATTTTTATCGAATTTTAAGTATTTGCATTCGCTTTCGCATTCGCATTCGCTTTCGCAAAAATTCAAATGCATTATTCGTTTTCGCATTCGCATTCGCTAAACTGGTATTCGTTACATCCCTAATAAATATTGAGTTAATCAGTATATAGCCACTAACTTAAGGCTGGTTAAACATTGTAGCTTTTAAATGTCCATGCGCAAACACGACGCACACGCCAAAATACAGAGCATATGAACCCAGTGATGCCAATTTTTTTTTGGCTCTAAAAGCACATCAAATTTCAAAAAAGCACTAAAAGGCGTAATATTGAGTTCTGAAAAGCGTAAAAAGGACTAACGTGAAAAAATAATGAAGATCCAAACGAGAGAAGTTTAATAATGTTTAATATTTTCGAAGCTTTTCTCTATTTAATGAAATATATCAGACGAAAAAGGTATGCTTTACACTGAAAAAATAAATACACCAAGTTTCTATCAAAGTAATTTTAAAGGCCATGATACACTATCATACAAAGTGTTGCGATCTACGAAAAAATACAACACTGGTTAGATGGAGTTTATGAACAGTTTCAAAAGATAATATAAATTAATCACGCCAGGGTTGTATTTTTCGTAGATCGCACGACTTTGTATGATAGTGAATCATGGCTTTAAGAAATACCCAAATATCTTAAAACCACTTCTTGGTGCTTTTACTTAGTTTGGCACTAACGCGTTTTGAGTCTTCAAAAAGCACCGAAAATAGTGCTAAAAACACCAAGTTGGCATCGCTGCGTGGAGCGTGAAAAATCATTATACATTTTTATACTTTACTTAACCCTTTGACACGGGAATTAATTCTGGCTATTGCAAAAGTTTATATATGGTTTTTATTGGTTAAAGAGGCTTCAAAAAACACGTGTAAAAATTTTTGAGGAAAAATTTTTATTGCAAAGTGGGTTTTGAGGATGTTTATTTTAATGTAAAATCCGCTTTTATACGTACAATTTCTCATTTTTTTATTTTTTTGTTGGTTTTTAATTTTTTAGTATATTTACATTTAATTTAGTATATGTATGTGTATTGAAAAATTCATTCAAAAAAAGAAGCGAACAAATTTATTGTAAGATGAAATATACATAAAAAAATAGGATAGCAATAGATTTTTATGAGTACAAGACACAAAATGTCCAAAACTGAGCTAACGTTATTTTACAATTTTACCGCCTCTTAAGAATTTAAACAACAACAAAACAAAGAACCGATAACTGTAAATTAATTGCATATATGCTAAAAATCAAATCAGTGACGGGTTGATAAAGTCAACGTACATTATAATGTACACCACTCGTCAAAGGGTTAAAGCTAAAAAAGTGCATCGTACCTTCGAATAGAGGTGGAAAATCGAAGTTGTATGGTTCTCGTATAATGTACATAGTTATTTAAACTAAAAATTCAAAACAAAATATTTTTAACAAAACAAAACAAAATTAAATATAATTCAGGTTATCAGTTCAATACTAAAATAATTGTATGAAAAATAAGTCAGATCAGCGGAAGAAACTTTCCCGTCATTTTGTTTATGAAAAACAACATATTTAATTTTTTTGGTTTTAGTATTGTATCATATACTATCGATGGTGATTAAAAAATATGGATTGTTTTTCAATATTAATCGACGGCAGAATTAAAACATCGACAGTCATAAAAAAATTAACTATCGATAGTATCGATAGTGCTATCGATAGTTTTCCACCACTACCTTCGAATATAAAGTGTATTTCCTATTAAATTTTTTATTTTTATTTTTTTAATCGAAAGCTTCCATTATCCATTATCGGCCGTATTAAAAAAAACTTAACAAATCTTTGAAAAGCAATGTTAAGTAAAGTTGTATTCAAAAAAAATTATTATATCAAAATTCTAAAGTAGGCACCCACGTTTGTTAAGGCTACTTTAAGTTGATATTTCCAAAATGTGTATTTTGTACCTCAAATATTTTTCTTAATATAGCACATATTGATTCATGTTACATCTGAAAATGAAGCTAGAAGTGCTGGCTCTTATCTTAAATTTATTATTTCTGTCATGTGATGGAAAATATCACTAAATTATCCAACTGATTTGAAATACAAAGCAAAATCCATAAAAAAATATTAAAATAAATACAATAATACAAAAATGTTTTAGTGATGTACATTCAAACAAAACGAATCGAAAAAAGCTGGATACTCAAATACTCATTTCGTTCTAATAAAATAAATTGGGATAATTTTTCTATGTTCATCATATTTTTTTACTTTTACTTCATAAAAATGTTTATCTGTTTTGTTTCCATGTCAGAAGCTTAAATTTTATAAATTAGGTTGCTTAACTTCAAGATAATAAAAATGTATTTAATAAAATAAAAAATTAGTTGAATACTCGAATGAAATTGTATTCGATGTTGTACATCATAAGCTGTGAAATGGTTGTTGAACATGGTGGTGTTACCAGATAGACTTGGGTCGAACTCGGTCACTAGTTCATTTTTGCCACAAACCAATGATCAAACCCATTTAAATTACATGGGTTTGATCATTGGGTTGTTGCAAAAATGAACTAGTGAACGAGTTCGACCCAAGTCTATTACCAGAATTTATTATTAAATCACAAAATAATTAAAGTTGTCTTTTGAATACAATTTCTTAACAAAGCAATGTTAGCCTTAAAGTGCTTGGTAGCTACTATGAACTTTGAAGCTCAAGTAAAATATTTTTTTGAATAAGGGTGTATATTTTCAATATAATATTACTTTATGTAACTTTTACTCGTATACTTAAAAATAAGGTTTTATCCAACTGAATCTAAATTATTTTTAGGTTTTTAACTGTTTTCAAAAAAAGAAGTAGGTTATCCATTCGTCTGTATTTTTTTTCCTTTTTGACATTGTTACTTCATAACTCGGTACATTTTCGACCGATTGTCAAAATTATTATTTTTTGTCTGCGATGGTATAGCTTCCAATTGGTTCGCTTGTAAAAAAGTAGGCGAGGACACGCCCAGAACTGTTTCATTTGATTTTATGATATTCTACTTATTTGATTGCTGCGAAACGTAGCAAACGCCTTTCGGTCTTGTAATTACACAATTTTAAAGTTGGTTCTACTTAACCGATTTTTATATAGTTTTACGAAACTTAACACACACCCTGAGCTCTGAAAAACACACAATCTTATATTAAAAAAAAAAATTAAGCTAATTAAATATGGGCATTTTCACAGAAAAGTCACGTTACATTACTTGGTGACATAGTTTTTTTTTAAAGAAAAATCTTTGTTTTATATTCGTTTTGGATATTGATTTTGAACGTAGGTATTGCTATAATTTACGAGCTTAATTGATTGGTAAGGTAACGTGATGATTACGTAACGTGACTGTGGAAATGTTCATATGCAGTATTCGTAAATGAACCTGAATTTCAGAGTTTTTTTTATGTATCGAAAAAAGGTGTTTTTGGATATAGTTTTTTTTTGTCATAGTTGTATTAAAAAAAAAATAAATAAATAATTATTTATTTATTTAATTATAATTATAATTGAAAAAAATGCTTAGACACAATTTGCCTTTTCTAATTGCCTGTGCAGGCAGGATTTTTTTTATTTTATGGGTGAGAGGTAGTGAGAAGCTTACGGGGTAAAACAGAAGGCACGAAATTAGAATTCGACGGGATTTATGACATTTCTCATTGACTTTTTCGTATTATCAGCATTAAACTTGTTCATAAATGCCAAAAAGGCATGCATAAAAAAGGTTTAATGTAAATGTGCCTGACTTTTAGTAGGGGGGCTTAAAAGAAAATTGTCAAATCAAAGCTGGCTGGTGGAAAATTTGCTAAATTTGACTGCAAAAGTGCTAATATGGTCACACTGCTGATGATAGAGAATAAGCTTTCGCATGATTTTAGTGAAGTTGTTATAATCAAGTTTTCTGCTCCACGTTCTCTATCGACAAATAAAAGAGTTTGAGTTCAGGAAATTTTATTGAAAAATCAGGGTTAAGCAAAAACATTTATTTGAGCTTGCAAAATATTCAAAATAAAACATCATATTCAATATAAAACATATTTTGCATACCCAGCAGCACTTCTATAACAATTTTCATAAATAGAATTCTCTCAGCTGGGAGAGCCATACAATCCTTTTTCCCTCGAATGGATTGCAATGCAAAAGGAACATATCACAATAACTCTTCCATTAATATAAATGTAACCTTAAAATTAAATGATTATCTTTTCTTACTTTAAACTTAATTTTATCTCGTAAAATCAACATGTTATATATTTTATCTTGTATTTATGTTCCGGTTAAAAATTTACAAAACGAAACAACATTCGTTTTCCTTTTTCACTTTCAAAAATATTTTTTTACAAGTTTTCTAGTTTAAGTAGAAAAGTTGTAAGTTACACTTTCACACTCACAACGCATCCGTAGTTTTTACTTTTAGTTGTTAAATCTTCCTGATTTTCATTTCCGTTCTTTTTCTCTTAATAATTTTTTCCATGCTGACTGTATATCTTGTGTTTTTTCTTCTTCTTTCTTTTATTAAAAAGGAAGTACAAGATTATAAGTAACATCTTGTGAAAATTCCTTAAGTTATTAACATTTATGATCTTATATCATAACTTGACCGAATGGGTGGTGGCTTGGCACCCACTTTGACACCTTTTTGTGCTCCTCATCTTCATCAGTCCACAACTAATGGTTTGTGTTAAAGCAAAACAAAATACATTTTCATTTCTGTTAGTTTCTATGGAAAATTTCCCGAAATCATTAATAACTTTTATTAATAAATGACAAGAATACTAATGTTAAATGTTATTTTCTTTTCATACTT
This sequence comes from Tachina grossa, assembly GCA_949987645.1. Lineage (NCBI taxonomy): Eukaryota > Metazoa > Arthropoda > Insecta > Diptera > Tachinidae > Tachina > Tachina grossa. Next base: position 38,809,447 of record OX465278.1, on the reverse strand, counting down.
TTAATGCCTCCAAATGAATGCATCCACATAAAGGGCTGGTGTGGAGGAAATGGCATCAAACGAGAAGTTTTAATGCAAAAGATTATTTTATATGTACGAGTTAAATAATAAATGGTTTTTTTTTTGAAAGGGGTATTAATTAAGGTTGCAAACGATGGTAATTTCGTAAGCATATGCCTCCAACGGAAATTATATATATTATTTTATTTTCTTTAAAGAAAAAATGTTGTATAAATTTCGTCAAGTTCGGTTGAAAATGTAAAGTACTACTAGTCATACTCGTACAAAAACAACTAACTAAATGTCTTTTTTTCATATCTGTGGCCATAAGAAAAAAGTGCTTAAGTTATATTTTACTCTTTTGCAGGAGACCACTTTAAAGCGTTGAAGTCGAGTTTCAGAAATTTATTTATTTTACAGTTAAATTTTTAAATTCTATATTAAGCAAACACTATTCTACACACCTTAAATAATATATCAAAGTTGACATATACCAAAATATAACCCAAATTTAACTAATATTCTAAATGAGATTAGAAGTCTAAAAAAGAAATGCCCCAAGTCAAATTAATTGAGATTTTGCCCTAAGAGGTACTTTCGAATATGCAGATTACGGAGGTACCATTAACTCAAAATCAGCTTATATCGACTTAAGCACTTCTTCCTTTTTGCCACAGCTATAAAAGGGGCGGTGTAATATATTAAATAGTTAGTCTTCATATAAAAGATATTCTTTAAGAGCTTCCTTTCTTGAAATTTAAATAAAAGTGAAAACAAAAGTGAAAGTGTGAGTGGGATGTAATCGATATATGTATTTATTAGTTTTGAAGGCCCATCCATGCCTTTAAATATGGAATTTAATGTGTGTGAAGACATATTTAAATTTAAATAGCAGAGACAAAAAACAAAAAATTTTACAGAGCTCATTTTGCAGTTAAGCACTTACAGTCCTAGTAAAATAAAAAAATATTTTTTTTGGTTGCGAAATCTAGGAACAGGGACTGATACTATACAAAAAAATTAATGGAAAATATAGTCCTAGATCTGAATTCAACAAAAATATCAATAACACAGAAACTTAAATTTAAAAAAGGTCCTGTTTTGGAACGAAAATTGGTCATTGTGGGAAGTAGGAAAAGAGTACATATATTCCACTATATAGAAATGGTACTCCTGATGTCTCGTTAAAGAGCAAATTAAGTGGCATATCTGTAACCATTTTGGGGCTTGGGAATATACATATATTTTGTATATTCCATTAGTATAATTTCATTATTTAGCTCTCGGACCATATTTTCCATTAATTTTTGGGCATAGTACCAGTCCCTCCCTGTTCCTAGATTTCGCCACCGAAATAATATCCCTTTATGTTACTAGGACTGTTAAGTGCTTAACAGTCCGCTGTTAACTGCAAAATGAGCTCTGTAAAATTTTTTTATTTTTGTCTCTGCTAGTTAAACTTAAATTTATCTTCAGACACATTGGAATTTAACAATTGCAAATGTTCGCCACGGATACACTGATTGGCGTGTATCCAAAATGTCCAGTTTTATATGATTATGGCGTATAAATCAGGCCGAAATCACACGCCCATGAAATGCTAAAATGGAGGGCTTATTGGGATTTATATCCTTAAGTTTTGGTTTTTCTTTAAATTGGTTTTTGGTGATAAGACATTAATACTGAAGCATATGTATGGAATATGATTATTTCTTTTTGTTAGAAACATTAGCTTATATCGTTACCTTGATATAGAAAGGCCCTAACTCATATTTTTTATTCGTTTTTGTATATTTGGATAGAAGAACATTTAATGTATCGAAAAATGCAAAAAATTTCGATTGGAAAAAAAATAATGAGTTAAGGCGTTCCTATATTAAGGTAACGATATGTACTCGTTGGAAGTTGTGTATTTCTAAAAATAAATATCTCTGCATATGTGTTAAATGTGTGTATAAAAGAACAAGTATGATACTTTGATATATTCCATTTCAATATTACATGTGTCGATTTGTAAAGATGACAATAAATTTTCATTCATTTGGAAAGTTCACAGATGTTGGTTATTATGCTTGTTCAGTTTTTGTGAAAGTTTTATTGGTTTGGTTTTGCTTACACCTGCTCGTCAATGATAATGTGGACGTGATGCGCTTTAAATTTGCTTAATAAATTTAGGTATCATTTGGATTTGTGTTACAAATAAATTATTCATTTTAGTGTGAATCAATAATCAATTATATCAAATAGTGCTTAAGTGCGGCTCATGACATTGAAAAAGAAAAATGAAATACATATGAATTTTACTTTGATATACATTTTTTTTATAAAATATTTGTTTTCAATTTTATTAATCTATGATATTTTAAACGAAATATAAATATGTACGAGTATAATAAGCCGCTGCAATTGTTTTCAACCGGATAATTAACCAAACTCTCCAACAACTGCTTGAGGATCACGTTCCTGAGAAATAGCTCCAATTTCTTTTAAATATTGGATTTATCGACCTAAATAATATTGTGTGTACAGAAAAAATTATTCCCAAAAAATGTTCAAACAAATATGCGTTTTGAAATATAATTTAGTTTCAGTAAGTATCTTTTACTGTTCCAGTAAATTATTTGTTGTTCCAACTTTATTTTATGTAAAAAACAAAAACTGTATAGAATGAAAATTATCTATATAATGCCAGGAACACAATTGGGACGAACGAGGAATTTCGTCCACATCGACGAATTCGTCTATAAGAATTCGCTGCGTAAATTCGTCGTGTGCAGCACAATAACGACGAATGTACTCAGCGAATTCAGCTCTTATAATTGATAAAGTTGGTTATTGTCAGTGTGACCATATTAGCTAATTTTGGGCAAAATTTAGCTCATTTCTTCTGGATTTAGCTTTAAAATTTTTATTAAGCTCTTAGTTTATTTTTTAGATTTTTTAAAAACTGACTTAATTTTTTTAACCTTTTTTAATGCAAATTGCGTATTCTCTAAAAATGTATTAAAGACATACGTGATATAGCTTAATTTTATTTTAAAATATGGCCACACTGGTTATTGTGTATGTAAAGAGAGATAGAGAGCAAATTGCTTGTTCTCCGTTCGTCGGCGTACAAAATAGAAATAAATCTATCTCAGAGTTCGTCACGCACGACGAATTTCGTTCTAGGGCGATGTTGTGTTCATTTTCATATGAACAAATGTGTTTTATTTTTTATGACGAAAGTTCGCACCGAAAAATTCGTCGCTCGTCCCAATTGTGTTCCTAGCATAAAGTAAAATATGTAAAAAAAAATTTAGATTTATTTTTTTATATTTAAATTTGTTATTTTCAATTAAATTTATTTTTATATACTAAAGGTATTCACATCAGTTTTTTTCTTGATGGAAAAATGTCATTTTTTTACAACAAACACAGGGAAAAAATTCCACCTAAAGTTGGGTTTTTAAATTAAATTGTAAAAAATTTAAATTTTTCCATTTTTCTAACAAGAAAAAAACTGATGTGAATACCTTTACTGTAAAAAAATTTGTCTGATTTTTTTAAATTTTTTCTATAAATTATTTTATAGATATAAAAAAAATTAATTTTTTTTTTAAATTTTTGTTTGCGGTTTTCAAACTTATTATGTTTGTATATTGTGATTCACAATATAGTATTAAGAGTCTTACTATAAACATACGGAGATTGTTAGCTAAACTCAAAAAATTTTTGGGTTGAAGTCTACTGACGAGTTCCAAAAGCGGGAACGAAATGCTTAACCATAAAAACAAGCCAATTGTTGAAAGTAAAATAAATAGCTGTTGTTGTTATTTACATTTATTTTCTTTTACATACTCTTACGACTACAATTTGAAGCTGAAAAAAAGTCAGCCAATGTAGCAATGGCAAAGTAAGAAAATAAAAAACATGTTGATTATTGAGTTCTTGTTTCAACTTTGTTATTTGTTATGAGCTTCTCATTTGTTTAAATGAAAGTTTATAATATAATAACTCTCGTTGTTCTAAGAAGGTTTGGGTAAAGGTTCCCTGATGATCTGCATTAGCAACAGTGAAATGCGCATAGGATCCATCTAAGCCCCTCAATAATCAATTTCAATGTATTTTTAATAAAAAAATATTTTACTTAATAAGTAAAATATTAATTTGGGATTATTAGTGCGTTTAAAAAATTGTAAACTTGAAAAAAAATAGTTGAACCTTTTATTTGATTCAGTTATTTTTTTCAAATAAAACTTTTACTAATTTTTTTTTTAAATTGGTAAGAATTTTTATTGATTCAGTTAATTTATTTTCTGATAATACGAACAATTTCAGTGCATGTGTTTGTAAATTATAATAAAAAAATTTGCTGAATAATACAAAAAAAAAAATCTGCAAAAATGTTTTTCTGTTCCTATTAATACATTTGACTGAAAATATTTTGAGTTTCAGTTAAGTTTTTTCTCTAATGCCATAATAAATTAACTAAAAGTAAATTGGTTTTTTCCAGTTAACTTTTTACAAAATTGTTATCAGAATCTACAAATTTCTTTGTAGGTCCGCATTCATACAAAAAATTTACTGATTCAATGAATTTGGTTACTGAAAACGAAATTTAGTTTTTTTCTGTGTTGGCTAGGGGGACCGTTATCTTAATTTGCTAATCTTACGTATACTTGCTATTTATTTAATATTAATCATACGCTTTCGTACTAATCATTGCCAAACCGGAGGTGCACTTACATACATAAATACTAGTGTCCTGCACAAGAGTATTTATAAGACTTTTCAAGACATGAGAGATTTTTTCCAATGCTTTACTACAGCGAAATATTCTAAAAGAATCGCTAAACAACACTGTTGGCAAGACAAACCACCGAAAAAAAATACTTGCCAACAGTGTTGCTTAGCGATTCTTTTAGAATATTTCGCTGTAGTAAAGCATTTGAAAAAATCTCTCATGTCTTGAAAGGTTTTATAAATAGTTTTGTGCAGGACACTAATATATACATGTCGTTTATAATGTTACTTTCTTTTTTAAGTCGTGATACAAAAGTAACATTTCGTTAGTCTTTAATAACTTCAATGTCATAAACAGGGAAACCATAAATATGCTCTAAAAAAGTGTTTTATGCGTATTCATTATGCACTAAAAACTTGAAAATATGTACTAAAAATTCAAAAAATATGTTCCTAAAAATAAAATAAGTTGGCTTATTTGTAATTGAAAATATATTTTTAATTAAAAAATTCAACAAAATTTGCATATAAAATAAGACAAAAAAAAAATAAAAATAAAAAAAATTAACATAGAATAACTGCCGTATTGAAAACAATAATTTGATTCTGAAGTGCACGTTAAAATAAAATTACGATGCAAATTTTGAATAAAGCCAATAGCAAAAACTATTTTTTTGATACTCTCGTAAAAAGCACGATATCAAAATTAAAACTTTGGAGCTTTATTTTGGATAAATAAGACAAGATTTTTATTTGTAATTTTTATTGCAATTAATAACAAAATGTTGGCCAAATAAAAATTGTTGCAGTCACATCTAAATAACCTTTTCTACATTAACAATGTTCCTTCAACGTTTTCTTGGGAAAAAGTCCTTCTCAAATAACAAAACCGAATTCTTATAGAAAGTAACGTCCATAATAACTGCGTAATACATTAAAAAAATTTATACACAAAATGGAAAATTGGAATTAAGATTTAGATGGCGAAAAATAAAAGTAAAAATTTTGACCAACACATAAGCTTGTAAAAGCATAAATTATGCTCTCAAAATTGGAAAATAGGTTAAAAATATGCCTGTAAGACTGACATATGCAAAAACATGCTTTAAAGCGTTAAATACGCAAAAATATGCATTAACAAATCGATGCCAAAATTCATAAAAAGTTCTGAAACGGATAAATATCGTGTCCCCTCATTAATACCTCACACAAGAAAAAACATGCAATTGCATATTTGCGGTTTCCCAGGTCATAAATATTGTTTTTGTTAAGGAAGAAAAATATTTATTAAGAAATTAAATGACTGGCGCCACGCTATTACTCCTTTCATCATAATTGATGAATTTTATAAATTTAAGGAAGTATTTAACTCTTTCAAAAAAAAAAAAAAAAAAAAAAAAAAAAAAAAAATCAGAATTCGTAACACCTTGGTTGGTTATATTTTTTATTTATCAATTTAATGGGAAGTATATCATTTTGAAATATTTGTTAAATCCAAAACTTCCTAAATTGGTTATTATTGGATTTCTTTTCTAATTTTTTTCTGATAATTGAATCTATTTGAATTTATTTTATTTTTTATTACTTATTTAATGCCATTATTTAAAAAGTAATTTCTAAAGAAAATGAAAATGATATTACAAAGAACAAAACGTATAAATATGAACGCTGGCGAGGCAAAAGGAAAGAAAGAAGAGCAAAAAAGAAAAAAAAAGATGTGAAATAAATAATAGTGAAACATACACTGGGGAATGAAACACATAATAATAAAGCGCGTTTTTCGTTTATAATGGAAATTGTAAATCATTTAGTATTAACTTTTATGTACCATCACGCTTTCATCTCCCACTAGTGTAGTTCCTGCAGCGGCAACATTTGCTGTGGCAATTTGACCATTCAACAGACAAAATTAAGAACAAAAAATAAATCAACTAGAAAGAATTTTAGAGCGGGACAAAAAATAAAAAGGCAGAAGTAAGAAGCAAAATGAAGAGAAAGGAAAATTAAGACATTTTACATTCGAAATAGCGGAATATTAGAAAAGTATTTTTTGTTTTTGTTTTTTTTTTTTCTAGTAATACAAAATAAATCACTGTAAATGCAATGCAAAAGTTGTGTGACTTTATTTAAAAAAAAAAAACAAAAAGGAAAATTCATTTGGAAACTGGCAACGAAAATGTGCTGTTAACGAGGAATAATTTGAAAGAAATTGCAAACTGCTTTAGAGCTTAAAGGGAAATAACATTTTGAAGTCATTTGAATATTTAAAAAAACTTACTGTAATAAAAGCACAAGAAAAAGATTAGTGACAAAATTTATTAACTTGCCTGTTATACATATAATTTATGTGTAAAATTTAGAATCTCGCAAATGATGTTGGGAAACAGGCTGCACAAACAAAAGTATATAAATGTGTAATTCGATTTGAAAAGAAAACTGTTCCAGTTTTACATATCGATCACTTAGTTAAAAAATTATAGTTTCTTTACATTTTTTTATGACTTTTTTTGTTTTTATATAGAAAAATATAATAGTCTGCATGTTTCCATTTTTTTTTAGCTCATTTTGTTGTAAAATATGGTCACGATTCCATTTGGAGTATGTACTTCCAAGATTTTCATGTCTAACAGGGCTCTGTTATCAGGTTAACATAGCTCTGTTAATGCAATTGGTTTGTGTCTTGGGTTCAAATTTCGAAATTTATCTTCAGACACGTTTTTTTAACAGCACTTCAAACAGTTACCCCGCCAAGAATTAAAGAATTGGTTATATAAAAGCACTGTCTTTCTTGGTGGTTTATGCGAGTCGTATGTATGACTCAATAAATAAAATATAAAATACATTTTATTTTTATTTAAAATTTGCGTAAATTTTTTCACGTCCTTTTCTATCATCATCATTTATTATTAAATATTGTCATTACTTTAGTATTTTAAAACACAACAAAATTTATCCCCTTGATATAAATAATTGATAATTACTAAAATGTTCATTGTAAAGTGTAATATTTAATGGTATGATTTTATTTTAATTAAAATTGATTTTATTTACTCAACGACCAAGCAAATTGATAAACACATGCATGCAATTCCAAAAAGTTGTGAAATATTTCATTATTACACACTAAACAAATTTTAATTAAAAATTTTTCTTAACAAGCCTTGATAAAGCCTTATGCCCTAATTCAGTAAGAAGATTTAGGACGTTTTTGTTTGAAAATACTTTTGAGTTCTTGTTTTTGAATTCTCTAAATTATTTTCTTCAAAAATGGTTGTTGTCTTTGATAATGGAAAATAAAAATATTATTGCCATGTTTTTAAAACATAAAAATTAATTTAAAATATTTAGTTGTTTTTTTATGGGAATTGTTAAAATTTAAGTTTAAAAAATTTTTAAGCGCACTAATAATCCCAAATTAATATTTTACTTATTGAGTAAAAATATTTTTTCTTTTTATTAAAAATACATTGAAATTGATTATTGAGGGGTTTATCTGGATCCTATGCGCATTTCACTGTTGCTAATGCAGATCATCAGGGAACCTTTACCCAAAGTTTCTTAGAACAACTAGAGTTATTATGTTATAAACTTTCATTTAAACAAATGAGAAGCTCAACAACAAATAACAAAGTTGTAACAAGAACTCAATAATCAACATGTTTTTTATTTTCTTTACCATTGCTACATTGGCTGACTTTATTTCAGCCTCAAATTGTAGTTGTAAAAGTATGTAAAAAGAAAATAAATGTAAATAACAACAACAGCTATTTAAGAATAGAGTGTTGCCACACAAGTATTTTTTGAGCTGGTGCAGTCAATTTAATAATTAGTGATTTTTTATGGGAATTGTTAAAATTTAAGTTTAAGCTCAAAAAATACTTGTGTGGCAACACTCTATTCCTAAGTTGTTGTTATTTACATTTATTTTCTTTTTACATACTTTTACAACTACAATTTGAAGCTGAAAAAAAGTCAGCCAATGTATTAATGGTAAAGTAAGAAAATAAAAAAAAACATGTTGATTATTGAGTTCTTGTTTCAACTTTGTTATTTGTTGTTGAGCTTCTCATTTGTTTAAATGAAAGTTTATAACATAATAACTCTAGTTGTTCTAAGAAACTTTGGGTAAAGGTTCCCTGATGATCTGCATTAGCAACAGTGAAATGCGCATAGGATCCAGCTAAACCCCTCAATAATCAATTTCAATGTGTTATGAATAAAAAGAAAAAATATTTTACTTAATAAGTAAAATTTTAGTTTAGGATTATTAGTGCGTTTAAAAATTTTTTAAACTTAAAAATATTATTGCCACGTTTTTAAAACATAAAAATTAATTTAAAGTAGTTTGGAAAATATGTGTTTGAAACATAATCATAAAGCAAATACACGAACCTTCTAGCAAAGACGATACAATCGTCGAACAGAATTAGGGCATTAATAATTTTTATAAATAAGGCTGTAAATATTTGAAATTTTTTTACTGAAAAATGAAACATAGTATATATATATATACTATATATCGCTCCCATATTCTCTAAAAATGTCAGATTTGTATTTTGGAACAAAAATACTATAAAAAATTTTACATATCATGTATATTTAAACTTTAAATTAATTCGATTAACCTTAGTAATATTTTTTTTTTTGGTGTGTAGTTGTACATATCAACCGCGCATACATTGGCAGCAAATTAACAACTAAAATTGGTTAAATTAACCAGATGAACAGTTTACTTATATCAATTGTAAAACTGTTTTTCGTTACAACTAAATTAAGGAATAAAATTGGTTTGATTAGTCCTTGGTTTCTTAAAATTACCCAAATTAAAAAAAAAAAACAGTGCAATGACCTTCGAAAATATCTAGTTGTTCCGTTCTACTAGTGATTATCAGAATATTTACGATTAACTTTGGCGTTATTTGTTCATCAATAATTATCACATGTAATTTGGCTTACAAAGCGATACGAACTTTATCAAATCACAAATATAGAAACAAATATAAAATTCAAATAATAATAATTAAATTAAACAGGAAATTTTACTGTATTTGTTGGTTTATATGGCTGCTCTCTTCACGCAGGCAATGAAGTAGAATCTAGATGATTAATTTTTTACCATTTACATTATCAGTAAATTACTAAAGTTTTGAAAAATTCAACAACAGTTAAAAAATGGTTTGATGCTACATATATACACTTAAGCTTAATTACTTCCCAGCAAAAATCATAAACCTGCTTACATGTGGCATGATATTTATTCGCGATGTCCCACTTTGGAGCATTTCGTTTTAAGTGCTTATTTCGGTGCAATTAGTATGTAGTTAATTCATGAAATATTGAAGCTTCCATAAATAATAAATTATACACATTAATGTACATTTATAAAATACTTTTTGTTCGCCCATTGAAACAGGAGTTGATTACACGATCTCCGTATGTTAGGCAAGAACACTACCCACTAACCTACCGAAGCACATATTTATTTTAATACACAATTCAATTGAAAAATTAAAAATCAAATCACGAAGTAAAAATCTAATTCTAATTCCAAATTTGTATCCAGTTAAGAGAGAGAGATGATGAACTATAAAAAAATGTTAGTATTTGAGTATAAACACCCGACCAACTTCCTAATGTTTGTGTAAATATTCGTTATTCGCTTACGTTAATGCATTTTCGTAATACAGAGGAGATGCACTGTGTGCTTTTCCGTCTTTCCGAAGCGCTTCTTTCTGTCTTAGTGCCTACTTGTAGCAAATTTATTTTTGCGGTGTTGCTACTTTATCACCTGTCCTCCCTTTCCCTATAAAAGGTAACACACATATACATGTATGTATTTAAGTAAGCAAATTTTTTAGCTGAAACATTAAACACATTCACCACGACTTCAAATGCTGCTACCAGCATTTGTCGCCTCTTAGCCAGCTACTTAAATATTTTGGAGACGGCAGCAGCAACATATGCCCCTGATATTCAAGCACAAATACATAGTTCAGTATTGCCACTTTTATATATTTTGCATGTATAAAAATTAATTACTCTTTTAAAATGTACTTATTTTACGAAAAAGTACAAAAATTAATCAATTTTTCTTAACATGAATTTTTGGATATTGTTTCTGTTAAATAATATACAATAGTTGTGCAAAATCATTCATTCAACATTTTGTATTATAATGGCAACACTGAATTTTCTCACTGTAACCAAATAAATAGAAATTAGTTCAATTGGACTACAACGACAAAATCAGCATAGACAACAACCTGTCGCCCTGTTGTCTTGCTATCTTCAAAAGAATCATTCTCATATAAACATGTGTATTCTATCCTTGACATTTGGTAGTCGGTAGCTTGCTGTGGTGAATAAGTTTAATGCATGAGTGTTAATTCTCTAAAGAAAAAGAGCGCCCATACATATCAATTACGAGTATTATTATAAATTTGTATATATGTATCTATCTCAATATTAGTTTTTTGTAAATCTTTTTCTTTATAAATTTCTTTAAAATCAAAAAATGTTTTACAAATTAAAAATATAATCAGATATGTGACGATTTCCACACAATACTAATTTAAAAACGATTAAAGGTGTGATGTGTTTGCTATAGTCATTTTGTCAATCATTTTAAATTTTGTTTTTAATAGGTTTTCCAATCATTTTTGATAAACTTCTTTTCACAGCCCTATTATATTATTTATATTTTATTTTCTAGTGTGCTTTTAAAAATGATACATAAAATCGATCCGAATTCATCACAACTTTTCAAAACGATCGGTTTGAAATCGTTTTGAAAACGATCCTTTTCCATCACATACCTGAATAACTATTTTATTAATTTTCTCCATGTTTTTAATAATCACTTCCTGAAAAGTCAAAAAATACGCATCTATTGATGCTTAGGAAGTAGAGCAAAAGTACTTTCCCAATAATTACTTCAAATTTTTTCTACTGGTTTACTATAAAAAAAGGCCAGTAAAACAATTTACGACGTGTTTATTATGCCTTGATTTGGTAAATAAAAATTTTAATTCTCTAAAAACAAATATACATGTATTTACGTTCACAACCATAATACAATTTAATTTATTTACGCCAAAAGGGAACAAATAATGTAATGGTACTTTTTTATACTTTAAGTTCCCACGATAAAAATTATTTATCAAATGCCAAAAAGCTTTTTAGTAACAAATCACAAAAATGTTAGCAACAGTGTAAATTTATTTATAGGTTTAAATTAATTCTTTTATAAATAAAAAACTGTTCTCATTAACAATAACACGGCTGAAGAGTTTTTAAACCACATATTTATATTTTGCTTAAAAATAATAACGCTTATTAAATTTGTTAACCTTTTCGGAGCTTTAGGAAGGTATTAAAAATTATTTCTTAATTACTTATTTTGAATAGCTTAGAAGAAAATTTGAATTGTAAATGCACTTACAACAACGACATTTGCAATTTAAAAAACAGACTCAGATTTTCTCTGCCTATTTACCATAACAATAAGCAAAGGCTTGAACTTTTAATTTTCACAAATCTTTTTTTTAATTATTTCCACACAAATTTTCTAGACGATCTGAGCGACTGTCTTGTGTAAACAGGAAGTAAGTTTGTGATCTAATATGTATATAAAGTTTATTTTTCCGAGAATTTTATAAACAATTTTACATTTATTAACATTAATAAAACTAAAAAAAAACTCATTCGCAAATGGGTTAAATTTATTATATTTAATACATTATAATTTTCCGTCAGCGGGATTAATGCTGATAATTATCTTTTAATAACAAATATTAATTGCTTACATTCAATATGTTTAAATATGTTGTGTTCAATTAATTTGAAATAATAAACTTATAAAGGGATTAATAAATGGATTAAATTCATGGTTAAATTGAAAGCATTACTTATTTGTTAAAATTTTCATAAATACACATTCTTCAAATGAATTTATCGGAAGCTTACATATTTTTTTTATACATATATTAATTATGAAAACCAAACAATCTTACAATCTTGAATAGCAATTTTTTTTTAAATTTTTTTTAGCAGGTATTTCAGCCATCACGTTATATACAAAAGAAAATACTCGGTCCAAATTTAAGTTTTATTTTCTAAGTTAACTACTAGTTGTAGTTAAGAACTTAAGTACGTTTAACTTTAAAATTGTACTTAAAACAATCCGAAGGCTTTCCCAACAAACACAAAATCAAACCTTTGAAATAAGATAACATTATAATTTGATATCAAGTACAATTCTCAAATCTTTGTCAGAGGTTTGTGTTAAACACTTGAATTCAAGTTGATAATGACTTGAATATAAATATTTGACAACCACTGTTTTATCCATTTTGTCTCTACTTGATGTTAAGTATCATTCTCAAGGCCTCATTAGACTATAACTTTTTGTTGCTATTCTGTGCTGTACCGTTCTGTTTCTAAGTTTTAATAGTTACTTTTTTTGTATTCACTCATCACCTAAGCTGTATGTGCAGTTTTCTACTAAAGTGATAAGTTTTGCTACGTTCAATGTTATGTTTCAATATAATTCTAGGTATGTTTTTCTGATAAAAATTAAATTTTTTTTTAAATTCTAAAAGCACAATCTCAGTTTTTTCAAAATATTTTTATTAACAGACTACATTTTATTTTTTATGCTGTCACTCACAAATGCTTAAAAATATTTTGATTTACACAGGTTTAACCGAAACAAAACAGAACGAATCAGGAAAACTAACGACTTGTATTAGATTTCGATAAACATAAAAGAGTTAGCTGATTCGTAACAGAACAGAAAGTAAAAACTAATTCTGCCAAATTATAATTATAAAGGGTGTCCCAACAACAACGCAAGATTTAAATTTTAAATAAAACACAGATATTTAAAAAAAAAATCGTGAAACTTTATTATATCGTAAAGTAGACAAAATGAGGTTATGTGTGGAACAACAAATCGGGCAGATGGCCGCTGCGGTTTTGCTGGCACACACGCGATCTTTTAATGAAATTTTCAATGGCCGTTTTGCATAAATGCTGCGGTATTTCATTAATGCAGCGTCCAATTTCCTCTTTTAAGGCTTCAGTCGTCGTCGGCTTATTCGCGTAAACCATCGACTTCAAAAAATCCCAAAGAAAAAAGTCTAATGGTGTTAAATCGCACGATCTAGGCGGCCAATTCTGGTCTCCAAAACGCGAAATAACACGACCGGGAAATGACTAATGTAGCAATTTAATTGTGTCTCTGGCTGTATGACATGTTGCGCCGTCTTGTTGAAACCACATGCCCTCCACGTTAATTTCTTCAATTTTAGGCACGAAAAAACTGGTTATCATTTCACGATACGGAACACCATTGACTGTTTGCGCTTGACCTGCGTTTGAGCGACATCATCACGTACAGCTGCGACATTTTCGGTCGATCGACCTAGTCGAAGGCGCGTTGTTGTCTTTACATCACTAACAGACCCAGTTTCGGCAAATTTATCCATTAATCTCTTTACACTTGACTCTTTTGGAGTATTATTGTGACATTACCATTTTGGTAAAACAATTTCACAATGAGAATGCGTTGTTCATTCGTGTAGTGCTCCATTTTTACTAACCTCGTAACTTCTACTAGCAAACAATAACAATTGTTCAAATGTCAAACAATGACACTTCGAATGGCGCCAGATTTAAATCTTGCGTTCTTGTTGGGACACCCTTTAGTTCTTCAAATTATAAATACACGTGGCAACCAAGGCATGTTATTGGGGAATCACTATTTAAAGCGCAAACTAAATTTTAAACATTTTAAAAATATTCCCATTAAAGTGTATTACAAGTAAAGAAAAATTCCATTACTGCTTGCTCTTGAAAAAAGTATACTTGTGGCCTATTTCTCAACTGCGAAAGAAAACTTTCGACTTAAAATTTATACTGAAAATAAAAACAAGTTTTCATATTTTATTGTTGTTTTCAATATAAATTGTGAGTCAAAATTTTTTTTCGCTGTTGGGAAATAGGCCATAATTGTTTGTAAGTAAAAAATTAATTATGATTAAGAATGAGAATAAGAAAAAGAATAATAAATATTATTTACTTAGAACTTTATATAGACATAAAAGTATATATATAAATACATATGTCAGTCAATAATGAATTCCATGATTATAAATATAAATTACAAAGCAAAAATTTTATATCATTTATGTTCCACATTTGAAAAACAATTGAGAATAACGTTTGAAAGTAAGTTGAGAATAAATGAATTTCTCAATTTGATAATAATTTCCCCTTTTATATAGTATATATAGTTAAAAACATTTTATATACAAAAATGTTCTCCATTTTCCAGCCCTGGCTAATAATAAAACCATGTCAATGTCGGAAAACGATTTTTTGATTTCACTAATTTCAATACTGACACATTAGTCCAACACCGTAGTCTCTATCTTTTATGGATAGTTCGAAAAATGGATTTCATTTACAGACAGATGGACAGACGGATATCGCTTATTTGACTATCCCATTTGTAAAAACCCATAATACAATGTGTATATATATATAGGGTCGCATATTCTGGAAATTATAAAAGGAATAACAAACTTACATAAACGTTAACTATTGGTGAAGGATATATCAAGATATATCAAGCAAATTTGATGTGACATTGTGGAATATCATTTCTCTTTGCAAAGTTTGAACGTGGAGAAAAATATTATTCAGGAGAAATGCGGGATATCTCTTGTAGTTTCTTGTTTTTTTTTTACTTTAGCTTTCTTACTAAAATGCTGCATACAACTAAATAGCGAAATAAATAAAGCCACCTTAATGATGAGAAGTTATTTCAGTTTTCTTTAATAAAATCATTTTGTTGCTATTTTCTGTGCAGATTTTATTCCAGTTTCCTGCTTTGCGTAATAAGGAAGTGTTTTTGCAAAGATTTTTTTTTCATTTTTATCATAGTCTAGGTTATTTTGTGTGTAAAGAAGAAAAAAAGATAATATACATATTTAAAGGATGTTGTTAATTTGTTTTGTATGAAATGTCAAGACATATAGCAAACTTTGTAAAGAAAGCAGTGTCAAAGACAAGATAAAAAAAATTGAAAGGCAACTTTGTTATGAGTTTCCTGACATGAATCAAGGCTGTTGGAATGTATTGTAGCCAGAGGACGAACAAATGTATTTCCACCGACAAATGAAAACATTTCTGCCATTGGTATGAAATTAAATCATATTCTAAATGCCTTTCCTGCTACCAACAACGTTTAGTATTTTGTGGGCAAGCCCCTTTCTTATGAATGTTAATTTTTTTGCATCCGCCTTAAATATTCAAACCAGAAAAATGTCCAGCTAATTTTAAGTGTTTACTAAATACTTCACAAATACTAATTTACATACAAATGTTATATACAAAATGAAGATTTTCCTGCCATAAATGTTGCTTCAAGCACCTGCCCCTTCCCCACCCTGCCAACCTTAATTATATTTTCACAGACATTCTATTATAAAAACAATTTAAACTGTTAAAATAATAATTAAGAAAGTAGCATTTGAATACAGAAAGAGGGGCGTAGCTGGCAAGATTTTGCCCCAGCTTTTTTATATTGTTTAATAAGAAAATTTCAATTTCATTTTAATGTTAAAGACAAGAGTTTCAGTATGAAATCATAAGCCTTCCCTGCAATTAGACGGTTGGCTCATTTTGGCTCAAATGCTTGGAGTCTAAAGAAGAAATAATATTTTAAACTCCTTTTCATTGGCACATCTTTTAGTTTCCTTTTTTTTATATGCTGAAATATCTTGACTAGTTTACACTTTGTGCAAATACGTACATAAATATGCACACACAGGCGCATAAAGACACACACACACACACACACACATACACAACACTTTCGACTGTATAAATATAATATTGTCTTATTAATGTTTGTGTGCATGTTTATTTTTGTGCACATAATTTTTAACGTTTTATAGACTTTAATATGTAAATGTTTTCTCAAGATGATAAAGATGATGATGATAAAATAAATACACAAAAAGAATGACAAACATAGTAAACATTTTGTTTTACGAGGAAGGAATCCACAATGTATTTATAGTTTGTATAAGATAATCTCCTACTTTTGAAGTGGCCAAGTTTGATAAAACTAAAACCTTATAGATAAAAAAAAAATTTAAGAGGAAATATTGTGCGAAAAAAATTTAAAAATATTATTGTTCATGCAGTTATATTTTGGATTATATTTTTAATTTAAATAAATATGTATGTTGTACTTGTTACGAATTCGTAACAATTGTTACTGGAAAGTGTTCATTCACTCAAAAAGTTTGCAAGAAGAGAGCTTCAAAAGAGAGGAAAAAAATGGAGAGACTAAAAAATTCTTACAAATTATTTTTTCTAGTAAAATTTTTACTTGCAAGAATTACCAACCACCTGTTGTGTGTTTTGTTTTCAAATTAATTACTTGAAAAAAAAATAAAAAATGTAAATTTAAAAAAAAATATCAACTTAAAACATTATCAAACAAAATACATCAGAAAAAAATGCAATTGTATCATGATTTCCATTCATGGTTCTGGAAAAAAAATATTCTTACAAGTTTTCACAAGTAAAGCGTTCATTTACTTATTCGTATCTGGGAGATCAATTTTGTATATTTCTGCTATACTCTCTCGTTGCTAGTTTCTGCTGCGAAAGTAAATTAACACACCTAATAAAATTGCTTTAAGAATACTTAAAAAAACAAGCTTTTGAATTATTGGTAAAAGGTATCATATGAAAAAATAAGGTTTAAAAAGTTTCTCTTATAAAAGTACTTTTAAGTACTTTTTCAAAAAGTACCTTTAAAAAAGAGAACCAACCTTCTGAAAAATTTTATTTTGAAAAACTTCCTGTTATTGAAATAAAATTTTCAAACAAATTTGTTCAAAAAAAAAAAAAAAATTAAAAAAAGTTATTTTTAAGCAAAGTTCCATTCGTTGCAACGAAATTTTCAAAAACTACATTTCAAAAAATTTCCTAAAACTACTTAAAAATCCCTTTAGGCAAAAGTATCTTTTGAAAAAGAGTACATTAGCGAAATACTTGTTAAGAAAAATATCTTTATAGAGAAAGTACATTTTCGTTACAAAAAAAAAAGGTTTCAGAAAATTGTAATACGATGAATCAAAACAATTCACATATTCCATTTGCAATAATGGCTGAGTATGTAAAGCAGAAATCTACATCAACTGACACCACACACAATGGACCAAACACAAAAGAACGCTTATGATGAAGGTGTAGTGGCCTTCGAAAACAGCAAGTTGTTCCGTTCTACTACGTCTTTGTCAGAATATTTACAATTAACTTTGGTGTTATTTGTTCACTAATAATTGTCAACTCAAATTTGGTCAAAATGAGTTGTCGATGGCAAATAGCTCCCCTATGCAATATTCATCTGTAATATTAATTTCGAATCAAAAAAAAAAAAAAAATGATTTTTCCCCGTTTTATATAAATTTTTCTTATTCTGCTATTTCAAATTATATTTTTTTTTTGTTAAAATAAATGCTACTCCCATGATACAATAATATAAAGGTAAAACTGTTCTCTGTTTTCGTCGCCATATTAACCTTCTGACGTTTGTCCCGATTATTTTTTACTCTCAAAATTAATGCTACCTTCCCTACAAGAACACTACCAGTCAATTGACTGCTCATTTGATCGGAAGTCATGCAGGATATATTCATCAATGCGTAGAACAAAGTTTCTATCATATTGTTAAAGGCAAAATGAAAAATGTGATGGAAACTTTTGTGTACGTGTGATGTTGCATCTCTCTCTAACCAATGAATGTAACATATAGTTGAATTGCTTACTCCGGTGCTTTTTAGTTATCAATGATAGCATAAATCTTACTCAAGTTTGACTGTTCATAATTGAATAATATATTCCCCACAATTTAGAAATCACACTTGATTGATATAGTGACAGCAAATATACTTTTTATTTTATTTGCTTTTTTATTATAAAAAATAACTTTTAACTACACACGTAACTAACATTTTTAAAACAAAAAATAAAAATACACAAAAACACCAAATAATTTCAGCAGTATCTATCCCTCTTCACGCCTTTTCATCACCAACGCACCTTGCTCTTTACAAATATCTAAAATTTTGAAAATAAATATACATGTTAAATTAAACATGGTTAATTTCATTTATTTACTATTTTACTTATCTTTTTTAACACTTTTGTAAACTTTTCCCAGACGATATGAATTGTATTAACAACGCCTTCTTCAACCCCAGCGCATCTTGATCTTTCCAAATATCTAAAAACTGAAAAAGAAACCAATACATACATACATATGTATGTATGTATGTATATTTTTAATTAAACTGAATAAAATTTCTTTTTTTCTTTATTGTTTTTATCTTACTTTTTCACAAACACCATAATTTTTTTACAAATTGAACGAACTATAATTTATTTTCAGTAAAATTCAATATTTTAAAAATTCTGACATAAGTACATTAGACATTTCACTCTAGCATATATGTTAGAGTAGAGCAACTATAATAACTGTTAATTGAATGTAAAATTGTTGCAAATGTGTTAGTAAAAAAATGTTGTTTGTGTTAGTTTCAGTCATTCATTTCTTGTAGGGTTATTAATTTATGATATCAGAGTTTTTTTTATTAATTTTTTGACGTTCTTGCTTATTAAATTAAAAATAATGGAAAATATTTTAATTATTTCATAAATTTATAAGAAATAATCAGCAAAAAAGTTACAGCAACACCAACAGCGGCAGCAAGCAAGATACTACAGGAATCAAGGCGGAACTTTGTCTTTATACTCTCTGGTGTATTGCTTACATCAACTGCGTCCAAGGTATACGCATTATGTGCAAAGTTTTACAAAATGCCTTTTGTGTGTTTTCACACTGACGAGAGCACAACATCCAAGCAGGGGGCAAATCGCGGCAATGCTTATCGAACGTAATTACGAAATATTTCAATAGAATTTATGAAATATTTCGTAATTCGATAAAGAGTGCCGCGATTTGCCCCCAGATCTCGGCGACATATTTGGTCTTTACAAAGAAATAATAACAAAGCTGTTTATCTGAAATACATATATTAGTGTATGTGTGTTTGGACTTAGCTGCCTTACATTATTCGGATGAAATTGTTAACGGGTTGTAGCATTCTTAAGGATACTATTAAACCACGTGGTCCATTTTAAGGAGAAATGTGATAATTACATGTTCCTAGTCCAATCATAGGCCATGTCCTTAGCAAACAAAAAAGAAGAGCAGTGTTTGTGGTATATATCAACAAAGCATTAACTCTTATTCAGCTACGTCCAAGCCATATGCACAATGTGCAAACTTTTATAAAGAGCTTTTTGTACTTTGACACCGACGAGAGCACAACACCCAACCAGATCTCGGCGACAACAATGCTTGCTGTTACTTTGCAAAGAAACAGGAACAAATTTAAGAGCTTTGAAAGGTGTTTTCCTCAAATGCAAATTTCGCAGTATGTGTGTTGTGCTTGATGTAAACCAGCAATAAATTTGCGCACGAAGTATATGCGAATGTGTATTATATGTATGAAACAACCGTGAATACCCCTAATAAAACATCGATGAATCGCTTCTAATTATAGTGTTTCTTTATATCGATGTTTTTAAGAACGAAGTTGCATTCCGTGAGGCTTTTTTGTTATTTATTGAATTAAATAATTAATCAAATATTTGTAGGTCTTATTACACACAGATTTCGTTATTCTCGTGTTCAATTAACATTAAAAAAATATGTGTTTAACTACAATTTCTAAACTCAAATTACACATTTCAAAATGCATTCCTAAATAAAAGTTGTCATTATATGTGTGTGGCAACGCTTTCCTCTCTGTTTACAAAAAAAAAAAACAGTAATCAAATAATTGGGACAAAAGTCAGAATTAATTTTATACGTCAAATGTGGTTGTACCTTTATATTATTGTATCATGGCTACTCCCATGTAAATTTCCAATATTTTTGAAAAATTAGTAATTTATTATAAATCTACCTCACTCATATCTTATTGCATTTGGTTGGCATGCTGAAGATGAATCTGGTATGATCACTTTTAATATATTAGTACAGAGGGATTCCGATAAAAACAAATTGGTAATGTAAATATAACTTTTAAACTATTAACACTACGACCACACGAGCAATTTGATGTGTCTTAATTCAAGCAATAACGCCGGCAGAATGATGACGTCAAATTGCTTGTGTTCAACAATGTATCTGGAGGAAATATATTTGCTTTTTATTCACATAAATAGTTAAATTATCAATAATTTTATCCTTTTCTAAGTTTAAATTGAACTTTTATTAATTTTATGTAGTTAAAACTTTTGTTTTCTACTTTTTTGTTGAAAAAAATTAATATAATTTGTATTTGACAGCATGTGTTAAGAGATTGTTGCTCAGCAATGTATTTTAACATTTGTTGCTGAATATATATTTGAACACATATTCATACGGTCCACACGCTAATATCTTGTGTCGGCAATCGAATTTGACAGTTGCCATGGCAATAATTGCCAAGATTATTGCTCGTGTGGTCGGCATGTAATCGAATAGAAACATGTACATAACGATTATAGTCAATGACATAGGCTTTCGAAATTGTTAATTTGGAATGCCCCTGTTACACTACAGAGTGAGTTAGAGGGTGCTAAAGCCGACCAGCTCGAGATGGTCAATCAGGCTTTCAATCAGGCTTAAGTTTTAAGTTTTTTTAAAGATATTTTACGTTTTTTCTTGTAACTTTTCAATTCTTATATCTAGTATTGAGCAAAAGATTTCACAAATTGATTAAAAAATATATATATTCAAAAATATCATATTTTTTCGACAAAATATACTAACTCTAAAAAAATATTTGTGTTTTGATCGACTAAAATATGCTATCTCATAAAAATACGCCAACCAGTGCAAAGTAAAATATTTTTTGCAGACTGTTGACTGCAGTCAACACTGAATCACATTTACGTTTTTAGAGTTCCGTACACCAAAGGTGAAAAGGAACCCTATTGTTTTCGCTACGCTGTCCGTCTGTCCGTCACACGGTATTTTCTCAGGAACCGTAAGAGCTACGGATCTGAAATTTGGACAGAGTATGTAGAACCTTGGCCGCTACAACAACATATACATGAGAACTAAAAATTAAAGGGTGTTCCAAAACGAGCAACGAAAAATTTTAAAATCCCATGTAATATACATGCAATTGTATGAACATATGTATATTGAAACTTGAAATTTGTAAAATTAGTGTATTTTTATACAGACTACAACAATTAACACTAAAATTTAAAAAAAATTAAATTAAAGGGTGGTCCATCAGTTAATGCAATTTTGACTATGTAATTTTGACAATTTGCTATATCTTGGAAACCGTAAGAGGCAGACACTTGAAATTTTCAAACACGGTAAAACTAAAAAAACCGAAAATTATAAAATCGCCTAACCAAAAAAAAAAAAAATCGCCAAAAATTAAAAAAAATCGCCGAAACGAAAAAAATCGCCAAAATTAAAAAAAAGTTTCTAACACTAAAATAGATCGCCAAATTCGAAAAAATCGCCAAAATAAATAAAAATCGTTAGAATGAAAAAAAAACGCCAAAAATCTTAAAAAAAATCGTCAAAACTAAAAAGTTTTTTATAAAAAAAAATCGCCAAAAATAAAAAAAAAATCGCCAAAATTAAAAAACGCCAAAAACCGAAAAATCGCCAGAACGAGAAAATAAAGTGTCAAAACTAAAAAGAGCCAAAACTTAAAAAACGCAAAAATCGCCAAAACCGTAAAAACGCCAAAACAAAAAAAAACCGAAAAAACCCCAAAAACGAAAAAAAATGCCAAAACTATATATTATATAGGCTAAAGTTTGTATTAAATTACATATCTAGTGTTCGTACGGAACCCTTCGTGCGCGAGTCAGAGTCGCACTTTACTGAATTTTTTATTTCTTAATGAAGTTTGTTGACATCACTCATACGTTTTTTGGCAGCCATAGCTTTTTATCTTTTCTTTTTTTCAGCGTTGGCTGAAGTAGTTAGCACGTCGACTACAAAACTGAAGATCCTAGGTTCAATCCCTGTATCCGACAGTCATTCAAATAACAACACCACGCATTTTTCTGATGTGCATTAGAGTCCCTTTGCATCAGCTGTTGTTGGAAAGTTCAAGTGATGAAGGCACAGTCACTGGTCACTGAAATATACCGACTTCAACAGATGCTAATCCTAATGTAAAATCAGAGCGCCCTCCTTCGTCGGTATTGTGTAGCAGAATCATCGGCGAAGTAAAATAACCAATAAAATGGCTACTAAAAACACAGCTTCAAAATTTAATACGCTTCTTTTAACATCAGAAGGCGTTGCAACACTGCATTATTAAAATAAAAGTGTGCAAAAAAGCAGTTGTAAAAATAATGAAGCTTTCTTCTATCTCTTCCTTCACCACCTATCTTCTATCACTATCCCTTTCTTAAAGAAGGTAACACCTAGTAATTGTAGTAGGCATTAATTGCCTGAGTGTTACTTCTCCTTTATAAAAAAAAAACATTTTTCTATAGGGATAATTTTTGGTGCAACTTTAGATAATAATTATTTAACTGTTATTATCTTTAAAATAAATACTTGAAGTCATTTAAAATATGCCAGTCTATTAATGTAAATGGAAACAAGTGGCGAGGTAAGCATTCCGATGGATAATAATGATTTAACACAGACCTATTAGTTAATAAGCATATTTAAACCATCTTATGGAACGCACATCATTTATTTTTACAATAATGAGCGAATTAACTAGTTTTTTCACTCTACTGAAAAGTTACCTTTTTTGAGTTGACGTATTTTGAATATAGGCTCTCGATATGTAATTTCGCTTACAAAGCGATACGATCTTTAGCCTAATAGAATCATAAATACTGAAACAAATGAAGTTAGAACAATAATAATAAAACTAACTAGAAGAAATTTTTCTTTTGAGGGGAAGTGCATTTGAAGAAAACTTGCCTTTAATATAAAGTACCTTTTAAGAAAAAATACTTTTCCAGAAAAAGAAATAGTGCCTTTTAAGAAAAAGTACCTTCTAAGAAAAAGTACCTTTTAAGAAAAAGTACCTTTTAAGAAAAAGTACCTTCTGAGAACAAGTACCTTTTAAGAGAAGGTACCTTTGAAGAAAACGTGCCTTTTAAGAAAAAGTACCTTTGGGAAAGTACATTTAAAGAAAGAGTATATTTTAAGAAACAATGGCGCATAGTCGTAGTCATAAACAAAGTACACTTTAAGTGTTTAAAACCAGTATTGCCATACAAAATACTGGTTTTAAACTCATAAAGTATACTCTGTTTTGACTATGACTATGCGCCAATATCTTTTAAGGACATTCTAAGTAAAAGTGACTTTTAAAGAAAAGTATCTTTTGAACAAAAGTACTTTTTAAGAAACTAAACACATGAGCACTTGGTGAGAAAGCTCTTCTCAATAATTTAAAAAATTATCATCCAAAAATTTGCACTAAACACACCGGGTAGTGTGAATAAAAAAAGTATTTGCTTTTTTACTTAAACATTTGTTCAAAAACCACAATTATGTACACAAATATGTATGTGTTGTTTTTTTTTTTAATTTTTAAGTAAAAAGCAAATGCTTTTTTTATTCACACTACCCATCGAGCGATTGCTGCCAAAAAAAATGATTAACAGACATATTTTTTAAACGTTGTTTTTTGACGAAAAGGGAAAGTATGTCGCTTAAGCTTTTTTTTTTTGGCGGTTATGATACGATATATATTATCTCTATCAATTGAATTACATATTAAATTTTATTTACTTACTTCGCCCAATGTTAAATGAATTATTTTAATTGTTTTTTTTCGTTTCAGGTAAATTTATAAATTTAAATCTGTACACAAAAATGAGTAAGTAAAAAACAACTTGGCGTTTTCTTTCCTAAATAAGGTAAAATTGTTGCTCTATCAGCGTAAATGAAATAAATTCTATACGTTCATTACTCAATTAAAAATTATAAGCAGGGATTATTTAGGAATTTGAGGCCACCCAGCTAAAAAAATATGTATGGAGCATATATGATATCCCATATATGGTTCGGATCCGAGGGTATATGGACATATATGATCATAAATATTCATACATTTTCATACATGAATATGTATTCCCTATATAGTATGCAAAGTTCATATTAATTAAAAAAGCGCACTGCTGTGCAATAAATTAAATTATTAAAGTTATTTTTTGTAAGATTTCGTGGAGAAAGTTTGTGTTTAATGAAACATTTGTTCGAAAAAAAAATAATTCAAAACAAATTAAAAGACATTTCATTCGACATTTTAAGAGAAAATATGAGTCGATTATTAAAAAAACACTAAACACACATTCGTAAACAACATATAATTTAAAAAATCAGATTAAAATCTAGTGCAATCATAAAAGAAAAAATAATCCATTTATGTGAACTTTGTTTCTTAATATATCTGAGGATTCCGTTACTTTTTATAAAATTAATAATAATTTAATGACTGATTTGTCTTTTTGATTATTTGATTTATTAAATAGGCACACAATATATAAAATCCTATAAGAATGATTTTTTTTATTACACGAGTTTTTATTTTTTAAACCTTGAGGCTCTACGCATATAAACTTTGACTAGACTTCCAATTCACCAGTGATAAAAAAGAGAGAAAAAGATGGAATTGAAAAAATTCAAGCTTTTTTGATTGCAAATGCGATCTTATGTAAGATATCATGTATGCATACATTTTTATATGGCGCCATATATTACATCTTGTTTCTATGGATCTATGGATCCGCATATATGAGCTCATATATTATAATACATTTCATATATTAGTCCATATATCAATTCATATATAATACTTTTCGCATGTATAATCCCATACATTTCCATACATGAATTCATACATATTCATATATAGTTATATACATTCATATATTAAAAATATATGGACCATATATAATTTTTTTAGCTGGGCATCTAATTTCTGTTTTTTTCCTATTTTCTTTCGTTACCACTAAATAGGGATTTTGATTTAAAAAAGAAATTAACTTTCATTAGAAAAGAAAAGGATACAAAATAAAAACTACCTTGATTAATATATTTTCTAAATGCTTAACAAAAAACCATTTCAATATTTAAAAGAAATCGATAAAATATTTTACTATTGCTAACTAAAAATTTTATACCTTTAAAAAATATCGTAAATAAAAATAAGCGTGCAACTACTATTAGATTTGGAACCCAAGTGAGTGAAAAACTTCTTCACTTCTTCTTTTTCAAAATTCTTCTATCATTTGCCTGTAGACTTAACTTGACACTAATTGAGATCCATAAGACATTTAAATTAAATTAGGGTTACTTTTAATTAGAAATTTGTAGTCTTCGTATATAATTTATTCAAGTTTATTTTAAGGATACCTTCCTCGTAACATTTTAAGGCAAGATTCTTTAAACGCCTCTCAAGAGCGTGATTCATTTTGGGTTTTGGTTCCTTTACTGCTAAATTACATTCTCTTTCCATTTATTTTTCTATTATTAGTTTTTCGTTCTTTTTTATTTTTCTCACAATTTTTGTGTTTATTTATTTTCTTATTTTGTACTTTAACGCCATTTATTTGCCTCGGGGCGTCAAAATATAGATGAGGGTCATATGAAATAGATTCTGCTGTGTCTTGTAATGAACTTGAGTGAGATGAAGATGAAAAGAATAAATAAATTAACAAAAATAATAACTAAATAAGACAGCTAGAAATAAAGTCAATTAAGTAAGTGCTTTAGTAGAAATCTTAATGAATTTTGAAGCAATTCTTTAACAGTTGTTACCAATAAAATTTTTTTTAATTATTCTTTTAATGTTAATTGAAAGCAAAATATACAAAAAGAAAATGCAGGTAAAAAACTATCCAAAAGAGAAAAGAAATTAATATCAAAATATCGTTTTCCATTTTATAAATTCAATTGCAAAGAAGAGTGAGTTTTTGTTTCGTTTTGTTCTTTGAGTGAAAAAGAAAGAGGAAAGTGCTTGCTGCAATATGTATAAATTTTTAATTTTGTTTGTTTTTTTTTTGTTAACTTTATCCTCAGGTATTCGTATCCATATATGTGTTTTCTGAGGGTCTCTTATTTTCATTGCATACTCACATGAATTTTGTATTTTACAAATGTTATAGTTCACATTGTTTGATAAATCATTTGTCAAAATAACATCAACTCATAAGTACAAAATGACAGAATGATGATGACTGACAGACACGTGAATGGTTTATTTGGATAGCTGTTCTCGTATGGTAGACAAAAAGGGACAAACGTTTTTTATTTCCTTTTACTACGATACTTAATAAGCAAAAAGTTTCGTTGAGCAGTTAATGAAAAAAATAAAGTTTTATCTCTTGACTATGCCAGTCTTAAATGTTATAGGGAAGGCACTTCTTTCAGATAATCCTTAAACTTAAAAGTTGCTTTTGAATATCTTTATATTACATAATATACAGCAATAAATCTTTTAAATGACACATTAAGGCTTGAGCCTTTACATCTCTAAGGCTATGCGCAAAGGGGCTGGAGGGAAAATAACAAACTAAATTGAGACTTAGTATTACAAAAAAAACGCACTGATTTATTTGCTCAATATCGATAAAGTAATAAGATAATATAATAAGAATTTATATCAGACAAGATTTTATGCCGCCTTTTTTTAATGGACAATGCAGCAGCGCATATTTTGCACAAAAGAATTCTCATTTGATTAGTTTTAAAAATAATTTAACTGCCACTTCCACTATGTCGAAAGAAAAACTCTGCGAAAGAAATCTAGTCGCTCGAATTCTAATATATTTTCATTCCACTACGTCGCCAGCTTTCTTTCGCTTGTGATTGATTACGTATGTCATTTTTTTATTTGTTTTACGTGTTTATAAATTAAAGTAGTGCCAATTTGTATATTTTAAGTATTTCTAGCTATTTTTTTAAACTTACTTACTTCATGTAAATGAAAATAAATACAACCATATTGAACAACGAAAAAGAATTCAACAAAATAGTCGCACAGCAACAGCATGTTATTACTGTTTTGCTTTACAACTACATTCGTTTTGTTTAAAATGTGCGAGTACTTTCTAAAATGAGCATATAACAATAATCGAAACAAAAGTGTTCAATAATATTTTGATGAGTATTTTATGACTTTTTTCTAAAAATAAAAAATTAATTGAAGAAATGTGAATAAAAAAAAATATGATAAAATAATAGTTTTAAAAACTTTATTGAATTCTTTGCAAATAAATTTTACTACACGAAAGCAAAATAGCAAGTGATTGATTTTGACATATTGTTCGCCGCTTTGTTGACGACCAATTCGAATTAGTGGTATGAAAATACTTACGTTTTCTTTCGCTTAGAATGCGAATGAAGATCTTCGTGCGAAATAGTGGAAGAGGCAGTAAGCAATTTAAGTATATCTATATCGATTAGTTTTTTTTATTTATTTAATCGTTAGCGGCAAAAATTAAAGTTTTCTGGAGAAGTTTTTTTTTTCATAATATTCAAATATGTTTTACGTACGTAACTTGTCTCTTACGATAAAATTTTATAACCTGTATTTTAAAATTTATGAAATATTTCGCCATTTCGATTATTTTGATTTCAATAAAAAAGTAAATTTTTTACTGCATAATAAGACTCGATATAGAAACGCCTAAAGCAAAAAAAAATAAAAAAAAATCACGGTATCACAACGGGTAGGAACCAGCGATGCCAACTTGGTGCTTTTGGCACTATTTTTAGTGCTTTTTGAAGACTCAAAACGCCGAATTTTGAGCGTTAGTGCCAAAATAAGAAAAAGCACTAATTAGTGCTTTTAAGAAATTTGTGTATTTCTTAAAATTATTTTAATAATTACTCGGCGTATTTATTTTTTCAGTGTAAAGCATAAATTTTTCGTCTGATATATTTCATTAAATGGAGAATAGCTAAGAAAATTTTAAACATTATTAAACTTCACATTAATTTACGATGGATTATGGATTTTCACTCGTTTTTCACAAAAGTGCTCTTACGCTCTTTAGATATCAAAATTACGCTTTTTAATGCTTGTTTTTATAAGTTTATAATAAAATATATGCAGACAAAATCATTGCAATTGCTTCTTTATGGTCCATAATAATTTATACTTTCACTTTTTACATTTAACACAAACACAAACGATAAATATTTAACAATGGCCAACAAATGGTTTAAGTCTGGCAACGCATAACAATAGATCGAACAATTTGTGCATATGAACTGACAATTTTTCTACTGACGATTTTGTCAGATGAATTTATTGTCATACAACCGTCTAGCAATAAATTGTAAGATTTTCTGACATCCGTGTGAACTGACAAGAAATATTGTGTTGGCAATTTTCGATTGCAAGTACATTGTCAGCACATTGCCAGATCTGACAATATTGTAAGATCTGACAATCGTCTGTACATAGCTTAAGACTCTCAAGAGTATATGTTTTGTTCTATCTCTTTGGCTAGAATGAGAATCAGCGTTACCGTTGTGCAACTAAAGTCGCATTTTGCCCCTTTTTAAACTGCCTTACCACTTTTTATGCCCCTTACTTTTAAATCCCCTTTTAGTATCATTTGCGTTATTTTGCACCTTTTTGTTCAAAGTCAACTTTTGTTTTTATTTTGACAATAAATGTACGCAGATTCCTAAAGATTCTACCACATTAAACAAGATTTTATTTCCTATGTGACAAACTTAATATAAAAACATACATCTTGGAATGAATCTTTTCATTTGTGTAAGGTTTTTAAATATTCGAGTACAATTGCACACTCATACTTGATAATTCCAACTGTATTTTCGATATTTATTGTGATAGCCAAATTTAATTAAAGTACATATTTTTAAAAGGCTGTTCTGTAAACCGATCGATTTGAAATCGCACGATTTTAGAAAACTAAAACAGCCAAACATGTGGCCAATTCCCAAAAGCAAATGATCGAAAAATATCCGAGTTTTTACCACAAAAAATACTTATTTTCAGAGGAAAGCGACTATTGCTGATGATAAGTTGCAACTACTCGTTTAAGTCAATGGACAAATTGGCCAAATTAACACAAAAATATACCCAGATTCAGCAATAGCAAGGTCGGTGAGTTACACCTTATCTCATCTTTATAAAAAAAACTTACAAAAAAAAAACATAGAGCGTAAACTTAAATTGGCATTGGTAAAAAAAATTCAAATAGACTGAAAGTAGACACATGTCTGTCTTAAATTTATTTCAAAACGATTTGAAAGAATGGATTGCAACTGAAGAACTTATTAATAAATACAGATGTAGAATTTCAAAAGAATTGATATTTAAGGTATGCATTATGCATAAAAATAATACCATAAATATATTATCTTTTTCAGAATCGAAGTTTAAAAGTTTTTATCAAAACTTTAAATGGTTAAGTAAATTTTTTCAATTACCCAGCTAAAAAAAAATATGTATGGAGCATATATGATATCCCATATATGGTTCGGATCCGAAAAATGAGGGTATATGGGCATATATGATTATATATATTCATACATTTTCATACATCTATGTGTAAATATTCCCTCTACAGTATACAAAGTTCATAAAATCGCACTGTTGTGCAATAAATTAAATTACTAAACTTGCTTTTTTTAGATTTTGAACAGGTAGGTTGTATGTTTGGACAAATAATGAAAAACGAACTAAAAGTCATTTCATTCCTCATTTTAAGTCAAAAGGTGAATCAATTATTTAAAAAACACAAAACTGATATTCGTACATAAAATTTAATTAAGAACTCAGATTAAAAACTAATGCAGTTAATTATAAAAGAAAAAATAATTCGTCTAACAATAGTTTTCAATATAATTTTTTCAGTAATATGAAATTTGTTTCTTATCTAGCGAACTCTTTTATTTTCGATAAAATTAATGACTGGATTATGCTTTTGATTATTTGATCCACTATTTATAAAATCATACAAGAATGTTTTTTTTTTAATTTTTCTTTTTTAAACGTTGGGGGTACAGATATAAACTTTGCATACCGTATGTGTTTTCTAATGGATTTCCAATTCACAAGTGATAAAACACCAAGCCTTTTTGATTGCAAAAACGATCTTATGTGAGATATCATGTATGCATACATTCTTATATGGCTCCATATATTAAATCTTATATATATGGATCCACATATGAAGAGCTTCATAATGAAATTTCCATATATGATTTCATATATTATAATACATTTCATATATTAGTCCATATATGAGTTCATATATAATAGTTTTGCAATGTATAATCACATATATTTCCATACATGAATTCATACATACTCATATATAGTTATATACACTCATATATTAAAAATATATGGACCATATATAATTTTTTTAGCTGGGTATACTGGTTTTTAAGTAAAAAAGTGATATGCCCCAAAAGATGCCAACAAATTTATTAAAGTATTTTTAAATTTTTTGTAAATCTTAAGAACTGGGGCAAATTACGGCATTCAATATCGAACGAAATTTCCATTTATTTTCTATTGGTATTTCGATCAATATCAAATGCCACATTTTGACCAGTGTTTCATTATTATCATAGATTTTATGATTTTTTTTATATTTAGTAGCTATCTATATTACGTTTATACTCGTCTTATTTGTAAATAAAAACTGTATTTGCAAATACTCAACTAGCCGGTATTATAGAAATATATTATAGTCGTCAAATAAACAGTTGTAAAATGAAAAATTTCCTTTTCTGTATGCATACATCTCATCCCCAGTAATCAGTAATTGTTCACGTGATTTAGTATAGGCTTCATTATTCTTTACTTTCTGTCGATGTTCTGCGATGTGCCGTTCTGATTCTAAATTTTAATAGTTACATTTTATGTTATAACTTATCACCTGTTTCTGAGCAGAACGGCCACAGTTTTCAACTGACGTGATGAGTTCGTCTATTTTTATATTTCAAAATAATTTTATATTTTTCTGATAAAAATTAAATTTTTTAAATTGTAAAAGCATATTCACAATTTTTATTTTTATTTATGCTGTCACTTAGAATTACTTAAAATTTTTTGGATTTTCACAGGTTGAACCGTAACAGAACAGAACGAAACAGAAAAACTAACGACTTGTGTAATATTTCTAAAAGCAAAAAAGAGTCAGCTGATTCTTAACAGAACAGCAAGTAAAACCTAATTTTGTAAAAAGTTAGAATTTTTACTTCCAAATAAAACGTACGAATAAAGTTATGAGTTCTCATAAAATTAATGTTTGTGTACTTTTTATACATGAGAAATTTGTTTGTATTGTTTGTTTTTAATAAAAATAGCTTAATAAATACGTTTGTTTCTTTAATTTTCTTTTATTTTAAAGTTGCCCTTTTTTTCTTAGAAATCCCCCTTTTTGTGCCACCTTTTTTTGAAAATCCCCTTTTTGTGCCCCTTTTTGAAATTTTTCAACGGTAACGCTGATGATGATGTGATGTGATGTGATGATGATGTTGCCAGTATAGTACAAAATGTTGAATGAATGATTTTGTACAATTATTTCATATTATTTAACAGAAACAATATACAAAAATTGATGTGAAGAATAAATTGATTCGTTTATGTAATTGTACGTGAAATAAGTACATTTTAAAAGAATAATTAATTTTTATAAATGCATAATATATGAAAGTGGCAATACTGAACTATGTGTTTGTGCTTGAATATCAGGTGCAGATGGTGCTGCTGCCGTCTCCAAAATAATTAAGTAGCCGGCTACGAGGCGACAAATACTTCTAGCGGCATTTGAAGTCGTGTGTTCGTGTAGCCTGCTGTGGTGAATGTGTTTAATGCATCATTCCACATTTTGTATTGTACTGGTAACTTTATATTTGCACTTTGTCGCCAACAAAAAAAGAAATTTGTTTAATTTGCCTACAACGACAAAATCAGCATGTACAACAACCTGCAGCCTGTTGCTCTGCTGTCTATTGCTTACTTGCTTAACCCACAACAAAAAAAATTTAAATTGTATTTTTTGTTGTTTGAAATGACAAGTGAATATATATTTTACATTATAGAATCATTTAGTATTTTGTAAAGAAGTTTGTGGACCGCTGACTTTTTGTTGCCATTTTATTTATTTTTTTCCCTCACATTCTTTCATCAAATGAAGTCTTATCATTCTAGTTTTGTTTATTTGGTACATCTTTTTTGTTTTCCTTGTTGCCTTGCTACTTTCAATTCTTTTGATTTTACATTTTGTGCAATGAACCAGCAAAAGTAAAGCAGAATAAACTAGATAGATTGTATTTGTTTTGTGTAAAAACCGGATACAGGTAGTAAAATACTGCACTTGAAAGAAAGGAAATTTTGCAAGCATACTTTTATTGTTTTATTTGTTAAGAAAAAAAAACGTACATAAATGAATATACTACACTTATATTTCTATGAATGGCCAATGAATAGTCGCAACTGTTTTAGTTTTCCCAAATAGATGTAACAAACATTTGCACATATCTGGTAAATAAATTTTAGTAAATAAACACAATTTTTTTAACTTGAAATACAATATAGTAACATACTGATATTTTTTATTCAGTTTATGTAAATCTATGTTTGCTTAGTGATATCAAGAAAAGCCATGTCATTGCTAGATCTTCTGTATAAAGGTAGAGGTTATGGCAATACTCCTCTGAGGGGATTAGAAGGGGTCGTAAAGTTCGAGGATAACAAATAGGTAAAAGTTTCTCCACTTATAACATATGCCTGAATATTTAAAGTTTGAAAAGTTTTACAGTAACTGGCTCCAAACAGCGTAAAAGCTCTTGGAAGTCTGTATCAAACAAATATTGAGCCACAAGGCTTCCCCTAAACTTACACATATGTACATCAGAGTGGCCGTTAGTTGTATGGAGAATTTTATTTTTTTTTTTTTAATTCTTATATTCTCTTCCCCAAAATCGGTTCAGTTTTATGTAAAAAATACAAAAAAAAATTTATAGCAATATTGTATTTTAGGAGGTGCGTCCTCCCCTGAAAGTTGGCCCCCAAAGCCCATTTATTCAATGTAATTTATATTTTTTTGTTTATTTTTCCTTTGACAAATGTTGTTGACTAGAAGAGCTAAAATATTGCCATATATCATATTCTTGTAAAATGATTTTTTTAAAAGATAGTCATGTGCAAAAAATTACATTGAAAAATTGGCTTGAAGGCCAACTTTGTGGGGTGAACGCACCCCCCAAAAAACACAACTTATCGCTATGAAAATTGCTTGTTTATTTTTTTAAATAAAACTGAACCGATTTGGGGGGAGAGAATATGAGAAATAAAAAAAGAATATTAACGGCCATTCTAATGTACATATTTTAATATAGAAAGGACCTAACTTGTTTTTTATTTTTCGATACATTAGATCACTGATCTATTACATCACACAGTCTATAAGAAGCCGATTAAAGTACAGCACTATGGTACCACTTTTACCTAGTTTGCTTTAGATGTTCTTCAATCAAAATACAAAAAAATCGATTTAAAAAAAAAATAAAAATAACGACTTAAGGCCCTTCTATATTAAGGTAACGATAATGTGTACTCAAATTTTACATAACTTGAGCCATTTTCACAACTCGTCTAGGTATGATTTTGTCTGCCCGATAAACAATAATAATAATATTTAATGGATAAAAAAAATAATAAATGGAGGTTTTATAATGCAAAGCCATTTATTGGGTATGCAAAATCCTGCCTTTAGCTAAAGGCAAGTTGTGAAAATGGCCCTTAAAGACTATATTACACCTTGAAGTAAATATTGACTTCACGAAGCTTTTGTTCACTCACACTTAACTTGACAATTTACTTTTAAATTTTTTAAAATCTACAAGCGCCCTCCAATGCATTCTATTCATACTTTTCGTTTCAAATAATCGTTATGCGAAAGCATGAACCACAAGAATTTTTCTCACAAACTTCCGAAAGCTTTAAATTTATAGCAAAGATAACTGTGATTTGTTTCAGATATTATTTCGAACTAAAGTATGTGTGTATATTAAAGCTGGCTAAGTTAATTGGAAAGCTTTCGTATCCTAGAAAAATAATTTTGGCAACATCTTAAAAGAAATTTAAAGTTTAACCATGTGGTTTGTGGCTTAAAAAACACTTTTTATCATTTCGTTATTCAAAGATTTTAGAACATTTTGTACGAGATTAACAGCCGGTTGTGCGAAAACATAAGCATTTTTCTTTTCCCATTTGTGCCTAGTTTATAAAAAATAATGTATAAATATTGGTTTCTATACAATGTTCTAAAGCTTTTATCACTTATTCCATTTTGAGGAAAAAAGAGCTTTGTTAAGTATTCTCAAAAACACATAGAAAACCTGAAAGTTCGTTTTTTTTCACTCACATGAAAATGATTCAATCTCTGCAGCAGATTAAGCGTTAGTTGTCTGAAAGCTACTATTATCATTACAAGAACAGCAAGAATTAATGCAAAAAGGGTTAAAGCTGTTAAGTAAAATTACTAGTGGTGATGAGCACTAGTGTACGTTGTAGTTCCACAGCAGCACATTGCAAAGTAAACTTTGCCTGTCTAAAAGGGCCTTTGTACTTTATGAAAATTAGTTCCCCTGATCGTGGTTGACGTATTTCGGCTGCTACTACGACGATTTTGTTATAGATTGGCAACATTTTTTCTTTAATCTTGGACAAAATCTCGTAGTCGAAGTCGAAATATACCAAACACGATAAGGCCCAGCCAATATCATGCAATTATTAAAATTTCAGGTTCATCTAAAAATAATTATAACTAAATAATTATATATTACACTTTTCTACATTTGTATTTTGATAAATAAACCTTAATTAAGAAGAAATTTTTGGTGGTGGCTCTCTTATGGTATGGGGAGCATTTTGTACAGATGGATTGCTGGAACTTCAGTTTGTGTCATGTCGAATGAAAAGCACCAACTATATCTCAACTCTGGAAATTACTTTAGTGCTTTTTTCATCACAAAACTCCACAAAAATATTTATATACTCGCATCAGCAGGACAACGTGGCAATTCACAACAGATCTTAAAAAAAAAAAGTTTATATAAAAAAAAATATTACAGTAATGGATTGGCTTGTATGTCCTTCAGATATAAATCGAATGGAAAATATGTGAGGAATTTTATGTAGACGTGTTTACACGCCGAAAATCGTCAGTTTGATGACTTGTCTTCATTAAAAACCGCAATTTTAGAAAAATGGGAAAAACTTATGAAAATATTATTAAGAACTTAGTGAGTAGTATGAAAAATTGAATATATAATTTAATTTTAAGTAAAGGTGGGTGGGTGTTTCTTAAGAAAAAAAATTAAATGACCTTATAATTTAGGAGCTGGCGAACAAAACTAGACACGTCCTCGGTAAATGTAATATTTTCATTCAAAACCAGTTCGGTCCTACCTTAAAAAATAACGAAAACTGACTTTTCCTTGCTAGTCTCTATCTAGATAGTTCAGTAATTGTCCTGTCTAGTAAAAGACAGTTAACGGGACTAGTCTGGTTTTTTTCGCCAGCTCTACAATTATGAGACACTGAGTAATGGTTTATGTAGAAAAAATTACACAACAACAATAATAAACTATGTAAGTATTGCTAGGAACACAATTGGGATGAACGACGAATTTTTCGGTGCGAACTTTCGTCATAAAAAATAAAAGACATTTGTTCATATGAAAATGAACACAACACCGCCGTAGAACGAAATTC
The DNA here is from genome assembly GCA_949987645.1 of Tachina grossa. Classification (NCBI taxonomy): domain Eukaryota; kingdom Metazoa; phylum Arthropoda; class Insecta; order Diptera; family Tachinidae; genus Tachina; species Tachina grossa. The sequence continues at coordinate 38,772,860 of OX465278.1, read as the reverse complement.
GTCGTGCGTGACGAACTCTGAGATAGATTTATTTCTATTTTGTACGCCGACGAACGACGAAAACACAATTTTCTCTCACTCTCACTCTCAAGATAAGCTAAGAGCTAAATGAAAATTTTAAAGCTAAATCCATAAGAAATGATCTAAATTTAGCCCAAAATTAGCTAATATGGTCACACTGACAATAACCAATTTTATCAATTATAAGAGCTGAATTCGCTGAGTAAATTCGTCGTCATTGTGCTTCACACGACGAATTTACGCAGCGAATTTTTATCGACGAATTCGACGACGTGGACGAAATTCTTAGTTCGTCCCAATTGTGTTCCTAGCATATAGTATTTCCCAACAGTACATGAAAAGATAAATAACTCTTTAAAAGCAACCTAATCCATTTAAGTAATATTAAAAAAAAAAATCTAAAAAATATGAATGACCTTATAATTATGAGACATACTATAATATTTATTAACATGGCAATTTTAAGAAATTCTCTTTCATATTACCGAGTATACCGAGTAGCCATCTAATACTAATTCATTTTTCGTATCATACAGCCATATTATTCTAATTCTCTATTTATTCGGCTTAAGATTGAATTCCTTTAATTATCTACTATCCTTGCTTGAAAGCTTCTAAATATTAAGCTTTAGTGGTTGTTAAACTTTTACATTGTCCTACCTCAAAGTTTTTAATTTGCAACTTTATGCTTTGTTTGCTGAGATGTTTGCTCACGCACTCTCAGTTGCACTCTCATTTAGTTATTTTTTATTTTATTTTGTTTTTTGTATTAATGCTTCTATAAACAAACGTGAAAAGCTCAATTACAAAAGCTGCTATGCGCACATTTGTATAAGCGATACAATGAAATTAAATGATTGCGACATTTTCTTTTCTGCTGTGTTTGTTGGTGTTTTTTACTTCGCAAGCTTAATAAGGATTTGGTTGATTTTTGCAATTTTATAACACTGCAGCATCTTGTGACGTTTAATGAAAACTTTTTGTGTCGCTACCACAAATGCTCTCTTTTCTGTATTTATTTAGGTGTGCATGTGTGTATGTGTGTGTGTGTGTATATAAGTGCACAAACTCTCCCTCGAAATTTAAGATAAGAGTGTGTGTATCGGAATGTGTTTGCATGTGCTGAAAGTATACTATAAACAAACTTTATATATACATACATACATACGTATCTACTTATTCATATGTATGGGTTGTCTTTATGTGTTTTCGTGTCAGTTTGAATCTTATCAGTGAACGAAAAGGTCGTCGTGTGTGCAAAAAGTTAAAAAAAAGTTATTTTATATAGGAAACAGAGGATATAAATCAAAATCATTGATATTAAAAGACAACAAAAAAATACATAATAATAATTTTCCTATGATAGATGAATAGAAATGTAAAGCATTTCATTTATAGTTAGGTCAATTTAAGGATAAATCTTTAGTCCCAAAAAAGGTACATACATAAATATATATATTTAAACTCTAAATGACTGTTTACTCACATTATTTGTACAAGCGACTAAGTGTTAAAATGTTGAGGGTGTACTCGCATTGTTGTAAATGTGTTTGTCTTTGTTGGAGAAAAAACAGTTGAAATGGTTATGTGTGTGTGCGTGTGTTTGTGTGTGCCTGCGTGTGTATTCATGTTGAATTATAAATTGTTTATCTCCTTTAATTCCTTTTCATGGATTACTGCTTACAAAATAATAATTGTAAACGTTTTAATGTTAACAGCGGTATTCATGAATGATTTTTAATGTTTGAAGTGTGACTTTTGTATAGTTTATGATTTGCCCCTAAGAGTAGGCTATGAAATATCTATTATTTAGCATACTGTAAATATGTTAAAGTTTTTCTTTGTTACATTACATTTCACACTCGATTGCTTGCTCCTTAAATGTTCTAGTTTTTTATTAACTTTTCTTTTTTCTTTTTGTTATTTGTTCTTTTATGCTCCGTCCATATTTAAAGGACATGATGTAAATAAAAGAAATAGAAATAGAATATGAGAAAAAAATACTATAAAAAACACTAAAAGTTATATGTGTTAAAAGCATCTTGACGTTTACATTTAGTTTGTATAAGTTCCAATTGAGCACGTTGTGCTAGTTCTATATTATTACATTTGTCTTAAAATGCCCTTTAGCCAAATAATGGCACACAAATGTGAATCGCATCCACTGGCAGGCTAGAAACTGTCGACTTTGTGAGTATTTGTTAAGTGAAAAAAAGAAAATGGAACAATTGTATTCAAAGAAAACAAATAAAAATGTCTTTGGAATTGAAAATGGCCTGTTAGCAAATTCATTTTAGTGCTGCATAATATAATTAGTCTGCAATGCTTATGTGAATCAGAAATTTATAAAGTTTTATTTAAATATACATACATACGTTCATAGAATATTTTATGTATGGAATTAAACTTGTTAATTATTAGATGATAAATATAATGAACTCTCATTATTTAAAATTACAATAAAGAACCTCTGAAATATTAAAAAGTGATCAGATAGTACACATGTAAGTAACAAAAAAAATCCTCATGATTTGTATAATATTCTGCATTGTAATCTATTTCTCAATAGACACAATGTTAAAATTCTGAATTGTAAAACTTAGAGCCATTACATAAGGGCAACTTTTGATGAAAATGTTTATAGAAATCGCTTGAAAATTGTAGTGATATTCCTATATATTTTTTTGTGTAAGCTGTTTCTTAAATTTAAAATGTTTTTAATTACACACAGAACAAAATAGACAAGAATTATTTTCAACAAAACCATGTTATTGAATAAAATTTTTAAATTCAATAATATTTATCATTAACTTGAATATTGTATTTATCAATTCCGCGCATTTTAAAATATCATTTAATTTTATTTGTTTGTGTTGATGTTTTCCTTGCTTGTTGATTGACTCAACCTGGTCATGTGCTGATGTTGTTTTTTTTTTTTTTTTTTTTTTTTTTTTATTGCTCGTGTTGTATACGTGTGAATTCGGACAAGAAGCCGAATAAAGTCGTGGCTTGTTTTTTTTTACTCAACAAAGTTATTTTTAAATTATATCAACACAATGCGCACATAAGAAATCATGTTTTGCTTCTATTCATTATTTGCTTATTCAATAATGATTTGCTCTTTAGCTGAGTGGTAAGTGCGTTAGTTTATTAGTCAATAGATTGCCGGTTCGACTCATCCCAAAGACATTTAGTTTTAATAGCAGCCAAAAAAAAAAACAAACAAAAAGGGGTTGAAAAATGTGACATTCATCCACACACACATGCAATACAATTAGCACTGAAAATAAAATATTTTTATTTGAATCAACGAATTTCGTATTCAAAAATCAAAATCTTTTTTTTTCTGTGCAGTTTAATTTTTGTAAATAGAAAATTAAACTCTCAGCCAAATATTTTGAAATGTGGCAGCTCTATGCAGCTTTTAATGAGTGTGGAAAGTTTTCCAAACAACAGCTGTTGAATAAAAATAAGAAATATAATTTCTTTATATATTAAATTATGAAATAGCATTTAAAATTTAAATAAGCTTTTAAGGCAGAAGAATGTTAACTCAAATTATATTTACGCTACATTTACACATGAAAGTACTTTCTTGAAATTTCTGTATACGCATTGTGAATAAAAATTCTAATGAAATAAATGACTTTCATGAAAATTTCTTGTTCGTTTTCATGGGAAAGTGAAAGTTCGTTTTAAAAATGCCCTCGAAACGTAAAGTTGCAAGAAATTGTTTTGTTTAATACCTAATTAGAGTTACCCAGAATATCACCTATATAAATTTATAAGGGAATAAATTGGGAATAAGTATTATTGTTTATATTTTAATAATATTATTGTTTTCAATAGGCATGAAAGGTCTTCTTCGTGTTTATTTGAACAATTCTTTAAATATTTATACAAAATAAGCATAATTTATAATAACTATTTACCACAATCCTGTATATTTATATAAATAATTAAAGGGGGTAACACTGTTAAACTTTTTTCATTTTACTTTCTGAAAACATCAAAAATTTACTTTCTTGAAAATATCGTTGAAAGCTGAGTGGAAATTAAAAACAATGTGAGTGTGGTAGTAAAAAAATTTGATTGTGTTGCTACTTTCTTGAAATTAGTTTCATGTGTAAATGGTAGGTTAACTGCATTAATTTTTATATTGAATAATAATTTTCGTATTTAAATAATACTTAAAGATAAATGGCGTTTAAATACAAAGTAAAAAATTTGCTAGTCTTAGTCCCTATTCACACACTTCAAATTTTGTTGCTAAACTCGTAATTCAGCTGTAAGAAAAAAAGAGACATTTGTATTTCCATCTCTGTTTTTCTTCCAGCTGAATTACGAGTTGAGCAACAAAAGCTGAAACGCGTGAACCGGGACTTAGTCATTCACTAGTTATTTTTTTAAACAAACATGCATATGTTATTTAAATGGGTTGGGTCATAGGTTTTTGCCAAAAATAAAGTAGCGAACGATTTTGACCCAAGTCTAAAATTGACCTTTCATTTATTAAGCGGTTATTACACATATCGTCCCTACCACGTCAAACTATCCAATATGCAAATTTGAACTTTTCCGAAGAGCACGAAGACCCGCCAATTATGAATTTAAAGTCAGCGCATTCCTAAAAGTGCCAGGCTTAAAATATTTCTTATTGAGTTATCTATCGTCCGTGAGAATTTCAGCATTTTGCAACGAAGCATATCGTAAAAATTAGAGTACGAAGATAACGAATCTAAAAAACCAATTTTGCATATTGGATAGTTTGACGTGGTAGGGACGATATGTTGGATCATCGATTCGCTCATGTAATAGAGCAAAAACACGTGTTATCGAACATGCTCACGTGTTTTAAAAAATTTGTGATATTTTGGTTCGCCGTCCAGCCATTCAACTTGTACAATTGATTGTATGCTCAACACACATAAAAATATACATTTCATAAAAAATTTCAAACTGAAAAGAGGCTGCTGGCGAGCGGAAGTTTTAACAAAAAATTTTAATGGTATGAAAGTTTAAATTCAGTTTCACAATAAAAATTTAGTAAACATAATTTTTCTTCTCAGTGTTTTTATTTATACTAACTTTTCCAATGCGTCATTTCTAGGCATCCTCTGAAAATTTATTTGTTCTGGTATTTGTTAATATGCTCTACAGTATAATAGCTTACAAACGGTCAATATCGTCGTTAATATGCTCGCTGTGAGTTAGCCACTTTGCTCTCATTTCAAAAGGATTTGAAATGAAAATTATTCAATAGCTGAAAACTTTCTTTGAAATTTCATTGTTTTCATTCAATTTTTGTTTTCATTTTTAGATTAATTGCCAAGAAAAAGAACAGGAACATCTTTTTTATTTCACAACTGCATCAGTGTACAACAGTTTATTGCATTCGATTCCTATAAAACTTCTTACTTATTCTTCTATTTTAGACGATCAAGCATAGAAATTTTCTTTGGCAATCACGCAAACTATATATACGAAGCAAAACTCGACTTCCTTTTCTATATAAAAATTAGAGGTATTTTTTACTTTATTTATTATATCATATATTATTAAAATCTCAAATCAAAAAAGTAAGCAGTATGTGCTGTTTATGTTTAATTAATTACCGAACGCATCCAATTCATTTCTTTGTTTAACTTGCTCAATTCCGTTCCTGCTTTTATCGAACTATAAGTATTTTAGTGAATTTAGTCTGAGACGGCGTTAAGACACGAAAACATTTGGAAGGGAAATATTTAGTTTGATAGTAAGTAAGAGAATCATTTTTGTGTTCGGTAATCGGCGACACGCTTTGTTTTCATATATTTTGCTACATATACACACATACATGTAGAAATATGCTTGCTTTTATCCAATAATATTGTAATGTCGCCGGCAACATTTTCGTCTGTGTGACAGCGAAGGAAAGAACAAAGGTGAATTCCAGATTCCGTCTAAACTAGGACTAACAAGGAAGGCAACGTGCAGCCCTCTAGTGTTTAATTTGCTTGATGATAAATAAATAAATATATTGCAGCATATTTATGTGCGCACTAGAATGTATACGTTATAATTTGTCACGTTTTTATGTATTACGTATACGTATCTGCATAAATATGCTTCAACATAATTATATATTTAAAAGCTCACTCGATTAATAGTACGTTTCCATTATGAGCAAATCAAGTTGATTTGAGAAAATCATGTCGAAGTGTTTCCATTATGTGTTGTAAGTGCTTCTATGTTCGAATTTTCGAAATCAATTTGACGTTTGAATTGCTTATTTATTTTTATAACCTAAAAGAACCACAAAAATTTGTTTAATAATAATTTGGAACAGCAAAATAAATAAAACATATACATAAGAATGGAAAACAACATTGACAATAAATTTATTTTTTTAAATTACTTTTTTCTTTTTATAAGCAAAGAGAATCTGTAATTTTTATTCGTACTTAAATGTCACTTTTTCGGATTTGTAAGTCACCAATAATGGATGACCCAGAGTTGCATTTCTAATAATAGCAGCCGCGCAGTGTTGCATTGACAAATTCGACTTAATTTGTAGCAAATTAAGTCATTTGAGATAATTTGATCATATGAAATATGTATGGGAAATCACTTCGCAAATTACTTAATTTGGGCAAATCAAATGTTTTGACCTAAATCACGTATATGGAAACGTACTATAAGATAATGAACGATTTTTTTTGCCTCAAAAGATTTGTTTTCATATCTTTGACTGATTTGTGCGAAATCTAAATTAGAAAACTAGAAATTTTGGCTTATCTGTTGTTAGATAGCACAGTGGGGGAACTGTAGTTTATAAACGGACAGTTCGATTTATGAAATTGAAACTTCACAAAGCCATCAAAGAGGTATGGTTTACCTTCAGTTTTGTTTTCGTTAGGAAGCAGGGGGCAAATCACGGCATTCGATACGACTCGTAATCTAAAAATATTTCCATATAAACTCTATTGAAATATTTTTAAATTACGAGTCGTATCGGATGCCGTAATTTGCCCCCAGAGCTACAGTGGATCAAAATAGAGAACCTCGTGTAAATGAATATATACTAGACCAGTGTGGCCTAGACGGTCTCACGCACGTCGGTATTGTTTTTGCTGAATTATTCTTTATTTGATTTCGATTAGGTTCTTTAAGTCAAATTAAATGTTAATTATAAATTATCCGACAAATATTAGTATAACGGAACAACATGTTATTTTCGAAGACCGCTTTGGTATTCTAATCAAGACGAACTTGTTTAGTTCGGTACTACACTCAAAATAAAAATCAATTCATCCGTACTTAAATCAATTCAAAGCGGTGTCATAAGTATGGTAAGTATGGATTTACTCAAATCAAGTACAAAAGACTTGATTTAAGTACGGACTATTCAAGTGCTAAATACTTAATTTTAACCATATTTAATCCTGATTCCGTACTTGAAATAATTCCAAAACCACATTGATTTCAGTTAACCTCAGGATTGAATTAATTTCAAAATACGCTTGATTCAAGAATTTCTAACTTGATTTAATGCGAATCCATACTTGAAATACTCCCAAAACGAGACTGATTTAAGAAAATCTGGTATTGAATTAATCTGAAAATGGGGTTCATTTAATCCCGAATCCGTACTTGAAATAATCCAAAAACGCCCGTTTTTAAGTAATCCTAACTTGATTTATTGAATTACAGATTTAATATAATTTTTTATTAACTTTTTATTGTCCATATTAATATTTTTGTTGGTTTTAACTATTGATAAGAATTTCTATGGTAATAACAATTAAATTTAATGCAAAAGACCAAAAGCGGGTATTGTTTCCTTTACGTCGCTCTATTACATGTATCTCTAAAAGTGTTGGCAGGAAATTATGATGGAAGAATGCTAAATAAGTCCAAGAAAAAATAATAGATTTTAAATTTATATAGGTTATTTGTTTAATGCTTTTTTACTAAATAATAATAGGAACTTGCCCTGCACAATAGTGCTTCTTTGTCATCAATGAATAATTATTTGTTTTGCTCTCAACTAAAGCCCACGTTTCTAAGCTGATTACATTTATAATCGTCATCGCTCCAAAAGTGCAAACCCATCAGTACTCTAAGCGAAACTATGTCATTAAGAAGCTAGGGGTTCTTGGTCACCTAGAGCGATAACATATTTTTGAGTCCGGTCTTACAGCGAGTTGAGCATAAGAAAATAATTCTTTAATGAGAACTGACGAGACATGCACTTTCACTTTTTATTTTTTAGTTAATATTGATATTACAGTTTTATTAAATTAATTATCATTGAACATTATAGTTTTATTTTATTTGCCATTATATTTTTAAAAGCAAACTTTTGCACACGAGTATTAAGAATAAACCGAACTAACTCACACTTAAATAAAATAAATATCCGTAAAAAATTACAAATATTAAATTGTTTTTATTTTAATGTACCGATTTTTAAATTAATTTTTTTAATTTTATTGAATTTTTATCATAAGCATACTAATGAACTTGACATTTTTTGGTAAAAATGTTTTTTTATTTTATTTTTTTCATATGTGTATAAAGTTTGTGCACGCAGTCGTACTTTAAACAAGTTTTTTTTACTCACTTCAAAAACTTTGTACTTGATTTAAAATTTTGTACATAATTTAAGCACTTCATACTAAATTCAAGAAACTTCAGGATTGGTTTCCTAAAGTAATCCCGTTTTCGGCTTGATTTAAGAAAATGTTAAATCTATTCGTACTTAAATTTTTAAATACGATTCGTACTAAAAGTAAAGGTAGAATTAGTAAAATCGTATCGTGATGTTGCGTGTCAGCTGACAAAAACCGTACCATATACAATGCATGTTACTAGTTATAAAATATGTGGTGGTAGCACTGCTGACGTAGGAATCTGCAGAAAACAGATTTTTCTGTAGCGAATGTCAAAAACGCCGCATTTAATGCCAGACAAAAAAAAATTTGCTGTGCAAACTGTTACATTTTCTATAACTTGTGCACAAATTTGAACGATACGGCAAGCTGTAAAGTAGAATGATACGATTGTACTAATTCTACCTTAAGTAACAAAAATTTGAATTTAGTATGGATTTTTTCTTTCTGTGTATAAGTATGTATATTTGTTTATTTTGATACATGCGCTATTGGTTTTACTATTACTATTAGTTTTAGTTAATTTCAGTTGCAACTTATTTTTGTTTCTTTGTTTGGTTTTGATTACACAGAAAAAAAAATAGACAAGAATTATTTTCAATAAAACCATGTCAATGAATAAAATTTTTAAATTCAATAATATTTTTCATTAACTTGAATATTGTATTTATCAATTCCGCACATTTTAAAATATCATGTAATTTCATTTGTTTGTGTTTGTGTTTGTGTTTGTGTTTTCCTTGCTTGTCGATTGACTCAACGTGGTCATGTGCTGATGTTGTTGTTTTTTTTATTGCTCGTATTGTATACGTGTGAATTCCGACAAGAAACCGAAAAACGTACTGGCTTGTTTTTTTTACTCAATAAAGCAATGCCCACATGTAGAAGAAACAGAAGAAATAATGTTTTGCGTGTAATCATTATTTGCGTACCCAATAACAATTTACTCTTTAGCTGAGTGGTAAGTACGTTAGTCTATTTGTGAAGAGATTGCCGGTTTAACTCATCATCCGAAACACATTCGATTTTAATCGCAGCCAAGCATTAACAAACAAAAAGGGGTTGAGAAATGTGACATTCATCCATCCACACACACAACACAATAACAATTATTACTGAAAATAAAATTTCAGTCAACAACTTTTTCCCTTGATTCATTAAATTTCTTTATTGACAAAATTACAAATTATTAATAAGATATTTTATTAATTCAAATATTTATATTATTGAAAAAAATAATACTATTCTTTTACAATTTTTGTTATTGATATAGCAGATTTCTTTATCACAGGAAATTCGAAAATTAAAATAATTGAATACCGAGATTTTGTTATCAAAAATGAAACTTATTTTTTTTTTTCGTGTAGCCTAAGGTTTGTATTTGCTTATTTTCGTTTGTTGTTGATATCTGCTGGCAAAATATGTTAAATCCCTATTACGTGCTATTTATCGCTATTGTACGTGCTATTTATCGCTATTGAGCGAATTAAATACACATTGCAAAAGCTTTGAAATAAACCATTACCGATGATATTTGCATGTTACAAAATAAAGTTTCTATGAAAAAATAAGGAATTTCAAAATTCAAACTCAAATATATTTTAAATTATGTTAAGATAATGTTAAAAAGAGTCGTGACTTTGCAGTTAACCGAAGTCTATTGAAATCTGTTTATGTTTATGAAAATTTCTTCAAGCTGGTGGTGCTTAATTTGGACACTTTGTCGTTTACTCGAAATCCCAAAAGGTTGGCTTCCAGTTATTTATTTCTTAAACTTTTTCTTCAGCGACTTGTGTATACATTAGGCAGTGAAAAGTGACATACTTTTTATTATTTGCTTTATTTGCGCTAGATATTCTATAACTAGAAATTCTTTCTTCTAAATTTTAGTTAACCTTCCTAAAAACATGACAGTCGCCTTTTGTCATTTAATATTCCATAATGAAAAATTATACATATGCTCCTTACTAGTAAATTTCGTTGTATAGAATATTCGTTAAATCGAAGCATTACTTGGGGTAATTTGTGATTTTATTAAAATCAAATAACTTCAAGCTGATTGAAAAAAATACTTGAGTTCATTATTGAAATTTTTCAAGAATCCTTCAACAATACTATTGATGAGTTGCATCATACTACATACAGTTTTTTTTTTTGGTTTCATCGAAAAAAATAATTTTTTATTGACCTCTTGGAGGTTTTATTTATCTATAATTAATAGCAAGAATTTTTATGTTCTACCTTGATTTTACGAGTTTATTGCTTAATATTATCTTCTGCAAACACCACAGAACACAGGAAATATTCCATTATTAAAATATTTATTTAACAACATTTTTCACATATAATTGTTGTCCATGAAAAACCACAAAACATCATTAAAATTAAAAAAAAAATAACGTGGCAGAGAAAATTCTGGCAGCACGCTTTCACCCCAAAAGTATGCAATAAAAATTATTTTTCATTATATTTTTTCGCATAATTTAAATGTTTTAAATTAAACATTTGGGTTGGTAGAAAAGAAAAACGATTTGAAATACATTTGATACAAATAATGCACACACATGAATTTTCAAAAAAAAAAAAAAAAAAAAAAAAAAAGGTAAGGGAGAAAATAAAATAAAGTAAGACAAAAACAAGGACAGGAATTTAAATTATTTGCAAATGTGTACTGAAATCAGTTTTTTTTAAACACCATAAACACACTTTCAAACAGTTGGTAACACTTGTGTGCGTGTTTATGTGTGTGTATGTGTATGTGTGTGTAAGTGTGTTAGTGTGTTCGTTTAGTCTTGGCAAATTGTAGTATGAATCGTAGCCAAAATAAGCGAGATTATATTTCTTTTAAATATTTACGTAAACTCTGTGCTTTTATATACGACTATTTTACGAGTAAACTTGCAATATTTTTTGCTTGACTAGTAGTTGTACTTTATTAAATTTTTCCTGGTGCTTGTTGTTGGCTTTTCACTGCTGCATTATTTTAATATCAAACCACCAAGCTGTGCGTTATTTTTTAAACCTTTTTTTTTTTGTATATTTGAAGTAAAACTTGAAAAGGATTATCGGCATGAAAGTGTATTTATATATGTATGTCAGCAGTAAATTGTTTATTGTTTTTGGAGCTTTAAAACAAAAGATAATGATAGTTTGTTCCTTTTTTTTACTTGAAATAAAAAGTTATCTCTCCAAATCGAACTTTAGCTTTAAAAATTCATAAAAAATCTTTAATAGCCTTCAAGGAAAATTGCGAACTGCCACTTGCCATAAAAATTAAAGTAAAGTCTTACTTTATTATTAACCAGCTCATAATCGGCGTTTGAGCCTACGATAAGAAAAAAATATCAACATTATTGACTAAAGGACAAGAACACAAAAGTACCGCACTTTTACCCCTTTTAGCACATTTTTTGTCCCTCTATAGAAAACAATAGATCTCCTTAATTATTTACAATAATGGAGATGTTTAGTAATAAACATATATTTTCAATATTAATGTAAATGAAAAGTATTTTTGTAAAAAAGTGCCAATTTCACCATTTATATGTACGATTATATTTAAAAAAGTGACAAAATCCATTTAAAATTTATTTTAGAAGAACAACAATGACATTGCTTTAGTGGATAAATGGTATACAAAAAAGTATCAAACCTCGGTTTTCGCCCATTTTTTTTATGGAAAAATGCCAAAACTGCTTCACGCGAACGAACCGAATGAATAGTTGAAATCATTTTAAAAAAATTGATTTTCTAATGAAACCAGATTAGAGCACTTCGGCTGGATGGTTTCAGAGTCTATGACTGACATACATATTTTACATATACGATGATGGATCTTTAACTCAGTGTCTTTTTGAATTACCCGCCTCTCAGCTGAAATGGCAACACTGCTCCTGTCAACAGGCAACTGTCAGTTGACTCCTGTCTTAATGATCAAACAGAATAAGTCCGTAACTTCAGGTAAAAACGCTGTCAAATTAACAAAGCTCATAATAAAATCTACGGCAGTAACTTCAAACGCTCTCATATTTTTGTTTTATTTTTTTTTGTGGTTATTTTTCTTTGTAGTTTTGAATACAAAATGTATAAAATTTATTGAAAGTATAAGCATAAGCAAAAACGGTGTCAAAATACAATAAATTCTATATCCCTCGACTGCTTTCCGGGCTTGCTTTTTTGTGTAAATTTTTATGGAAAATGTGTTTATGCCGCAAGCTGCGTTATTTAGTTTGTGTTGAACAGCCCTTGATAGCAAAATACCGCGCGTTTTGAGATGAAAATGGAAGAAAGTTAATTTCGTGTGATCATTAAGCATTATTTTTAGCAAAAAAAAAAATAAATACTATGGTTGCTCTTCATCATCGATTTCAATGATAAAAACTTGTTTACTGAAGCTCGTTTTGGCCCTACATGTCAAACGTTCTGGACTCCCAGTTGATGTCTTGGGCTGAGAGAGATTGTGGCAGGCATAGGCATCTCACGCGGCTGAGTGGTTTCAATTTTGAATGATAACTTGGGTATGAGAGAGCTTTCCGCAAGATGGGTGCCGCGTTTGCTTACAATCGACCTCAAACGCATTTTTAATAGCAAAAATCCGTGAATTGAGCTACAAATTGTTATGGCCTGCTCCAGATTTAGCCGTAAGTGATTATTTCTTGTTTCCAAACTTGAAGAAATGACTCGGCGGAAAGAGATTTGACTCCAACAATGAATCAACTCACCAACAAATACCTATTTTGATGACCTGCACCTTTATTCCATAACACGCTAAAACTAATTAATAATTTGAAGGGCTTATTGTAAAAACACGATAAGCCACACGATTTCAGAAAGTGGTTTTATCAGTTCATTCAATTACTTTACAGCATCGGAACGTCCTCTTAAAATATTGTACCTATATTCCGTTTAATTTCCGCCTTAGAGTCTGAACACAATGTAACGAGAATTCATTGCGGTGCGGTTTTTCATACGATTTGGAAGTAAAAACCCGCATTGCGGAACGGTATAAATTTAAAATCTATTTTATTTTCATTGCGGACTTTCTTATTCTCTCAATTTTTGACTCTCTTTCTCTTTCTGATGTTGCCACAGTTTTTGAATAATTGGCTGTGTTTACAACAAAAAACATGAGTTTGAAGTTCAAAAATGTTTGTCATAAAATATAAAAGCTTAAACAATTTATCAATAAATGTATAAAATGTTAATAATTTTTTGTTTTTAGTTACTGCCATTACAAAATATTTAACACAAAGAGGAAAAAATGTATGCACAAAAAAAATTAATAAAAATTTAAACAAACAATGACAAGTATTGCCGTCGCCGTCTTCTGTTGTATTATGTTTATTTTTCTCTCCCGCAACGAGAAATCGCACCGCACCGCAAACATTGTGTTTAGACTCTTAGCCGCAAGTGTCACTTTATACATTTTGATTTTATTCAGAATTATTTGTCCCAAAAACTCGATAAGCCACAGCAATTACAAATAAATAGAAAAAATAATAAATTTTAAACTGCAAAAACACGATATGCCACTTTATTTCAACCAAAATAACAAAACTTTTGATATTAAAAAAAAAAATATATATATGAATAAATTGCATGCAATAACTGGATAAGCCACAACTTTTTGCGATTTTAGCGATTTCCGAAGATTTCTTGGTGTACAGCGACGGGTATGTGATAGTAGTCTTCCTTAAGCACTAAATAAAAGTATCTGTATCATGATTTCATCAAATCCCTATTTTCTGCATTTATTTTAAACTTCAAGGGCGATTTTCTCAGTATTTTCATTTTGTGGCTTATCGAGTTTTTGCAATAAGCCCCTCATTTGATTAATAACTTAGTAGATTAATATTTGAGAAAAAATATTTTTCGAACTTATAAATTCATTTCTAAACAATTTCTCCGATATTTCCAAACATCATTATTCCAAGCAGACTTTAACACAAAACGTGTTTGATACCCATTTCATTTTTATGGTTTAGATCACAGGTTTGTGTTCAGAAATTAACTGCTGAACGAGTTGGACGTAAGGCTAATTCCAAGTGTTTGTCCGCCTTGAAATGCATGATCTTTTTTTTTTTCTATATAAAATATTTTTATTTACAATGGTACGCTAGGGTATTGCTTACTTAATTACTGAAAACTAAAGCATATATTTTTAACGGTGTTATATTACTCTAACTTCATTAAATGCAAAACTTGACTAGGCAAAAAAAAAATACCCCAACAAACTTATGCTTTTTAATAAGTATATGCAGAAAACCGTATTCAATACTTAAAAAATTAGTTTTATTTTTTTTTTTTTTTTTTTTTTTTTTTTTTGTAAAACCCAAGCCACATGATAAACTATTTGATTATGATGGCCAGTTATATTTCACCTCAACACTCTAACCAAAGAACTGACTCGACGCTTCACTAAGTTTCCGTTTCGTTTTACAGTAGGTTTTTGTATTTTACTGCTTCAAAACATTGAAGCACAAATCGGAAATGTCATAAAATTATGTAAATGTTTTCAATGGTAATGGAGTCTCTCTATTATCTATCTCTCTCTCTCTCTTTTTCTATTTTAACTGCATTTAATTATTTTATCATGCTTGTTGTTGTTTTTGCATATTATTAGATTAGTTTTTGTTCTCCACACTCATTAAATAACGGAAATATTATATTTACATACTTACTGCAGCATACTTTATGGCGTTTGTTTGATATGCAGTTTATTTTCTTTTTCTCTTGCCTGGTTTTTAGTGGAGTTTTTTTTTAAGGCAATAACATAGTTTTATATATAAATAAATTTGAGTTTAGGCATATTACGAGCGAAATTATTGCTTTTAGGTAAAAACAAGAGTCAACAAAGATAAATCGGTTTAGTTACAAGCGAAATGGCGGTTCCAAACAAAAAATGTAATAAACTTGTGGAGCTGAGAATACTTATCGAAACTCCTAAAATTTCCCCAAGAGTAGTTGCGGGAGAGCTCCAAAAAGAATGCGGGGCAAATACTCCGCAAAAAACTATGCTATCTGTCTGTCGGAGTATGCTGTGCTGAAAAATTCAGCAAACATGTTACTAATGACCAAATCGTCTTCAGATCCTTTGTGTAAATATTTCATAATTATAGGGTAGCCAAAATAGTTTCTTTTAAATTTTAAAAACTTATATAAAGAATTTTGGGTATCTTTGAAAATTAAGTGTAATATTCCTCAAGTATTTTTTTTTTTTATGAGTCCGATCTAAGTAAGTTGTAGTAGGCTCTTGCGATAGCATATCTACTCGTACCATAATCTGTCGCTAAATCATTTTTTTATATTTGGGTTATAGTTTCTTTTGAAGCTATTTAGTCATGACAATTGTTTATGAGCTACAAGGGGCAGAATGTTTACTTACATACATATATGTGACGTTGTCCGAGAAAAGGGACCTAGTGTGTGAAAATAAAGTTTTGAGAAAAACTCATTTCATCTTATTCTACACCAGTTTAGGTACCAGAGTCCACTCTTAAGGCCATACCCGTTTTTTGGTCCCTTTTCTCGGAGAAGGTCACATGTATAAAAAATTTATATAACATTATTTTCTAACACTCTTCCACTATTTTTCTTGAATCACTATAGTCAGTTTTTGCTCCGAAATGAGGCATTTAATTTAACTTGATTATTAACACAAATACTATATGAGTGAATACCCTTATTACAATATACGATTAGTAACCAACACATATAAACTTACACATACTTGACGTTTATATTTGTATTGCATATTTACATTGTATGTGTATTATTTGCTTGACTCAAAAGAATTTAATTTAAATGTTGCCTAGTCTAGGGGATATGTTTCATATGAAAATTATTTGGCTAAAGAAATGCAAATTCAAACTAAGAATATAATTATGTACATATGTTTAGAGCCAATTTCACCAACTTATTTAAATATCAATTCATATTTAAAAGTAATTTTTCCACACAAAAATTAATGAAAATCGACATTTAAATATGAATTGATATTAAAATAGAGTTGGTGAAATTAGCTCTTAGAGCTTACTTTTGAAAAGTATAATACATAATTTGACAACAGCAGAGTAAAATAAAAATTATAATAAAATTATAAAAAAGTAAATTACATAAATACATACGAGTACATATAAATAAAACATGAAAATTTTTAAATATTTAATTTATTTTAATAGCTTTTTTGACCTTAAGATTGATTAATTTTATATAAGATTTTATTTTAAAGAAATTTATTTTAGCTTTGGTAATGTCATGTTTGCTGGAATTGTTTCTTCTTTCTTTTTTCAATGGGTCGAGTGTTGGGGAACATTTTGCTTAAGATCTCGGTTAAGTAATTTGTAAAAGACTTATATACATTTATGTACATGCATAGAAACTTCAACTCCACCATAAATTTCAGTTATTTATTACATTTCTTATGAAATAAATTTACATTAAATTATACTTAAAGAGAATTTGCTTTACATTTTGCTGCAGGTATTTCACTAAATCGTTTTAAGGCCGCTTTGTTTTGGGTTGGGTTGGGGCTGCTTTAACAGTTTCTTTTGGCTCTTCCTGCAAGCAATAAACGTGTGTTTACAATTCTTTGGATTATCAAAGTAAAAAAAAAGAAATATTAATTCCAAGAGAATGAATAATTGATATGAGCAGCACATTATTGCTTTTTAAGTAGTAAAATTGCTGCTGTATGACGCTTGAGAAAGACTTCGAGCAAATAGTCTCGCCTATAGTGGTTGGAGCATTTCGACTTCGACTACGCCTTTTTTGTAAGAGTTTAAATGCAACATTTTCCTTTAATCCAGAACCAAAATGTCGTGGTCGAAATCGAAATACACCAACCACTCTGTAATTCGAAACGAAATAAAGTTCTGTATAATTTTACACCTTCTAGGTAGTAAAGGTGAATTTACCCATATTGTCTGGATAATTTTTTTTATATATAAAGTTTGAATTCTCTATTTTGCGGAGGAGAATTTATTTTGTTCAGACAATTCTTAAGCTGCATTCACTCACCCATTGTTTCGGAACAATGTTTTACACTCATTGCAAGCAATTATTGTTTGTAAAACCAAAAGTAAACAAGGTGAAAAAGTTGGCAAAACAGCGGCAGATGATTACAATTTAGAAGCCAATATGCATTCCCAGTAAAAACAACATCACAAATCATGTGTTGAATCATGGGTTCAAGTGATGACGCATTGGTTCGATTTAGGTGAAACATGCATGATTTTTACATTAGCTTGTCATTAGGGATCATGTGTTTGTGCGAGAATTCAAGTACCTCGATCTCCATTAAAATGAATTAATTTAACCCATTCAAGCAGTGATGCCAACTTTTTTGGCTCTAAAAGCACATCAAAATTTGGAAAAAGCACAAAAAGCGTAATTTTGAGATCCAAAAAGCGTAAAAAGCACTAAAGTGAAAAACGAGCTTAATGTTTAATATTTTTTAAGATATTATCCATTTCGGCAATGATATCAGTATCCTTAATGAAATATATCAGACGAAAAAGCTATGCTTTACACTGAAAAAATAAAAACATCAAGTTTTTATTAAAGCATTTTAAGAAATAAACAAATTTCTTAAAAAGCACTACTTAGTGCTATTTCTCAGTTTGGCTCAAATTTTGGCGTTTTGAGTCTTCAAAAAGCACTAAAAATAGTGCCAAAAGCACCAAGTTGCCATCGCTGCATTCAAGTTCGTTGTTTCGATGACGTTTTTTTTCATGTTGACGTGGTGGCGTTGGCTGAAATAGTTAACACGTTGACTACAAAACCGAAGGTGCTGGTTCAGTCCCTGTCTGCATCCAACAGTCTTTAAATAACAACGCCACGCATTCTTATTTAAGCTTTATGTTAAGTATTAAAAGCGATATGCATTATCTTATTAGAAAGTCTTGTGAAAGAAACTGAAAATTTAACATTGTGGTATTCCAGCAGTGAATAATTTAACATTATGTGCTTAAAAGCCTAAATTACATAACATAAAAATAAAGTTAGATGTGGTTCAATAGATTAGGTTATGTTAGAGATGGTTCAATAGTTAAAAAAAACAATTTCTTAATTCCACTTTAAGGCAGAATAAGGGAAAAGTAATCACTAAAAGTTAAAAGTAAATAAATATTAAAACCATACTTTTATATTTGTATGTGTATCAGAAATATCAAATATATATTGTTTGTAAAGTTTTTATACAAAAAAAAAACTGTTAAAGCAAAAAATTCTTCAAAAAAGCATATTGCATTAAGAATTAATGCCATATTACGACTGGAGTATTATCCACAACACTGGAAGCTTGCCAAGGTCAAAATGATTCCAAAGCCGGGCAAAGATCTTACCAAAGCTGAGTCATATAGGCCAATAAGTTTGCTGTCAACTATGTCAAAACTCTTCGAAAAGCTGCTCATGACAAAATTGTCCTCTTGTCTTACAGATAATATTTGCATACCGGACCATAAATTTGGTTTTAGAAGTCAGCATAGCACCATTGAACAAACGCATTGACTGATTGAATTTATAAGGAAAACATTTGAAGAAAAGAAGTATTGTTCTGCCCTATTTATTGATGTTTCTCAGGCATTTGATAAAGTATGGCACGAAGGCATAATTTTAAAATTGAAAACATATCTACCAAATAACATGCTAAAACTTTTGGAAAGTTATATTTTAGGCCAGAAGTTCTCTTTTATGGAAGGAGAACTTATGAGTACGCCCGAAACTATCTCATTCGGTGTACCACAAGGGAGTATACTGGGGCCACGCTTCTACATTTGCCGATGATACAGCCTGCCGCCTTAGTATGCACGAAAACCCTCTAGGGCATCCCGATATCTTCAGGAACATATAACACAGCTTGAGCTATGGTTAAACGTATGGAAAATAAAAGTAAACGAACAGAAGTGCCTACATATAACTTTTACCTTACGAAAACCGTCAACCGTCAAGTTGTTTTTCAACATTCACATGTAAAATACACATGTGGTACATATACACACACCTTGATCGTCGGCTTACATGGAAACACGATATTGACTCAAAGCTAACACAAATGAAACTAAAAACAACTCGGATACATTGGCTGATTTGTAGAAATTCAATACCCAGTCTAGATTGTAAACTTTTACGGCCATATGTATAATCAAAAATTGGCATGAAGTTAGCATAAGTGACAAAATTGAACTAAGTGTTGACGAGTTCCGCTATACAATTTGACATTAAAAATCCACGCATAATGTAGTTTTAACACAGGATTACATCCTAGCATGATTTTTAATGTAAAATTATATGGCAAAACACGTTAAGATCATGTTAAATTTTGCCACTTATGCTAACTTCATGCCAATTTTTGATTATACATATGGCCGTTAATATACAAGTCGATCTTGAAACCAATATGGTGTTACGGAATTCAACTATGGGGCACTGTTTCAGGATGCAATATCGAGAGAATCCAACGAAGGCAAAACAAAATTTTACGGTTAATAACATCGGCTCCATGGTACATAAAAAATTCAAATATACATCGTGATTTAAATATGCCACTAGTGATAGAAGAAATTGCAAAATACGCAGGCAAAGATTTAACAAAACTCGAGTCACATCCTAATCCGCTTGCTCGTAATATTTTCAACTTTACTGGACACATCCGCCTAAAAAAGAGAGACACAAGGGCTCTTATACTCAACACTCCAGCTGGGACTGCTTGATAATACATTTATTTTTCCTTTTTGATTATCACTAAGTCTATGTTCGACACTGGTCGGGCCTAATAATTATATCTTAGATTTAAGATTTGAATACTCATTGTTAGTTCATATATGAAGATACAATAAATAAATACATGTATTAAAAAAAAAAGTATAGAGTTCAAGCAGAAATACACAGAAACCAAAGTTTTTTAATGTAACTTTTTCCAAAAATTTTATTATAAACTAGTATGAAAAATCTAAATTAAATTCTATATTCCCTTGACCTTCCTGGCATGCCACTCAAACACACACACAGCCATATACATCAGCAATTATTTATTTACGCACTTTCTGTCTAAGTTTAATAGAAATTATTTATGCGATGCCCGTAAGCATCATGTTCAGTTGTTTTTGTTTATTTTGTTTTTTATTTACCTGAACAAAAGAAAAAAAAATCTAGACACGTTTCTAATAAACTGTAAATAAATAATGTCTATCGCAGAATAAAATGTTAGACATTCGCTAACAAAAGAAAAAATGCCCAAGTTGTTTGATGTTTTCAAGGCTACCGTTTCCTCTTTGGTTTTCTGGAAGAATTTTTAAATTTCTTAAAACTAAATGTATTTAATATACAACTGCCAAGTACATATTTGTTAAGATGGCTTTTGATGAAGGTTCAGTTATGGATCATTGATGGATCTGTTTGTTTTGTAGTGTCGTGCTCTTTCACCTTGCCAACCAAAGACGTGTTAGTAACGGGTCTTTCGTTAAGCGCTTCATATGTTTTAAATTTAAATGAAACAGTATGTGTGGGATATCATCGGAATTTTCTTATACGTTTGAAAGGCCATTAATTATGTATGGAAATAATATTGTGTTAAGATCCGCTGCGGGTTCGCTGAGATGGTCCCTTAAAATGCTTGTGCATGCGCTTTGTGGTACGTAGTGCCATCCATCGGAAATAAAATGTCGTTCGTACCTATATATCATCCAATTCTGGTCAAAAGAAGTTGATAATCATCAATCTTTAGCACTAGCCATTGGCAGTTATGGCATGGCCAAGTCGTTTTAAATTAAATTAGGAACGATGATGCCGTCACCTCAAAATCCACCCCAAACTGTTACCCTTGTTCCAGTTATCAATATCGACGACACGTCAATACAAAACAAAAAAAAATTTAAGCTTATATAGTCGCTATCGAGAACAATTTCGTTCTACTGACAGTCTATTTCTGTTTCCTGACTTGGTGGTTACACGTTAAATTTTTGCTTCAATTTTTTTTTTTCAAAGTTCAATACATTCACACTTTTTTACTATCACACTCATACATTTGGGAATTGAATACCAGGTGGACTTTAATTTTTCTTTCAACGCTTCATTAAATTTTTCTTTAAAAAATAAAAAATAAAAATAAAACAGCTGTTTTAAAATAACTTTTGTGCTTGTAAAAAATTTAAGACATAAGTAATTTTCTTTGCTGAAGTAAAATATGTAGGCAAAATTTTTTAATTGTTACCTCGACGGTGGAACATAAAATTTGAAATCGAATTGCTTGTAGCCTACGTCACGACTTCAATTTTAGCAATGCGTGAGAAAAAATTTAAAGCAATTTATTGAACGTGTAACCGCAAGGTAATGTCTAGAAAATAGCATGAGCCTGTCAATAGCAATCAGCTGTTTTCGACAACGGTTAGACAGGACCCAAGATTTTGGTATTGTGTTAAACTACCGTAGCCGTTGACAACTGGAATAAGGGCAAGTGACTCTTTCAGCATACATTGAACGCTCTTGGATCTCGTGTGTATTGAAAATGAATATGGTTCTACAAACGTCGCCATGATGGCTATTTGGCTGACATTGATTTCCATTATAAGTGGCATACCTTCCCCTTTACAATTAAATAAGCATCCAATGATTTTAGGCTTAAAAATTCTAGTTTTTTTTCACATCAAAATTTAACCTTATATTAAGACTCTTTATAATGAAAGCTTTTCTCAAATATATTTTTAGTCATGATTTTTCTGTTTGCTTAATATCTATTTTATAATCCCACGAAATAATTTTAAAAGCCTACAAATATTTTCCTGTGTATTATGTTCTTCTGGCTTAACTAACTTTTGTTTTCTGCTTGTTTAAACTTTTGACACCTTGGCATTTTTCTTATGCTTCTTATTTTAAATACAAAAATAAACTTTTATACAGAAGCATTTTCCCTAAACAAGTATACGGCCTCTTTTGGTTATAAAAATAAAAACTTCAGCGAACTTGAAACTTGTTGTTGCTATTTGCAAGCATGTAAATTTCTTGAACTGCCTATTAAATTGTCTTAGCCTAAACTGATACTGGAGAAAAATTTATGTTTTCTAAGCTGTATAATATGTACACTTTAAGGAAAGAAAGATATAAAAAAATCAAACAGCAATTACATTAAAATTATTAAGATTGATATCTTTTGTAAAATTTATTAAGAATTTATTTAGAAGTTGTTAAAATGATTGTGGATGTAATTGTTGAAAGTAATTCTGTGAATTCTATAAATTCGCTACGAAATACTAATTAAAAATATGCAAATACGAGTATGAGCAATGTGTGTGTGTTTGTCTATGGTATATATTGTGTTTATCAAATACTAGTTTATTATTAGAAATTTGCAAGACAAAAGTTAATTTTCCATGATACAAATGGTAAAGGAAACAAATCCATTGTATAAAAAAATTAAAACTGAAAATGCTGTAGGTAATTTTTGATCAAGTTAAAGTAGAATTTTTATTTTTTTGATGTGTAAACATCTATACGCTAGGGGTAAAAATCTTTTGACTTTGATTTCTTTGCTGAGATTTCTTTGCTTTTTGCTTTTGCTTTGCATTGTCAAATCGGTGTGAGCTGTGTACGAGTGTATTAGTGTTTGAAAGAAGTAATACAAAGCAGAGAAACAAGTCGACCGGCTCGAAGCCGACGGTGCGCCGCCGCCGGTTATTTTTCTGTATATTTCCGTACACCAAAGGTGAAAATGAACCGTAAGAGCTACGCACTTGAAATTTGGACACAATATGTAGACATTTGGCCACTACAACAACAAATACATGAGAGTTAAAAACTAAAGGGTGTTCCAAAACGAGCAACGAAAAATGTTAAAATCCCATGTAATATACATACAATTGTATGTACATATATGCACTTGAAATTTTAACAGTTAGTGTATTTTTATACAGACTACAACAATTAACACTAAATTTAAAAAATTTAAATCAATGGGTGTTCCATCAGTTAATGCAATTTTGTCTTTGTAATTTTGACAACTTGCTGTATCTTGGAAACCGTAGGAGTAAAACTCTTGAAATTTTCAAAAACGGTAAAACTAAAAAATCAAAAAAATATAAAATCGCCAAATATAAAAAAATCGCCAAAACGAAAAAAAGCACCAAATTAAAAAAACTCTAGGACTAAAATAAATCGCGAAAAACCGCAAAAATCGCCAAAATTAAAAAAATCCTTAAGCAAAAAAATCGCCAATATGAAAAAATCGACTAAATAAAAAAACCCCAAAAACAGAAAAAAAATCGCCAAAATGAAAAAAAAACCCCAAAAAAACAGAAAAAAAGTTGCCAAAATGAAAAAATCGCCAAAATGAAAAAAAATTGCGAAAATTAAAAAAACCCAAAAAGAGACAAAAACGCCAAAACTAGAAAAACGCG
The DNA here is from genome assembly GCA_949987645.1 of Tachina grossa. Lineage (NCBI taxonomy): Eukaryota > Metazoa > Arthropoda > Insecta > Diptera > Tachinidae > Tachina > Tachina grossa. The sequence goes on along the minus strand of OX465278.1, from coordinate 38,748,796 downwards.
ATAAAACTGAAAAAAATCGTTTAAACTGAAAAAACTTAAAAAATTAGGAAAGCTAAATCAAAAAAAAATTATCAAAACCGAATGTGCGCGAGTCAAAGTCGCACTTTACTGAATTTATTTTAATTGCAATGCGTACACAACAACAAGAACAGCAACAACTAAACGATGAACAAAAGGAATTAAAAATTAAAAAGTAAAAGTAAAGGCATTTACCATAGATGAGCACTGCAGTACCACTAAAGTTTCAGTAAAAACAAAAAAAAATTTACTGATTACTAAAATTTTTTTCTACAATTTTTATAAATTGCCTAAATGATTTGTTATATGATGAGGTGCATTGAATTTTCAGTAATCAGTAATGCCCGTTTTCATAATGAAATTCTACTAAGTGGCTAAATGTTTTTCATACAAAAGTTTCAAAATTTGAATGAAAAAACTTTGCCACTTGCTACGGCCCTACGATTTTACTAGTAATGCAAATTAAATTTCATTAGCAGTAAAAATTTACTGAATTTTTTCAGCAATCAGTAATTTTACTGCTTACTGCAATTTTGAATGCAGTACATATACATATACTGCAGTGTGCCCATTTACTAACCAAATAAGTTTAATAAAACAAACAAAAACCAACAAATTCATATGTATTTACAATATTGAAAGTTTTGATACTTTTAATTAATTAATTTAAAAAAAGATACTAAAAGCATAAGTACTTCCAACTTAAAAAAAAATTTCATTACTAGATGTTTACACATCTCCCCTATGATCGGACTCACATTGCTTTTTTATTTCTTTAAAATCGCCTATTAGTAAATTTGTTTAACTTAAATAATGCAAAAAAGCTTACTAATATTAAAAACAACAAAAACAAGGTTAATTTAAAATTGTTTGTGAATGCTTTGCATGAACGTCATGTTAATTCAACATGATTTACAGTCATCTTCAAAGAACATTTTTTTTTTCTTTTAAAATAACTTTATTTCATGTTGATTTAACATACCAGTACTGTTGAATCAAAATGAAGAATAATGTTGAATCAAAATTATTTCAAGTTGAAACAACGTGTGTTTTATACTGAGAAAAAAACACGACGAATCATGTTGAATAAAAGTTATTGCAGGTGAAACAATGTGAATTTATTAATCATTCAAAAAATTTATTATTCAGCATGTTTCAGCATAATTCTGTTGTGAGTGAAATTTATTTGCTGGTGGTTAATCATTGTCTATGAATTACACAATTTTAACAGTCACAAACATCTTTCTTTTGTGATTTTCAAAAATATTATTCACCCTTATTCCAGTTGTCGACATCGACGTCACTTTAAGACAATGCAAAAAAATTGCGGCTTGTTTACTCGCTGTGAAGAACAATTTGATGCTACTAGCCATCTATTTCGGGACCATATACCGGGTACACAGTCCCATTTTTTTAGTGTTGTGTCAAAGTGACGTCGATGCCAACAACTGGAATATGGGTGATTATTTGTGAATTCTCAAATAGTCCATGCATGAGATAAGAGGTTTGTGGCTGTTTAAAATGTATGATTGAATTCTACTTATTTGTTAAGGCAACAATGAAATGCGTATAGACAAAACTTAACCACGAGTAAATGATTTTTTTTTAATTTAATATAGTCTATTTTATTAATGATTTGATTTACGTGATTGTGTGCATTGTTACAAGCATCAGGAAAATTTATGTGTGTTATTAATGTTTGTATTCCCTGGCCAGGATTTGCATGCGAACTCATTGCGTGGTAGTCAACGCTTGTAGTGATGCAGCCACTACAACTTTAAATACTCCTAAAACACACATTTTATAAAGGGTCCGCCATCCAACCTTTTTGTTCAACTAGTGCTTATTGCGTGAATGGTAACACTTATCTCATGTCTGATTTGACAGATAATTAGTTTTATCCTTCAGCTGAACGAATATGGTTGTGTATTCGCTTCGCTAAGTGGGCCTGCGATCGACTTATAGAAGATGCCGATTTTGCCAAAAAAAAAAATAATCTTTTCAGATGAAGCTCATTTTGACTTGGCGGGTATGTAAACAAGCAAAATTGTCGCATTTGGGGCACAGAAAACCCGCACGCATACATTGAAAAGCCGATGCACCCAAAACGAGTCACTGTTTGGTGCGGATTTTGGTCCAGAGGCATAATTGGGCCATTTTTTTTTCGAAAATGAGCATGGAGTGGCCGTTGCAGTCAATGGCGATCGTTATCGGGCCATGTTTAACGAATTTTTGTTCACAAAAATTGAAGAGAAGGATATTGGCAACATTTGGTTTCAACAGGACGGCGCTACGTGCCACACAGCCGAAGCCTCACTCGGCTTTTTTTATAGCATTTTCAAAAAAAAAAAAAAAAAATCATCTGGCGGACCCTTTATTTGATATTAAAGTTTCAATAAAAAAAAAATACACACACACACAAAATGTGAAACTCAAAGCAAATAAACATTAACATACTATTTCTACTAAATTTAATATGATTTCAAATCAAAATTTGTGCATGGTGATTTTACATTGGTATTTTTTCTGTGTGTAGGAGATAAGCTATTTGTTATAAAAATTATTAAAAATGTTGCAAAAATATGTGTATCATTCCTGTAGTGCTCACAATACGACTACTATTTGCTTGGTATCTTTTTAAAAGTAAACAGAGAAATGCTAGTGTGTCATGAAAAATGTACATTTGCCAGTTATTCTAAAGGCAATAGTTTTCAATGCTTTGTTTGTTGTTTCTGTACATACTGGAGGGTGCTCTTTTTTGCTGTTAAAGCTACTTGGCAGGACGCAACTTTACCTCAAATTATTTTACATATTGACATTACAACAACATAAATTCAAAAGAAAAGTATTGGCAGTTTTTTTATCGCAAATTCTTTTTATAAAATCATCGTAAGCTGTTGATATTTCAAAACTATACCAAATACAAATAAATTAAAATTTTCAAAATTAATATACAATATTGTTTCTGTTACTCTCACTGCTAGTGTCTATTCGTTAAAAGCTTCTGTTACAAAATCCCTATACGTGTCTGAAGGCGCCCCTTAAAAAATATTTTCTTTTTAATACGCTACATTAAAAGAAGCAAATATTTACTTGTCACTTCTAAAATATGCTTGGAACTTTATTAAAATTTTTTGTTAATTGAATGTTTTCCAAATGTTTACTTATCATTACTTTTCTCCTTGAACAGTGGGATCGAAAGATTAATTGATAAATTTCCCAAAATTTATTTCGTTTTTTTTATAATTGTTCCTCTGAACGCCACAATATCCCTTATGGCCTCGGGCGTGAAGCTGCCTTAATGGCGTGCTGACAAAACAGAACAACCTGAATTATATTTCAATGCGAATTTAATCGTGATGTTTAACTCAACAATATATTAAAGAATTTTTTAGCGAATTGAAAATGGATTACTGCCCCCGTATTCTGAAACTCTATAAAATTGTATTTCTGTCGCTAAAAATCTATGAAGTCGATTTCAGCTACAAATGCAATTTTCAAACGTGTATTGTTAAATTGAGTAATGGCTTGAAAATGTATTTCTGCGAAATTTAAGTGTTTTATGTCATTGCGAAAAATGTTTAATTTTCTATTTGTTCAGCATTTTAGCGATTGAATTTAGTTTTAGCTGTTACGATTTTTTATTTATTTTATTTTTATTATTTTTTTTTTTTTTTTTTTTTTTTTTTGAAAGAGAAGTAACACTGAGGCACAAATGCCAACTACTATTACCAGGTGTTACCTCCTTTACGAAAGAATACTGATAGAGAAGACAGGCAGTGAAGGAAGAGACAGAGAAAAGCTTCATTCTTTTACAACTCTGCTTTTTGCACGTTTTTTTTATTTAAATAATGCAGTGTTGCAGCAGTGGTGTTACTCGTAAATGAGGCGTATTCATATTTTTTTTTTTTTTTTTGAAGCTGTGGTTAGTAGCCAAATTATCGGTTCTTTTACTTCGCCGATGATTTTGATGATTTTGCTACACAACGAAGGAGGACGCTCTGCTCTGATGTTACATTAGGACTAGTATTTGCTAAAGTCGGTATAGGACTATGCCTTCATCACTTGAACTTTTCTACCACATTTATTGTTATTTAATGACTGTTGGATACAGTGATTGGGCCCACACACAAAAAAAAATATCAATGTAAAATCACCATGCAAAAAGTTTGGTTCAAATTCATTCCAATCATATTAAATTTAAGAGAAATAATATGTTGTTTCAGTGTGTTGCTTTGTTCATAGCTGCAGTTGTGTGTGTTGTTTTTGTATTGTTGTTTTTTTATGTTTGTAAACAGCCGACAAACTGCTGCTGGCTGGTAGACAGTTTACTAGTCTTGCAGTCGTAGGATCGCAGATTCGAATCCTGGAGCCAAGTCAAAGTATTTTTTTTTTTTTTTAACTAAAACTTTTCAAGTCAAAAGTATTTTTTATTTTTTTTTCATAAAACTTTTTAAATAAATTGTAAGTTAAGTGATCAACGAAATAATATTGAATTACAATTTTATTCATGATGGTATATATTTAATGTATGTATATCTAAAGAATATTTAAAGTTGTTGTGGCTGCAGGGGCAAGCACGTTGACTACCACGCGATGAGTTCCGAGTTCAAATCCTGGCAGGGGAAGCCAATTTATGTACAAACAAATATTTTTATGATGTCTTTGTCAACCACACGTACGTTAAATAATTAATAAAACACAATTTACTACATTAAATTAAATTCATGCTGTTCCAACTTGAAATAACTTTAATGCAACATGATTCTTCATTTTGATTTTAACAGTACGTAAATGTTAAATCAACATCAAATAAAGTTATTCCAAAGGATTAATTTTCTTTGGTAATTACTATAAATCATGTTATATTAACATGAAACACATATGAAGCAAAATCATTGCCGAAAAAGATTAGATTAACCTTGTTTACGTACATAGACCTTAAGTTAAATTTTTCTGTGTACAGTACCTACGGTTTTGTAGTCAACGTGCTAATTACTTCAGCCAACGCCACCCTCATTTTTGATAGATTTCCTTCAAAACATATTTTTGGTAAATAATCTTATTAGACTCCTGGAAATTCAAGACTAAATATAAAACATTTAAAAGATAATTTATGTATTTTTCCCATTTTTCAGGAGTTGATTCTTTCGCATTTTATACGAGAAATAAAAAAAAAGATATAAACAAATTTTCAATATTTTTTAATTTTTTATTGTATTTTATGATATACTAGTATGCTAACTTAATTCACTTCGATTATTCGAATAAAATATTTAATTTATAAATCATTCGAATAACCAGATAAAAATTTTACTTGTGATTCATGTAAATAGCCGAACTTTTTTTATTCGATGCTAATATGAATGCGATAAAATTTCATTCTCGATTTTTTTCGATATAAATGCGAATAATCGAATAACATGTTTTAATCGATATTCATTCCGATAACAAAATAAAATATTTAATTTATAAGTTCAACTTAAGGCTTCATTAGTCTTTACTTTCTGTTGCTGTGCTGTGCCGTTCCTTTCTGTATAAAATATTTTGCAATTACTCTGTCTTTGAAAAAATCATCTGGCAACCTATAGAATTGATTACACTTGTACACAAAATATCACAACACACTAATACATACACACTTTTGGCTGTCACTTAACGTTGAATTCTATTTTCTAAATTTCTACATTCTATTTTCTTACATTTCTACATTTGTCCGCAACAGAACAGAACGAAAAAGGAAAAACTAACCACACATACAGATTTTCAATCCAACAGAAACAAAACAGCTGATTCATAACAGCACATTTTTCGACTACTTAAATAATGTTTTTTTTTAACTTTTATTGGAATAATTTCTCGAACTTTAGTACATTGCTCAAGATTATATTTAGCGAATTAAGTGTATATACGAATAATATATTAAATACTGATAATAGTTTTTAAATACTTGCATATGATATTGCATTATACTTTGTACGTTGTACCATACAATAAGTTTGTCTTGCTAATATTTATTTAAATTCAAGTTAAAAACAAACTTTTTGTTTGTCATGCTTCTGGTGTTAAATATTTGAACAATTTGTTGTGTATAACTTACCCACATTACGCTACAAGTATAAAATTTATATGAAACTTATTTTTCTTATATCCCTCAGAATATCAATTTTTTTTTTGTTGGGGGGGGGGGGGGGTTTAAAAATAATTCTCGACTTTTATGACCCTTTTCGTTTTACTATTGCTTATGGTTACTTTTATGCTAAAATGCAAAAAAAAACTTAAATAAAGTAAAAGCATATTGGTTTGTTTCCTCTTATTTTTTTATTTTACTGTTTTCCATTTGTGTTTTCCTTTGTACTTGCACATTGGGAATACGTGTCTTATAATAAATTATCTTAAACAGTATTGTACAATAATACTTACTTACTTTTTTAAATACAGAGTCTTGTAAACAAATAAATTTAAGGATGCTACTAAATATTTGTTAATAAAACTGTTTGGAAAAGTTGCAGTTTAAAGTTCCTTGGAGACGATCAAACAAACTCATCAATCTTATAGTTGTGTGCGTGTAGATACAGATACACGTACGCATTATGGGAAATTGTTGACGAGAATCAAAAAATTTTGAATTTGTTATTTGACGGCCGATTATTTGATTTTTCTCCGAAATGTTTCTTATATTTTTCATGTTTTTTATCATCCGAGGTTGACAGGCTTTAATACGAACGAAGTGAAAATACAAATGGTGATTGACGTGTTTATATTTACGCCTCTAGGGCACTTAATAAATAAAAGTTTTATAGAGAGAGAGAGAAAGAGAGAGAGAGAGAGAGAGAGAGAATTAGTATAAGTAAAGAGCGTTTGTTTTTAGAGGTGTAGAACCAGTGATGTCAACTTAGCCTTTTTAGGGCTAGATTTAGCCCGTTTTCAGTCAGTCAAAACGCGAAAAAAAATTTTTAGCCCCAAACTAAAAAACGCGCAAACCTAGCACTTTTTACAATAATCTTTCAGCCCTTTTAGTCCCTTTTTAGTTTTTGCTCGATATGGCTACATTTAAACTTTGGCGAACTTTTTCTTCCTTTAATGTAGCAAAATAAAATGAATAAAAAGTCGATATTGCTTTACCAATTTAAACAAGAAGAATAATATAGAGTAATCTTCTTCCAAATTCTTTATGCCTTGAAAGTTATTCAGTACAGCCTAAAACAGATAATGTATGGTTTTGGAAGAGCGAGAAATCGAAATTTTACTTAATAACGGCCAATTTTAAATGTATCTATTTACATATGTAAACATACATATCGTTAACTTAATAGGAAAAAACTAGATAAGAAAAGATGTAATATTGATACCAAATTTTTTTAAACGCAATATTATGTGCTTATCTAAAGTGTTTTTAATAAAAATTGCGTTTAAAAAAATTTTGTATCAATATTGCATCTATTTTTATTTAGTTTTTTCCTCCTCCTGTAAACTATGAAAAACATGAGTTAGGGCCTTTTCGTATTAAGTTAAGGATATGTATTAGTGTCATGCACAAGATATCTTATAAGCACTTTTAAGACATGAGCGATTTTTCAAATATTTTACTACAGAGAAATCTGTATGTATCTGTATGTGTGTATGATCTTTTATTTTTCTGCGCACATGCAAACTCACACACATGCATTAACATTAGTTGTATGCGGTTAATCACATAATAGCTTACCATCTACATATTACACACACACTCAAACGTACAATATGAAAAATAACAAGCATACACTAATCAACAGCACTTCTTTTGAGTGTTTGTTACAAACAAGCTGTCTTGGCGATATCGCTTGTGAACACTGATATACACGTACACCAATACATCCATCATGCTTCGCTTATAGTACGACAGCATTTATTATTGGTTTAGTATAATACATGCGACGTGAATACATTTAAAAATCATGACATATTTACATTTCAATACTGTTTATGCAGGTCTCTAATATATATATATATATCTATAATATATGTATGTATGTATATGCTAACTATTTAATCTGCGTATGTACATACCTTATTGAAATGTAATATGAAATGTAAATGAAATGTGTACAATATTGAAGCTCTAAAGCTATGTATGTGTTGATCTCATGATAGTTATTTATATTCTAATAAATTACTTTACAAAAATTGATTTGATGTTTTTATTTTCAACAGAAACATTTTAATACTAGCCCCTTTTCGCGCTTTTTCGAAAAAATTTACTTGTTTTTTTTTTTGTTTTTTTTTAATATTTTTTTCAATTTAGCCCTTTCTAGCCCTTTTTTCCAAAATTTTTACGCGTTTTGAGTCTCAAAAGTTGGCATCACTGTGTAGAACATTAAGTTGGCACGATTTGTAGTTTGACAGCCTTTGTTTTTTTTGTAACAAGTTTTACTTTATACTCTTTTCACACTACCATAGTTTTAACAAAAGTTGGTTTTAACGTTAACGGGTTTTACCTTACAAATTTTTTTTGTTAAAACCAAGTTGAAACCATTTTTGATTCAATTTTATGAAATGCAACCTTGTTTTCGCTGTGCTAAATTCAGTGCTGCCAAGTTAAAATCATCGGAAGTAGCTGATAGCGCTTATTCAAGCGAATAAGAATAGATACCGATTGAAATATGTTCTACTTAAAAATAAATGCAGCCGCAAAAATGGTAAAAAAATTATGGAAAAAAGAGTTTTTTTTTTTTTTTTTTTTGAAGGAAAACAACGAAAATATTTTCATTGTTCTCTGGTAAGTGGAAATAGACGAGGTTTATCTTATAGCGCATTTGTGCATTTTTATATATAATAACTTTATGTCCAAGAAGTTTCATAATTTAAAAAATGTTTGTTTGCAAAATATAAAATAATTTCCATTTTAGAGCGCATTGTTAAATATCAAAGTTTTTCAGTTGACCAAAAGCAGCTGTTGTACAGTTTTTCAAATAAGTGTTCTAAAAAGTAGAAAAAAATACAACAACAAATACACGCCTTTCTGCAGGAGATTTATTTTATTTTGACGAGAGTTATTAGACACCCTGTGAGTTAAAACCTGAATTTAACAAACTAAGGGCCATTATTACAACTTAAAGATAGTTAAAAGTAGGATTTTATCGGACGTATAAAAACTTTATCATTTGAAAAATTTTACTTTAACCTTAAGTGAGCGATAAATTACAGGCAAGTTTATCCTACCTGGTAAATTAAATCCAATTTGCAATAATGGAAAGCTTTTTATACGTCCGATAAAATCCTACTTTTAACTATCTTTAAGTTGTAATAATGGCCCTAACAGTGTGAATGCAAAATCAGCTTTTTATGGTTTTAACGTTCAGTAATTTCAATTCTTAATGAATGAAATATTTTTATTAATTAATGTAATTTTCTAAAGAAGAAAAGAAAAATTAAATTAGACTTTTATTAGCTGAGGAAAATACCGATATTTTTCTGTGCAGCCAAGCACTTCATCAGCACCCATGTCTATCTACTAGGGTAGATATTGTCATTAACATCAGCTATTAAATGCCCTAGTTGTGTAGGAGCTGTGGTCTTAACAATATGTTAGCAAAATAACACTCAGCGAACGCCGCTCTTGATATACTAAAACTAATGTTCGGTGAGCAAACAATTTCACTCAATGTAGCCACAAATTGGACTCCCAAGATATTTTTTGTGCGACTTACGCCTTGGAGCACCGCCATCGTCACAAAAAGTCATCGAAAATCAGACTTTTCAATTGGGCACCTTTCGAGTCTGCCGAAGTGGCCATATGAAAATAAAGTGTGCAAAAAATAATCTTTCACATATTTCATTTGCAATAAAATGCTAAGTATATAAAGCAGAAATCTACATCAACTGACACCACACAGTGGACCAAACACAAAAGAACGCTGATGATGAAGGTTTAGTAGCCTTCGAAAACGGCTGGCTGTTCCGTTCAACTATGTGTTGTTAGTCAGAATATTTACAACAGACTTTGGTGTTATTTGTTCATTAATAATTATCACATGTAATTTGGCTTAAAAAGCGATACGAACTTTAGCCCGTTCAAATCACAAATATAGAAACAAATGTAGTTCGAATAATAATTAAAATTAACTAAAAATTAATAGCCATGGGCCTGTGGCAAAAATTAAATAAAAATATACTTAATAGTAACAAACCAAAAAAGTTTGTCTTAAGTAGAACAAAAAATAAGCAAATTAAGTAACATGTGTATAATTAGTAAAAAGAACAAAAACGACAATGGTAAGACTATTGTAAATATAGTGATGGTAAAATTGAGCTTACAATACAAAAAAGCTTTCAGCAAATCGAAATACGATGAATCAAAACAATTCACATATTCCATTTGCAATAAAATGCTAAGTATATAAAGCAGAAATCTACATCAACTGACACCACACACAGTGGACCAAACACAAAAGAACGCTGATGATGAAGGTTTAGTGGCCTTCGAAAACGGCTGGCTGTTCCGTTCAACTATGTGTTGTTAGTCAGAATATTTACAACAGACTTTGGTGTTATTTGTTCATTAATAATTATCACATGTAATTTGGCTTAAAAAGCGATACGAACTTTAGCCCGTTCAAATCACAAATCTTTCATATAGTTAAAGCCAAAAAATACCAAATAAATGGCTTAAATTGTCATGAAAATTAACATTATTTTCTATTTTAATCTTATAAAGAAAAAAACACGCTTCATATTACGAATAAACAAGTATTCGCTCTCAGCATTATACTAGGCTACGTTTGTGCATAAGCTTCAAGGACTTCAAAAAATACTGCTTCCGTATACATGCTTCCATATAAGCTTTATACAAAAAATAGCACACTTTTATTTATTAGATAATCCTTCTGAGACATGTACTTGCCCCAAATACACAAATCAGTATTAAAATATCAAAATGGATTACTTTGAGCTTGTTCCTTACTTTTCTTTCATTTAATGATTAATTCCAATTTATTTACTTTGAGTATTTGGTCATCACTAAGTCCTTTGGTATTGACAATATACCTAGACTTTATATATTTATTTTTTATATACTTTGACATGTGTATATTTATCTCAGGCAAAATGTCAGTTAAGTTTTTTACTAGTTTCTTCTGATGAAGTACTTCAAAAATAAGAGGATTGTTTTAGCTAAAAAAAATTTGAGAAATTAACGCGAAGTGAATAAATTTTAAGTAACCCAGTTTAAAGAAAAAATAATCTTTTTTTATACTAGCACTAGTTTTCAATATTAATGACAATTATTATTTTGATTATTTGATTTATTAAATAGGACCATAGTGTGTGTATAAAATCGTACAATAAGAATAGCGTTTTTTTTTTAACGTGGAGTCCATTCGTAGTACATAAATATATAGACTGCATGTATTTTCTAATACATTTCAAATTCAAAGATCTCAATAAACAACTTTCTAGAACATATGAACTTCATAGGAATGATTCTTAACAGCGTTTAGGTAGCGCTTAGGTAACCACAAAAGTGAAAAATTTCCCGAAAATTTTTACTGTCATTTGTTTCCGAATTTTTCACTTTTGCGGCTACCTAAGCGCTACCTAAACGGTGTCCAGAATCATTCCTAGGAAGTTCATATGTTCTAGAAAGTTGTTTATTAAGATCTTAGTTACATTTTTGTAGTTGATTGCTTCCTTAAATTTTGAACGGTTTGCTACCTGTGGACCGGAATTTTTTCAAATTTTTTGCGATTTTGATCTTGATTTTTTTTATTTATTTTTTTATTTTATATGTTCACAATTTTTGTTCTTTATCACAAGAGCTACAACTTTGCCTCAGAGAGTAAATCAAAATTTCGAACGGTTTGCAAGATATGAGCCTGAGAAAATGCAAAAATGACAATGATGCCCCAAAATCGTTGGGGGCCCACAGAACCAAAATGCATTACTTGGGGTAAAACTGGGAGTCATGGGTTTTGTTTTGGTCTTTTATCACGTAGTGGTGTCCGTATATGGTTATATTTTCATGACTTAAAAAATTACACACAGTGTAGTTCAGTAATCAGGAAGTTAATAATAGCCTTCAGTGAAGAAGGTTAAACTAACACCACTGCAGCTTATACCTTCAAGATAGAATTCTTATTTTTTAGGAAAATATCCTGAAATATATTGGTTTTGTCAAATTTAGACTTTTGCATATAAGTACGTATGAGTAATGCAGTATTCTTCATCGATATTACTCATACGTACTTCTATGCAAAGGTGAAATGGTGATTAGACGCAATTTACACTGTGCCTTTGCTGCTTGCCTGTGCAGGCAGGCTTTTTTAGTTTATTGGTGAGAGGGGGTGAGAAGCTTTGCGGGGGTAAAACAAAAGGCTCAAAATGAAAATTCGAGGGGATTTATGACATTTCTCTTTGCCTTTTTCGTACTCTCAGCATTAAACGTGTATATAAATGCCAAAAAGGCATGAATAAAAAAGTCTTAATGTAAATGTGCACGACTTTTCATAGGGTTTAAAAGAAAATTGTCAATGCAAGGCAGACTAAAAAGGCATAGTGTGAAATGGCTCTTAGATTTTAAAATACGAACAAAGGCTTAGACTAATAATATTCGAACTTAATTTTTTTACCAAAAATACTGAACTTAAACCCGTTTAAGAAATTATTCCCGATTAAAATTCATCCTAGTGCAATTAAATATAAAAATGTGCCACCTAAAATTTATTATATTACATAAATGATATACCAAAGTATACATATTTATTTGAAGAAAAACTTTATATAATATTACATATATTTGTGAATAAATTTTTTTTTTTTGCTTCATCAATTACTTCAAATTTTATTTCAAAAAAAATTACTGCTTTCGACCAATGATGGACGTAGAGTGCAAATATTTATCTTATATATAAATACGGCACACATTTTTTTGTCGTACACTTTTAAGTATCTTATCTTCCACCAATATTGGTGAAACATATATGGTTTAAAAGATATTTTTCGGTAGATATGCACAATGTAAATGTTTTTTTTTTCAAAATTATTAGCTCAAAAGTAGTAAAAAGCGATTGAAATTTGCTTGAAAAAAGCCAACTTTCTCCTTTGTGTTTGCTTTGTACACATATATTTATAATAAATAAAACATACTAGGTGTCTAATTTAAACCACTGGGCGATCCTAGTTAATACAAATTTTCTGTAAAGTCTGTTTTAAAGCATATTCTTTTTAAATATGTAAGAAAAAAATGTTTATCAAAAACCATTTTTTTTAATTTTGATTTTTGGCATTAATTTGAAAACATGAACTCTTCATAACTAAACAAATAGAGAAAACTTAATCATTTTTTTTTTTTTTTTTTTTTGCTGTTTAATTATTTGGCAAAGTATTATAAAAGATATAAGTGCAAAACTAAACTAAGTCAAGTTTAAAAATAAAAATCTTTAAAAAAAGGTGTGTGAATTGGCTACATTGCAGTTGTTTGGATCATTTTCAGTTAATGAGTTTTGTTTTGGATAACAAAGTATTGACAAACGTAAAAAAACTTGATGTAAAAGGTAAATATTTTCATAAAGATTGTAATTAAAATTTGCTGGACTTTGCGCAGGTTTGAATGCCCTATTGGATAAATTAGTTATTATTTGCTTTCCAAAAAACTAAAAATCTTTACAATATGTTCGGATTTGTTAGATTTGTGAGCATCGAAAAGTTTCCATAGCCCGAGCTGATCAACTTTGACACCCTGTGTTTCAAATTGAATTGTAACGCGGTGTCCAAAAAATACATTCTCAAAAAACCTAAGTCCTCTTCTATATATTCGTTATACATTATTTTGTTATTGGCCCACTAGTGCAGAAGATATATATGTATATATATATATATATATATATATATATATATATTACCACTTTTCTTGGCTTGGAAACCACTTTGCAATCTGAAGATTAGATTAATCGGGTGTGCTGGATATGTGATATAAAAATGCTGGATTTCTAGCAATTAATGAAAATGCGTACTTCTCAAATTTTTGTACTTATAATTTGAAAAAAAAATTATTGTTGGCTTAGGACGTCTAGATGCATAACACATTAGTAGATTTCAACCCCAAGCTTACAAAACCTCAATGTTTATAGAAAAATTCTCAGCTGATTATTGAGAATTAGAAATCAAAGTAGACTATGAAATTTTTGTTATATAATTTTTATAGTGAGTGTTAGGGATGCCTAAAATAAAGTCTGTCAACTTAACTACCAGTGCACAATGAACGATTTTGCGCGCTGGAATTAAGTCAATAGGTCTGTATTTCCGAATGGAGTCACGTTTTCAAATCGCGTATTTACCAGCACACTTCCGAATACTTGAGCAAAATAACTTAATTCAAAGAAGGCAATCAGATAACATTGTGATCCGGAAGTAATTCAGTCTTGTCGTTGAGGGAAGTTTTCTTTTTTATTCCCATTCACTGTATTGGAAGTCATAAAAAATTTATTCCGATAAAGCTTGTATTCATCAGAGTTATTGATAACAAAATATTTGCAAACTTGAAATATTTATGCAACACTAATATCGATCTGAACCAAATGAGAGTTGTATTATAACGGGTGTTTTTTTTAGAGGTATAGAACTTCGAATTGAAATAAAACACAAGAAAATCGTTTTAATGTCCATCAATTTGGCTTTATTGGAAGGATAATTTTATGTCATTAATGTTTAAATATGATTTCGGGCATGTGGCCGCCGCGGCTGGCTCGAATAAAGCCAATTCTACAGGTCCAATTTTCAACCACTTTTTCGAGCATATGGGGGCGTATGTTGGCAATAACGCCACGAATGTTGGCTTCCAAGTCCCCTAACGTTTCTGGTTTGTTGGCGTAGACGAGCGACTTCACATATCCCCAAAGAAAATAATCCAATGGTGTCAAATCACACGATCTTGGTGGCCAATTGACAGGTCCATTCCGCGAAATTATGCGCTCATCGAATGTTTCCTTCAATAAATCGATTGTGACGTGCGCTGTGTGGCATGTAGCGCCGTCTTGTTGGAACCACAACTCATCCACATTCATGCCATCTAATTCGGGAACAACATAGTAGGTTATCATGGCTCTATACCGGTCTCCATTAACGGTAATTGACTCTCCAGCATTATTTCGGAAGAAGTATGGCCCAATGACTCCACCAGCCCATAGAGCACACCAAACAGTCAGTTTTTGTAGATGTAATGGCGTCTCAAGGGTCTCATGTGGATTCTCTTCACTCCAAATGCGGCAATTTTGCTTGTTGACGTAGCCATTCAACCAAAAATGAGCCTCATCACTGAACAAAATTTTGCGATGAAAATCAGCATCGAGATCAATCTCATTTTCGGCCCATACACCAAAATCACGACGCATTGCATGGTCTCGCGGCTTTAATTCTTGCACAAGCTGGATCTTGTAAGGTCGCAAGCCAAGATCTTTGCGCAAAATCTTCCATAAAGTTGATGGACAAAGCTCCAATTGCTGTGCACGGTGGCGAATCGATTCATTCGGGTCCTCTTCAACACTTTGCTCTACAGCGGCAATTGTTTCTTCGGTGCGCACTGTTCGACATCTCTGCGGATGCGTATTATCACATAGAGTAAACGTAGTGCGAAAACGATCCATGGTTAACCGAATTAATTGCTCTGATGGACGATTATGTCGACCATAAAATGGACGGAGCTTGCGGTAAACTTCGCGAACTGAACCATTATTTTCGAAATAAATTTGCACGATTTGCAAGCGTTGTTCTTTTGTCAACCTGTTCATGATGAAATGGCAAACCAAACTAAATATTAATCACTTGACAGCTGACAAAATGGCCGCCAGTTAAAAAAGTGGTGCCAACTTAAAGTTCTATACCTCAATAAAAAACACCCATTACAATGTTATATGCAAATAGAGCAGTAACACACAGCGAATTCACTTCTTATTTAAACTTTTTTATTTTTTATTTATATTTAGCTTAAAGAAATATGCACTTTAAGCAAATTCTGTAGTCATAAAAAATTATTTAAGAATGATATAATTTTTTTTCTGTGAAGCTTTGCGATGTTAAATTTTAAATTTAAGAGTATTGTACATATTGAAATCAAATAGTAAATAAATTTTATTTTCTTTCTTTATATATTTGCAGGTATGTACAGGTTGTTAATGAAAAAACAAGATCTATACTACAGCATATTCAAGCAAGTAATGCAATAAAAGTTTTACTTAAAAAAAGTTATGAAACAATAAATTCCTAATAAAAAAAATCAACAAAAAAAATCATTATATCATGGAATTCGCTCGTAATTAACAAGATTTACTTTCTTCTTGTTTGATGCAATGTTGCTGTTGCCTGGTCATGCTTCGGTAGTTCTAAAATTACACAAAACTTTAAATGGAAATTATTTTTTATTCTATAGTGGAAAAATTTCAGGTTATGAAACAAATTGGTTGCCAAATGATGAAATAACAAAAATTTAGGTGTCGTCCTTAGAAAAATTAGGAAATTTCAAATATGAAATGACACAGTCATGAACAACGAATTATAGTTCTTAACATACGATCGAATACAATCGAAATGGGAGCCATACAAATTATAAACAAGATTTGTACAGCAAAAAAATAAAAAATTGGCCGTACTTGGTTCGAAATGAGCAAGGAAGCACCGTGTGCGCTACCAAACTAGTAATAAAATTCTTGGCTAGACACTTGAAATCAGTGATGTTTGGTTGTATCTAGAAGGCCATAATTGAAATAATCAGCGCTATCATGAATAAAATTCCACGTGAAAATCTTCACTGGAACAATTCCAACTAATAACAAGTAATAGGAAAAACAAAAAATTCTAATTGGAAAATTGAGAAATTTCACGTGGAATTTAATTCATGATAGAGCTGATTGTTGCGTTATATGTCTCAAAGTTTTGTTAAAATAGCGAACCTCTATCTATATGTTATTATTAAATTGCCATATTTTTACATTGGTATCAATGAAACTGAACTTTTTCAAAGAGGGTATGCATTTTTAAGGCAATTTACATTCAAGCCTAAAATTCGTCCCCCCATTATAAACTCTGTTGGCTTTTAGTGAATTACACAGCAAACTATAGTCTTTTGTAAATGAGCAAATAGTGCGTACAAACGATAAATTAGCAAATTTATGTATTTACCAAATGGTATTTTCATTTCCATTTACATTTGTATCCCAAAGGTCTAATACTTGGGTTATGAAAGTATTTTTGTTATTGCTGCAAAGTATTAGTATAACTTTTAAGATTTCCTTGAACTTTCTGCTATACAATATCGAAAATTGGGCTTTTTGTTTAAAGAAAAAAATGATATACTTTGATTTTTATTTATTCTGCAGCCCAAAAGTATACTTTGGTTTTTCTTTATTATTTTCTTGGTATTTTCTTATTATATTTCTAATAAATGCCATTTTTCTGAAGTTTTTATACATTATTATTTGAATAAATTTTTCGTAATTTTGGATTTAATATTTAAATATATAAATAATCAGGCTGAAGGTTTTCGTTTTTTATAACAAGTAAAAATTTAATAAATCAAAAACCCGAAAAAATCATAAGATAGAGCTAAAGATGGTACAAATTTTGATATATTTCGCCGACTTTTTATTTTTTGTTCGTATTTAAAAAATGACGTCTGTTAGCAGCCAAATTGAAATTTGACTACAGTCATTTCATTAGTGACACTATCGGATAAAGTAGAATATTCAAGTCGATATTATAGACATGTAGATTCATAAAAACTTGGCAAAATATATAAATGTTTTACGTCTTAAGCCTAGTACTCTGTTCAAATTTGTGAAAAAATTTTAACAACATTGATTATTTCATACGAAAACTTTGAAATGTAAACAATATTAAAAAGCTCTTGAAACTATGCTACAATTTCTTATGTTTTTAAAAGCACGCCATGTGCTTGTAAAACTTAAAAATATTGAAGATAAATTCCATACAGTGTTGCCAGTAGACATCTCGAAAAAAATACATAAAAATCAAATTTTTCCCTACGCGTTGAACAAATTTCCGCTACAAAATTCCCCACGCATTTTTGTCATTAAAGCCTGGTACTCTGTTCAAAGTTGTAAAAAATTTTCAGCACCATTGATTATTTGGCGTAAAAAATTTGACATGTACTAAATGTAGCCCAACTCGCGGTTTTTTTTACAAATTTCTCGCTTTTATTGCTTGAAAGTATGCAACATTTTTAAAAAACTGCTCATGTTGTTTCACACCTAAACTAAAATGATGCCAGACTAATTTTGCATGGAAAGACATGATTTTACGTGTTTTTCACAACAAGAACAGAGTACTACTTTTGCGAATTTATTTCGCAAACATTTCATACCAAATACTTTTATATGGAGTTTGACAGCATTTCGCACGAAATTGTGAACAGAGTACCAGGCTTAAAATAGAAAAAAAAACCATTAGTTATAAAAACATATACATACATATATGTTTATTAAAGCTTTGGTTAAAAAAAATAAGTATAAAACTAAAAAAATAATGCATACATATGTACTTTTAATTAAATTCAATTAAAACAATAAAGTTTTTGAAAATTTAATATGAATAGTTGTTTTCAGATAAAATTTTTAAGGATAAATTCAAGTCATCTTTCAACATCGAATGATATCAAATTAACAGCTGCTTTTTTTTAGCGAGTTTGGCTTGTCAAATTTCATTGCAATAAAGTACTAGGCAGATTTTGTTGTTGCAGGCTTGACAGCATTTGTTATATGAATTCTCCTAGGCATATATATATATATATACTTACATATTAGTGTCGCCAACTTTTTAAACCACAAACAACTCTGAAAATATATTTTTAAGCGGTTTTAACGAAAATAACATTTTTGAAACGTTTTGAAAAAGAAAATATTACTAAAAATGTTATGTTTGCATTAATTTCATAAATAATACGAAATGACGAAAAAATCCTTACATATTGGAGAATATAAAAAATCTTTCCGATTTTCCTTACGCTTCTATTTTAGTATCAAAAATACCTACATGTAGGGATATTCCCCTACTTCTGGCAACACTGATTCCATATGTTTTCCCTAAGACAAACAGACTATACTATTTGTGTAACATTTTTCATGAACAATTCGTGCCAATTTTTTTAAATGTATTTTAACAGAATTTCACGTGAAATGTAGAACAGAGTACCACACTTTAGAGAGAAGAATGTTTAACATTTTAAATCGAATAATAAACTTTAAGTAAAATTTATTCGAATAAAATTTTTTGGACAATTCGTAACTGGAATTAATGAAATTTGCTGAAATAAAAGTATAAAGTTGCAAATCCTTTGAACTTGGAATCCCTTATTTCCTTTTTAAATCAAATTAAACATTATCAACACAATATCCTCTTATATCTAATTAAATTTATTCTAAAGTATTTACATTATATGAAGGATAAACAATAAATTGATTTTATTATTTCCACTAGATCAAACAGAAAATTTTATGAGCGTAGAAAGAAAACGAAGCTGAAGCAAAAGCAGAGTTCTGAATCACCTTCATTTGTTATTTAAAACTCCATTACATTGTAGTTCAGTTGTTGTTGTTGTTGTTGTTGTTGTTGTTGTTGTTGTTGTGGTTGTTATTGTTTTTATGTATTTATACAATTTTGCAATTTTATTTTGCTCGTTTTGTTGTTCCAATAAGAGAATATTAAAACGAAAACTTGCAAACTTGCAGCTCAATAACAGCACGTACGAGTAAAAATATATACATACGAGTACATAAAAGGTTTATGCATTCCTTCGACTATTCATTCATTCATTCATTCTGTGTTATATTTTTTTATGTTTGTATATATATATATGCGTCCGTGTATACTTGTGTTTATGTATGTATTACTTTGTTAGTGATAATAAAGTTGGATAGCAAGAATTTGTAAAGAAGTTTTCTATATATTATAGGAAAATTCAATTCTGCACAGAAAAAAATATTCCTGGAATAAACAATTTTAATTGAAATTAAAACCAAAAATCAATTAAAAACGTATTTAAGTCAATTAAACTTTTGCTTAAAAATTTATCATTTTTGCAATAAACAACTGTAATTGAAATTAAAACCAAAAATCAATTAAAAATGTATTTAAGTCAATTAAACATTTGTTTAAAATTTTTATTAATTAGATAGTTTAATTGACTCAAATAGATAGGTTTAAAAATTTTATTAATTTCATAGTTTAATTGACTCAAATACATTTTTTATTGATTTTTGGTTTTAATTTCAATTACAGTTGTTTATTGCAAGAATAATTAATTTTTAAGCGAAAATTTTAACTGACTTTAATACGTTTTTAATTGATTTTTGTTTATAATTTCAATTAAAATTGTTTATTTCAGGAATATTTTTTTCTGTGTACGAATTCAGTTGTCTGAGACTCTCTTGAATGTTATCAAAAGTAAAATAGTAATTTTTCTTCTAGCAATATTTTTTTTATTATTTAGTCTTTCTTAATTCAGTATATTAATTTTTTTCTTCATTAGAAATGAAAATGCTTTTATTAATTAATCAGATTTTCTTTAAAATGATAAGCAAAGTGAATAAATGTGTTTAGATAAAGTAATATTCATAATAGACCCAATAGCTTGATATCGGATACAAATTTGTATACTTCTTAAGCGATTTACCTAAGGCTGAGTACACATTATGATGGCATTTTGTGACATCGTAATCGATGTAAAACAAAAAAATAATGCAAACAGCATTCTAAAAATTTTGAAAATTATAATTTCAATATAATAAAGTAACAACAAAAGAAGATAGTGAATTAGTTTGTTGCTTTTTGGCAATAAGAATGAAATTTTCGAATATGCAATAAAAAACCAATTCTCGTATTCTATTTTACTAAAAAGTTCATGTTTACTAGCTGATGTTAATAATTCATTGAATTTTAATTTTAATCAGCTCTTGCTTTGATCATAAAACAAACTTCGAACAAACAGCCTCATATATCAAAAATCTGTTTTTTGGTTAATTTACTTGTTTAATCTGCGCCAAATGCAATTAATTTGATTTGAATCTGCTAAATCTAAAAAATGTAGAAAGTGTTGTTTTTTGTTTATACATTAAACCGAAATTCCTTGTCAAATCCAGATTTTGGATTAGTTTACTTTTCTGAAGTTAAAAACTGCGTCAAGTGCCGTATTATTTTTCTGGGCGGAGTTAGCGTTTTATTTTATTTTTTAGAAAAAAATTGCTCACCTTGATTCGTCTTTATAATTTATAAAAAATTAAATAAGTCTACTAAATTTTGCACAAACGTGCAAATAATAATTTATTATTATTTGTGTTATAAATTTTTTTTTTTTTTTGCTTCTGCTCTAATAAAACATAAAGGTGTACTTACGCCCATTTTCTTTTAATGTGACGATATATTTATTTACATTTTCTAAAAACAAACCCTGTAATATGCGAATTTACCTAAAAACTTGTTTACGTACGTTCCTTGCATGTAAATGTACTTGTAGTGGAAAATCAACATCAATAATAATCAAAGTCAGGACACTGTTTAGCATTCATGGTGAGTTCGTTCTTCATTATTCATTTGTTTTTCTTATATTTCTTCTTATCTAATCATTTGTTTTTTTAACTTACATATATGGCTTCTCACAACAACTACATTCGTTTTAATTTTTATGAATGAAAGGCAGAAGATTGTTCAAATTAGAAAACGTATTTATTTATCCTTTTTTTATCAGCCTATGCATGTATGTATGTATGTTTAATTGCGGTACTATATAAAGTGATCGCGAACGCCAGTTTTTTTTATTATTCTGACGTAAATCGAGTGTTTAACGACATAGTCTCAAAACTCAACATGGCGGCCAATGGACGTTGGAAAGTTGCATTCCTAGCCAAAAGTCGAAAAATGTCCTTTATAGATGTTTAGCCATAGAGATTTAGCTTCATCGAGTTACAGAATAGGCTGGCTGGAGATTCTTTGTAATTTGAAAAGTATGAAATAAACAAAGAATTTTTTCCAGTACATTTTTTGACATCCCCAGTATGAATTTTTCTAAGCGAATTGAGACGAGTCTACCTTACATGAATATGAATTGCTGGAGACGCTTTTAATAAACTAAATTTTATGAGTACAAAAACATTTCTGTTCATTTAATTCTTTTTAACAAAAATTTCCTTATGCCAAAAAGCATTTATTTATCTAAAATATTTATTTTATATCGAAAACAAAAAACTTATTTTTTATTTTACAAACAATACTTTTAAACTGCACGTATTTGCCGTCATGTTGACTTTTACTTAAAGTATTTTTTTTTGTAAATGAAATCTATTCTTTTATTATTTATCGACAGTTCAATTGGAATATGTTAAGTAATCATCTTAAGTAAATAAATAAATAGAAAAGATGTCAAATACAGATAGGAAAAAAACCAAACATGTTCTTTAACAGAAAAAAAAGGATAAATAAACAAGAAAGAGAGCTAAATTCGGCTGTGACGAATCTTATGTACCGTGCCCAGTTCATAGATTCTTTATACACATTGTTACGAAAAATTACTCGAACAAACCTTTTAAGTGGAAATGGTTTTATAAAAACAAATATTTGGTAACAAAAAGAATTATCCAGAATTATCTCATTAAAGAACTAAATACACTTACCTACGCACTAGATTTGTGCTGTAAAAGAACGAACTAGTTCAATTGAACTATTCCCATAAGTGAACGATGTGAACTATGTAGTTCAGTCTAGTTGTTCCTTTTTGTTCTTTTGGTGTTTCTTGTTCTTTTGGCCTTTCTTGTTCTTTTGGTCTTTCTTGCTATTTCGGTCTTTCTTGTTCTTTCGTTAGTTTTTGTTCCTTCATTTCATTTACAAGAGACAAATGTAGTGTGCCTATTAAATTTTTAGCAGAATAATCAAAACAAACAACATAAAATGTATACTTAGTGAAGTTTTACAAAATTAAAAAAAAATAATTTGTGGTATTGAATTAAAAAACAGATTGCGAAAAAGATTATTAGAATTAAAAAAGTGATTAAAATTTGTTTTAAACTGATTACGGATTTCATTTAAAAAATTTTTGTTCAAAAATATTAATTTTTACCCTTTACTTACTTGCGAATGATAACACAAAGTGCAAATAAAAATACTGATGAACAAGAAACATTTTTACTAAATTAAAAAAAAAAAAAGAATTTGTTGTGTTGAATATGAATCAGTATTAAAAAAGTGATTAAAATTTTCTTTCAAATGATCACTGACTTCATTTTAAGTATTTTCAATCAACAATATTAATTTACTTATAAAAACTACGCAACGAATAAGGTCACTAATAAGCACTAAGAAGAAAATATTGAAGAGGATTCGACGACTACAATCTCTGTTCTGTTGTTCACTGAACAACTGACCGAAAAGAACAACTGAACGAAAAGAACGAACTAGTTCTTTTTGTTGTTGGGAACAAAAAGGAACAATCCGCAAAAGGAACAACTATGCCCAACTCTAGTACGCACATTCAAACTATAGCAACAACAATAATTAAATAGCTTCTGCTTGTGAAGAAGATACACATACAAATACACACATCCATGGTAGTGCAGACAAACACAAAAATAAAGTAAACAGCTTTTTTTAATTACTTTTAATGACATATATACGCGCATACATATTTAATGCATGAAATAATAACGTGATCGAAAGCAAGCATTGCAGATGCTGCTGCTATTATCTAGACATTGCTATCACATTCTGGAAGTCTTGTGTGAAGTATAAAAAGAGCGACGCATCTGCTGGCCGATCAGTATTTCATAAACTCAGTCTGAAGTTCATTTTTTATTGTGAAGAGTTGTGTGTTAAGACTTCTGGTCATTATTATGAAGAATGAGTAAATCTCAGTTGAAAGTAGTTGATAGTCTGGCCAAAGTGTGAAAAAGTAAAGTCACTGAGTCATTATTGTTGTACAAACAGTGAGCGTAGGCAGAGTGAGTCTTGTGTAAAGAACAGAAGAAAGGGAGTATTACTTCAAGACTGGCGCAGCCATTTTTGTGAGACGTGTATATACATCAGCGTAGTAGATGTCGTGGCAACCAGCTGTGAATCATTTAAGTAATTTAAGTTGTGATTTAAGCTCTTGATTTGATTAGTATAAGTTCATTTAGTACGTAAATAAAGTGTCATTCTTGACCCTAATTAGTACACTGGAGTCGTTTATTCATTTTAAAATCTTCGAGTCCACAGAAAAGCGTTTTTAAAGGGTAAAAACCTAACAATATGTAATACCGAGAAACGATGAAATTTTTTGTTTCACTCTTCATGTGAGAACTTTTGGGAAACGTATTACAGAATACGTATTTTTTTTTATAAAGTCGCATGTGAATATTGTGGAAATTACAAACGGAATGACAAACCTATATTTACCCTTATCATATTTGGTGCAGAGTATAAAAATGCTACACAAAAATATGTAATTTGTAGTAAAAATTATAACATACTATAGAAATAAATAACAATGATAAAAATAAAACAACTATGCACCAAAAAAAAAAATTTCATTGGTTTAAAAAACGTGACAAGAACAGTTCAATTTTGTAATACAAAAGATGGCAAATATCAAATATTTTATAGAAAAATGTTGAGGAATGTTTTAGACATTGTGCAAAATATGAATTTTTAAAATCCTTAAACTAGGCATCACAATGTTTAGCCCTAAAATATGCAATGGGTTGTGATGTATTGTTTTTATAGGCAAATGAAAAACTAATTTAAAAATATTTTTTTATTTTATTTTATCTCTTAAAATTTTATTTTGTTAGAGAATTTTCAAAGAAGAAGTCTTTATAGATTTTTTTGATCATCTTACTACTCACTTATTACATAATGAATGCATACAGCAAATACAAACATGCTTCATTCTACAATTCCAGTTTTCATGTAATTTTTTTTTTCTATAAATATTAGGCAGCAAATAATTTTATGTTGAGATGCATAAAGTCAGATTAAAGTTGCTTCATCCAATTTTAATCTGTATGGAATTATTTTGCAGAACTTTGGGTTTCAGTACGTTTTTATTTTATTTTTATCTTCCTCAGTCTAGCCCAAAAGCTTTTATAATTACGATATACAAAACTATGAAAATTTTTCCGGTTTTAAATTTCAAATTAATTAAACTTATCCAACTTTTTCTGTGGTATATAATATTCAGCGCAGGCTAAAACCAGCAAGAGAAAATAAATGTGGCAATAAAAAATAAAAGAACAACAACAGCTGTTTTAATGATGCTTTAAAGCAAGTTTGAGGTAATGATTAAAAAAAATTAAATATTAGCAAATTAAACAGAATAAATATGTATATTCAAATATCTTTAAAGATTTATTTATGGGTTTAATAGCATACTTTAGGGGGTTTAAACAATATTTAGTTTTCATTTGCATATTTACCTAAAAAGCCTGAAACCAAAAAAATAACTTTGCCTATGCTAAGGATTTAACTATAACTTTAAGGCTTAACGAATTTCTAACGTTTTTGTGTGAATGCAAAAAAAAAACACAAGAAAAACCGCATTATAATTTGGTTTTTCTTATACCCTTCTTCATATTTTTTTCATCATGATTTAACAAAATTTTTTTCCTCTTCTTAATACAATATAATACGGAAAAATATGTTTTTGGCATTTTATCAAGAACTAAAATTAGACAGCAGAAAAAAGTGCCTGGAATGGCAAAAAATCCAAAATTGTTTTCTCTCTAGTTTTATTATTAAGTATTTTTTTTTTGCTTCTGCTAAAAACCACTAAAAGAATATGAAGTAAAATCTCCATAATTTTTACACCATTACTGCACATACCAAATGAAATTTGATGTTTTGTGTATTTATATAAAGTAGAGATGAGATTGTGAGTGATTTTTCACTCAGTAGCAAGAGTGCTAAAAAGGATTTTTTTTATCACGAAAAATCAGTCAGGCTTGCGATGTGCTTTAAGCACTTTTTTTATTTAATTACTTTTTACAATAGAAAATCATAATTATTGTTATATATCGTCGGCTTAGAGTGTAAAACTGCTAACGCACTTCAACCAAATTTTACAGGAGAGACCAAGTAATGTCTGTAACATTTTCTATACATATGTACCCTACAGGAAATTGAACTGACACAATACTAGTCACGTGACCGGTCGTTCCCAAGTGATAGGGACTAGTCCGAGTTATAACACTTCCTATGAAGCGGACCAGTCACTTTTACATGTGAATGGCCTAGGATGGGGTTAATTAATACTTTCTATGCACCTTGTGACTTGGCACTGAACTCTCCCATAGGGACCTATTCGGTGTAGAATAATATAAATTATATATAAATGTCATTCCAACATTTAACTGTAACAATAAAAACTTATAATTTTTTTTTTATTGTTACAAATGAAATTATAATTTATATTTAAGCAGAAATATTTTTGAGATTCGAACCGACAACCTCGCGCATGACAGGCTTGCACACTACCCACTCAACCACAGGGCCCCTCATGTTTCAAAAGTATAAATACCAGTTAAGCTTGGGTTAATATCTCAGTATAGTTACGGGACTGGTTCCAGAGTCACATTGAAGGGGCAATTAACATTTGATAGGTTCATGTATTCAACCACATCGAACATGTTGAGTGCCGTTTACTACAATATTGCACGGAGTCCAAATTAAATTGGCTAAAGATCAAGACGATACATCACGAAAATGGTCAATATGTAACCATTTACACGATATGTATTTTTTTTACCATACACTTCTCTCCGTACTTTTGATAACACTCGCATGTTCTCAAGTCATAGGACGAGTACGTTTGGATCAATTGTCACCAAATTTTGTGCAGGGTAACTAGAGTATTTCGACCTGTAGAGTTTCAAATTAAAATAACTATTTAAGCCAATCTATGCGATATTTCTTTCTCTTTCTATATCTATGTTTACTGTCGTAATTTAGTTAAGGTGCAATCAGACGTAACATACCGATAGGTATGTTCGCCGTTCGAACC
This sequence comes from Tachina grossa, assembly GCA_949987645.1. Classification (NCBI taxonomy): domain Eukaryota; kingdom Metazoa; phylum Arthropoda; class Insecta; order Diptera; family Tachinidae; genus Tachina; species Tachina grossa. The sequence continues at coordinate 38,721,771 of OX465278.1, read as the reverse complement.
AAATTAATGGGCAACACTGTATTTGATTACAGGTAACTCTCCATAATGCCATAACCAATTGAATTTTGGTTTGGTTATGCCCATAGCATTATAGCAGCCATGTCGCGCCTAATTATACCTTTACTCTAAATATAAGATTAATTCTAGTTATACAAATAAATCAAAAATACAATACGGACAGCTGATGATTTAAAATTTCCAAGAAGTTATTAAATTAAATCATGCTGCAAAACAGCAACTTTCATCTGTCTCTAAATCCTGCTCTCAGCCGTATTGAGTGGTCTTACTTTTCTAAATAATATATCTCGTATTCCAATTTTTTAACAAATACTGTCGTCATCTTTCTAAGCTGATTTTTCTATTTAACACTTTGTATATATTTTCTTCAATTACATGTCCCTGCTTCAGGTCTTATACGTTCTTGCCAAAAGCATAATTACTCGTAATTAATTATATCGCTGCATTTAATTAAATTCTGATTGATTATGAGCGGAAACCAAAAAATAATTAAAACTTACTTTAAAATATCTCTTTTTCATAAATATGTATGTGCTTGCAAATGTTTCATGTTGTCACTCGCGGTAAAAAAAAAATATAAACTTGATTTTAAAGCACAAGAGAAAGAAAGCGTGGAAAACTGTGAAAAACAAACTATGTTTTGTGTTTATTTCTATAGCATTGAAACCCAGACAAATCAAATACAATAGCAGGCAAAATTAACACAACAAAAACAACCAGCATAACAGTAAAAGGTAAAAATAGTTAAACGCAGCAATAAATGCAAGCAGCCAGCATTAAGCGAAGTAAAACACAAAAGAAGAAGAAGAGCGAAAAAAAAGAGGGAGAGAGAGAGAATAATGCAGTTAAGGAAACGAGGTATTTTGTTAAAGTTTTATTTTTCTACACAATTTTATATTGGTGTTAGTGTGAATATTAGTTACCCCACGATTCAAAATACTCTGCCATTCTGCCACTAAAACAGAGTTAGTGAAAACGTAACATTTTACGTTAGAGTTTTCAGTATCGTTCAAATTTAAGGACCAATTTCTCCAACTATATTTAAATAGCAATTCATATTTGAGGCTATCAGCTCAGAAGTGGTGTAACCCACATTGGTTTTTTTTTTTTTTTTTTTTTTTTTTTTTGGTTGATGTTCTGATGATAAATAGATTATTTACTATACCAACTATCAAAAAAAAAGTAGAGTAAGATACAATAATTGACTTCTCAATTAAGTTTCACTTATCTTTAAATTCCATTTAAGTACCGAATACATTTTTTCGGTGCAAAGTTGAAAGATATTTAAATGAATTTTAAATGCCCAACCTTGTGTATTTAAATCCTACTTAAGTTTTACGAGCACACCATTTGTTTTGGTGCTTGTATGTATTTATTAACAACATATATACCCCTTTTAGATACGCAAAGTTTACTAAAATGGGTAATACATACGTGAACATCATGTGGTATAATACATAGTTTTATATCACGTAATAAATAAATAGAAAAATGTGTTCTGATGCTCTTTTGGTTTCATACAATGTATTTTTATTTAATTTTAATTTGCACATGCTTATAACCTAACTTTCTTATTTACATTAAACATCTGTTTGCTTTTAGAACTATTGACATTTCACAGTGCTACCATACTTTCGTGATATTTAAGTGAGCATTTAACTTTAAGACTGAAAATAATTTAACTAACTGCACTTAATTGAGAAGTCAATTATTAGGCCTAAGCCAACTTTCGTTATTCGAAAGAAAATGGATCTGAAAAATCGTTATTGCACAGATATTAATGCAAAGTAATTAAATTATTAAAAATAGCAATTGTTTAAAAAAACTAGATGTGGGTTACAGCACTTCTGCGGCTGATGGCCTCATTTAAAAGTCACATATTTCATATTCACCCTTATTGTCGAAAACAACTGACTCCTTTTGGTAGGTTTATGTTATTTTCTAGACCTTAAGAACCGGAAATAGATTGCCAGTTGCACAAAATTGTTCTTGAGAGCGAGTAAACAAGCCCCAATTTTTTGGTATTGTGTTAAGGTGACGTCGATGTCGACAACTGGAATAAGTTTGATTGTTTTTTTTTTTTTTTTCAATAAAAAACAAGTTTTAAATATGAATTGATATTAAAATATACGTAGTTAGTGAAATTGGCCCTAAATGTTGGTTTGTGAAAACGTATCACTCCAAGCAATTCTGTCCGCTCACATTGCCAGAAACTTTGAAAATAAAATCAGCATTTGACGAAAGAAAAATCATATCTTGAACCATAAAATCAACAAAGTTAAAAAAATACATGAAACTGAAATCGACTTTTATAATGGGTGGCGATTTCGATTTTAAAAATCTTTATTATTGGTATAACTTAAAAAAAAATTATGTGAAACCGAAGTCGACTTTTTCGGCCTGTTTCGCTATATCGAATGAAAATGTTAGATCGACAACTTATATTGAAAACAATAATAAAATGATTTCCTGATTTCTTTTCTTATTTTCAATATACATAAGTGATCGACTTAAAGCTTTCTTTCGATTCCGTGCGATAGGCCGTTATAATGGTTCTGGCTATTATAAGAGTCTGTTTCGATTTAAACTTCTGTATTTTTGTCGATTATTAAAGAGTTTGTATCTTGAAGCCTCGTTTCTATAACGAGTCTAGGATTTTCTCAAGTCCAGAAATTTTTTATCGGCTTGTGAAACATAGTATGAGTAAGAAAAAACTCTATTTGGTGATAGTTATTTTTTAAGTTTATATAAGTTTTTATATGAATAACTCTATATAAAATAACACAACTAAAATGATTATTTAAGTTTTTCTCACAAGTTACAGAAATGAATCACTGATTTCTGTCTGAATTTCTAGTATAAAAATTTTCATATATTTCTACACTGGAAAACACCTATGCACTAAAATAAATAAATAGAAATAGTACACTGCTACAAAATTAACGCAAAAATTGGTGATCACAATTTTTGGGGAAAAGGAATACATTTCAAGTGAACTTTTGTCACCGATATGTGATGGCATGCAAAATCATTTTAAAATAATATTTGTAATTTTGAAATTATTAAAAATTATTAAAAAGACAAAAGAATATGATATATAAAAAAAGAACGCGCATACACTTCTCGTATTCTTATTTATGTTATGTTATGTTGTATGCATGTCAAAGCATGTCATACCTCTTAGAAAAATTAATATAAAATGCACGCATGCATTTGCACATAATTACTATAAAGAAGTTGCATATGCAGTGTTGTGTATTAGAGAACTTGTGTCCTTCTTTTTAAAGCGGATATGTCAAGTAAAGTTCAAGCTATTACGTGCAAGGGGATTAGGATGGGACTCGAGTTTTTGTTAAATATTTGCCTGCGTATTTTGCATTTTCAGCAGTCGCAAGTGACATATTTAGATCACGATATAAATTTGAATTTTTTTTAGGTACTACAGTGCCCCATAGCTGAATTTCGTAGCATCTTATAGGTTTCAAAATATACTTTTATGTTAAAAGTTTACAATCTAGAATGAGAGTTAAATTTCTACCAATCAGCCAAATTAGTTAATTTATGTTTTATTTGTATTAGCTTTGAGTCAATATGGTGTTTCCATGTAAACTGTTGATCAAGGTGTATACAAACTTGGTAGTACCAAGGTATTTCACCTGTGAAAGTTGATTAGCAATTTGATTGTTGATTCTAATGGGGAACAAGTATATCTTTGTAAAGTAAATGATACCTGAACACACTGTTGTTAATTGCTATTCAAGGCATTGAGCTACATACTGGGACATAAGGAACTACGTTCCAGAAATTGTATGACTAAATAATAAGCTGTGCAATACTTGTTGTTTTTTTTTAGAAAAATGTCTGCATTTGATGTTATAACATGCAGGTACAAGAAAATAAATGTCAATTAGTCCGCGCAATTTTCTTTTTGATATCAGTACTATATTTTTATAAATTCAAGGAGAACACGAACACTGTGAATTTCCGTAACTGAGTACTCTAGGTTGTTCTTTTATACGATTATTGAAATTTAAAATAAAATACAAGTCAAGACGACGCACAGTGTACGATTTTGCAAATCTAGGAGGACTTAAATCGATTGCAGCCAAAGTTTAAGAGATATAGACATGATTTAAATACATTTTGAAAGTGATATTTCTATTTTTATAGATGTGAAATATTTAAAGGTGGCACCACTGAAATGTGAATTTATGCTTGAATAGCAGCTGGTTATGATACGAAAATGCACCTAACGTCCAAGGCGAATTCCGCCCGGCTGATTGTCAGCTGTTGATGCCAAATTGAGAAATTTGAACCAAAATGTCAAAATTTGCTAGAAATCTTTTGAGAGTTTGGTTTTAGAGCATAGCAAGCTACATGTTGTTTTTTGTGTTGTAAAATTGTGGTAGTGGTAACGTCACCTGATACTCAATTCGCCTTGCTAACGTCATTTGAAATAGTGTGCTCGTGCAGTCTGCTGTGGTGAATGTGTTTAACGCTTTAACTTTTTACGGATCTGGAAACAATAAAAATATAATATCTTAAAAATGACGCCTGTCTTTTATTTTTATTATATTTTTTTTTTTTTTGCATAGAAGAATTTCTTGCCACCATCCGAACTGCTGGAAATTGCACAATTATGTTGTATGTACACACATATATGAATGTAAATTATGCTGTATTTAGCGCCAGTATTTTTATAATGTTTATTTACTTGTCAGAAAGAAGCAGCAAAATTACGAAAACAAAAAAAGAAGAATTTTAAAAGATCCACTACTATGGTTAACAAGAACAGTAGCAACAACCTTAACAACTACTCCTTATGAGAAAAAAAAAACTAAAAGGTGTGAATAACCGTAAGCTTTTTAGCTTTTTATGTATTCTGTACATTCTATACATTTCTTTCTTTTTTGCGGTTCTATTGTGCATTTGTGTGCGTGTTTTTGTTATTTTTCTTCAAAGAGGTCTTAAACAAAAGACATTTGACTATGGTGGTAAAATTGCTCTTGATGGGACTGGTATTATTCCTAAAGCTTTCAGCTTTTTGTGGCTTATGTTACAGCTTTTTTTTTTTTTTTTTTTTTTTGTTGGCAGGTTTTTCTGAAATGTTAATAAACTTTCCTTGCTTAAACACTTCTTTCCCCTCGGCGGTGGTGTAAATCATTTTGCTATATATAAACTCCATGAAGGATTTTAAGGCTTTATAGAAAGTTTAACACAAATTTAATCACAGCTTCCATAAGTCCTACATATTTTATACATGCTTGCAACTAGTGTAAATATCCCTTAATTATATCAAATTAAATTCTTGAGAGATTAATTTTTTCCAAGTTGTCTTCTAATTTTGGTGATGTCTTCTTTCGTGCTATAAATGTTCTTATAGATTTATATATTCATTTATTAATATTTATTTATTTAATATTTGTCGATAATTCAGTTCCTTGTCGATAATTTAGTTTCAATTACTGCTGGGACCGCAAAATATTCAATATTATTTTGGAGCTACTGAAATGTTCCGGTCTCTCTTGTGTCTTGTTTTCTCAAATTTCGTGCAATTGGTCTTGCATCGTAGCGTGTGCAAAATTGTATACGAGTAGTATATTGATACTCAACACTTAACAGTTCCTAGTGGTGAGTATCAATAAACTATACCATTTTGCACATGCTTCGATGCAAGACCATTTGCACAAGACTGTGAATTGGGCTACTGTCTGTGGAGTTGTCAAACCCAATTTCAAATTATTCGCACAAGCTCGATTTTATAGATTTTCCGGATACATTTTCCCAGCAATCGGATTAGATTATTTTTGAGGCTATATAATAAAATCAAACTTATTCCAGTTGTCAACATCGACAACACTTCAATACAATATTACAAAAAATTAGGCCTTGTCTAGCCGTTGTCGAAAACAACTAACTGCTATTGACGGACTCATGCTATTTTTTGGACGTTAGGGAACACAAATAGTTTGTTAATAACACAAAATTATTCTAGAGAGCGAGTAGACAAGTACAATTTCTTGTTATTGTATTGACGGGACATGGATGTTGACAACTGGAATAAGGATGAATATTTATAATATATAAAATGTGAAATATTTTTATCGAATCGATAGAAAAATCAAATGGGCTATGCATAGCACACTTATCATATAGAAAACTTAAATGGGCTATACATAGTACATTATTCATATCGAATAATTAAATGTGCTATACGCAGTACGTTTTTGAAAAAATCGGTCTTACAAAGTACATTTTTCATTAAGAAAATTGAATGGGCTACACATAGTACATATTTCACATAGAAAAATTAAATTGGCTATACGTAGTACTTTGTTTTTATTTAGATAGTACATTTTTCTTCTGAAAATTTAAATGGGCTATACATACCACATTTTTCATATAGAAAAATTAAATGGGCCATACATAGTATATTTTTGACATAGATAAAATAAAAAGGCTATATATAACATATTTTTGATACAGAAAAATTACATAGGCTACATACATACATACAAATGTGCCCTTAATTATGAAAGTGGTCTAAGTCATATATTTCTTTAGTCAAAATTAGAGATGAGCAAATGTCGTGATCTTATCGTGTCACGCGTGATTCACGCATGATCGTGTTCAAATTTATAATTAATCACGCGTGATTGCGTGAGCGTGACTCAAAACAATTGCTCGTGCCTGAGCTATTTTTAATAATAATCACGCTCTCACGAGATTTCATTCCTGCATAGGTGATTATCAATATTCTATACCATTTTGCACATGCTACGATGCAAGACCATTTGCACAAGATCTTGAATTGGGTTTTTCTTATAATTTTTTCAGGCGTAGTAAGCTGGCTCATATGAAATCCAAAAATACCAATATAGAAAAATAAAATTATTTTAATATATTTTTTATGGTACACAACTAAGTTTTGACTTTTTTTATGAAAAGGCACTCTTAAATAATAAAATGTTATAGTTGAAACTTTCAAAATCTATCGTCACAACTTTCTTTAGGATATTGCTTAATGTAAGGTACATGTCCAAAATTCAAATAATTGGATCCAAGCACATCTTAATATCTTTAGCTCTATGCAATTAAAAAGTGAATGTATTAAACAAAGTTTTTTACAAAACTGAAAATAATGAAGGTACTTAAATTTTAAAATTTAGATTTTTTAAATTTTTTCCTATATCTATTTAAAATCAAAAAATTAATGCTGTCTTTTTATTAAAAATCTAACTATAAACTTAAAAGTTATAGGCGAAATGCTAAAAAAGACAAGTAAAATATCTTATGAGAGATACGGAAACAAACTTTGGGAAATTATTTCTTAAGAATTTCAAGTTCATCTCAAAATGCTTTATCCGGTAAAAATCGGATAGTTGTTAAAAAAGTTACAAGCCTCCGAAGTTTTTTTGAGTCCCATGTAGTAGTCAACCTTGGTCCACTGTAACTCCTGTCTAGCTCAAGCCAGAAGGCTGTCATGACATGTGTTATAAAGCCTAAGTCCTCCTCTACAGATGTTAGAAGTTTCATATAAATCCAATCAGTAGTTTAGAAGTTCCATATTTATTGCCATTTACTTTGTAAAAGTCCCCACTGTGGAATGTAATTTTTACATACATAAACACTTGCATACATATGTATGTATGTATGTGCAAGAACCTATTTTTCAACCCAAAAAAAGATACAAATTGGATTATATACATATTCGTGAATGCGTAATCGTGATAAGTTGTAAAGATCTCGTTCGTCATAAAGAATATTTTGTTCGTGAGCGTACGTGATCGTGAAAATGTTTAATTTCATTCGTGCGTGAAAGTGCGTAAGTAAAATATTTTTCTGCGTGGGCGTGCGTGTCGTGAGTCAAAAAACTCTCACGTGCACATCTCTAGTCAAAATATTTAGTAGATTACATTTGAACAAACCAAAAAATATTTTTATATTATACAACATTTTAATTTAGAGTTATACCAGTCCCGATTAGTATAAATTTATTTTATATATATTATATATTTATTGAAGTTTTTTAAAGATTTATTTGATATTTCGAATAAATAATTCATATGACTTAGACCACTTTCACAATTAAGGGCACATATTTGATATAGGAAAACTAAATGGCCTATATATAACAAATTTTTCATATATGAAAATTAAATGGGCTATACATAGTATATTTTTCACATAGAAAAATTAAATGCGCTATACACAATATATTTTTAATATAGATAGTACGTTTTTGATATATCAAAATTAAATGGTTGTTACAAAGTACATTTTTAATATAGAAAATTTAAATGGGCTATACATAGTACATATGTACTTCATATAGAAGAATTAAATGGCCTATACATAGTTCATATTTACATACATGTTTGATATAAAAAATGGTAAATTTTTCATATAGAAAAATTAAATAGCACCCTTTTAATATACAAAAATTAAATGGGTTATACCTATATATAGTACATACATATTTGATATAGAAAAATCAAATGGGCTATACATAGTAAATTTCTCACACAGAAAATACAAATGGGCTACACATAGAATATTTTTGATATAGAAAAATTAAAAGGGCTATAGATAGTATATTTTTCATATAGAAAAATTAAATGGGTTTTGCATGGTATATTTTGATATATAAAAATTAAATGGGCTGTCCATATCAATTAAGTCGAAGAAGACTATCGTGAAGTTGTAAATGAAATCCGTAAATTCCTTTTATCTAATTAATTTCTATAAAGTCACGTAGAATTTTTGATTCGCTAAAAATTCTATAAAACCCAACTGTTATCTCTGCTACATACATACCTGCACACATACTTATGCTGAGTACACACTATAACATTTTGTGACATTGCAATAGTGCATAATGCCGGCAACGTTTTTTTTTTTTTAATTATTTTTCGTTGTCTGACATTGCTTTCCATATAAAAAAAACATAATAGGAACGGCGTTGCAGACATTTTTAGAATGTCACCACAAAATGACAACACAAGAAATGCCAGATGTGTACTCTGCGTTATGCAATACAAATGTATATTTTATATGTACAGATTGCTTTTGTGTTAGTATGGAAGGGATTTGTAAATAATACATTATTTTTTTACTATCCTGCTCCTTCCAACAAGTTTTTAGATGTCTGCAAATGTTCCCCTCTTTGCGGCTAAAGTGATAAAATGATGAAAGAGATAAAGTGACAAAAAAAATATTTTGACCAAAAAGCAGATGGTATGTATATATACATACATATGTATGTGTATGGATATTTATTCTGATTATTAAGGGATTGAAGAAGAAGAACACTAAAGAAAAAATAATTTTCTATAATTGTAAATGTAGGGTTCAAGATGTTACATATCAAAAAGAAATAAAAGATTGGGAATAAACAGTAAAAGGCTGCACAAAACCTTGTTGACCGCATCCTCTTAAGCGACAAGCATACATACATATGCACTGATTGACGCGTTTATTTCATTATGGTCTCTGAACATAGTGCATAATTGCTTAACGTCTCTTTTCACAATGTATGGTTAAGAGTTAACGTGAACTTTAACTGCAAGTTCTTCATACAAAACTTGCCGTTAAAGTCTCTGTTATCTTTTAACCAGACATTGTGAAAAGGTACGTAAATAAACAAAAATTAGTTTAACATTAGAATATGTCTCCTTTTCAAAAGCAGCGTTACCAGATTTTAAGATAATAACAAGAAATCGAAAAGAGTTAACGCTTCTTAATTTTTTCAATAAAACAATTTTCTTCGCCTATCAACATCAGCTTTACTTATACATACACACATACTCGTACATGTATGTAAAACGAGCTTACGTAAAATAATTTCCTTCTTGATTGTACTTTCCGACATAAGTATGCAAATCGTCGAACGGAATTTGTTTTACCGATTCAAAGAACCGGGCAGTTATGTCTTATTCCTGCCTGGAGTAATATATAAAAATTCTTATGTTGGGATTGTCTGCATGCCAGAGCAAATATTTAACTTCGCTACAGCTCGATTTTGTTTCTCTTTGCTTATGTGTATCATATATTTTATTTTATTTTTTAACTCAGAAAGAAAAGCAATGCATGTTCGTATTGTGTAGAGTGCACACTACTACGCAGTTAAATTGCAAAGGAATGTCCTTAAATAACTTTCAAGATATTCATTGCAGTTGTCTAATAAATACAAGATTTGTTGCCCCTTTCTTTATGTTGTAACAAAAAAAAACTCATTAAATTCGTTTGGAAAGATAATGGCTTAGCGTTTCAAAAGATATTTTTATCAGCGCAAAATTAGGTAATTTTTTATTAAGACCCATAATTAGCATAAAGAAAAAATAAAGCATACTTAAAGGGGCCGTTAGCATTACGATTATGTGGTTATATACTAGTATACATACTCGTATATTTCCATGATGGGGCTAACAAATTCATTTGCAACTGTTTAAGCAAGCTAACGAAAAGAAAAAAATAAGTTAAAAAAAATTTAAATTATTAAATTCGAAATACATAAAATAAACAACTTTAATTGAAAATAAAACCTAAAATCAATTTAAAATGTAACTGAGTCAATTAAACTTTGTAATTAATGCCCCTATCACGGTTTTCAACTTTTAAAATAGTTTGGTTGGGATTGATAAGTTTGCATTGCCATTCTCCACTAAATTAACAGTTGACTTTTATATAAAAAGCAGAAAAAGTGGAAAAATCGCACGCAAAGAAAAAATATGGTTGAGGTAACCATAATCAAACAGCAACATACTATGATTGAATTATATGGTTGCAGTCACATCATGTTATTGTTAATAGAAAAGCAACCTTTAATAATATTGTGATCTGAGTTAATAATAATATTATCTACAAAAACAATGAACTTTGTTACACCTAATCTTAGTATTGTAAATATGACAATACTATTGTTAGATGTGACTAAAATATAATTGAGACTCACCATACCATGATCTAATATAATATTAAAATTGTTAAGTACGACCACAGTATTATTTAATATAATAATACTATTTTGTTTTTTAATCATATATTTATTGTAGAAACAGCTTATAAACGAAATACTGAACTGACAGATGTTTCGGAAAAAGATTTTTTTTTAACTTAACATAGTATGGTTTTGAATAACATTATATTGTTAGTTACATCATATTATTTTTAAATAATAATACAAATTACATTTATTGTAGTCACAAATTTTTAACAAAACTATATTGTTAAACTCTAACCATATCACACTTTTTTAATGAATGTGATAATGTAATTATTACAACGACCACACATTTGTTTCAAAGAACATAATATTATTTTCCCAACCATTCTACAACCATATATTTTCTTTGCGTGCTTAATTAGAAATATTTGTTATGCTTAATAACAAAATTTTTTTAACAATTTTAGTATCGGCGGTATAGCGAGCACATATAAAGATTTCTTTAAATATGGTTTTAGGTGATCCAACAAATAACGAAACGTTTCTTTGTTCTGCCGGAATAGCTAAGAACCTTCAAACATTATTTTTTAAAGAATTCGTTCCCTGTTTTGATTATTCCTTACCTTGCATTGGGTAGTTCAAGAGGGTTGGAATCTTCACGAATTTTTCTTCGGATACGTAGCACATCTGTAATTGCGACTTCGTTTTCGTCGTCATAAAATAAATCTACACATATTTGTATCCATTTGGTATGATTTATTTGAACTAAAACACTAAAAACGATACTTGATATTTCAAGTTGGCAACGCGATGACAAGTTCAACTAAAAAACAGTTGTGGTTCATAATACTAAAACACAGTTTGGACGTGTGTAAGTTTGGTCTGCTCTTAGCCGAAAAAACTGAGTTTAGTTGAGAACCGTGATAGGGGCATAATTAAATTTTTAAACAAAAGTTTAACTCAAATACAAGTTTGTCTTAAATGCATTTTTAATTGCTTTCGGTTTTATTTTCAATTAAAGTTGTTTGTTGTAGGACTGGACTTCTGTAATTCGCTATATTTAAGTATAATTTTATTTGCAGCTCTTCAAACAAACAAACAAAATGGTAAATTGAACACACTTGTAGGTTTTTCTTTTCTGAAAATGACGACCATTTATTTTTTCGGTTTTAAACTGAAAATTTATTTATCGGTAAAATATAAGAAATTATATGTGATTTTTGATTGCTCGCTTTTATTAAATTTTATATTTTAATGGATATAAAATCTAGTTCCTTGTCTTTGAAGGATCAAAAAGTGTTGCGCTTATTTTTAGAAAATAAAACGCCCCTAGTGTTTAGTGTGGCCACAAAATAAATTTTTATTTTATTTGAGAAATATATTAAAACATGTCTTTTGAAACCGGAAACCGTTAAAAAGTCATTACTTCATTCAAATACATGCATATTAAATCACTGTCTATTGAATAAGTTCTTATCATTATTACAATTTTGTTAGCTTTTGTATTTTTAATATCCTGTCAATCTCATTACATTTAAAAAATGCCATAAATGACACACATAAATATATGTATGTTCACTTAAAGGATCATCAAAATAAAATAATGTACAAAATCTATTTTATTACTTAATATCTACATAAGTTTTTATGTATTTATGTATGTGCATATTTATTTATATTGCCAATAGAAAATGTCTGTAAAAATATATGCGAAAATAAATAAATTTGTGACTCGTTATAGGAACAATTTTCAATACAATTTTCTACTGATAATACATATTCAAAACATGCACATACTCGTACATAAAGGAAAAATCTCCTAAACGATATATAGCATGCTTTGGCATCAAATTTATATAGAAGCGACTTGCGGATAGCGTTAAAGCTAGCAATGAGTTAAAAATATTGTTTGTGTCATTTTATGTTTTTATGTCAATATGTTTTATATTTTTTTTGAACAAATAAAACCATATAAAAATACTTTGGCACATACATACATGTAAACACAGTCTTACTCAAGCGCACATAAACGCTTATTTAATTTGAAACGTTTCATGTATGGTATTCATGTATGTATTTGTGTAAAAGTATATTGATTTTGTTTATATACGTATCTAATGTGTATAAAATATTTGTAAAGGCTTGTTTATTTGTATTTTACATACTTTTATTTGTTTAGTATGTGTCATTCAATTTATGAATAATCCTAAATGTATGCTGTATTTATTTCTCTTTTTAATGTTAAAAATAAATTTGCTTAGATTGCTTCACAGTGTACATGATGGGCGGCAGGCAGCTATGTCAATCTTGTTTTATCTCTACAATTTGTTTGTAAACATAATCTATTGAGTGTTATTGTGTGTTTTGCAAGTATTAATCAAAATGTTCTAATTAATTAAAATACTATTAAGCAAAATAAACACATTTAGAAATCTAACTAAATATTTTATTGGTATGTATAATATCCCAGCCAGAATTTTTGGAACGTAAGTTCCTTATTGCGCGTCATGCATGTAAAACAAAAACTTTTTGAAAATGCAAAAATACTGGCGAATATTAGTTACAAATACTAGTAACAACTACGAATACATAACATAATGGCGCTGCCACTGCGAATTTTTTAGATTTTCAGTGTTGCCGTAGCTTTCCGGGGAAGTGTCGGGGAACTCTTGGGATTTTGGAAATTTTTAGCCTCGTTTTCGGAATTCCCAATATGCTTTGTGTCTTTGCTTAAAAGTTCGTAATTTGGATAAGCATAATGCATTAAACACATTCACTACAGCAGGCTACACGAACACACGACTTCAAATGCCGCTAGCAGCATTTGTTGCCTCGTAGCCGGCTACTTAATTATTTTCAAGATGGCAGCAAGCAGCACCATCTGCACCTCATATTTAAGTATTAATACATAGTTCATTATTGCCACCTTCAGATATTTCGCATTTATAAAAATTAAATTGATCTTTCGAAATGTACTTATATGACGTAAAAGTATGAAAATTAATCAATTTATTATTTGCATTAATTTTTGGATATTGTTTCTTGTAAATAATATGAAATAATTGTACGATATTGTTCATTCAACATTTTGTATTATATTGGCAACACTGAATTCTCTCATTGTAGCCAAAGAAATAGAAATTAGTTTAATTGGACTGCAAAGACAAAATCAGCATAGACAACTACCTGCCGCCTTGTTGCCTTGCTGTCTTCAAAAGAATCATTCCCATATAAACATGTGTATTCTATCCTTGACATTTGGTAGTCGGTAGCTTGCTGTGGTGAATGTGTTTAATGCATAAATGCGAAAGTAAATTAATTAGCCCAATTCACAATCTTGTGCAAATGGTCTTGCATCGTTGCATGTGCAAAATTGTATAGTATATTATACTTACCACTTAACAATTCTTAGTGGTGAATATCAATATACTATACCATTTTGCACATGCAACGATGCAAGACCATTTGCACAAGATTGTGAATTGGGCTATTGTTTGTTTGTTGCGCTTTAACGGCTAAACCACGGAACTGATTTTGATGCAATTTAGAACATAGATAGATCTAAGTCTAGATATACACATATTTTATATGTTTTTTTTTAACTAGGATCACGAGGAGGGGCAGGGGGCAATTTCTGTCTCTTTGAATTTGTCTAACCGACTTTGATAAAACTCAGAACATGGACAGATTTGAGTCTGGAAGCACACATGGCCTCATGCATTTTTTTTAATTTTTAATTAAATTCATATCTTTACGCTTAAAACAATCGTCTGTCTATGAGCTCGCTTTTAGTTTAAGAAAGTAATTTTTTGTTGGGTGAAAATGCTACACGAGCCGCGGCTCTCCTGAAAGAGTCGGTTTTCTGCGCGAAATATGACTGTCGAATATTCGACTACGAGAATTTTGTATTTGATTAAACAAAGCTTATACAAGTTTTCTTTATTATATGACAAAATTCTCGTAGTCGAATATTCGACTTGACCTATGTAATACGGGTGATTAACTTAAGCAGTCATATTATAAGTATTCTTATTCGATTATTTTCTAGCAGCCTTATTTATAAAACTTAAAAAGTCTTTATAAAGATGTTTTAAGACAAATTTTCATATAAAATTTTTCTTAAAAAGCCTCTGTTAAGCCTTTTTTATTTTTTTTATAAATAAGGCTGTAGGTATTTAAATGAATCTTTTTTTTAGTATTTTTGAGCTTTCAAACTGATTAAACAGTTTTTGGTCTCCGAATGTAGAGTAAAACACTAATTTTTGTGGAAGTTTCAAAAAAACAACAATTTCCGAACTGCTAACTGTGTTTTATTAAAAGAAAATCTACATGCATACAATATTTTGACCCAAAAAAAAATATCTAATATTAAAGGCAGAATATATTTATTTACCTTAATAGAATGTCTTGTTAGTTTATTTTAATTTTATAGTTTTTCTTTTTATTAAACATTATATTTTATAGAGTTTTAAAAACTTCAAAATGAACCCACCATTGTCTATTTGCTAGAACTTTTATATCTGCATTTATTTTGTTTTAAAACAAAACTCTTGTACCTGCAAAGAAAAGCTATAAAATCCTTTAAGTCCTTTTTATATTGAAAACAATAGACTGTAATAAACTAAAAAAAACTTTATTTAGTTTTTTTTTATAGTTTTGCTGGCATTGTTTGTTTTATGGCGTTCAATATTTCAATAGCATGGCCTACTTTAAGGATAAAAGAAAAGAATTATATATTTGATTGTGATTTTAATTGGATTAAAAATTCATATTTGGATTTTGAATAAAAAAGAATAAAGGAATTTATTATTGACAAAAAATATTAAGTGCTGTATCTATAAAAAATAAATAAATAAAATCTAAATATTTTGCTGAACTCTGCACAGCCATGGTCCAAATATGGTAGTTCTATAATTTTTTTTTATAAAAAATTTATATTCACTTCAATGTATTTTTTTCAAGATATTTTTAACATAAAACCAGTTCTAATTTAATTTAATAAAAACACAACGAATCCAGCCACTTTTTGGAATCTTTTTTTGAAGTAAAATACATTGCGGCTTGGGGATTCGTAATTATTTTGTAATTCCGCATTAAAACTTATTATTTGTTTTATGTGTGTATCGATTTTGAAACTATTTCAATTATGTAGTTATTCAATATTTAAAATAATTTATTTGTTGTGATTTAGCATTTCAACCATAATTCAAAAAAGATTACAAATTTCCAATGTTTATACTAGTGATACACGAACATTCGTATTCGTATTCGAATTGCCAAATATTCGGCCATTTTTAAATATTCGTATTCGCATTTGTCTTCGTCAAATTTAGGGGAATACGAATTCGAATATTTTTCCAAAAAAAATTAAATAAATAAATGCATAAATCCCGAACGAAATTTAAATAAATGGATAAAAATATTAGTTTATACGAATCTATTGAATTTTTTATAGAAATTTGTGCCTTGTATCATTTTCAAATATTATTCAATGACGATCATTAAAATTTTGCGTTCGCCAACAGGAGTATGGAGTTCTTTTTCATAAAAATTTTTTAATATTTCTTATTGCAGGCGTAAATAGAATCCTAATTTTATGTCTATAAATATCACAAATATTCGTATTAGCGAACGAATATCATTTCAAATACTCGTATTCGTATTCGCGAATATCAAAAATTGACATTCGTTACATCACTAGTTTATGCATAAACTCACAATAAATTATTGAGAATTACAAGACTACAATTACAGTAGGCTAAGAAACTTTTTCAAAAGCAGCAAATAATATTATTCAGAATGTATTGCATTTTGTTTTGCCTTGTATAATACAAAAAAGATAACACATGCTAAATAATATTATTTGTTTGTTTATTTGAGCAATTCGTTTGTGGTCTTGTGGAATTATTTCTCATGCACAAGTGATCATTCAAAGCTGAAACCACTGAGCCATGTGAAATGCCTATGGCTTCTACAATCTCTTTCATTTTCAATCTTCTAGCGGCTAAAACCATATCATGAATTTTTAGCAATTGTTTCGGATGTAGAGACCTCAAGTGGGAGTCCAGAACCTTGGGCTTGTACGGCTACAACGAAATCCAGTAAACCACCTTTTTCATTGCAATTGATGGTGAATAGTCCCCATAATATTTACCAAGCTTAGCCTTGAATTGAGTGATGGTTTTTTACGCAAAAAATAATGTTTAATGAGTACACGAAATTAACTTTCTTCCATTTTTTTACTCAAAACGCCCGATAGTCTGCTATCAACGGCTGGTCAACACAAACTAACTTGAAGGGCCATACGTTAAATTTTTGCCTTTCAATTCCATTCAATTTGCAATACACTCACACTTTTTTTTACTAACACCCTCAAACTTTTTAAATTGAAAACTAGATTGCTTTCAAATTCACCTATCCATTTATATGGCAATTTAATTTTCAATTTGAACAGCTTGCATTTAAAAAATGAAATTTACTATCACTTTGTGTCACAGTTATCAATTTCAAGGAATTTTGACACACAGTATGTGTGATGAAATTGAAAGCGCAGCTTGTTCAACTGACAGTTTCTTGTTGATGAGAGCACTGTTGCCATTTCAGTTAAGAAGCGGATAATTCAAAAATACACTGAGTTAATAACCCACCCTCGTAGCTTTTGCGGCTACGGAAAATGTTCATCCCAAATTTATAGTTTTAGTTCGTTACAGCTCTCTTCAAGTATTTTAAATACTTTGCACTATGTTTTATTCATGGCAGTATTACTCGTATATTATGCCAAAGTCATGGTAAAATTATATTCAAATCTTTGCCATAGTCTGGTTAGAATGAACTCATATTCTTTATGTTAATTAAAATGCTTTAATTCTAATACTCACGTCCTGCACTGGCGGTCATTGCAATTGCATGCTTTCCCATTTCCCATTTTAAAATACCTAAGACAAAAGCTTTGACTGTTAGTCTGTTTTAAGCAGCCTCTTAGTTCTAAAATTTATTAAAAGTTAAATTAATGCATGCTTGTGCAGTGTAAGGTTGGGAATAATTAAAAATTTTCCAAAAGAAATTTCTTATTATATGTATACAATTTACATTGTACATACATAAAAAAAACACATTAAACAAATTACGTTTATATTTTAATAATAAAAATTTTATTCTCTATTTTTACAGAATTCAAAACTTTCACCAGCCTCAACAGTGTCATCTAGTCTATCACCGAAAGATGAAATTTACATTGATGATGAAGGGCTTGATGGTTCCGGACGTGGTGGGGTAAGTCAAAAGAAATCTTGTTTCTAAACCTGCTGGTTATTAAGCTTTCCTGCTTTGCAAGAAATAATTAAAAACTTCATATTAAAATCTTCTCTTCGCAATGTCATAAATAAAATAGATATGCGAGGGTTGCGGCGTAAAATTTGTGGAAAAATTTAACAAGATTTCAAAATTCAAGGAGTAATATTTTTTTTTATCAGTGCTTTGTTTCAGTAAGAACTTTTCGAGTAGAAATTTTTTTATCAAATTGTGATGTAGAATTAGTCGATTTGTATTGTGATTTGACAGATCAGCTAAAAAAATCTGTAACATAAATAAAATATGTTGCAGTTTCTTTAATATGTATCGTAACGTATGTGCAGTAGAAATTTACAGAAAACAGATTTTCGCGTGGCAAATGTCATCTTCTGGCTGAGATACATACACACACGCACGTTTAAAGCAAAGAAAAAAGTAATAACAGCTGACTCATTCGCTGACAGCTTCAATGTTTTACTAGACTAACATTCATATTTAAACGATACGATAACTTCAAAATTAACACGAATCGACTAATTCTACCATAATGCATTAAACACATTCACCACAGCAAGCTACCGACTACCAAATGTCAAGGATAGAATACACATGTTTATATGAGAATGATTCTGTTGAAGACATCAAGGCAACATGGCGGCATGTTGTTGTCTATGCTGATTTTGTCGTTGTAGTCCAATTAAACTAATTTCTATTTTGTTGGCTACAATGAGAAAATTCAGTATTGCCAGTATAATACAAAATGTTGAATGAATGATTTTGTGTAATTATTTCATATTATTTCACAGAAACAATATCCAAAAATTGATGTAAAGAATAAATTGATTCATTTTTGTACTTTTACGTGAAATAAGTACATTTTAAAAGAGGAATTAATTTTTATAAATGCAAATTATATGAAAGTGGCAATACTGAACTATGTATTTGTACTTGAATATCAGGTGCAAATGGTGCTGCTGCCTTCTCCAAAATAATTAAGTAGCCGGCTACGAGACGACAAATGCTGCTAGCGGCATTTCAAGTCGTGTGTTCGTGTAGCCTGCAGTGGTGAATGAGTTTAATGCATAAGAAAAAACTTCAAAAATATCAACAAGAAAATTCAAGTTTATTTAAGTTTTATATGAATAACCCTGTGCAAATTAGGACAAGCAATTAGAGATGGAAAACTTTCGATGGTACTATAGATACTATCGATAGTTAATTTGTTTTGCAACTATCGATTTTTTTATTCTGCAATCGATTAATAATTGAAAACAATCGATACTTTTTAGTCACTATCGATAGTAAATGATACACCATAATAAACAAAAAAATTTAAATATGTTGCTTTTCATAAACAAAAATAAATGAATGACTTAATGCCCCTATCACGGTTCTCAACGAAATTCGGTTTGGTCGTCTAAGAGTAGACCAAACTTACACACGACCAAACTGTGTTTTAGTATTATGAACCACGACTGTTTTTTAGTTGAAATTGTCATCACGTTGCCAACTTGAAATATCAAGTTTGACAGACAAAAAACACAGATCTTTAGAAAAAGTATCGTTTTTAGTGTTTTAGTTCAAAGAAATCATACCAAATGGGCACAAATAAATGTAGATTTATTTAATGACGACGAAAACGAGGTCGCAATTGTAGATGTGCCACGTATCAGAAGAAAAATTCGTGATGATTACAACCCTCTTGAACTACCCAATGCAAGGTAAGGAATAATCCCAATAGGGAACGAATTCTTTAATAAATAATTTTTGAAGGTTATACCGGCAGAACAAAGAAACGATTCGTTATTTGTTGGATCACCTAAAACCATATTTAAAGAAATCTGTATGTTCCCGCTATAGCGCCGATACTAAAATTGTTAAAAATTTTTGATATGCATAAAAAATATTTCTAATTACGATTTTTCCACTTTTTCTGCTTTTTATATCGCAGAACTAGAAAAATCCTACCACAGACCCAACTACTAAAAAGCAGTTGTGTATACTCAACGCTTCTCTCAACCAAACTTACGCAGAGTTGTAAATGACAGTACCAAAACACAACTGAAAATACAACTCTTAATTTAATGGAGAATGGCAATGCAAATTTATCAATCCCAACCAAACTATTTTAAAAGTTGAAAACCGTGATAGGGGCATAAATCTCCACCACTCATCTCACTTATTTTTCATACAATTATTTTGCTCATAGTTTTGTTATTTATTGAACTGAGAAATAAAGTTCTGTTTTGTTTTGTTCAAAAAATGTTTTGGTTTGAATTTTTTAGTGTAAATAAATACATCAGACGAAAGTTTTCCTCACTTTTGATAGTCTTGAATCGATATATCTATAAAGATTTTTAAACTACCGAAAACTTTTTAAAGTGACACTATCGATAGTTTTCCACCTATATAAGCAATATAATTATTTAATTTTTCTCGATGCGAAAACTTCTCAGAAGTTACAGAAACGGGGCACATGATTTTGTGTTAATTTTTTTTTAATAAGAAATTAAAAAGGTTTTTTTTGAACTCATGTGATGTTAACAAAAGTTAATTTAAACTGGTCGAGGGAGTGCAGCATTTTCTGTGGAGAGTTATTTAGCACGAACTTTTCGTGAAATGGAATACGAGAATTTCGGTGCAAAATGTTCCGATTTAGTTAAAATTTAAATCAAACATATTTTACTTTCTTATCAAAGCCAATAACCGTTGCCACTAGTAAACAATTTGTTATTAATTCTAATAATGTCTTGAGTTAAATAAATAAATAAAATAAACTTTATATCATGAAAAAAGATTTGAGTCGTGGCAATATTATTGCTATGATTACTTGCGATGTTGCTTAATTGCCAGCAACTTTTGGGAATACAACACGCAGTGTGATATCCGTGTGTTACGTTAGGTTAGCAGGTTGCTGGTAAGGAAGGGTGAAATTTCGAGTCAAATTCACTTGGGTCCCATACAATGATCCCTTTGTGCAACCTCTGAGTTGAAGAGAAGATAGTCATTCATTCTTTTTTTTACAAATCTGCTCTTGCAATTTTTTTTTTAATAATGCAGTGTTGCAGTGCCTCTAGTGTCAGTGAGAAGCCATTAGAAGCCATTATTTTAAGTAGGACCAGCACTCAGGGAATAACCCTTACTCATGCAATGCATTGTGCTAGAACTAGGAAAATAGGTTATGGAGAGCTGGATAGAGGGAGTAGTGTCTATGGACATTCGATTTAAACTTTCCCACGTTGAAAGTGGCAGGAAAGACTTCCGCAGGTAGTTTATTCGACATACGAACAGTACGCCTAAAAATGGAATTTTCTCTGTAATGCTTAGTGCGATTTATTGGCCAATCGACCACAAAAGGATGTGTCCTGAATGAAGCACGTGTTGTGCGTAAAAATGTTCGGGTTTCAGGAACAATTTCCCTAATTTCATTAGAAAACATTCCACTGTAGTAACGATAAAACAAGGAAATGCACCCAAATTACGTCGACGCTCCAATGAGTCAATGGAGTTGAATACCCTACTCGAGCAACCCCAAAATAGACTTTGAAGCTCCGGCCCATACATGAGAGGTGTATTCCATTTTTGGTCGGATATAAGTGGTATAAATAGTAAGAAGATCAGATGGGGTGAAATATTGCTTGCACCGTTTCAAAAATCCTGGGCGCTTGAATGCTTCTTTTGAGACTTGGTTATTTTACTTCGCCGATGATTCTGCTACATAATACAGACGAAGGAGGGCGCTCTGATATTACATTAGGACTACCATCCGCAGAAGCCAGTACCTTATCACTAGAACTTTTCCCACAACAACTAATACGTAGGACACTAATGCACATCAGAAAAATGTGTAGTGTTGTTATTTTAATGACTGTCGAAAACCGGGATCGAACCCAGCACCTTCGGTTTTGAAGTTTGTTGCGTTGTGTGAGGTTTAAATTAATTTTAACACAATTGCCCAATTCATAATCTTGTGCAAATGGTCTTGCATCGTTGCATGTACAAAATGGTGTAGTATATTGATACTCACCACTAAGAATTGTTAAGTGGTGAGTATAAATATACTATACCATTTTGCACATGCATCGATGCAAGACCATTTGCACAACATTGTGAATTGGGCTAATATTTTATTTTTACTTACTTACACTCTGCCAAATTCTTTGAAAAGCAATAACGCCATTGCCCAAAAATAAAAAGTGTTCACCCTCGTCGTTATGTTATGGAAATATTAAAAGTGTCCTTTGTAATGATAATAATAATAATTTTTTTTTTTATTATTTTTTACCTTGCTGATGTGTCGTTAACTGGACGAACTTACGTATTCATATGAAGAATACACATTTTAACTTGTACAAGTATTTTATATTTAATGCAAATGCATACTCGTATTTCATAGTTATGCAAAGTGTATTTCACAACTTTCTGTCACATGTTTCAAAAATGTGTTGCATACTTTTCGTTGCCATTCATTCAGTTTTGTTTTATATATTTTTTTTTTTATTTTGCAGTGTGTGTATACCTACAAATAAACATTTATACAAAAATGATAAAGTGCATACATAATACTTGTTTGTTTGTTTGTTTGGTTTGTTGTAGTGGTTGTAGACCAAGTTGTTGCTACATATTTTAATGTATTTCGTGTTGCAAGTCTTTAGGGATTTGGCTGCATTAAAAACACAATTCTGGTAATACAACAATAGCTTTAATAATTGTTACAGCAGTGCTGAACAAGTTTGTTGTATGTGTGTGTATATTTTATAAAATGCTGAGTTTATTTTATAAGAATTTTTGTGCACAGTAGTCTCAATGGCTTTAACGTGAATGGTGTGTTAAGGGAAAAAATAAATGTGTTAACCTTCAAGCCTCCAAATAATTTCAATAACTTTATGCATATCTCTAACGAGAAATTTAATGTTTAATTCTTAAACTATAATTAGAATTTTTCATAAGAATTTTTTTTTTCATTGTAGAACACAGTGCATTCATACCTTTGTGGTCTTAAGCAAAAGGTGATTCAAAACAAGATATGCCGAAGAATCTATATTCTTGCTTTTTAGTCAAGTGAGAGTCATAAACAAGTTTGAATCGTGTCGAGAAGTCTTCATTTTTCACTACGTTTGATTCGTTTAGGAAGAAAGGTTTGGCCCTCATAGAACTCGAAAAATAAGATTTTTTGACTGTCATATTTTTTCCAAATTTTCTAAACAATTTCACAAGTACAATTCAGATATATTGTAAGTTTAGTTTAATAGTATGATTCGTTGTCTTCATTTCCTACTAGGTTTGATTTGCTGAGGAAGAAGGGTTTGGCCACAGTGAACGTGTTTATGAAGAAATCCCTTAATTACAGTACAAAATGCGTACCAAAAAAAAAAAACATCGCATGCGCTATTTTTGAAAAATTAATTTAATTCGATGAATTTATCTTCACACACATAGCAATAACAATAGTTGAGTCATAGGGCCTGTCCCACGATGGCGACAACGTTCGATTTAGCGAACACTTACATCCGAAACAAACAAAAAATTAATTTTTTCTCAAAACCGTTGTCGACATCGTGGGACAGACAACAACAAAATTTAATTTTTTTCTAATCAAAAACAAATTTAAAATATTTTGTGTGGCACAACTCCAACGTTGTCGACATCTTGAGATATGACCATAGGCTTTTTATAGTCTTTCATCTAAATCAAATAATGATGATACAAAGTTGTTGCCCATTCATAATTAAATTATAGTCTAGTCATGCCAAGTAATATTCAAAAAATAGTCAACTCATAGCTAACTTAAAGTTGACCAAACTGAAGTTAGATGATAGCTAAGTTACAGTTAAGTAATTTTAGTCATAGCTTAACCATGGTCAAGTCATGCTGCAGTTATAGTCAAATTAAGTCGTAGCCAAGTCATTGTAAAATAATAGTTAAATCATAGTTGACTCATAGTCAAGTCGTAGTATGGTCCTAGTCAAATAATCATGAAGTCAGAGTCAGGTTATAGTTAATTCATAGTCTAGTTATAGTACTGCGAATCAAAATGGTCGCAATGGGGTCTACGAGTGGAGGTGTGTTTTTAGCATCACCCTTCCTAATCTATAGTCTAGCGCAAATCCAGAAAAAACGTGATATCTTCTAAACGACTGGACCGTTTTTCTTCAAAAGTAGCTTCTCTGTCAAATCACCTTTCAAACAGAAGAAACTAAATCAAAATTGGTCCAGCCGTTTGGTCTGTACTAGAGAGCTGCGTAAACAGTCTTGAAATGTAAAAACGTCATGATTTTTAAATGTATTCTCGTCGCATGTATTATACTAAACCAATAATAAATGCTGTCGTACTATAAGCGAAGCACGATGGATGTATTGATGTATGTGTATATCAGTTGTAACAAGCGATGTCGCAAGAAAGCTTGTTTGCAACAAATACTCAAAAGAAGTACTGTTGATTACTGTATGCTTGTTATTTTTCATATTGTACGTTTGAGTGTGTGTGTAATATGTAGATGGTAAGCTATTACGTGATTAACCGCATACAACTAATGTTAATGCATGTGTGTGCCTTTGCATGTGCGCAGAAAAATAAAAAATCATACACACATACATGCATGACGTTTGTACACGCGCTCATGCATAGAAAGAAGCAAGTATCACAAATTCTTCCGTCACGAAGCATTTTCTTCTTTACTCTTATACCTACAATACTCAAACAAATTTCTTGAAAAACAGTGTTGTTAACGTTTGTTTTATAAGATTTCGCTGTAGTAAAGCATTTGAAAAATCCCTCATGTCTTGAAAGTTCTTATAAGATGTCTTATGCAGGAGACTAGTCTGTACGTGGACACGTGCACCCCTTTTTTAGTAGGGGGTTAATGAGATTAGAAGTCTAAAATAGATAAGTCGCAAGTCATAGTGATACAACTACCTGAAAAATCATACAAATTAATTTAGATTTTGAGAAAGTACCAATAACCCAAAAGCAGTTTATCTCGACTTAAGCACTTTTCGTTTTTTATCACTGATATATTGCGATATGTTTGTCTGCAAATCGAAATCATTCTATATTATCGAGAAATAAGTTGACGAAGTAATAATTGTTCACCAAAAAATGTTGAAGTAGGAAGTGTTTGTATAGAGTCCCTTTCTAAATAAATTGAAAAAGATAATTGTTCTATCACTTGCCTTTAAATGCTTTAGCGAGTCTTTATAAGTTTTAGCTCTTTGAAGCTATTTAAAAAATTAAAAGTGGCTGTCAAGACGCTGCAAAACTAAAACATAAATTTATAGGCTGGAAAACGTAAAGAGAAGTTTTAATATAATTCTAAATATTTTTTAAATTTTTGTTGAGAAAACTTTTATTTTCGAACTATTTTCAAGTGTTACTTACGATTTCAGTAGGGTAAGCAAAACATTTTGGATCCAAATTATGTTTTCGCAACATGTTAAGCAAAAATTTAGTACTACGAGATATGTATGTACTAAGTTATACTTTTAGGCGCCAAAAGTCAAGTGGCGTAAAGGATACACTCTTAGAGACCTGCGTAAATAGTTTAAAATGTTTTTTTAAATATATTGTTGTAGCATGTATTAACTAAACCAAAAATAAATGATGTCGTTTAATAAGCAAATCACTACGGATGCGTTGGTGTTCGTGTATATGAGTGTTAACAAGCGATGTCGCGAAGACTTCTTGTCTGTAACAAACACTCAAAAGAAGTAGTGTTGATGCGTGTATGCTTGTTATTTTGCATATTGTACGTTAGATGGTAAGCTATTATGTTTTTAAGGCAGGTTTTTTTAAAGCAAGCGCACACAACTAATGTCAATGCATGCGTGCGTTTGTATGTGCAGAGAAAAATAAAAGATCATACACACAACGTGTGTGCGTATAAAGAAGCGAACATCACAAATTCTTCCGTCACGAAGTATTTTCTTCTTTACTCCTATACCTACAATACTGAAACAAATTTCTTGCAAACTTGTTGTTTAGCGTTTGTTTTAGAAGATTTCGCTGTAGTAAAGCATTGGAAAAATCCCTCATGTCTTAAAAGTTCTTGTAAGGGGTCTTGTGCAAGACTTTAAATACTCTCATTTAAAACACTATGTTTTATTATATAATATTTTTTTTTTGTGCCTAATGGTTTGTAGAACAATCATAAGTACATACATATATATATGTACTCGTATTTATACAACTGCAACACACCAGTGTTTTTTTCTTGAGCTTACAAGCAAAAGTTTGAAATAAATTAAAGTATTTTTTATTAAGTTTATGTTGAGGGAAAACTTACAAGTTTTGCATTTAAAACCGTTTAGCTTGACGTCAATCATTATGAATTATTGCTTTGATTTAATTGCGTTAGTTTTAAATTAAAGTACATACGGCACTAAACAAGTACATAAATAGTCAAATAGTCAAAGCTATTGCTGTGTCTCATTTTATTTTATTTTTTATCGTTTTGTTTTTTTTTGCAGGAAGCTGTTGCAGAAATAACTTTTGATTATTGCAATCAACCCCAATTTTTTTTTTTTTTTTGCTGAAGTAGAAAATATAACTTATTACTTAATAGTTTATTTTAAAATTATAGTTGTATGTAGAAGTAGAAGTAGTAGAAGTATAATAAAAGCATATTAAATATTTTACTAAAATATATTTGCTTTAATCATGTAGCAATTGAGATTAAAAGCACATATCATAAATGCTTTATATTCATCAGTCTAAACCAGCAATTAAAAAACATGCAATATCCCTCTAATACAAACGAAAAGGTTTAAAGCATCAAAAAAGAAAAAAGAAACAAAAAATTACTGAGATAAAATACAGCAAATGAGAAAAAAATTTCATAAACCTGACACATGTGTTGCCATTTAAAAGGCATTAAAATTTATACAACAAAAACCACAAATTCAAAACAAGCAACAACGGAAAATGTACGTAACAAAATCCTTAAAAATCCCCTGTAAAAACAATGGGGAATATTCAGTAAATGTAGACTTATGTATATTCCCTGTATTACCTACTGACCAGATGCATTTCATTTTAGCACAAGGGTTTTTATTCATTTGTGCAGAATATTGCACGTACGCATACAAATCATAGTATGAATAAAAGTTGTTAAGACACGAGTGAGTGGCATTTAGGCAACGGGACAAGTGACACAGTAAACTCCATATAACAATAGACAATAACATAACAGTGATAATAGGATATACATATCGCACAGTAAATGATCAACAGTCACAACTCAAAATTATTAAAATGATTTTGTTGTTTCATGAACCAGTTCGCTGAACAAATCTCTAACGAGCGCAAAGATTTATTTTGCAACGCAGTCTTCTTGAACAATATAAAATTCCGTTAATGTATATTTTTAATCAGAAATAATTTTTAGTCAGGCTTGAGTTCAGTAATTTCAATTTTTTTTATTGAATGAAATATTTTTTATTAATTAATGTGAGTTTCTAAAGAAGAGAAGAAAAATTAAATTAGACTTTTAAGCTGACTTTTAACATGCATATGCATGTACCGACGGTACATCGAATAAGTAAAAATAATTAATGTGATGATCGTAAAAGATAAGCAAGAATAGTTAAACATACGTAGGTAGAGTAATATAACTTCGTGCTAACCTAAATAGAAAAATGAAAAAAATGGAAAAACAGGGGAAATAAATAGTGATACTTACATATGTATTTACCAAAGGTAAATCAATAATTGTACACAACAATCATTTCTCACATTCCGTTTCATTAGAATTTACGTTAAATAGCTGATGTTAATAACAATCTCTACCCAAGTAGATAGACTAGGGTGCTGATGAAGTGCGTTGCTGCACAGAAAAATATCGGTATTTCCCCCAGCTAATAAAAGTCTAATTTAATTTTTCTTCTCTTCTTTAGAAACTCACATTAATTAATAAAAAATATTTCATTCAATAAAAAGAATTGAAATTACTGAACTCAAGCCTGACTAAAAATTATTTCTGATTAAAAATTCACTATAGTTCAATTAAAAATCTAAAAATGTAATATAATTGTGCAATTTTTCGTATTGTAAAATAATATCGCCAATGTGTATGTTATATTCGAAAGTGGCACAAACAAGATAATTGTGTAATGTGGTGCCAACATTGTTCAATGTTTACTTTTTCACTGTCAGGAAAATTGGCCCATTTATTGAATAGTATAGGTCAAAACGATAATAATATGTAGAACCACATATGCAATAATATTGCATATGTGGTTATAGGACCTTGAAATGGAATAAAACAAAGATGAATTTTTTTACTTTATTCGGAAAATAATCTTCTGTCATTAAAATTTAAATTGTCTAATATGGAGGTCAAACTTTTTATGATTTTTTCCAACATTTGTGCCCGTCCTCCAAGTGGTCACTTGTTTCGGGGTTACTGGGGTAGACTACCGACTTCGCATATCCCCTTAGAAAATAGTCTATTGGTGTTAAATCGCACAATTTTTTTTTTTTTTTTTTTTTCTTGAGGCCAAATTCACAGGTCCGAAACGTGAAAGTATGCTTCTACCGAACGTTTCCTTCAATAAATCAATTGTCACACGAGCAGTATGACATGTTATGCCGTCTTGTTGGAACCACAGCATCATGGTTCTTAAATTGATGAACGAATTACTGTGCACGATGGCAGATAGACTGATTCGGGTCCTCCTCTACGCTATACTCTACAGCAGCAATGACTTCTACTCTACGTACTGTACGAGGTTTTTATGGATGCGTTTTATCATGTAGAGTAAATGTGGTGCGACGTTCCATAGTTAATCGAATTAAAAGCTCTTATCGATGATTATGTAGAACGTCAAATGGACGTAGTGCGCAATACGCATACGCGAACAGAACCATGATTTTCAAAATAAATTTGCACAATTTGAAAGCGTTGTTCAGGCTCGTCACTCTATTCATGTTGAAATTCCAAACCAAACAAAACATAAAATACTTAACAGCTGACAAAATGGCCGCCAGTTAAAAAAGTGTTGTCCACTTATGAAGTTATTGTGTATATTCTGTGTTGGTATCACGCCATGGTAAGATGTCTACTATCCTTTGCTATCTACTCTCCTATTACCATCAGCTTCGCAGTAGCCAAAGCTGCCTCCTATTTTTAATCTGTACATCTATCAACAATAGATATCGATAAAATATTTTCCATCGTCTTTGCTGATGTGGTTCTTATAGCTCTATATATGATGATGCAACACTGTCTTTGTGGCTTTCGAAGATTTTTTATATTTACCTCGTTTCTAATGTCTTTCACCACACTAACGATGGACGCGTAAGAATTTCTTTCGCTTTTGTCAGCGTGTCATCTTCGGTCTTATACCCCATTTCGAACATTGGCTCTTCTACAAAAACTCCATATTCTATGAGCTTTCATTGCTCTATTCCATATATGGTCTTTCCATGATAGTCTCTAATTAAGTGTAATAGACATTTGACCTCTCAGTGATTGATATCGTTCAGTTTTGAAAGACTGGGAATTTAAATACAGGAATCTTTAGTAAATTTTCCTAATTGACATTTAGTTCTCATTGCCTTTCCCAGTTGTAGGATATGTTGAGAGTTAACCTTCTAGGTTGGTTCCCTCCTATTATTATCGACACGTTATCTGCTTAACAGACAGGTGTGAATCCTTCCTTAGTCAGAGTCTTCAGTAGACTGTATGTAGGGGCTATCTATACTAACGGAGATAGAATACCACCTTGCGAGCTTCCCAGTCGTACTCTGTTCGTTATCTTCTTTCATTTACCTCGCAGCTTATGTATCTATTTTTAAGCATATTACTTATACAGGCGACTTAGCTTCGGTCTAGTTGAAAGATGCATATAGAGTGAATAAGGCTTAAGTTTGTCACATTGTTGAAATACCAGGTCATAAAGGCCTAGATCAAAAGATCTTTCAAATCGAAGCATAACTTCCCTGTACGGGGGGTCTACTCTGTAATTCGAAATGAAAGAATACTTCTGAATTTGTTTATTAATTACACGCAGAGTAGGTCCCCTGGTCTCTATTTTAAGCGTGCTGGTTGAATACTATCTCCACTATTCATTCCAGTATTTTCAGTAAGAATACAGTTAAGCTTATTGGTCTATATACCCCTGGATCTTTGAATATGGCTTTATTTTTAAAAATAACTTCTGCCTCTATACATGCCACTGACTTGTGCGCATATTTTATGCAGATGGTAAAGATGTGCGCCAACTTACCTTCCATCATATCGATGCTTTTCTAAAGCAGAGCCGGGAAGGTACCTTCCGAATCAGCTGTTGTATCAGGTACCACCCGAAAAGCTTCTAGTCGCCTAATATACCATTTGGATAGTTATAACCATATTTAATGCGTTATTCCTTCTTTGTTCGCCCTACAGTTCCCGTCTGGTAGGACGATTTAGTATTCCTAAAATCTCCTCCATAGTTTCTGGCCCTCTCCCATCCGTGCTAACGAGTTTCTCGAGTTTAATATGGGTTTCCGATATGAATATTTTCATCTTACAGGCATCATTAGCAATATTGGCCTGTTTGTAGCAAAGCCTCTAGAACTCTTGTTTGATTTGCATTTGTTACATATACGAAACGATAATTTGTTTAAATTTAAAGTTTGCTCTAGTTTCTCTATCGCTTTATTGCACTTATCTTACAAAGAAAGACCCCCGGTACTGGAAACACACTTACCACATACATACATACGAGTGAGTACACCCATTTGTGCCTAAAAGGCACACAATAATACACATTGTTCTAACAACCTTTAAATGCACCACAATGCGTGTGTTCAACGAATAAACATTTTAAATAGACAACACAAATGAGAACAACAAGTTGGTTACTGAAATTCAAATACTGATGGAAATGATAACAAATGCAAAAACTTACACATTTATTTGTGTTTCTACCATTAACGAATATCTGCACATTAAGGCGTACCTTCTTTTTGTAGCAGCTAAAATAATTTTGTGTGAAAGAAAAGAAAGAAAATCGAGAAGATTTCTAAAACGGCATGATCAAGCTTAAGCTGTATTTGGTTTTATTTGAGAAAAATAAAAGAATACAATCGAGTCCTGTGATACCCTTAGCGATGGAAATACTGATTTAAGCCTGGTACTCTGTTCAAAGTTGTGAAAAATTTTCAGCACCATTGATTATTTCGCTTGAAAAATTTGACATGTTCTAAATGTAGCCCAACTCGCGGTTTTTTTTATAAATTTCTCGCTTTTATTGCTTGAAAGTATGCAACATTGTTAAAATTCCGTGCGAAAAAAGCACTGCTCATGTTGTTTCGCAGCTAAACTAAAATAATGCTAAACTAATTTTGCATGATTTTCCATGCTTTTCACAACAAGAACAGAGTACTACTTTTGCAAATTTATTTCGCAAATATTTTATACCAAATAATTTTATATATATGTAGTTTGACAGCATTTCGCACGAAATTGTGAATAGAGTACCAGGCTTTATATTGAGTTTTATTTTATTTATTTACCACAATTTTGATGCCTAAATGTAAGAAGAAGATAGAGAAGGAACCTTCCTGCTATCCATAGAAATCTCTTTTCTCAGCTTCTACATTTGGAATATATTTAGATGGACGTCGTTAACGTGATTCAGTTATGAACGTGAAATACTTTTGTTTTTTCGACGTTCAATAAATCGCTTTCCAAAATCAAAAACGCCTGTGGTCCTTATGATGTCACTTTTTTTAACAATAGCCCAATTCACAATCCTGTGCAAATGGTCTTGCATCGTTGCATGTGCAAAATGGTATAATTTATTGATACTCACCGCTTAACTATTCTTAGTGGTGAGTGAGCTGCTCTCATTTTGATAATCAAATCTCTTTATATTGTCACTGGTTATTTTGTAGAAGAAAGAACAATGTTAAAAACAGCATATTTTTTTCAAAGAAAGCACAACTTATATTTCTTTTTTTTTTAATTTTGACCAAGTTTTTTGACGCAATATATTTTTAAAAAGAAATAATAAAATTTTATTTATAATCAGCTGTTAAAATTTAACGTAAAATTGCCGGACAAACGGAGAGGTGGTTTAAAAACTGTGAGTGGCAATTGAAAATAATTGAAAAGAAAAATTTTATTGTGTGACCCCCAAGTCATGTGAGCGTGAGGGGAAAAATCGTCGTGATGCTGGAATGAGTGTAATTTACTCATTACACTTTCATGATTTTTGTTTTTTCATTATTGCAATATTTTACTCGTATAAAAAACACATATTAATATTACAAAGGATATTACCATTGCAATAAGGTACATCCGTTCATGTATCACTTACTTGTAATAATCTTAAAGTGGTTCAGCTCACCCAGCCCGTGCAGTCTGTGACACTAATTAGACTTTACTTCCAACTGGAGGAAAACTAAAGTCATATGTGGGAAACGGATCGCATGTTTTCTTCTTCATGTCATATAGCTTATCTGAAAGCCTCTAATGCGATAAATATCCCTATATCTGTATTTTTTTATATGTGTTACTTCATAACTCCGTCAAATTATTTTCTGGTTTCGTTGGCAAAAAAAAGTAGGCAGGGGACACGCTTATTAATTTTTTTATTTGATATATTTTTACTTATTGGATTGCAACTAAACTTCGCGCCTGGTTTTTTTAAAATGACATAATTTCGAACATTAACAAATGGGCGAAGCCACGCCCATTAAAATTTACTGTAATATTTTTCGTGATTCTACTTAACCGATTCTTACGGAACTTGGCACACACTTGAAACTCTAAGAATTACACGATTTATATTTATATTGCATTTAAAAAGTGGGTGGGGTCTTGGCCTTTAAAGTTTAGTATTCAATTATTTTTACTTCTAATTATTCGATCCCCTCGAAATATGTTAAACAGTTTGGGCTCTTGGATTGACACAATCTTGTATTTGAAAAGCAAAAAAAAGGAAATTTGGCAAATAGTTTGGAATGGCATAGTCTTGTTCTTAAAAATGTGGACGCAGTCATTTTAATCAAACTTATTTCACGTGCCTCTTCTACTTGACCAATTCTTACGAAACTTGACACGCACCTTGAGCCCTGAAAGTGACGGTATCTTACATTTCCTAAACATAAAATTTTTGTGAAACATTTTATTCTTACAAATTTTCTAATTATGGATTTCAGTAGATGCTCATCCTGATGTAAAATCACAGCGTCCTTCTTCGTCGGTATTATGTAACGGAATCATCAGCGAACTAAAATAAGCAATAAAATGGTTGCTAAACACAGCTTCGAAAATTTAATACGCCCCATTGACACCAGAGGCGCTGCAACGCTGCATTATCAAAAGCGTGCAAAAAAGCAGAGTTGTAAAAGAATTAAGCTTTCCTCTATCTCTCCTTCACCACCTGTCTTCTCTTTTACTATCCCTTTCCTAAAGGTAACACCTAGTAATAGTATTGGGAATTAATTGTTTTATTATTTTATCCGTTAGTTGCTAATCATTATTTAAAAGCAATAATCATTAGTAAGTAAGAAAAAATTGATATAAAATTTTCGCTCAGGAGATTGGGAGGACCCTTTTATATCATTATATATATTTTGTAATATTTCTATGCAATCCATATGAGTAACTATGTATGCTTTGTAAACTATTCCAAAATGCATTAGGCAACCTGGAAAACTGTTTTACATAAAAACATTTTCCAATTGACAATTTATTAATGCATTTAAGGACTCAGCACAAAATATCTGTGCTACATAAAAGGCTAAATCTTTCTCGGCATACTCCCTCTTGTCGTGGTGGCCGTTTGTCGACTTCGATCGCGATATTTTTGTAATAGATTAAAGAACATCGCAATATATTTTTTTTTAAATCCAGGCCTAAAATATAATCGAAGGCGAAATACGCCAAATACGTTAAGGCCCACTAATTTGCTCGGTTTCATAACTCATATCGTCCATGCATTTGTATGTATTGTTAGAAAAGTTTTTGCCAACGAGAGCATTTTATTTTCGTTTAGTTACGTTTCATTTTATGTGTGTTTGTATATATTTTAAGTACTAAATAAATGTTGAAGTTTTTAATGGTTACTGTGCAAATGAATAATTTGTCGGTTTAGTAAAGTGAAAATGAATTGTAAAAATTGTCATGTCAGTTGGCCTGATTACTGGCTAAATTTCCAAATTTACGTGTGATTTCACTAAACAAGGAATGCATGGAAAATAATTTTTTTTTATTTTAATGGGAGCACGTTTCATAAAAAAAAGCTTAGAAATTATAAATAGTTTATATGGGTGAAATGTTCGTTTATGTTTTGTATATCACGTGCAATCAAAACAATAATGCCATGATAATTGTGAAAAGTTTTGAATTCACTTGGAATGCAGAACATAACCGATTATGTTTGGCAAGCCATGTAAAGCTAAAGCTGAAGGGGACGGGGTTAGTTTGAGTTCTGAAACTTCCTGTAAAACAAATGACCTAAAAGGTCATATTTAGTTGACCCGCAAATGAGAACATCAAAAAAAAATAATAATAATTTTGACCAAAGAAAGAGGCCGTCTGAACCATAGTGCAATGTTACAATTTTTATTTCTCTGTGCCAAAATAAAATGTTCGCCAAATTAGACGTATATACATACATATATACTAGTTATTGCACGCGTTAGTGTGAACTTCCACCTCAGTGCTTAGGCAAACACCGTTCTCCAGCTAATAATATAGCTCTGCTTATGAATTTTTAATTTTAATTAACAAACCACTGCTGGCGGTAACCAAACATAAAAAAAATTTATTTTACATATTAATAAAAAAAAATATTTAAAAAAATTATATAAATTTTGTTTACATCAAAAACCTCTAGAGCGATATAAATATTAAAGTTCATTTCTTGGCAGAAATATATTTTAAGTTTTCCCTAGAAAAAAATTTGCACATTAATATGAAATCTGTTACATGTTTTACAATGTAACGGGTGTTTTTTTAATAGCGGGGGGGGGGTCTACTCTGTAATTCAAAACGAAAGAAATTGCGTTCGAATTTACATTTTATAAAAATATAAAATCGAGCGCATTTTCTTTCGTTTCGAATTACACAGTAGACCCCCAGATTTTTAAATTAAAATAGAGCGAAAAAATATTTCTACTTCAACACGCTAGCCGAATTGACGGCGCATGTGATGGTCATTGGGCCTAAAATTTTTGCTCAAATTGAATTTCAAAAGCACGCTAACCAAGAACGCTTCGTAAAATTTTCGATAAATTAGATGGACACTACTTCATTTTCTAAGAACTGCGCTGAGTTCATAGATGTGGGTCTTATTCAATGCTTTGCTATCAAATGGCTTTAGACGCTCTGATGTTGGACTATGACTTCCATAAAAGTTCTGAAATGCACGAACATACTTATTATTTTAATAAAAAAAAAAAACTCCGACAATTTGCAATCGTTGCTCTCGTGTAAGTCTATCCATGATGAAAATTCAAACCACACTACACATAAAGCAACTATTAGTACGTTTATACACGCACTATTTAATTAACTCACTGTTTATATAGGCATTGTAAATGTATAAAAACTTGGTAGCACTTCTATAGAAATGTTACTTATGTTTACCAAAAAATTGTGAAAATGTATAAAATAACAAACAATTATTATTTGTTTTTATTGCCATTATTTTCTTCTATCAATATTGTTTTGTGCAATATTTATCAATTTATTGTTTTTTATTACCAAACATTTGTAAGTGTGGCAAACTTAAGCAATTTATTTGCAAATAGTGCGTTAATCGGGAATAGTTTTCTGAATTAGTCAGTCGCAATAAAAACAATAATATGGCAACAATTTACAGTTTTATTTGCAAATAAGCCGTGGGTATAAAAGTAGTATATCAGCTGTTAAATCGGTTGTCACAAAAAGCAGTGCTACCAACTCAAATTTTTTAATCCTGGAAGAAAACACCCGTTAAATACTTGTTTCTGCTTTATTTTCTTCCTGTTTAATTTTTTTCTAACACTAAAAATACATTTGTATTATTAATATATAGTAAATAAATGAAAATTAATGGGAAAAGTTTTTATTAAAACAAAAGAAAAGCGAAGTTTTGGAATATATTAATGCATGTGTTAGAATTTTGTTTGATGTAATTTAGTTTATGTTTTCTTTTGACCCTTTTCAAGCTGAAAATGTGAGAAAAAAAAGGAAAAAGGATGTGGTTGTTGTTATTATGTATTCCATGTGCCTTTATATGTGACGCGCAAAATAGAAAGGGACCTGAGGGTAAAAACCGGTTTTGTTCAGGAGAGCTGTTTTAAAGATTTAAATACGTGTATCTTTGGTGTACACGCGCATGGTGTAAACGCGCATATCTCTGGGAGGGAACACTTTTGGGGCATGGGATCGGTCTCATTCGATGCTCAGATGTTGTCTACATCAAAAAAAAAAGTGAAAATTAATTTTTTTTTGCCCTTAGGTCCCTTTCTCCATGCGCTGTCACATATGTATTTATGTATATGCTATAGTTTTGAAGTGTTAAATAAATATTGGAATTTATTATTAAATTAGTCGTTGCTTTCTTTTTATGTAAATGTTGGGAATTTTTTCAACTGCATAAAACACACACTCCAGCAAGGCCATTACTTTCTAATTAGAATAATTCTTATATGCCGAGAATAGTTGATTGTCTTCTATAAATCTTGTTTTTGTTTTCATTATAAGTCGACAGACGAGAATTTGTAATTGTATTTGATAAACTGGCAGTTAAGTACACAGAAAAAAATAAACTCCATTTTTTGATAACAAAAATCCTGGCATTCAATTATTTCTTTTTTTCAAATTTCCTGCGATAAAGAAATCAGCTATATTAATAAAAAAAAAATTTAAACGATATATTTTATATATATATATATATATATATATATATATATATATAATATAAATATTTGAATGAATAAAACATCTTATCAATAATTT
Source organism: Tachina grossa (assembly GCA_949987645.1). NCBI lineage: Eukaryota > Metazoa > Arthropoda > Insecta > Diptera > Tachinidae > Tachina > Tachina grossa. The sequence goes on along the minus strand of OX465278.1, from coordinate 38,684,580 downwards.
ATAATTTTTTTAATCAACTTTATTTCCAATTAAAGTAGTTTTTTTTATTAAACCTTGAGGAAATTTTTATATAAAATTTATTTCATCCAATAAAAAATATTGTTGAATCGCAATTTGTAATCCAATTTTATTTAAATCAATAAAAATATTAAAAATAAGAAAATTTTAAATAATTGTATTATTTTATTATTTTTTTTTTTATTTAGTTTGATAAGATTTGTATTGAATTAAAAAAAATATAACAAAAATTATTATTATATGAAATACCGAAGTATATTCATTTCACATAATGTCTTTATTTAATTTGAAAATTTGGTTGTTGGTTAAGCAATATCTATATGCATTTCATTCCTGCTTGACGAAATACATTAAAAGACTTTAACCCAAAAGGTTACGAAATTAGCTAAAAAAAAAACTTCTTATGTTTGTAGTTAGACTCTTAATACATTATTAAGAATCACAATATACAAACATAATAAGTTTAAAAGCATCCAACAAAAATCTTTACAAACAAGCATCTCTATTCACTTAGCTAATGTACATGTATAATTTTACATATATATGTATGTAAATACATATATATAATGCATATGTCCCAGTTGGCCACGTCTTTAAGACATCTTTGACGACGGGTACAAGACAATGGTAAGTCGTAGAAGACATATTAAAGACAACTCCATACAAATCGTTGACGAAATTTTCATACAAATGGCGGCGAGGTCACACAAGACCAGATGAGCGACATTGTCGCTCAGATTGTCCTCGACAAGGCTTTATTGAAGACGAAACGTATGACACTGTCGCTCAGATGGTCCCCAACAAAGTTTTATTGAAGAGAAAACGTGTGACATTGTCGTTCAGATAGTCATGAACGCCGATTTCTTTTAAATTGTCGATTAGAAAACTTGATCTACAGACGACATGTCGTACATGAATCGTCGAAGACAATGTCGTCTAGGACGATTTGGACAACTGTGGTATGAAAATAAAAGAAATCGCCGGCATTGCAGAAAAAATTATTCCCAAAAAAATTCTCAAATAAATGTTTGTTTGAAATTAAATTTAGTTTCAGTAAATATTTTTACTGTTCCAATTAGAGTTGAGCGATATTTAGAAACCTGTTACTTTTTCATAGCGATTGAAAAATCACTAATCACAACTGTGACTGAATTTATCATGTAACAGGTTTTGAAAATATAGTTCTTTCATACAAACTGTGATTGTTCTTGCATGCTTACTTTACAATAAATAAAGCTACCACATTAATTTTTTTATACCTTCAGCTTTTATTGTCTCTCTGCTTCTTATATATATTTTTTTATTTATTCTCAATATTTGAACGGGGTTGATCAGTGATGGTATTTTGGTGTCATTCGGGTATTTTTTGGTGCTTTTTGCCTCTTCATAAACGCGAAATTTTGCCTAATACCCTTTTTTTAAAAAGCGGGTATTTACAGTGCTTTTAACAATTTCTTACAGTGCTTTTGGTGCTTTTTTGTTAAATAAAAATATGGTTAATTTACAAAACTAAAATGCTTTTGATCGCTAATAGCAGCATCTTTTAACTCAGGCTTCTCAAATTGTTTTTAATGACAAAATAACGGAAACTATGTTAAAAGCAATGTAGAAAACTTTTCATAATTGGGATTGAAAAATTTAATTTTTTTTTTGCAAAATAAAAAACGGAAGTAACTGGAAAGTACCACATAATTCTCTGCATAAAAATTGATTGAAAGTAGTATGCAATAAGCATTTGTTAAAGCTTACACAAATATTAAATAATACTATAGGGTGGTTTAATTTTAAGGGCCGATTTCGGAATTTTCATAAGGCCGTTAATTTGTAAGTGCAAAGTAAATCAAAATGTTCACGTCTACAACAAAAGGTTGGTAATTTTGTATTCAACGCACAAGAGTGGTTAAATTTTAAGGGCCGATTTCGATTGAAACAATGAGGTTATCCATAGCAGTCAGTTGTTTTAGACAACGAGTAGCCAACCCCCAATTTTTTCATATCGATTATTTGTCTCCTGGTTTTTTATTATTTGTTTCTACATACTTATTTTTATTAAATTAATTATTTTTTAATAAATATGTCAATAAATTCTGTTATTACATCTCAAATACTTTGTTTATTTTGAAGCAAAAATTTGAAATTATATTTTGAGCAAACTAAACTTTCCCCAAAATATTTTTTGGGGAATAGGACTTTAGTACAGAATAAGCATTAATGGAATCGTTCTTTTTTACTAAAGAGAACCTGTAATTATTTTGTAAGTTTTCTTTTATTTCTTTGCGCATTTCTATTTTTACTTTTACGAATTGTTGTAGAATTAAATTTTGAAAGCAGCGTTCCGCATTTGACAAATAAAGGCCTCTAAGTCTCACAGCACATGTGTACCAGATGTATTAAAATTAAAAAAAAAATATTTTCGTGCTTTTTTACCCTCTTTTTCGTATTTTATTGCGCTTTTTACCCTTTTTGCAACAGCTTAATGTGCTTTTGCTCTTCGTAGAGATACCAACACTGGGGTTGATTGCTAATTGCATGTTCTTAATGCTCTTCTTATTAGTATTTATAAAAACACCAATACTAATAAATACTTTTAAAGCAGAAGAGCTGAAATGTGTTTAACCGTGCTCACAGTCACTGTTTAATTTCACTGCTGCTCTTCTTATTAGATTTTCTCAAAATAACAGAACTGCTACAAACAAAATACTGCTAAACTGTGATCACAGTCACAGTTTAAAAGAACAGCGATTTAGAAATCACGTTCACAAGGAGCAACATTATTAAAAAATAGCGCTATCGCTCATCACTAGTTCCAATAATTGTTTCTGCCAAAAAACTGTATAGAGCAGAAACAGGCCAGGACGTTTGTCGATATTTACATGTATAGAACACGATCAAACAAAATAAACAACAACGACATCGCACAACAGTGCGATGTGTCAATCAACAAGCTAGATAAGCACCAACACACTCAAATAACAAATTATCTCAGCCAAACTCTGTTATATTAAAATTTTTAATTTTTTTTTATTTTAGAATGCACGGTATTGATAAATATTGTATTAAGTTAATGACAAATTTTATTGAAATTAAAATTTTTTTTTCAATAACGGTTTTGTTGAACATAATTCTTGTCAATTTCTTTTCTGTTCAGATGAAATTTTAAAGAAAATATGCATACTTTTGGGGGCGACAAATTATCTTATGTTCGATTATTCTTCCATCATACAAAACTGGCAGGAATGCAAAAAGCTAGTAAAATTCAAAAAAGAATAAAAAACTTTTTCTCTTTATAAAAATAACAAAAGGAACAAAAAACGCAAGAACTTAAAATTTAGAAAAAATCATGCTTCAACTTCACTGCCTGCCCAAGTCAAAGGAAGTAGTGAACTCAGAGTAAATATAAAATTCACATCCTTGTGCACACACACATACTACATATTGGCCTTATACCGTTTTCACACTTACTCACATCTTTGAGGAATGCGTGGAATATGTTGAAAATTGAAAAAACCTGTTCACATTACAACATCTTTCATCTGTCATGTATTATAATACTATTTTTACGAGTGTGAGCAACTAATAATTAAATAATAAAATGCAATTTAAAAATTCAGTAGAAATTGATTTAATTGCTGGCTCCTGAGGAGCAGAAACAAATAATGCTAGAAATTATGTAGAAATTATGCCAGCGGACAATGATGATGAAGAAATATTAAAAATTATATCAGCAAAGATTTTGCGTAGACATTTGCAACTATTTTTATCTAATTTATTTCGATTTGGGAAAATATATAACAGATTTTATTATATGCATACATATACATACATATGTATATAATAAAATCTTAGAGTAATTACGGATCTTTTTTTGGGAAAGATATTCCAAAATGTAACTTTGAATGTATGTACATATGTACATGCATATGTAGATATACATACCTACATACATATGTATACATTTTTATGGTATGTATGCATGTATGTATATAGTTGTATCTAGTGATGACACTAAAACAATCGAAAGATGTTGAATGGAACAAAGTGAGATAGGAACATCTTTTGAAGATGTTGAAAGATGTTAAACATTCAGCCCTGTACAATTCTTATGGGAAGATGTTATCATCTTGCCAAATTGATGAAAGATGAAAGATGTGAGTAAGTGTGAAAAGGCTATTGGATGTGAAATATGTATATACATACATATGCACTAAAGTTTAAACACAAGGAAAAGCGTGTGGTTTTCAACTGCCTTTTATTTGTTATTTTTTCATTTGGTTTTTTTTCTTCGTCATTTTACAAAATGTTTCATTATGGTTTGTTAAACATGCTTTTTTTATTTCGTGTAAATTGACACACTGCTGAGCATTCGCCCTATATGGGATATTCCATACATCGTCACATATTGCCAGAAATTCTAAAAAAAAAATTAATTTTAACTAATACCTGATTTACATTAAGAGTTTTTTCATGAAATTTCATGAATTTTGTTGCACGCAACTTTTTCTATTTGCTAATTGCAGCGCTATAAAAGAGAATTTTTTATAAAAAAAATGGCATAGATTGAATCTGTGATGCATTTTTGACAACTTTTTTGATATAAGTTGCTCCTCGAGGCCTCCTATTGACAAATAAAAAATGTCCATGCAACTAATTTCATGAAAAAAATGCTTTAAGTAAATTAGGTATAATAGTGTAATGAAAGATTTATGAGGGAAAAAAGTTGCCCTGATTATCTCCATTAGCAAGAGTGAAATGCGCATAGAATCTAGCTAGATTCTCAATAATCAATTTCATTGTATTTGTAAGACACAATTAATCAACCTTATTCCAGTTGTCAGCATCCACGTCTCGTCAATACAATGCCAAATATATGGGCTTGTCTACCCGCTCACGATTAATTCCGTGCTATTGATATTATATTTTTGTTTCCTAAGAAGCTCTACAAAGTAGTATCATCCCTTGTTGGCATTTTAGTATTTTCACTGCTATATCTGGCATTTTCATTAATTAAAAAGCATTCAACTTTTAAAAAATTTTGTTAAATGCTTTCTGGCAGAATTTGTTGAAAATAAGAAATTTTAATTTGTAAAAAAAATGTCTTCTGTATAGACTATTCTTCTCATAAATGTACATGCATTGCAGGATAAAGGTTCCCTGTTGATCTGCACTAGTAGCGAAACACCCATAGGATCCAGCTAACTCCCGAATAATTAATTTTAGTGTATTTTTAATATAGAAATATTTTACTGAATAAGGAAAATAATAATTTGGAATTATTACTGCGTTAAAAAATTTTAAACTTAATTGTAAAAAATCCAAAAAAAGCTCCAATTATTACTATTTTATGTTTGTATATGCTATAAAAATACATGTAAATACTAATAAGTTTGTATTTACTTGAAATTCAAAGCTATTTCAATAATTTTTTTTTTTAATTAAATCTGGCATTATACTTTTCTTCTGTAGAACATTTTAGCAGAATTTTTTTAGAGATTTAGCATTCTCTCATCATCGTTTTCTGGCAACACTGGTATCATCCTGTCAAAAGAAGTCAGTTGTTTTCCACAGCGTGTAGACAAGCACGAGTTTTTGGGTATTGTATTGACGTAGCGTCAATATTGACAACTGCATTAAGGGTGATTATTTCACTGAGAAATTTAAAGATGAATTATGAGAAAAATTAATTTCTTTTCGGTATTAAAGTATTTTATGCAAATTAATTTTTAAAATATAATAATTCATTATTTTTGCTCTCTGGTTTTGATTAACTCCGCCTTGATAAGACAATCAAAGAACAACTTTGTCACAAGATCATCGGAATGATTCTTTTTAGAGAGCACATTAAGTAAAAAAACTGACCACTTCAAAAAAAAATACGTTTCCCTTTGATCAGTTTGCAAAAAGTTATATTTTGTTATCCAGTGCTATATAGTGAATTGCTTATTCATCTTACTTTTTTGATAAAACTTCATCAAATAAATGTATAATAAAATTAAAATTATATTTCATGTTTTTTATTATTAAACAAGATTCGAAAAAAAAGTAGTCAGAAAATAAGTTTTTAATTAAGTTTCTGTTTTGTTCATCTGTTTGTATTTAAGTTAATAAAAGTTTTGTATCTGTAACAAAGTTTTCTGTTCCTCTATTCCATTTGTTGCTATTAAAAACTTGTGTACATATTAGAAATGTAAAAACTTCATGATTTTTAAATGTATTCACGTCGCATGTATTATACTAAACCAATAATAAATGCTGTCGTACTATAAGCGAAGCACGATGGATGTATTGGTGTATGTGTATATCAGTTGTAACAAGCGATGTCGCCAAGACAGCTTGTTTGTAACAAACACTCAAAAGAAGTACTGTTGATTAGTGTATGCTTGTTATTTTTCATATTGTACGTTTGAGTGTATGTGTAATATGTAGATGGTAAGCTATTATGTGGTTAACCGCATACAACTAATGTTAATGCTTGTGTAAGCCTTTGCACGTGCACAGAAAAATAAAAAATCATACACACATACATGCATGACATTTGTACACGCGCTCATGCGTAGAAAAAAGCAATTATCACAAATTCTTCCGTCACGAAGTGTTTTCTTCTTTACTCTTATACCTACAATACTCAAACAAATTTCTTGCAAACAATGTCGTTAACGTTTGTTTTATAAGATTTCGCTCTAGTAAAGCATTTGAAAAATCCCTCATGTCTTGAAAGTTCTTATAAGATGTGTTGTGCAGGAGACTAGTACATATGTATGTCTACAATTGTTAAATGTGTGATTTTTTTACCACAAAAATAAGAAAACAATATCCATTAATTATTTTTTCGGTTAATCAAATAAAAATGTTATTTATCTTTCCGGAAAATTTTTGTTTTTTGATTCCTCTACTCCAACGTATTTCGAAGCTTATGTTTCGAAAAGTTAACATGGGAATGCATTCCATGGTAGCATTGTTGAGAGAATGGGTAATTTATATGTGAGAGCATAAGAAAAAGATATGGCCATTTCTCGCCAAACGCGGCGACATGGCGGTTTTCCTAGCGATAAATAAATGTGTTGGCGATTTTTATGGCTATTTTTATTTGTTTAAATATAACTTCCAATTTCTATAATTCAGTAGAGTTACCATGGTGTAATTATACAGGTGACTGCTTAAGGATTTCTTATACAAAAATACGGCAACCATAACTGTGTAAAAAACCGAAGAATGTCAAAAGCACAAAAATAATTGTACTAAAACCAAAACAAAATCGAAGTTTTTGACATTCTTCAGCTACAAAGCACATCGAGCAAAAAATTATCAGCTGAAGTAGCGCTGCCACCTAGTTAGATGAGAGTTACTTTGTTGAAAAAAATATTAAAAAAAAATAAACAATTAAAACAATGCGATTTTGATTATTTTTCCTATATTAATTATAGTCATTAAAGTGTTTTTAATTTGGATGAGAAAAATTTACAAGAAACAATTTTTGGCAATTTAATTTGTACTATTGGCGATTTTCTGGTAATTTTTTTTTTACTATTATATTGTAAAAATTTACATTAAAGCAAAGTATTTTATAAAAATAAATTTATTATCAAACGTATATTAAGAAAAACTACAGAAATTTGATTTTGGCGACTTTTGGCGAATAAGTTGGAAAAAATTTGACAACCCTTTTTCAAAGTACATAGTAAGTAAGTAAGACTGCTTTCTGTGAAATTTTTTTTTTTTTGTCAATTTGTACACTCCGAAAAAAACTAAGTAAAACTTTGGAAAATTTTCTAAATTTGTGTGAAAAAAGTTATCGTATAGCGCCAAAGCTGTTTTTTACCTGAAACCAATCAAATATTTACTAAATTTCTAGTTTATTAATAAACTAGTTTATAGTAATTACATTTTTATATTTAAGTAAAATTTTTCTAAAATTAAGTAAAATTTTCCCATAAAATTCGGAGCATTGGAAAAAAAATTTCATCTTTGATCTCAGATTTAGTAATTTTTTTATTTTTTTTATGTCTTTAATCTTGGTACTTATTTTTATTTTTAATTAAATTCTATACCATCTATATAATATCTTCATATTATATTATATTCTTAATTAATTCACCATACATACATATTAATTCCTTAAAAGGAGACAAGTATTGAACAAGCAACCTTCTGGCTGATAGGCAACTGCCTAGCAGGGCAGCTTGAATAAACATTGAAATTTTTAAGTTTTAAAATTTCATTTTATTTTCAAAAAAATATATTTCAATTTCAAATATTCCTCGAAAATATGAAAAACTTACTTAGATCTTTTGCTTAATGTAAACAAAAGATATATTCTATAATTTAAAGAAAAAATACTTAAAACTGGTAAATATTTTTCTAAAATTTAGAATACCTTTTTTTATCTTTCAAGTTAGTCAAATATAGCGAACTATTCAGGAGTAAGTCATTTCCTAAAATTTATTTTTTGACTTAAAACGAGATTGACTAGTTCTTAGGATACGATTTCCCTAAACTTTTAAAATATATTCCAATTTTTGGCAAATATTACCTTTAAGCCAGTAAACTTGTCCTTGAATGTGAGAATTTGTGTGTGTATTTTTATGAACTATTTTTAAGGATATGAACTTTTTATTTTTTGCTCATATTAAGTAATTTTTACTAGATTTTTGTAAAAATTTACTTAAACTTAGAAAAAATTACTTAAACCTAGAAATTTTTCTTTTCTTAAATTAAGAAATTTTCTGCCTCAATAATAGTCCATATATGTCTTTTTTTGAGTGTATGGAATATGTGTTTATGTCGCAATTCTTTTCTGTCATATAGATTTTAAATGCATTTTATTTTTTATGAATACATATAAATTGACATTAACTGGTTGCCCAAAAGTTGCCCAAGCCTCGCAAATTTGTTAAATTGCACAAATGGCAATTTGAAGAGTTTCCATGAAAACCCTTTTAAAATATACACTTAAAATACATATTTTTTAATATTATCTATTATTAAATAATCTTTTTATAATATCTATTAAACTATCTGTTTAAATATTTAATTTTATTTTGCTTTAGCCATTTTACTAAATTCTTGTTTAAATACTTTGCATAATTACAAACATAAACAGTGTCAGATTTAGCAGAAAGGTATAAAATTACATTAAATAAAGTAAAATAGTATCATGCATTTACATTAAAGCGCCATTGCCCTGTGAAAAATTGTATGTATGTATGTGTGCGGCGTGTGAGGCAGGAAATGTTGCTTAACATATAGTTGTGTATGTTTTTGCATAAATTTATCGCTAAATCAGTTTTTAATTGTTTCACACCAGCAAAAGCAATAAAAAAAATATGTAAAATGGAAACAAAACTTCAAGCCAAACACACTTTTATGTGTACGAGTATGATAATTAAGTTATCCGCATGGCGAATGAGTGATATTAATCATACATTTCCTTGTAATTAAATAACACTCATACGCTCCCATTAATGTGTTTTAAAAGGAAACTGCACTGAAACGTGTCTGTATTTAATAGTGTTGTTGTTGTTGTTGTTGTTGTTGTTGTTGTTGTTGTTTTTCATTCTGGTTTAAATATGTTTGAATTTACTTTTGTAAGTACAAATATTTTCATTATTTGTAACTTTAACTGCAGGCGTAAATAATTTATTATCAAAACAAAATAATATATATGAATTTTATATGAGGCTCATTTTTGCTTAACGGGTTTGTTAACAAACGAAATTGACGCCATATGAACCTTATTTTTGCAAAAATGAAGCTGGAGCTCGTGTTACTGTCAATAAAGACTCTTACCCCACTATGATCAATGACTTTTTTTTAAACATGGAGGATATTGTATACGGGCGAAATAGGGTTATGGTTATGGATGGCGCTACGTGTCATAAGGCGACCGAAATAATCAACTTAATGAAATAAAAATTGGTTGATTTCGAGAAAAGGCCTTGTAAATTCCCTCCAAGGCAATGTAATTATTAACTTTGACGCCGCGCTAAGTCACTAGCTTATGCTGATAAACCAGCAACAATTGCAGAAAAAGACAATCAGCACAACGTTGCTACGATGGTCTGCAGATATAACTAATATCAGTACAACATCTGTTTACCAAAATTTTAATGTACTCACTCATAACATTAAAATGGTAACGAAGCATGGCCGTTCCCCGAGTCTTGTTTCCAATGTTGTCACAATACTGTAAATACAATGGCCATTTCCAAATTAAAGTCAAATTATTGTATTTACGGTGTTGTAGTGGTATAGGATTACCAAGAACGCCGTATTTGTAAACTTAAAGTCATATTTTTGTGTTTGCAGTGCTGTGGTGGTATATATTTTTTGCGCAAAATCACAATTTCTGTCTGGGTGACGCTTTGGAGGCCAACATTGTTCGTGTTCTACCTGGTATACGGCCAGCAATGCTTGACATAGTGGCAAAAACTCACGTCCAGATTGCGCTTCGTCCATATGCCTGAAATCATTTTCCAGTACTATTGTCGTATTAGTATTTCGAATAGAGCTGTTAAATTACGATTACGATTAGTAATCAATTAGACTACATTTTAAAAAGAATTGTAATGATTATATAATTGCCTTCAAAAGAATTGCTGATAAATAATTGATTACGATTACTAAAATCGAAAAATAATCTGAATTACTTGAAATTACTACAAAATAATCAAAATTAATCAAAAAGTAATCCGATTACTTTCAAAGATTACTTTTGTTTCTTTTTGATTATTTTCAAACATTCTGAATTAAGATTATTTTATTTTGAAAAAGTTCTAAAGAAATTTATATAATTAGATTTTTTGTTTAAGAAATTCTTAACATATTCTTTTTATATAATAATATTAATAATATCAATCTGAGAAAAAAAATATAAAGAAAAATATGAAGTTAAATTTTTTGCTGGTGGTTAAGCATTGTCTGTATGCATTTCATAGTCGCTTCGACAAAATGTCAGTAGACTTCAAACCACACAATTTGAACAGCCACAAACTTCTTATCTTATTCACAGACTTTTAAAAAATGATTTGAGAATTCACAAAAAATATTTTTGAAAATCACAAAAGAAAAAAAAACATATTCACGCCAATTTTTTGAAAGACTATAAAAATTGATACACTTGATACAAATATCTTTCAAGCTTTCCTCGAAATTTGCTCATTTGGCAAATTATTAAATATTTTAAATTTTAATATAAGTGAAATGCAATGAACTTAATAAATAATCAAAAAGAATTAAAAGTAATCCTTAGAAGTAATTGGATTATTTGTTCAATACTTTTGATTCTTTTTGATTATTTTGTAGTAATTTCAGGTAATTTAGATTACTTTTCAATTATTAGTAATCGTAATCACGATAACTAAGTACGAAACTGAATATAATCGTAATTTAATCATTAATTTCACCTTTTAAGAAAAGTAATCAAATTAGCAATCATTACGATTACTAATCATTACTTAACAGCTATGATTTCGAATAATTTTTTTTTACAATTTAAAGTTCTATGGGACATAAAAACACCCTTTAAAGCCAGATGAAAAATAAAATGTTCCCCCTAAATTTAAATATAAATTAGAAATGGATATCTTTTTCGTGACACGAGCACACATGACTCAGCACGAAGTGTTTGTGATGGAAAAACTGATTTGGTGCGTGTTACGGATCGTGTTGTGCTGATTGTGTCGTACGTTTTACACATCTTAGTTTTAGTTTGTTGTTTTACGAGTGCTTTGACTCATTAAAATATCTATCAATACTGAACAAGGTTTCTATTTACTATAAACCTGGCCAGGATGGTACCTGCTGCTCCGTTTATGGGCCAAGAGTCATTTCGTGGCGTATTGGTCAACTGTAATCTCTCTGAACAAAAGACTTCTGACTTCTTCTAGTTTAAGACAGGCCAAAGAATTGATGCAACCATTTTCATGTATTTTATCCTGAATTTCAACAGGAATAATTTACGGCTCGTTACTGGTTTTGTTTTCCGGTCACTTTGACTGAACTATCCTCTGTACAAAAGCAAACAAGTTCGTTCACCCTTGTGACGTTTATGCTTAGAAGATGACGAGACAACGGTACACATTCTTTGCGAGTGTGTCGTCTTGTGTAACAGTAGAAGGCATGTTTATCATGTTGAGTTTCTGTGTTCAGATGACATCAGGCGAGCCTCTCCAATCTCTGTGCTGACTTTCATAAGAGAGTCATACAAAGCTTGATTTAATTTACAGATTTATGGCACACAAGATTCACTAGGTGTCGCAGTGCCGGTCTTCGGACCAGATCTTTCTCTTCTATTCTATTGGATCGTGTCGTGTTGAAAATATTCGATATGATTACATGAATTCCTGTAGTATAAATTAAAATTGAATTGATTTGAATGAAGAGTGCTCAAAAATGCTCAAACTTATTGCACTATTCACAACGCAGAGTGAAATACTACTTTATTATTACTTCAATACAAGAACTTTTTGTTATATGCCCCAGCGTAGAACGAAACGTGTATCAACGCCAGTCTATATCTACGTATTTACATATATGCAGATATATACTAAACATTCTCAAAAGCATATACATTAAAAAAAAACACTTGATTACCCTTAAGTTATATCCAAATAACCGACATTTAAACACCTGAGGAAACAAATGTACAAAGAAATGTACAAAACAAATATATTTCAGGCATGAAAATGACTGCCAATTAAAGTGTGGAATTATTATTTACAAAAATATTGCCATCATAATCATAAATAAAAGACAAACTAGAGAAACAGGGACTCCTATTAAAACGCACTCAGCATAAACATAAAATACAAAATTAAAGAAAAAAGAGAGAGAGAGGAAAAAAAATTTGATGTTCATATTAATTGGCTCATGGTTTTGAGGGAAACAAAACTGTGAATCGTTGAAAGAAAAATGCTAAAATGAAGGAGGAAACATGACAATGTCTGTTTTCCTGCCTCCTTCAAAATAATAAGCCTCTTTCTATGCTCTCTTGCTCATTTGAGATTTATGCACATGTTCTACACACAAACATAGACAGATATACATATTTACATACACATATATATATATATATATATGCATATAAAACTGTATACCCTGCTGGGCATGTATGCAAGGCATCATCGAAGACACGTTCATGATACAGGATTCGTACTAGGCGCAAAGTGTTTAAAAATTTAAAAAAGTGGAACGTATTGAACTGAAATTTAAAATAACACTGTGATACACAAAAAATATTCAGAGATTCTAATGTACCAATTCTATTTTGTTGGAGTCCATGGATGACGAAAATACCGTTGGTTTTTTTTAGGTCACTTCATAAAGTGATTTTATAACGGTAAATGTAGTGAAAAACTGGGTTTCTTAGATTTTCAGTTTCAAACAGTTGTAACTTCTTTGTTTCCCAACGGATTTCTTTTAAATTTTCGTTGGTTAAAATGGATGGAATGTTATCTTTCAACCAAGATATATTTTTTGTAAATCGACTAACAAATGGCTAAGTTACAGTCGTTGAAGTGTACAAAAACCCATCAAAAAAGTATTCTTTTGTTTTCCTCAGGGTATAAGTTGCTTATGAGTTACCAAACACTATAGATATTTATGATTGCAAAAAAAGGAAACTAAATTAGCTTTCCAAAATGGGTAATAACGGTAAAATCGGTTAAAAAATAAAACACCTATGCAAATTTTTGTGCTTTAACTTTTTGGTTTTTTATTCAGAAATAACTTTTATTTCTCTGCTTTTTATAATCTTCGCGCTCAGTATTATGCTTTAAAGACCAGCAGTAGTTAGAAAGCATACTGATTTTATTTTTTCCTAAATAACGCTGTTCAATTTTAAATATTTCCTGGTGAAATCGTTCACCTTGTTCGTCACTCATCTGTCCTAAATTTGCTGGAAATATTTCCAAGCGAGCATGCAGATAGTATAGTTTTATTGACATTTTGCAACCCATCGCATGGTAGGCAGACAGCATATTGTTTACTATTTGCTTATAATTTTAACTTTTTGTGTTTCCAAGGAAATTTCAGATACTGAAACGAAGCCATTGCATGCATTTTTTTCTGCAAGTGTCATTTGTTGCATGAAATTTTCATCTGTTACTAATTTCCGTATTTGCGTATTTGAACGCATGCACAATAAAAACCAACTTATAATCAACACGTATCTTTATTGGACCGCAAATACGGAAATTACGGACTTGTAAGTTTCTTAAGGGTTGGGATTTCCCGGGAAACGGGAATAAAATAATCGCGTTCCCGGAAACTCCCGACATTCCCGAGAAAAGTTAATTTTCTAAATTAAGCACATTTATCAAATGAAAATTGTTTGTTAATGTATTTATTATTTTTAAATAAAAGTAAATACAAAATACGATGTGTTAAAACAACAATGAAATCCATATAGGCAAATCTTAACCACTAGCAAATAAGTTTCACCTATAATGGAATTATGACAAGTCGAATAATAAATTTCTTTATTGTTTATAGAGAAAATTTATACCCCATAAAAATTATTTGTAATAAAAATTTATAAATATAATATATATATAAATTTATATATTTATTTATAATTTATAACTATAAGAAAGATTTTTTAAGCAGTAAAATTTTTTGTACAGGAAAACGCTCGTTTAGATCAATTGCTTTACAAACACAACAACAAACGACAACAAACTCCTACTGGGCTTTTAAAAATAATAAAAAACGTTGTTCAGTTTTGAGTTTTAGCTTTTTTAAATATTTATTTTTCGTGATATAAGGGCTACTAACATTTTAAAATGGGAAAAATATTTGCTCACAAAAAAGGTTTGCAGGCTTTTCGGTGTTTTATTCATTTTCTTCTTTTTTTTTTTGGTACAATTTGGTCTAACTTTTTATAAATAAAATACATAAATTTATACAAGCACGTACTCCAGCAAATTCATGTAGACTTTGTTTCACTCGTTTCTATTTCATTCTAGTTTAGTCGGTTATTTATTTCATCCTTAAAAGTTTACAATTCCTTTGCTGTTGTTTGCGGTTGTTTTTTTTTAAGTCATCCCTTCAAATACAAGAATTTTCTGTTTCAAGTGTTTGTGGGTAAAATTTTTGTGACATTTGCTCAAATAAAAACTAATTTTACTCGATTTTGGCTTCATGTCATAAATTTAACATTAATTTATGGGCATATAAAAACGTTGTGTTTTTTTCTATAATGAAATGCTAATGGGATTAATAAAAATAACATAAGTTGTCCAAAAAAAGAAAGAAAATTCTTAAGTTTTAATAAATCATAAATGAGAATCATATGCTTGAGGTTTTATATTTTTGCAAAAAAAAAAAAAAACTAAAGATTGGAGTTTGTTTTTTATGCAACCACCCAACCCCAACGCAAGTTGTCATTAAACTTATTTCTTATTTTCATAACATTTTAAAACTGTTATTAACAAATGTCTATTTCAGTTAAAACAAAATTTTCCGGTTCTTATTTTTTATTATTCCAGAAGCATTGCAGCGCTTTTTATGTCTCAATAGAGTTAAAAGTTAGAAATATGATAAAAAATATTTTATAAATTTCACTTACACACACTCATGTTTCTTTTCCGCTCACAATGCCACTTATTTGTCTAGAGGCTTTAAAATCATCAGTTTACATTTGTTAAAAAAGCATTTCATTTTAGCGGAAATTAAATTATAAAGTTTTCGTTGCATGAAGTGTTATGAAATGTTTGCAGATGAAAACTTAAAACCATTAAGCCTTTTTAAATATTTTTATTTTAAAATTTTTAATGGAAAAAAGATTTGTTTTTCTACTTAATACGAGTAGTTAAGGGCTATTCGAAATAATTTTTTCTGTCTTCACAAATTAAGAAATTATGTAGTTTTACTAAATAGCAAAATTCATAATCCTGTACAAATGGCCTTGTATCGTAGCATCTGCAAAATGGAGTAGTATATTGATACTCACCACTAAGAATTGTTAAGTGGTGAGTATCAATATACTATACCATTTTGCACATGCTACGATACAAGACCATTTGCATTTTTTTTTTATCGAAAGTTTTATTTAATTTTGCTATCGATAAATTTGTAACATAATTTTTATTTGTTTTCCAATTGATTTTTTTATCCCTGAAATTGTTCTAAAATATTTTTTATTTTAAATAAAATTACTATCCAGCCTTATTTTCAATTTTATCGTAAGCGACATGTAATCGAAAATAGACTTTTTTTATTGAAATTAAAATTTTATGGGCCTGCCCACAGTTTAGAATGATCAAATTGCTCAAATTGTTAATAATGAATTTTTTTAATGAAGTTATTCATAAATTTTTTTATAGAATATACATTTCTTGCTAGCTAAATTTTCTATGGAATATTTTGTGTCATAAGATAGATATGTCGCTATTCCACAATGTTATGATTTTCTTCTTTAAATACCTTATTGAAGTTAATAATGCATCATAAGATACGAGGGTGGATCGTTAACTCAGTGTCTTTTTGAATTCTCCGCCTCTTGATTCAAATGACAACACTGCTCCTGTTAAGAGGCAACTATCAGTTGACTCCTGTCTAAATTTGAAGAAGCTGTGTCATTTAGTTTGTGTTTGGCAGCCGTTGATAACATACTATCTCGCCTTTTGAGAAGAAAATGGAAAAAAGTGAATTTCGTGTGCTTATTAAACATTATTTTTTGCAAAAAAAAAAAAACGTCAATCAAACCTAAGAAAAGCTGGATAAATACTATGGGGACTCTGCACCATCGAATTCAATGGTAAAAAAAAAGTGGTTTACTGACTTTCATTGTGGTCGCACAAGTACAAATGACGCTGAACGTTTTGGATGGTCAATTGAGGTCAGTACACCCGAAAATATTGAAAAAATCCACGAATTGGTGTTGGCCGATCGAAGAGTAAAATTGCGTGAGATTGTTGATGCCACAGGCATTTCATATGGCAGTGTGGTTTCGATTTTAAATGATTACCTGAGTTTAAGAAAGTTGTCTGCAAGATGGTTGCCGCGTTTGCTCTCAATTGACCATAAACGTAAACGTGTGACAACTTCAAGGGATTGTTTGGAGATGTTTAACCGCAATCCGAATAAGTTTATGCGGCACTTTGTAACTTTACATGAAACATGGATGCATTACTGTACTACGTAGACCAAGCAGCAGGGTGAATCAGTCTGCTCCGAAGAAGGCCAAAGTGAGTTTGTCAGCCAATAAGGTGATGGCAACAGTTTTTTTGGATGCACGCGGGATAATCCACATCGATTACCTTTAAAAGGGAAAAACCATAAATGACGAATATTATGCCAACTTAGACCGATTTAATGAGGCTTTAAAAAGAAAACGACCCCAAATGGCCAAGAAAAATTTTCTTTTTCATCAAGATAATGCACGATTGCAAACGTGTGTAGTCTCAATGGCAAAACTCTATGAATTGGGCTACGAATTGATAGCCCATCCGCCATATTCTCCGGACCTAGTCCCTAGGGACTAGTTCCTATTTCCAAACCTAAAGAAATGGCTTGGTAGAAAGAGATTTAGCTCCAACGATGGAATTATTGCCTATTTTAAGGATCTCGACAAATCCAATTTTTTTTGGAGGGATGCAAAAACTGAGAAACGTTGAGTTAAAAGGTGATTATGTTGAAAAATTAATTTTTGTTTTGCAAAAAAAAAACTGTTTCATTCAAAAAGTCACAGACTTACTGATCCGCCCTCTTATGTGCTTTTACATGGAGTTTACTTTTGAGAGAAGAATTGAGTTGTATGTAATTTGAAGGCTTTTAACTAATGTTCTGCAAATTTAGTTTTTTTTTAAATTTTTTTTTTTAATTTTTATAGAATTTAAGCTTGATTTTTTTTTTTTAATTAAACTATGCAATTTACATCAGTTCTTAATGCATACATTCAATCAAAGGCATGTAGAAAAAATAACGACATGCAATTTTATAAACGATTTTTTAAGCTCTTTCGCCAAACCATAGTAAGCATTGGAGTAATTTTTTGCTAACTTTGACTTCCATAGACTCACATTAACTTCACAAAAATGTTAACATGAAAAATTAAGCTGAAGAAAAATGAGGATACAGAAAAATGTTTTAAAAGCCAGTAAATTATTGTTGTTATTTTTAGCACGTTCTAGTTTTTTTTCTACAGCAATTCATGCTTTATATTCGCACTTTTTGCATATATTTTTTTCTCTATTTTGCTTTTACTCGTGTGTATTAATACAACAACAGCAAAACTACGAGTATATCCTGGCACAAATTGTGTTTAAAAATGTGTAGCATACCACAAGGAGAATGCAGTGTGAGCGTTTTAAATTTGGTTTTTTTTTCTATAAAGTCTTACATTTACGTTAAAACATAAAATTCTTTGACTAGTAGTCTGTAAAACGCAGATAAAATAATTTAATATTAAATAAAAGTAATTTGCTTGGTATTTTTTATTGTGTTTGTATAAAAATGTTAAACTATTTATATAAAATGACTTTTTACGTGCAATACTTAAAGTAAATTGGAATTTTCATGTATTTTTTTTGAATGCCACGTTTTTTCTTTACGATCTGTTGCACTAAATAAATGTGTCTTTATAAGACGTAAACGAATTTTTTTGTTTTATTAAATTAAAAAAAATTAACAAAAGTACACTCAAAATAAAAATCAATCCATCCGTACTTAAATCAATCCAAAGCGGTGTCATAAGTACGGTAAGTACGGATTTACTTAAATCAAATACAGAAGGCTTGATTCAAGTACGGATAATTCAAGTGCTAAATACTTAATTTTATCCATATCTAATCCTAAATCCGTACTTGAAATAAACCCAAAACAGGATTGATTTCAGAAAACCTGAGATTGAATCAAATTCAAAATGCGCTTGATTCAAGAATTTTCTAGTGTATTTAATCGCGAATCCGTACTTGAAATAATCCTAAAACGAGATTGACTAAGGGAAATCACAGATTGAATTAATCTAAAAATGGGGTTGATTTAGTGCCGAATCCGTACTTGAAATAATCCAAAAACGAAATTCATTTAAGAAAAAATTAGATTGAATTAATCTCTAAACGCACCTGTTTTAAGAAATCCTAACTTGATTTATTGAATAAAAAGATTTAATTTATTTTTTAATTAGAGTTATAATAATATATTCGACCTTTTAGTTTAATATATACAAGTTTTATTTAAGCTTTAGGTCCTTTTTGTAAATAGTTGATAACAATATTTATTATTTTATCGATATTTCGCTGCAACGTTGTGTAGAAGCTATTCATAAAATAATAAATATTGTTATCAACTATTTACAAAAAGGACCTAAAGATTAAATAAAACTTGTATATTTTTTAATTAACTTTTTACTGTCAATATTTATATGTATATATTTTTATTTGTTTTAATTAGTTTATTCCACTTGAAAATGTTTTCACCAAACTCCATGCGAAGACCAAAAACGAGCATTGCTTCCTTTACGTCGCTCTGTTACATGTTTCGGCAGAAAATTATTATGGAAGAATGCTAAATGAGACCAAAATTAAAGTTCTGGGGGAGGAAAAAATTATAGATTTTAAATTTATATACATAGATTCTCTTAGCAGTTAATTGAATTATTTTTTACTTAATAATAATAGGCACTTTTTCTGCAAGATACTGCCTCTTTGTCATCAATAAATAATTATATATTTTGCTCTCAACTAAAGCCCACGTTTCTAAGCTGATTACATTTATAATCGTTATCGCTCCAAAAGTGCAACACCATCAGTGCTCTAAGGGAAACTATGTCATTAAGAAGCTAGGGTTCTTGGTCACCTAGAGCGATAATATATTTCTGGGTCCGGTCTTACAGCGACTTGAGCAAATGATAATAATTATTCAATCAGAACTCATGAGGCATGTGTATGCAAAAAGTTTTCGTACCTACTACTATTTTTTTTTTTTGCTTAATATGTATGTATGTATATTTAGAAAATATAAAAAAACTACAGATTAAAATATACTTCTATATATGTGACGCTCAAAATAGAAAGGGACCTAAGGGTAAAAACCTGTTTTTTTCAGGAGAGCCATTTTGTATCTTTGGTGTACCATCACTGAATAAAACGCGCATATCTCTGGAAGGGAACACTTTTGGGGCATGGGATCGGTCTCATTCGATGCTCAGATGTTGTCCACATCAAAAAAAAAAGTGAAAATTAATTTTTTTTTACCCTTAGGTCCCTTTCTCTATGCGCTGTCACATATACATCTTTTACGGACATTTTCATAATGTTAGCAAAGTGTGTATTTTGCTTTTTTTATTATTTGCAAAGACTGAAGCGATAGCAATTATATATTGGCTTCACAGACGACAATTTCAGTTGAGCAAATTTTGAGATTATGGAAGATGAAAGAGAAGATAATGAAGATGGGAAGGATCATATTTTCCTCTCTCGCCAATGAACTAAAAAGTTGCTCAGCTAAAATTTCCGTGTGTGCAACGGCACTTGTTAAATACAACACGCATAATCGATAAAAAAAAACTCATATTTTTACTTACGCCTTAAATATTGAGAAACAGCTCCGCAATCTAAGCCCAACAAAACCTTTAGTAGTTTTCCTTTGCTTTCACTTTTTATTTTATTTATTTATTTATTATATATAGTTTTATTTTTTTCACTTTTATATTATTAAAAACAAACTATTTCACAAACTCTTTTTAGCCACTTTTAAATAAAACATTTTCTGTTAGAAATACAAATATTATATAATAATTTTTATTTTAATGTATTGATTTTCTAATTATATTGAATTTCAATCACAAGCACACTAATGAACTAGAAATTTTTTTGTTCAAAAGTATTTTTAATCCCCGACTAAAAAAAGGGGTGTTTTTAATTTTTGTTATTATTTTTCTTTTCATATGTGTATAAAGTAAGTACACAGCCGTACTTTAAATAAGTTTTTTTTACTCAATTTCAGAATAATAAATTTCTTAGAACTTTTTACTTGATTCATATTTTTTTACATAATTTAAGCACTTCATACTCAATTTAAGAAACTCCAGGATTGGTTTTCCAAAGTAATCCCGTTTTTGGTTTGTTTTAAGTAAATATTAGTGCTATTCATACTCAAATTTTTAAGTACGATTCGTACTAAAAGTAAGTAGAAAAAACTTGAATTTAGTACAGCTTTTTTCTTTCTGTGTATTATTTGAGGAGCTGGCAAACAAAACTAGACTTGTCCTCAGTACAGGATTTTTTTTTTAAATTTTTTTTCGGTTTCTCCAAGTACACATCTATGATGTCACGAAATATTTCCATTCAAAACCAGTTCGATTCTACTTTAAAAAATAAAGAAAACTGACTTTTCCTTGCTAGTCTCTAATTAGGTAGTTCAGTTTTTTTGCATCTCCTGTAAAAAAGAGTTAACGGGACTAGTCTGGTTTTCTTCGCCAGCTCTACATTTATTAAACGAAAAAGTTCTATTTATTGTAAAAACTAACGCTCATAAAAAACGTCACATATAACGCTGTATTAAATAGGTTAGTGACATTATTTATGACAACATTTTTTTCTGATATAATTTGTCTCAAATCCCTAGAAATTCTTTATTTTATTTCCAAAGCATATTTTTGCAATTGCTTGCTAAAGGGATTTGTTATGTACTATAGCTGTGAATTAATCATGCAGATAGATATGAATAAATATTACATATATCGCTCATTTACTGCAATAGTGTCATAACTCGAAAAATTCGTTTTTTGAGCTAATGATGCAAAATAATTCGGCATTTCGTGTTTTAAATTTCATACAAATAGCTTGCACCAGCACCTCGTAAGAGAAGAATATTTTAATCAGAAATAATATCTTAACCGGTCTTATTAAGTTCAGTATTTTCAATTCTTATTGAATGAAATATTTTTATTAATTAATGTGAGTTTCTAAAGAAGAAATTAAAGAAACGTAAAGCGCCCCATACACGATTCAATTCAATTTTCAATTGAGTCGGTTGCTGTTCAATTCAAAGCGTGTATGGCTCTATCAATTGTCGAGTTGGTTGAAGAAAAATTAAAAGATTTTGATTTTTCATGTTGACTAGTAAATCTTTCAATTCGATTGTGCTGTGCGTGCTCGAGTCTCTTGATTAGTTGTCAAAATTTATGTTTGTAGCCTTATTTTGTATAGAAAAAGTTGTGTATATTTAAAATTGTATTTAATTTCATTGAATTTTAAATAAAAAATATATAAATTAATGAATGAATGCAATAGAAGTTTTAAATTTTTAAATTTGTAATTGTGAAAAAAAAATATAAATTTGACAGTTGAGTGAAAATCTTTCAATTCAGTTTATGAAGTGTGTGGCCAAGAAACAATTCTATTGAAAGACTCAATTCACAATTGAATTGAAACGTGTATTTGGTGCTGCTTAAGCCTTAAGCCATAAGAAATTGTTTTTGATTAAAGTTCCCTATAGTTCAATTAAATTTAAAATGTTTCAGAAGAATATTTTTTCATTCATGTCTTCATTGTATATAAGTATATATGTAAATTGAAAACTTTAAATGCGTTTTCTGCAAAACTAGATTTTTTTCAGTTGTGACACTATTAAAATAAATGAGCGATATGTAAAGGGTGTTTTTTATTGAGGTATAGAACTTTAAGTTGGCATCACTTTTTTAACTGGCGGCCATTTTGTCAGCTGTCAAGTGATTAATATTTAGTTTGGTTTGCCATTTCATCATGAACAGGTTGACAAAAGAACAACGCTTGCAAATCGTGCAAATTTATTTCGAAAATAATGGTTCAGTTCGCGAAGTTTACCGCAAGCTCCGTCCATTTTATGGTCGACATAATCGTCCATCAGAGCAATTAATTCGGTTAACCATGGATCGTTTTCGCACTACGTTTACTCTATGTGATAATACGCATCCGCAGAGACGTCGAACAGTGCGCACCGAAGAAACAATTGCCGCTGTAGAGCAAAGTGTTGAAGAGGACCCGAATGAATCGATTCGCCACCGTGCACAGCAATTGGAGCCGACTAACCGACTATTTTGTTCCCGAATTGGATGGCATGAATGTGGATGAGTTGTGGTTCCAACAAGACGGCGCTACATGCCACACAGCGCACGTCACAATCGATTTATTGAAGGAAACATTCGATGAGCGCATAATTTCGCGGAATGGACCTGTCAGTTGGCCACCAAGATCGTGTGATTTGACACCATTGGATTATTTTCTTTGGGGATATGTGAAGTCGCTCGTCTACGCCAACAAACCAGAAACGTTAGGGGACTTGGAAGCCAACATTCGTGGCGTTATTGCCAACATACGGCCCCATATGCTCGAAAAAGTGGTTGAAAATTGGACCTGTAGAATTGGCTTTATTCGAGCCAGCCGCGGCGGCCACATGCCCGAAATCATATTTAAACATTAATGGCATAAAATTATCCTTCCAATAAAGCCAAATTGATGGACATTAAAACGATTTTCTTGTGTTTTATTTCAATGCAAAGTTCTATACCTCTTAAAAAAACACCCTATATATATGTATGCATGTGTGTATACGTAAATGCATGTTCAAATGTGTGTATGGAAGTTGCACTATCGAACGAACGTATGATTTATATGACTTCCCTTTAATTACTCAATGTTGCTTATACGCTCTGTGTTATTCAGGCATGTTCTCACACTCGCAACTCGTATAATATTTGCGATTATGACTTGAACTCGCAAGATTAGTGTTCTGTAAATCGCAAAATCGCAAACGCCAGAATTTTGGCGAGTTGAGTTTGGCAAGGGTATACTGAAGTGAACTGATGAAATTACAATAAACTGAACTTTAAACAAACAATAAAATGATAAATATATTAAATTAAATATGTTTTCTTTTTATTTGTATAAAAACTAGACGATTTTGCTGACAATTTTAATAAAATTTATTAAATTTAAAAAAAGCTTTTTTGTTTTGCTCATTTTTCCTCTCCATTGTTTCCTTATACTCTGGCGATTTGTGCATAAATCAATATGACAAGTCGCAAGCAAAACGAATGAGTTACAGAACATGTAGAAACAAGTTTAGCGATTTGCAACTCACATGCGATTTGAAAACCTTGCGAGTGTGAGAACATACCTGATGATAAACATTTTATTTATTAATTAAATAGGGAAACCTAATTGATTTACCCTACCAAATAATTTGATTAAATTTGATAATTATATTTAATCGATAGTACAGCAAACTTAAAGATCATACTAATGCAATAATTATATTAATTTGCTACAATGAGAAATTGTACAATTAAAATTAAAGACAAATGAGCTATAAAAATGTTTATAAATAAGTAATTTCCTTAAAAAATTTAGCTATTCAACTACAAATTAATAAACAAGAAATTAATAATAATTTAAAAATTTCATAGTATATCAAGATAAATATGGGAAAGATGCCTTAGTAGAATAGTGGATAGTGTGTTGTTTTATCAGTCTGGAATCGTTGGGTCGGTTGCACCAAAGATTACGAGTCTATTTTAATATATATTTCTTGATTTAAAAAGTAAAGTTAAATAAACCACGCATAAAGTCTAACAGCGTTATTTATAAAAAATTATTAAGGCTTTATAAAGGGTTTTTACAAGAAATTTTCATAGAAAATTATTCTTATTAAGCCTCTATAAAGCCTTAATAATTTTAATGAAAAGACTGCTAATTTCTATTAAACTTTTATTTCCTTATAATGTTTGGACCTTGCCGTTACGTACGAAATACAATGTCATTTAAAAGACCGCTTCTAGAGTGGCCGCAGTAGTTAATCCTTTTGATATATAGTTCGACCACTTATCTATCTAGGTGATGACTTGACGAATGTTGGTTTTCAAATGCTCCAACGTAATGAGATTTTATTTGTAGACACAGTCTTTAGGGCAGCCCAACTAAAAAGTCTTAACGCCGTCAAATCGCATGATCTTCGTGGACAATTGACATCGCCAAAATGTGAAGTTTCACGTTTTGAAAATTACCCACGTATTAAAGCTAAAATTGGTCGTATTGTTCACTTCATAATTTTCAGTGGCAGGCTAAAAATAAGTCGGTTATCATACGACACTTTTGTACTAAGTTTTATATATTTTTACGCCTTCTTCGGTTGTTAGACGATTCATATTCTTAAATAGTAAATGCTAAATAAATGACACTTCAGACAGCAGATATTTAACAGCTGACAGCCTTGCCGGACCGGCAATTTTTAAACCACTAAATTAATAAACGTGTACAACGGGTGAAGGTTCTTTTTTTGCTATTTTTATCGAAATAACTTGCGACATAATTTGTAGTTATGCATGTTACATCCCCGCAGAAAATTTGGTGACAATTGATCTAAACGTACTCGTCCTATGACTTGAGAAAATGCGAGTATTAACAAAAGTACGGAGAAGCATGAATCAAGAAAACAAGATTTCGTACTCAGCCGTACAAAAAAAGTTTCTACTGCGCATCTACGTCAATATAGAATACACACGCGTGTTTGTTGTAAAAAGTGTGTGTGAGAGAGAGCACATTCCACAAACAAATTTATGTATTCTGTTTACAACACAATTCTACATCTACGCCACAGGCAGAAAATAAAGTAACGGACCTGCGCAATGCGCAATTTTGTTTTCTTGATTCATGACGGAGAAGTGTGTGGTGAAAAAAATACATATCGTGTAAATGGTTACATATTCACCATTTTCGTGATGTATCGTCTTGATCTTGAGCCAATTTAATTTGGACTCGGTGCAATATTGTAGTAAACGTCACTGAACATGTTCGATGTGGTTGAATACATGGACCTATCAAATAATGTAAATATAATGTTAAGTGCTCCCTTCAATGTGACTTTGCAACGAGTCCCGTAACTATACTGAGAAGTAACCTAAGCTTAACTGGTATTTATATTTTTGAAACATGAGTGGCCCTGTGGTTGAGTGGGTAGTGTGCAAGTCTGTCATGCACGAGGTTGTCGGTTCGAATCTCAAAAAATTTTCTGGTTAAAAATAAATTATAATTTCATTTGTAACAATAAAAAAAATTATAAGTTTTCATTGTTACAGTTAAATGTCAGAACGACATTTATATATAATTTATATTATTCTACACCGAGTAGGTCCCTGTGGGATAGTTCAGTGACAAGTCACAAGGTGCATAAAAAGTATCAATTAACCCCATCCTAGGTCATTTCCATGTAAAAGTGACTGATCCGCTTCATAGGAAGTGTTAGAACTCGGACTAGTCCCTATCACTTGGGGACCGGTCACCGTGACTAGTACTGTGTCAGTTCAATTTCCTGCAGGGATGTAATACTCGTATTCAAGGTGTATATTACACCATGCTCGTATTTAATAAATAAAATAAATTTTTCTATCATATTACCTTTTCGATGACATTGTTTTGAAAACAATATACAAAAAGCGTGTGTCAAACTGTAGAAAAGCACTATGGTAAAAAAAATATTTGCCTGTGGGGAAAAAATTTCATTTTTCTGCTGTGTCAAATTATATCTTTTTTGAAAATGTAAAATTTTGATAAATTTGCTTAAGTATAGAAAGAAGCCGATGGAAAAATTGCGGCGGCGGCCAAGCCAAAAATTTTACTAAAAGATTAAAATTTTTTGCAAGTTAAAATAAACAATGCTTTTTTCACAGTCTAAAATCACTTAAGAGCCGTAAAAATCGATGTATTGAGCGACGGTCGGAATTTTCAAAAACGACAGCGGTAGTTTTACCTTGTTTTATGATACCATGCTTCTAATTCTCTGCTTATAAAAAACTTATATGCTGTGCCAAAAAAAATTCTCTTAGTCCCCAAACAAGCATGAGATAAGAATTTTTCATGGCTCATTGGGCCATGTTCTATTGAAAATTTATCAAATATATACATTTTTTCTTGAAAACTTATCGATAACAAGAAATTGTCTATTGAAAATGTGTTGATAACAAAAATATATATTAATAGGATTCATTAATAACAAAAAATCTAGGTACATATTGTTAATTTATATTGAAAATATATCGATAACGAAAAATACTCTATTGAAAATTCATCAAAACAATAAATTTTCTCTTGAAATTTTGTAGATAATAAGAAACTTTCTGCTGAAAATTTATCAATAACAAAAAAATTTTAATTTAAAATTTATCTATAACAAAATTGTTTTATAATAAGAATATTCAATTTAAAAATTATCGATAACAAAAAAAATTGCACAAAATAGTTATTGATAGCAATCATTTTGTGTATATAATCTATAGATAAAAAAAGTCCTGTACCTACATTGAGTCACTTCTATTACGATAATCGTATCGCTTCAACAAATGTAACGAAAATTTATAAAATTTGCTATTCCGTAACATATGTACATATTTTAACGATATTCTCTGCCGGTGGAGGTAAAAAAGTAAAATTACAAGCTCAAATTTTTTCCTTTAATTCTTCTTTGTGCATTTCCCTTATTTTGACATTTTGTATGCAGGGATGCCACATGATATACAAATAAATGGCGAGTAAAACACAGATGTATACTATCGTAGAAAAGAAATTTTAGAATCACATTATCATTGCCGCAAAGAAATAAATATACCGTTATATGTTATGATTTTCGGTTCCAAAAGGCTACTGAATCCAGGTACTGAAATGCTTATTGGAAAAAATCGGATATTAACTTATCGATAAACAAAATGTATGTTGAAAATACATCAAAACAACAAATTTTCTCTACAAAACCTATCGATAACTTATCGGAAACAAAAAAATCGCACCAAAAAATTTATCGAAATAATTTTCGTAGATAGTTTATAGATAAAAAAAATGTAAAAATTATCGAAAATTAAAATTAAAATATATAAATAGATAAAAACGTAACTGTTAATTCGTTCTCTGTTGCAAATTTATCGATCACCAAAAAATAACGAAATATCGAGCCTTATTTCCGATTTTATCGTAAGCGACAAAAATTAAATTTTTCAGGAGAAGGTTTTTTTAAAATTTTCAAATATGTTTTTGTACGTAAACTGTCGCTTACGATAAAATTTTACAGCGCGTACCTTAAAAGTTATCAATAATTTTGGCATTTTGATAGTTCTAAACTATGGGTAGGCCCATAAAATTTTAATTTCAACAAAAAAGTATATTTTCGATAACATGTCGCTCACGATAAAATCGAAAAAAAGGCTCGATATTTTCTAAATAAAAAATTTTTATAAATTTTTTTTTTAAAGAAAATATATCAACAAAAAAATTCCAAATAAAGTTTTATAAAAATAAAAGTTCTATTTAGACAAAGTCCTACCTTTAACTAACTGCAAATTGTAATAATGATAATAATAGATTTATTTTATTTTTGACTTCCTTATAACATACTTTTAGCAATTTAATTATAGTTTTTGCCAACAGTGAAGCTGATCCAGTTACTTCATACATAAAACTTCATTAGTTTTATAAACACTTATTAGGTTAAAAAAAAGAAATTGATTGACAAGACTAATTACACTAATGAATTGAAAATAGAAATTGTGAACGCTTTTTGATGTTAAGCATTTCTGAAAAAAATATAATAATTTTTCTAATGCTCTTAATGATGTCACAGCAAAACTCTTAGGGGATTACTATTATTAAAATATTATTTTTTTATGGCAATAACAAGGAGGTATTTTTATGAAGCAATGAAAAGATATAAATACAAAACTAAATGACTGTTTGCAATAATTAAAATCAAATATTTAGATGTATTAGTGAGTTTAATCCATATTTAATTACGAAGATACTTTCAATATTAAAAAAATTTAAAATATTCCTTTTTTATTCTTTCAACCAACTGTTTTTCTCTTATAAAGATTTTTACAAATATATGTTTCTTTTTTCGCTTCATTCCAATATATTTTTTTCTAGCACCATCATGTACGACAACAGCGTATTATATGTTTTATGTATACAGAGTGATTATTTATGTTGATGGTTTCAAAATTGGAAAAAAATAAGTCAGGCTTTTTCACTCCATCTTACATTATCAGTAAAAGGTGATATACAGAAAAAATCTGGTCGTGTTCATACCAGAGAATGGCAAAAGTATCGTTTTAAGTACTCTTTGAGTATTGGCTGTCAAACAACTATGAATGCGTACAGCTAAAAATTAAACACGCGCTCATAGGCAAACACGTATTGATTTTATATCGAATATGTATAACTATCAGCCCAACAACTATGTTCATCCACATTTTTCAAATTACGCAGCACAAGCGACTACAACTAAAATGTATAGAATGCATGAGCTACAATCATACGCATGGGTATAAAAATAGGCTACACATTCATACATAAATCATGTCTTCAAGCAGCCACACACAACACACCCAAAAATTTTCCATTCCATTTTATATACTTAAATGTATGTATATGGTGGCGAGTTATGAATAAATATCCCGAGTATAATGCGTATATTTTTTTGTCTGACTAAATAACCATACACTGAGTATAAGCATACTCCGACTATAAATATATGCATGTGTCTTCTTATTTATAGTTGTAGCTTGTTTCAGTTTTTCTCATAATTGAAGTAGAGATGCTCTTGTATATTGGAATCAGCTATATTCATAATTGCTTGAGAGAAAATATGTGAGAGTATGAATTGTTTGCGTTATAATTATGATTATACGCAGTTACTAAAATGAAAACTATTTACTTAAGTACAGTTTCTATTTTTAAGTACTCATTGTCATTCTCCGGTCCATAAAAATTTTGAAAATACTAAAACATTTTGAATATCAGAAAATTTAGAGCAAAAATTGCCTTTTCCTGCGGCCTCAAAATATGTAAAATTACTATAAATCGTTAATCAGTCACCCTTAACTTTTTGTTTATTTGTTATTTTATAATTTAAAATTTTGATATTTACAAATGTTTTATATATTTTTTAATAATCTAGGCTTAAGTTTTATTTAAGTAAAATCTCACAGACAGATTTCATATTAAAATCTACAAAAAAAGCTTAATTTAAATTTGTTCAGCAGTGATTTTGCTTCATATGTGTTTTATGTTAATTCAATATGATTTGCAGTAATCTTCAAAAAAAAATTTACCTTCCTTTTAAAATAACTTTATTTCATGTTAATTTAACAATACTGTTAAGTCAAAATGAAGATTTTTAAATAAAAGTTATTTTCAATTGCAACAAAATGAATTTGATACTGCAATAATAAAAAAGAAAAAGAAAAACTATTGTGTTGAATCAAAGTTTTTTTAAATAGCAATAATAGTGTATTTACACCTGCATAAAATCTAGCATATACCGTTATACCGTTTACAACATGTTTTTTTTACATTTATGAAGATTTTTTCATCCAAAACAAAACCCATTAACCGAAAATTTTCCAAAACTAAAACCAAACAACTGCATATAGGCCATTTACACCAGCACAAAATCTAGAAGATTTTAATTAAAATATTTATGAAAATCTGTACCGTTTAGACCTCCTTTTTTGACATTTAACAAGATTGTTTATCTAAAACAAACCCCAACAAGTAAAACATTTCCTAAACTACATCCAAGTAACTACAATG
The DNA here is from genome assembly GCA_949987645.1 of Tachina grossa. NCBI lineage: Eukaryota > Metazoa > Arthropoda > Insecta > Diptera > Tachinidae > Tachina > Tachina grossa. Next base: position 38,654,008 of record OX465278.1, on the reverse strand, counting down.
TAGCTAAGTCACACACATTTTAAAGCACACCGTAGGTAGTTCACCCATCTTTTTTATAAATATGTCTGACAGGGTAGTAAAATATAAATAAAAATATTAGATTTTTATTAGATTTCCTACAAATCTACTGACAAAATAGATTATGTTTTGTATGGGAAATCGAGTAAAAAGCAGCAAGATTTAGTTCGAAATCTCGTAAGTACTACATTTCGAGGTAATGTAAATGCATTTTAACATTAATTTAGTTTAATGTAGTTTTTTTATTTTATTAATTATTTAATTTAAGTGATTGTATGCAATGACACAGTTAAAAGAAATAAACTTTATTTACTAAATCTGCCATTTTGGTACTAATAATAAATGTTGTATATTAATCGGACCAAGGACACGCCTGCCGCCCATGTTCCAAAAAGTCAAAATTTGTGCATTTGCTTTATTTTAATAAAACTTATATATTTTTATTCATCATAATCGCTCCTTGGGCGCTAGCTAGTAATTGCAAAAAGGACCTTTCGTCATGTCCAGTTTCCTTTGAAGAAAATATGCAATAACTTTTTCAAAAATTTACCGAATTTCATGAATGTTGAAATATTTGTACAAATCTAATAACACAGAAGTGATCGTGTCTGTTTTTGACTTACTGTCACGCATACTCACGAGAGTGAGTGAGATTATACGTACTCACTCAGGTGCGCAAAACTGTCACTCAAATTTTATTTGAGAAAATATTTACTCTTGAATGATTACGCACAATTAAGTTAAATATGTTTCAGTTACGCAAACCCTTATGCATGAAAAACATGTCACTCACTCTCACGTCAAAATAAAAATACTCTTTTTTAGGGTTCCGTACACCAAAGGTGAAAAGGAACCCTATTGTTTTCGCTACGCTGTCCGTCTGTCCGTCACACGGTATTTTCTCAGGAACCGTAAGAGCTACGGACCTGAAATTTGGACACAGTATGTAGAACCTTGGCCGCTACAACAGCAAATACATGAGAATTAAAAATTAAAGGGTGTTCCAAAACGAGCAATGAAATATGTTAAAATCCCATGTAATATACATACAATTGTATGAACATATGTATATTATACAGACTACAACAATTAACACTAAAATTTAAAAAATTTAAATTAATGGGTGGTCCATCAGTTAATGCAATTTTGACTATGTAATTTTGAAAATTTGCTATATCTTGGAAACCGTAAGAGGCAGACACTTGAAATTTTCAAAAACGGTAAAACTAAAAAAACCAAAAATTAAAATATCGCCAAACCAAAAAAAAAAAATCGCCAAAAATTAAAAAAAATCGCCAAAACGAAAAAAATCGCCAAAATTAAAAAAAAAATTCTAACACTAAAATAAATCGCCAAATTCGAAAAAATCGCCAAAATGAAAAAAACGCCAAAATGAAAAAAAAACGCAAAAAATTTAAAAAAATCGCCAAAACGCGAAAATGTCGCCAGAACTAAAAAAAAATTAAATAAACAAAAAATAGCAAAGATTAAAAAAAATCGCCAAAAATATAAAAAAAAACGCCAAAATGAAAAAACGCCAAAAACCCGAAAAAATCGCCAAAACAAGAAAATAAAGTGTCTAAACTAAAAAAGGAGCCAAAACTTAAAAAAATCACCAAAACCGAAAAAAACGACAAAACAAAAAAACCGAAAAGACCCCAAAAACGAAAAAAAAATGCCAAAACTATATATTATATAGGATGAAGTTTGTATTAAATTACATATCTAGTGTTCGTACGGAACCCTATGTGCGCGAGTCATAGTCGCACTTTACTGAATTTATTTATATTTCATAGATAAGTTTTAAAGTAACATTTTGTTTCATTCCTGTATTCATTGTATGTAATTGCGAAAGTGATTTGAAATTTGGTGTATACAATGGAAGTTGAAGAAAAAAATAATTTAGTTAAAGATATACTTGAATACATCGGAGAAGGGGTTACAACAGAAACAGAATTGCCAAGTACAAGCAAGTATGTACTCAAATCTCGGCAATTCTTTCCTCTTCAAACACAAAATTGCGCAAGTAAAGTTACCTAATCTGAAAGGAGCCTAAGTTACAAAATCTAAAAGCTTTCAATAATTTTTGTTTCAAAAATAAAATAAAGCAAGTAAATCATACCTAAAAGGAAATTGACAAATCTGAAATCAATTATGAGTTATTTTATATTTTGAAATGCTCTTTTCTTTACCGTTCGCTGCTTTTATGGCAAATCCATAAAAAATATCTCTGTGTTTGCTCTAGTTAAATTGCCAAAAAAAAAAAAAACGTTGTGGTATTTCTAAAACGCACGCTTTGTGTCTTTGATACTTTTTGGTGTATTCAATAATAAATCGGCTTTAAATATGAACGCAACAACAATGTTTAATGCCAAAATCACATTGAATTGATTTGGAAAAATGAACAAGAGATAGTAAATATTTATCGTGCTCATGATAAAATTGGGTGCGGCTTTTGTGTTTATTGATTTATTTTTTACCAACAAAATCCTGCTAAAAATTCTATTAACATACGGATAACAAAAGCAAACCAAGAAAACCGCAATATATTTATATGTATATATTGTGACCTTTTTTAAATCTTGATTATTTGTACTTTTTATGGTCGAGGTTATTACATATTTGTGGCAAAGCTTAGGAATCAAAACCCAATATAATGAAAAGAAAACTTCAGCATGTATTAAAAATGATGATGAAGTATCGATTTAAACTCAATTCAAACCTCATTTGGTCGCAGTTTGATAGAATTGAAATTAATATTACGAAAAGAAATATGCAGGATATTAATAAGTAAAAATGCCATCGCATCTTTAACACAAAACTATGGGTAAACATAAAATTCGAATGCCAATATTAAGCTTAAAAATATATTCAAATAGAAAGGAGTATTTAAGTTGTTTGTGTGCTTGTAATAAATTTACGTTAAATCTGTGACATAATTCTGCTTCGACTTCAATGCAAATATCTGATAGAACATTTTCGAAATAAATTCAGAGAAGTGCGACTTTGATTCACGCACGAAGGGTTCCATACGGACACTAGATATGTAATTCAATGCGAACCTTAGCCTATATAATAAATAGTTTTGGCTTTTTTTCGTTTTTGGGTTTTTTCGGTTTTGAGCGTTTTTTAGTTTTGGCGTTTTTTCAGTTTTTGCCGATTTCTTTAAGTTTTGGCGTTTTTTAGCTTTGGCACTTTTTTCCGTTTTGTCGACTTTTTCGGTTTTTGGCGTTTTTTCATTTTAACAATTTTTTTTTCATTGTGGCGATTTTTTTCATTTTGGCGATTTTTTTCATATAGGCGATTTTTTAGTTTTGGTGCCTTTTTCGCGTTTTGGCGATTTTTTCTGTTTTCGGCATGTTTTCAATTTGGCGATGTTTTTTCTTTTTGGCTGTTTTTATTTTTTCATTTTGGCGATTTTTTTTCATTTAGGGGATTTTTTAGTTTTGGCGCCTTTTTCGCGTTTTGGCGATTTTTTTTTTTTTTTTGGTTTTTGGCTTTACTTTATTTTGCCGATTTTTTAATTTTGTCGGTTTTGCCAATTTATTTTAGTGTTAGAAATTATTTTTAATTTTGTGCTTTTTTTCGTTTTAGCTATTTTTTTTTTTTGGTTTTTGGCGATGTCTTTTTTTGGTTTGGTGATTTTATAATTTTCGGATTTTTTTAGTTTTACTGTTTTTGAAAATTTCAAGAGTTCTACTTTTACGGTTTCCAAGATATAGCAAGTTGTCAAAATTACAGTCAAAATTGCATTAACTGATGGACCACCCTTTAATTTAATTTTTTTTTTAAATTTAGTGTTAATTGTTGTAGTCTGTATAAAAATACCTTTGGTGTACGGAACCCTAAAAAATTAATGGGATATAAAATAAAATTTTAATAGGCGTGCCTCCGCCTATTTTTAAATGCAAGATTTAGTGTTTTTCAGAGGCCAGGATATTTGTTAAGTTTTTTAAAAATCGGTGCAGTAGAACCACTTAAAATAAAATATTAATTTTAATTGGCTTGACTCCGCCAATTTTTTCAAACGAAGATTGTGTCTATTTTTTATCTCAAGGTGTGTGGTAAGTTTCGTAAAAATCGGTTAAGTAGAACCACGTGAAATATAATAATTGATTTTAATGAGCGTAGCCCCGCCTATATTTTCAACTTTAAAATTGAGTAATTAAAAAAAACTAAAGGTGTTTGCTAGGTTTAGCAGCAATGAAATAAGTCGAATATCATAAAATCAAATAAAAAAATTGTGGGCGTGTCCCCTCCCAATTCTTTTTTACAATAGGACCAATGGGAAGCTATACCCTCCCAGACAATTAAAAAAATATGTACAATTGGTCTAATACGAGCCAAGTTATGAAGAAGTAACACACGTGTTGTTTAAAAATAATAAAGCAAATAAAAAACATAATTGCTCGAAATTTCTTACAAACACAATAAGTTTTTGATAAAACATCAACCTTGAACACTTCAAATATAATGTGAACGGTTGTGTTTAGTTTTTGAAAACTCGTCTTAAACATCTTTAAAAACATAAGTGTTATCTAGGTAGCTACAGCTGATTAACTTAAAAATATTTAATTCTTTACTCTTATATCCTCTTTTGTACAATTGTCCCACTGTGGCAACATAATTCTTTCAAATATGTCGCTCTTTATTCAAGTATAGTTCTTTTGCTGCTTTGGATTTATTTACTTTATTTATTTAATAAAAAAATTGTCTTAGAACTACAAAAAGTTTCCTGTGAATCTGTCTTTTTTTTTTTTTTTTTTTTGAGCAAATGTTGCCATGAAAAACTGCAAGTTCTTCAGCTTCACAAAAGGGAAGTTTGTTTTGACGCCATATTTGCGTAGCAAGAGCTCATTAAAAGTTTCAAATGGAAACTCAAACTCAAGTTCAAAATGTAGGAAACATGATAAAGAATTTTAAACAAATATGAACACTAACACTCACGCAATTGCTTACACGCTCTGTTGACTCTGCATTAAAAAAACCACTGTTCGTGTAGCATAATATAATTTGACATGTTGCAAGGATTTCATAATAGGATCAAAAGCTGTAAAATAGCGTAACAATGTATTAAAAGGAAACTGCTTATACAAAGATTATTTGCATATGTCGAGTACACATCTGGCACACATGTGCCCAAAAAAGCGTAACCACTAATTACTAATGAAAAACTATTTGATTAAGAAACGTTTTTATTAAGTTACAATTTAGACAATTTTATAGAATCCCACATGATTGAATACATGTCTGAGTCAAGCAGTTACGCTTTTTTGGGTACATGTATGCCAGCTTTGTACTCTGCAAAAGCTTTTTTTTTGGAATATTAGAGATTTTTTTTTGCAATTTAATTTGAAATAGAGGGCTGGGGACTTAAGAACTCTATGTTAAACAATTTTATAACTGAAATAAATAGAGAAAGGCGATATCATTTTTTTAAAGAAAAATTAAAGGTAAAAACTCAAGTGAACATTTTATTAAACAATGGGTAGTGTGAATAAAAAAAACGTATTTGCTTTTTAAACCTGGCACGGAGTTCTTACGGAATTTCAGGTACCCATATGATGAACTGTATGAAAAAAAACTTAGGAAAATTCGGGTTGGTAAATTGCATAAAGAAATTTCCATTTGCCAGTACAGTGAATTTTTCAAATATATCGTCGCTGTTTTAACTAACCGACCTAACTGACATTTTTTTGAAAAATGAGTTAAGTCCTCTACTAGACTTTATAAGTCATACTACACATTGTCTACAATTTTCATGACTGTAAGCATTAATTTTGTGCCTATATAAGTAAAAAGATTTCTGACGCAGCCATAAGAATGAATGTATAAAACAACCATAAAAGCTGCTCTCCTGTTAAATTTTTAAAATGTTAGTTAGGTCAGTTAGTTAAAACAGCGACGATATTGCCTATCTTACGGATGTAAGTGGAGACTTTTTTCAGTCAAATGAAACAAAAATTAGGGCCTGTTCCATGATGTCGACAGTGTTCGACTTTTCGCACACTTACATTCAAAACAAAAACAAATTTTAAAATTTTGTTGCTGATTCCAATGTAACTGTGCGACAAGTCGAACGTTGTCGACATCGTGGGACAGGCCCTTAATGTTCATACAATTGCTTGGTCACGGAATTTTCGACATTTTTAATTTTCATCAATTTGCAATTAATTTTTGTGTTTTTGTGTGCTTTAAATTCAAATATAAATGAATTTGTGTGTATGTAAACATAATTCTACATAAAAGCATACACGATTATTTTTACGTGTAGAAATAAGTCGTCTTCCCAGAATTGTTTTGCTACAACGACCATTCTTAAAAAAAATTAATTACATATGGAATATAGGAATATATATGTATTGAATACCCTCTGTCTGAACCAAAAACGAGTTTTACAAAATTTATTATGATTTCCGAGATATTAAGCATTCATTTTGCTCTATATACACTATTAGTAAGTTTAATAAGTATTGTTTTGCTGTACACGCCAATGTTTGACTGTTGCGTCAAATTCTTCATACAAAAACATACGTAATTCTATAAGAAATTAATAATAAAAAAAGAAGGTGCCGTAAGAAAAATTCAACGGCGAATGTTAAACAAAATCATCATCACCCAGACACAGACGCCGATTACATTTTTTAATATAAATTTATTAAACACTAAAATAAAATAAAATAAAATAAACCTTAATTATCCATGTTTGAGTATAGCAGAAATCATATAATTTCATTCTTTATATTATCTATAATATGATGCATATGGAGCATTAAAAGCTACTTTTTGAAAATAAATTAAGAAAAGTTGTGAATGCGGCACATAACGTATTTTGACTTTTACAATAAAGTAAAGGCCTCATTAGTCTTTACTTTCTGTTGCTGTTCTGTGATATACCGTTCTGCTTCTAAATTTGAGTACTTACATTTTCTGTAGTAACTTATCAGCTTTTTTTGGCCAGAAGGGTCGCAGTTTTCCACTAAAGTCATGAGTTCGTCCATTGTTAAGTTTCAATATAATTTTATGTTTTTTCTCTTAAAAATTAAATTGCTCAAATTCTAAAAGCACAATCATAATTTATTGCAAAATATTTTTATTTAATTTTTTGATTTTCACAGGTTGAACCGAAACAGAACAGAACGAAACGAAATTTCTATAAAAAAGAGTCAGCTGATTCATAACAGAACAGAAAGTTAAAACTAATTCTGCCTTAATACTAACTTCTAACTTCATTCATGAAAGTTCACAAAAATTTAAATTTTTCTTCAAAACATGTGTCGGAATCAGTGGCGCAAATACAAAAGAAATCCGTCGATTATTATTTGAGAAAACTTCATGTAAACCTTCTTCTGGGGCGACGAAATGTAAATTTAGAAACGTCAAATTCCGTAAGAACTCCTTACTGGGTTTTACTTAAAAATTTGTTTAAAAAACAAAAAACTCATGCATACATATGTACATATTTTGGGGGCTAACAATTTACTACAATTTTGAATTTTTTGTTAACCATACCACTTCACATATGTAAATATATGCTGCATGCTTTTAGGCGTTTTTATTTGTCTCTCCTATTTTTGTAAGAACTCTCCTAAACAATAACCCATGCAAAAATAAACAAATAATGGGAACAATTGTTATTGCCTTAACCTCGATTGTTTTAGAAAACAAAACAGCAACAAACAATAACGTTGTGGAGTAAAAAATGATGCTGCAAAGGGAAAAATTCAGCACAACGTTATATGGAGCTTGAAAAACTTTGTAATAAAAATTTTGCACAAAAGTTTCATGAGTAAAAATTTTATGGAGCATTAGTTTGCTTTCATGGTAAAATAAATACAAACCCAACTGATGGGTGCATTTTTTTTTTTTTTTTTGTTTTTTTTTTTTGTATTCTGTACAATACAAGCGTATGATGATCTTTTGTATGGAACAGAAGGCTCTTTGCACTTCTGCTTGGTTTCTTGTAGCATCTCTTTCAGATTTTAATGCAGTTACTGTTAAAACAATCATTCGTGTTTATATATGTACGTAAGTGTGTTTTTTAAAAGAATTGCACCTGTAAGTGGTTAATGGATATTCTTACTGTGCTATTTTAATACTAGAAAAAATGCAGAACTCCCAATTGTTTTTTATATAAACTCGTTAGTGTTAGTGTTTCACAAATTTTCAATTGTTTCAATATCAAGGCAATGAATCTTAAATTCAGTGCTTTTTTATACTAGTGACCCTTTAAGTAGGCTAAAGATTTGTATTAAAAGTTAAAAGCAAGAAACAAAATATTTTTTAAGGGTATTTTGATAAATATCCTCCTAACATTTGCTTGAACTGCAAATGTAAGTGCAAACAAACCATTAAGTTTATTGAACTGTGTGTGCGATGGGAGTTCTTGGTTTAGTGTTGCCAAATGTGTTGTTTTTTTTAAGATTGAAGAGTTTTCAAGTGTTTTGTTTTAAAAAGGGTCAATTATTTCATTGTGTTTATTTACAATTTAGCGTTTTTTCTATACAAACTATTTTAAAAATCAGTTTTAAAATTTTATTTTTTATATACAGTGAAACCTCTCATAACCGAACACTCACCGTTGCGGTATTTTTTCCGGGTATTAGAGGTTTCCGCTTATGAGTAGACTGCTTCATATTATGTAAATGGTATAAAATGACTTTCAATGTTTTCATTTGTTGGAATGCAACAAAGTTGTCTGTAGAAAAATGCTTGGAAATGGTTTGCATAAGAAATGTAGTGATATGAATTTTAAATTTTCTTGTGTACTTTACGTTAACGAAAGTTATCGAAATTAAATAGTCATAATAACATTAACTGAAGGAACACCATATAATTTTCGTTTGGTCTTTAACTTTAGTATAAAGAAAGAAGCATTTTTGCTGTTGGTTAAGCAACGCCTTCATGCTTTTCGTTTCTGCTTAAGAAACTTCAATCAAAAAATTTTTGAAAAAATCTAAAAACATCATATTCTATATGAAAATTATCTTCATTAACATGATAAGTTAAAAAAAGTCACAAACAAAAACTTTGAGGCTTCTTAATTTACATTTACGATATTGTTGCATATTTCTATAAAAATATATGAAGTATTTAGTTTTACTTTTCTTTTTCATTTTTGTACTAAAAATAAGTTCTTTATTTCAAGGTTTCGTTGCACAAATATCTGGTAACGTCGGAGTTCAAATAAAAATATAAGCAAAATCGAAATCCTCTTAATACATTTGCTTGATTTTTTTTGCCTTGTATTTTGCTGCTTTTTAATCGTTTCTCTTTTTACAGCAAGTCAAATGTTAGTGCAACATTTGTTTTAAGCCATTAAAATCGTGCTAAGCATCCATCCATCGTTGCTTAATTGTTTTTCACTGGGAGGACTTTTCTATTACTTCTATTCGGTGTACGTACATACTTATGTCTGTCTGTATGTATGTATGTATATATATTTTTTATTTTGGCAAGCGAAGGTGTTAGTTAAAAATAAAAATGATAAAGCATGGAATTGCATTGGTATTAAACCAAAATTTCAAAAGTAGCTCTGGTCCTTGTATATATGCAAAAAAATTTGGGAGAAATTGCAAAAATAAGGCATGGTGCCTATAAGCGAAAAAGAAGAAATATCAGTATTGCGATGAAACTAAATAAATAAAAAGTTACGCTACGAACAGACCTATTAAAATAGTTAGTTCAATTTTGTTTATTATAAATAAAATGTAAAACACTGTCTATTTTCGTGCTTCCTTTAGCTCTTTAAACAAAAACAAAAAATCTTTTGTGGGACCTATTTGTTGTTGTTTTGAGGTGATGATGTTGTAAACGAAATGCAAATAATTTTTGGTTGGATGAAAATGGTTGGTTAGTTGCTTTTATGGCCTTTAGATTTATGAGGCAATTATCATCGGCAAATGTTGCCAGTTCAGCCATGTGGTTATTTACAGTATAAAAGCTTAAATAAATATTTATGTAGGTTAACAGTAAAATAAAAATAAAAGCTTATGCTTAAATTTAATTCTATTCTGAAATGAAATTTTAACTTCGTTTTTTTGCTTTCTCTTGAATATTTTAGATACACGATGATTTAGAAAAAGATCATGATTTTTCTGGTTCCGGCTTTGGACCCGATGACGAAGACTCTGACAGCGATTATCGCCACAATACGCATAAACACCAAACGGGTAAATCAAATATAAATAAAAATATTGATGACAACGAATTCATAACCACAAGTAGAAATAATAAGCAAAATCAAAACAATAATCATCAAACATCATCAAATAGCGGCATCAATAATAATAATCAAGGCAATACAGGCTTCATCAGTTCCGGTGGTAGTTCGGCAACAAGTGGTAACACTGGCCTTAATACAATCGGTAAAACATTTTTAATCGCTATTAGTTTTTACCAATTTCCTTATGTTCCTTTTTGTCTAACATTAACATTTGCGTTAAGTGAAAAATATTATTTGTTGCCATTTTAACACCAATGAAAAATGAAATTATTTTTTTGATTTTGTTTGTCCTTTAATATTTTATTTTACATTTTTAATTTTATATTTTTTACCTTTTTTATTATTCTCATCATCTCAATCGAATTCAAACAAACATTTGAAAAAACAAAACTCATTTTAGAAACAAATAATCATAAAAAACAATTCAATTCCTCTGTTTCGTTTCCTACACAAACCGATTCTACCACCACAACTTCTACCACAACAACTATTTCCCCTAACAACAACAACAACAATCATACAATCCAACACACATCTGTTACACAACACCAAAAAAACACGTCCCATATTATTCCCTATTCCCCAGACAAAAACAACAACAACAATAATCCACGAAATGAAGGCGAAATTGTACCAACACAGCACCATGACGATGATGATTTCGATATTGAGGAGGGCGAAGAGGAGGGTGGCATATTAGCTGGCAGCGGTGATGGAGGTTTTATCGATCGCAACAATGACAATGATGACGACGATCATACTGGCGATGTGGATGAGGATGGCGATACAGGAGATGATTTGCCCGATATCACAAATTATCAACATGGCGTCTTTAGTTCAGCTACACCTTCCAAACCCGACCGCGAACCCACCAAAACTCATGATGATGGCAATGATTTTATAGAAGAGGATCATTTCGATATCAATCAACCCATTGATCACGACGATGTTGATGATGACACCGAAGAGGGTGATGATCACGATGACGTTGTCGTTCACAAAACTCCTTCCGAAGATGGCACCGAAATATATACCGATATTACCGATGAATCTAGCACAGGATCATCTTCATCGTCCACTACCGAAAAACGACGTCAGTGTATTTTCGTTATATATTTTACTGCCTGTCTCTCTCTCTCTGTCTCTGTCTCTTCTCAAATCTATCCTTTTTGGTTTTTCAATTTATTTGAGTCTGTTTTTTTAATTTAATGATTTGCTTGGCTGCTTATACTTTTTGTATGTTTTTATTCTTTTTCTCTTTTGCCTTATAATTCATTTGTATTGTTGTTTAGAGTTTAATTGAAAACAGAATTTAAAAATGCTTCTCGCAAACGTGAAAGAAAAGACATATACCTAATTTATATTAAGCATTTTTTTCATGAAATTAGTTGCTGAAAATTTTTTATTTTTCAATAGGAGGCCTGGAGGAGCAACTAATATCAAAAAAGTTGTCAAAAATGCATCAGAAATTCATTATACGCCATTTTTTATATAACATTCTCTTTTATAGCGCTGAAATTAGCAAATAGAAAAAGTTGCGTGCAACAAAATTCATGAAATTTCATGAAAAAATGCTTAATGTAAATCAAAGTGCACTCTGGTTCCAAATCAATATTGTTTTAGGCGGAAATAAATAAAAAAAAATCCGAAAATCTAATAGTTAAAAATAATCGTGGCTATTCTGAAAAAAATTAAAACAAAATTGATGATTAAAAACAATTTTTTTTTTTTTACAGATACTCGTATGCAGTTTTGCTTTTGTTTTCTATAGCCCAACTCACAATCTTGTGCAATTTGTATTGTATCGTTGCATGTGCAAAATGGTATAGTATATTGATACTCACCACTAAGAATTGTTAAGTGGTGAGTATAAATATACTATGCCATTTTGCACATGCAACGATGAAAGACCATTTGCAGAAGATTGTGAATTGGGCTTATGTATTCCAGAATAGACACCATTTTGTTAATGGCAACACTCCAAGAAATCAAGATTTATAAAATAATGTATGGCAGCAGATGCAGTGGATTAAACATGTGGTTATAAATGGCGATCATAGCAGTGTTGCCAATAGTAAAAGTTTGTATTAAATGTGAATAGTTACATCTTGCCAGTATTTTGATGCTAAATCCTATTATTTCTAAATTTTCGCTTGACCTTGATAAAATATTTTGTTTTTGGCAAGCAACAAAAAAAATGAAATTTTTAAAAAAAAATTGAAATTGTTATTAATAAGTGGAAGAAATAACGGTTCTTAAATTACTCAAGAGCGTTATATCTTTCAAAAAAATCGCTCATTTACTTGAAAAACGTCTCAACTTGAAAATTTCGATATTTGAATTTATAAGGAAGAAATAATTCTCATATCGTTATTAACATTTTGCAAAAATTTCATACAAATATCTTGTTGACTTAAAGTGTTCAGGAGACGATCAAATAAAACCATCAATCACATAGATTTGCTTGGGAGAAAAATAAAATTTTATTTTTAAATTAACTAAAATCAAATTAAATATTTAAATAAAAAGCTTTAAAATCGTTTGCTGTAGAAGTATGACGTTGTTCAAGTAAATGAGCGAAATAATGCATTCGCAAAATATTTTCCTAAGAAAGTCGATTTTTTGACATGATTGTGATTTGGGACAACGGGGCCTCATGCACTTAAAAAAATACATTTCAAGCGCCTAAAATATGACATTAAAAATGTGAAATATGCACTTAAAACAATTAATTTCTTATTTTCAAAATGTTTCCCTTCTCACTATATTTGTCCTCAGAACCTTATTAACTGAATCATTACAAGGAATGAGAGAAAAAAAGCTGACTTTATTTTTATTTTTTTAATGCATTTTTATTTATAAAAGCGACTGCTAGTTTCCGCTTAATTGCTTCACTAAGAATATATCCTTAAAGCCATGATTCTGTTAAACCGAGATTTGTAAGGTCACACCCGGCACATCATGCTGATGACCATTCGGTGCACAAATCAAGTTCATTCGATGTTACCTATTATTAAAACTTTTTAAGATTAACATCCTTGGAAATGGCATTCTTTTTTGAATAATAAATTTTATATTTTTAAATTATAACAAAAAATGTGATTATCATGGTCACACCCGTTTTAAATGTAATAATTAACTTATAACTTATTTTAAGCGCTTTGACTCTAGATGGCGCTTTAAAGAGAAATGTGCAACGAATAGCACAAATTTATCGTTATCTAGTAAATGTCCGAAATGAAAAACACGCTAATTACTTTTTATTCAAACCTTTTTTTTTTTTTTGTACATGTTGATTATTCACTTTTAACTATTTTTAATAATTTGTAATTTGCCTACTCAGGCGGATGGATGGCTGGTATTTAAATTTTAAATTCTGCTTTCAATTAAGTCTTTGTTACGTTCTTATTTTGTAATTGGCATGATTTGTAGCTATTTGTTTGATTTATAAATATTTTATTTATTAGTTCAATATTATTTAAGTTTAATAGTTTTACTTGGGTATGTTATTTAAAAATTTTATTTTTATTGTACACAATTTCTATTAGTTACTGTTTAATCCCAGTTTTATTTTCTGTAAAACTATTTATACAACACTTTTTGAACACCCCTTAAAAATTCCTTGAGAACTTTGAGATTTTGCCACCAATTTAAAAGTTTAGTAACTTTTGTGGCTACTGAACTTTAGAATGGGCCCTTTCTTCTAAGAACTGACAGAAGAAAAAATTAAAATTTACATTAAGGAAATGTAAGAAATATGCAAACGAAACAATAATTAACTTTACACTACATTTTAAACTACACCCACTCTCTCACTCACACTCACTCGTACCCGTCTAAATATTTATTAAGTTTATATTGAAAAACGTTGTGTTCATAGTCATATTTTCTTCATACTTCCATAAGTCATTCATGCATTTAGACATTGATTTATTTTTCATATCATTTATTTGTTTATTTAAAGTCGTTGCGTTCTGGACCAATTTATTATACATAAGTTGTTCTCCATATACATATATATGTTGATTTTCTTCATACTCTTCTTATTCCAGTTGTTGGATATTCCTCATTGCTATTTATTTATTATTAAGCTAAAAATCTATATACCACATACCTAAGCGTCTGTCAAAAAAAAAGTTTATCTAATGTATTTGTGTGTTGCAAGTTACAGAGCGCAAAGTGTGGGCATTTAGAATACGAATATTAGTTTTACTTTCTTTACTTTTGCAAGCTTCGAGTCGAGTTTTACATATGTATGTGCATCAATTTTTGTTGCTCAACATTTGATTTTTAAAGAGAAAAAATATATATAGGTATATAAAGCGGCCTATCCATTATATGTACAATAATATTGCATATGTCGTTATACATATTATTGTCATTTTACCCTCTACTTCGCAATAAATGACACAATATTTTCAAAAAAAAAAATATTGCCCAATTTTCCTAACAGTGACAAAGTAAACAACATTGAACAATGTTGCCCCCACAATACACAATTGTCTTGATTGTACAATAAAAATCAAAAGTCTTTTGATATTTGCCAATATATTGTGCCACCTTCGAATACACATTGGCACACACATTATTGTACAATACGAAAAATTGCACAATTATATTGCAAGTGGTTGGGTCGCTTAAAATATACCCTTTGTATATTTTAATAAGTTTCAATTTTTTATTAACCAAAACAAATTCCTTGTGGTTAAATTTTTATGAACATTTTTGTGCTTACTTTTTCGTATCACTGTACTTCAAATAAATATATATATATATATATATATATATATATATGTAAATGTATACTCGTATGTATATTTCTTTTATGTACAAAACGTGTGCATTTATTTGTCCCTATTCTTTTGTTAATGTAAATTTTTATTTAACAATTTGTAATATGAGCGTATGTTTTCGCATCGCAGGATAATTTATGTTAATACGAAAACAAAATGAAAAAGAATTCAAAATGAAGTTGTTTTTATTGTTGCAGATTTTTTGTCAATTTTTGCAGATTTTTGGTAAAATTTTCTGGCAACTGTGTTCACTAGCCATGCTATAATATTGAAATATTGCCAGACATAAAATTTCGCGTGGATATCTCAGACTTGTATAACATGATGTGTTAACTTCGGACATATGTACATATGTATGTATGTATATAAGTTCATGCCTTTGGTATTCACAAGCAAATGAAAGCCAGATAAGGTAGACGTCTAGATAAGCTACGTCCAAGACATATACACACTGTGCGAACTTTTACAAAGGAGCTTTATACTTTCACACCGACAAGAACACAACAGCCAATCAGATCTCGGCGACAACAATGCTTGCTGATTACTTTGCAAAGATTAAGAACAAATTGCAATAACTTTCAAAGCTGTTTAACTCAAAAGCAAATGTCAGAGTATGTGTGTTTGGACGTAGCTGATCATGATAATCAGTATAATGTAACTCAGGCTGAAATTTCAGCGATAAGAAGGACGATTAACTCGTTAAAGCACTGTAGAATATGAAACCCAAGATACTCTAATTTTTATCAACACTAAGGCTGCGATCAAATCTGTATCGGGTGTTGGTTTTCGAATGCCTTAAGTATCTTAACGAGAAGGTGAGATATTCCAATCTAGAGCTTTTCTGGCTGCCTGAAAGCGGAAAAGTGGTCAGTGGCCAAAGCTGAGTTAATTGGTAGGACTCTTAATGAAGTGCTGCAATGATCAAATACAGGGGGAACTTTGCAGTGTCATAAAGACAATAGCCCAATTCACAATCTTGTGCAAATGGTCTTGCATCGTTGCATGTGCAAAATGGTATAGTATATTGATACTCACCACTTAACAATTCTTAGTGGTGAGTATCAATATACTATACCACTTTACACATGCATCGATGCAAGACCATTTGCACAAGATTGTGAATTGGGCTAATATATTTAAGCGAGATTGCTTGCGCCATCTTCAGATTAACTTTGACACTTTATGATCTTAGGTGGTCTACCACACTGTAGGGGATCAGCTACATGTACTGCTAGCTGTATTAACAGGGTATTGTTATAAAAATACACATGGCATATCGAGCCTTATTTTCGATTTTATCGTAAGCGACATGTTATGGAAAATAGACTTTTTTATTGAAATTAAAATTTTATGTACCAACCCATAGTTTAGAATTATCAAAATGCCAAAATTGTTGATAACTTTTAATATACGGTCTGTAAAATTTTATCGTAAGCGACATTTTACGAACAAAAACATATTTGAAAATTTTAAAAAAAACCTGAAAAATTTAATTTTTTTTTTCGCTTACAACGATTTCTATAAAAGTTATCGTGACGAGTTATCGTTACCACTGCCATGCCCTGCTCTAGCTGTGAAAAGTGAGTTCTTCGTATGCTTCCCGTCTCTGAAAAATCTTGCAAGAGTTTAGAATTGTGGCCAGTGTTGCCATATATGCTTGAGCAAAAACTGCCCATATCGAACAAAAAAACTGTTTTTCGAGAAGAAAAAAATGCCCAAAAGACGTCCAACAGTATTATATGTATCTCTTAAAAACTCTTCAATAGCACTTTTCTTGAGATAATGTTTCGTTATTGCTCGTGCCAAGATTTGTTGTAAAATTTTACCTTATGCTTAGACATTTTTTTAAATAATAATTACTGATGGTTTGAAATATATACATATTTATAGGGATTGAAAATTTTACTGAAAAGTAAAAAAAGCAAATCTAATAGTGTGTTCACACTGGCATGGTTTTAATAAAAGTTAAAAACTGTTAAAACCTGGTTTTATCATACAAATTGTTTTTTTTATTTTTAGTAAACTTAAAACCATTTTTGAATTGGTTTTAAGTTGATTTTATGAAATACAACCTTGTTTTCGCCTTGTTAAAATGACCGGAAGCAGTTGATAATATTTACAGCAACAATAATAAAAAAATTATAAAAATAAGAGTTTTTTTGGAAGGAAAACAATGAAAATATTTTCATTGACCTCTGGAAGTGAAAATAGACGATATGACTGACATCGATCCGCCGATAAAAAAGTTTTATTTTGTGTTGTATTTGTAGATTTTTAATATATAATAACTTGATTTCCAAGCACTTCTTCACTTTCTATTATTAGTTCCATAATTTTAAAATAGTTATTTACAAAAAATATGACATAGTTTCCATTTTAGAGCGCATTGTGAAATATCTGAGTTTTTCATACAAACAAAAGCAGTAGTTGTTATACAGTTTGTCAAATAAGTGTTATAAAAAGCAGAGAAAAATACAATAAGAAATACACGCATTTCTGCAAGATTTTTATTTTATTTTGAGCAGAGTTATTAGATAGTCTGTGAGTTAAAAACTGTAGTGCGATTCAGTAACTTTTATCGATCCGACAATCGTAATTTTTGTCTATACATTTTGTCGTTTGCAATACCGATTGTGTGATTATGTAACTTCTTTTTAACGATAGTACGCAGCTGATATTTTATGTTGATTTTTGTCAATAAAATTAACAGCACATAAATTATTGTCTCTTAAATAACACAGCTGACATTAACCTACAGCGAATATCGTTAAAAAAATTTGCGGAATAGCAAATTCGATAAATTTTCGTTATAATTATTTTAACAATATACGATTATCGTTAAAAAAAAGTTAGTGAATCACACTACTTAATTTAACAAACTTGCAATGTGAACGCAAAATCAGCTTTGTATGGTAAAAACTAAAACGTGAAATAAAAAAACTGATTTTTTTAAACCAAAAAAACTGGAAGACTGCTCAGAGCTCAAAAAACTACGAAATACAGATAAGTCTGCACATTTGGCAACGCTAATTGTGACATCAGAATCATAAACTCGTTTATTCTTAAGTCATATTGCTTTGATGCTGAGCATATTTTATAATGTAGGAGGTACACCCACCTATGTAGGACTCAAATAACCTGGTTGCTGCGGAAGTTATTAATTAATTTTAAAATGGATTTTAAGTAATATCTGTTTAATTTCATATTCAAATTTAATATTTGCCTAATATAAAGTAGCAACCCGGCAAATAACGATATGCACAAAATACATAAACATATTTATAAAACTAATTGGATTTTTAATTGTTTATCTTTCAGATATTTAATATTTGCAAATTTAATTGCATTAATTAGTCAAATTACGAGTACCTATAAATAAATAATTCCAGCCAATCAAATCTTTAATAAATAAATATACACACATAAAATCACACAATGGCCAGGAAATTTATACTTCTTTTAGAAAAGGAATTGTTTTGTTTTGCTATAAGATTAATAAATGCCTCAAAACATTTTTGCTTAAATAATTTTCTATCAAAAAATTTTCCTTCTTTAACTTATTGTAGATTTTTTATTTTTTGTAAATACAACAAAAATTCTGAATAATTTCTGTTTGCTCTTCTTAGTTGTTTATGGCACATTTAACACACGTATCAAATAAAAAAATATTTTCACGCACTAAATACGTTAAAAGCAATATGACAGCATACTTTTAGGGAGTTCGCGAGTGAATTGCTTAAATTTTCTAGGGCTTTTTACACAATAAAACTTCAAACAGCGAAAATTCCATTTCCTTTCACGCTTACTTGCAACTTATGTAATTACTTAGAGAAAATGAAGAAACTTATTTATAAAAGAAATTTAGGAATAAATAGCACATTTCTTTATGTCATTCAAATGCCTGATGGGTGGGTGTGGTGTAATACTAATTAAAGAAAAAACTGTGAAAAAAAAGTTTAAAATAAGAAAAAATATATCGGAATGTGTATCAGTTTTATATTATACGAGTGTATATAAAAAGCAAAGAACTTAACAAACGGACAAGTTATGAAGAAATCGTTAATAAAGAAGGCAACAAAAGCAAATTTTTCTATTAGTCCGAATAAAATTCACACAAAAAGAAAAAATATGGTTGAGGTAACCATAATCAAACAGCAACATACTATGATTGAATTATATGGTTGCAGTCAAATCATATTATTGTTAATAGAAAAAAAAACTTTACTAATACTATTATCTGAATTAATTATAATATTATCTGAGTTAATTATAATATTATCTGAGTTAATTATATTATAATCTTAGTATTGTAAATATAACAACACTATTGTTAGATGTGACTAAAATATAATTGAGACTCACCATACCATGTTCTAATATTATATTAATATTGTTAAATATGACCACAGTATTATTTAATATAATAATACTATTTTATTTTGTAATCATATATATATTGTAGAAACATCTGTGCGTTAAATTCGAAATAAAAATAAATTAATATTGTTGAAATAAATTGTATATATAGAAATGTATATTTACACCACATACAGCCATGTCTGTATAAAAAGATACACAAAAGCTTATATACTCTTATTAATCTACCCTTTTCTTTATACTTTATTTATTTATTCATTTATTTAACACTACCGATAGCTTACAAACGAAATACTGAACAGATGTTTCTGAAAAATATTGTTTTTTTTTAACTGAACATAGTATGGTTTTGGAAAACATTATATTGTTATTTACATCATATTATTTTTAAATAATAATACAAATTATGTTGTAGTCATAAATTTTTAACAAAACTATATTTTTAATCTCTAACCATATCACACTTTTATATGGATGTGATAATGTAATTATTAATTCCAACCATTACTCTGTTTATCGTAACGAAATAAATGTGTAAAATAACAATAAGTGGTTTTCGGCGACCACACATTTGTTTCAGAGAACATAATATTGTTTTCTCAACCATTCTACAACCATATCTTTTTTTTGCGTGCAAAGGACACATTTTTAATAAATTCTTGCAAAACAAATCCTAGTACTCGAACGTTATTATTATTTCAAGTAAAGCATTTGTCGAAGTATGATTTTTAGAAGATTTCTGCTATAAAATATAAGCGGAATTCGTTATAAATTTTTTTTAAGAAACCTCACACCAGGGGGCTCGGAGTTGATATATCTACAAAAATACATATTTCGGAATAACAAAGTTGAAAATTTTTTAAATAAATGTATTACTGAAAGGATTGTAAAAAGTTTCAAGATAAAATGTCTCCGAATTCATAGCTAATTTTATTTAAATATATTTTGGAATAACAAATTTAAAAATTCTTTAAAAAATCAATATACATTTACATTTGCATTACTCGCACTAAAAAGTTGTAAAGGTACAAATTTTCCGAATTCGTAGTTAAATTATCTTAAATTTATTTCGTAATAACTAAGTTTAAAATTCTTGAAATAATATGCTGAAATCGGACAGAAAACTTTAAAGATACAAATTCTCTGCATTCCGAATTAATATTGTCTTAGATACATTTCGGAATAGTGAAGTTGAAAATTCTTTAACTAATCAATATAGATTTACGCTTACGGAATTAATATCTCCGAATTCAGAATTAATAATTATTACCTTAGATATATTTCAGTTTAAAATTCTTTAAGTAAATGTATACTGAAGTCGAACTAAAAAGTGTAAAAATAAAATTTCTCCGAACTCAGAATTAATATGATCTTACACATATTTCGGAATAACAAAGTTGAAAACTCTAAGTAATCCATATACATAAATTTACATTTATATTTACATTACTCGGACTAAAAAGTTTAAAGACAAAATTTATTCAAATTCGGAATTAATATCATGTTATATATATTTCGGAATAACAAAGTTGAAAATTCTTTAAGTAAACGTATACTAAACTCGAAATTTCTCCAAATTCGGAGTTAATATTTTATTAAATATATTTCAGAATAAAAAAAGTTGAAAATTCTTCAAGTAAATGTAACTGAACTCGGAATAAAAAGTTTGAAATAAATTGTTTTCCGAATTCGGAGTTAATATTATCTTATACATATTTCGGGATAGCAAAGTTGCAAATTCTCTAAATAAATGTAAACTAAACTTGGAGTTAAAAGCTTGAAAATAAAAGTTCTCCGAATTCCGAATATGTATATGTCTTATATACATATATTTCGGAATAGCAAAGTTGAAAACTCTTTATGTAATCAGTATACATTTACATTACTCGGACTAAAAAGCTTAAAGATAAAATTTATCCGAATTCGGAACTATTTACAATTAATTATCTTATTATTTATCTTATATTTCGGTATAGCAAAGCTGAAACTTCTTCAAGTAAATATATACGAAACTCGAACTAAAAATTTTAATGAAGAAATTAAAAGTCTAAAATAACATTTTTTTTAATTCGGAGTTACTATTGTCTTACATATGTACATATATGTAGTATTTCAACATCGACTACTACGATTTTGTACTAGACTAAAGAACATTGTAACTAAATGTAAACTGATGGACAAAAAAGTTTAAAAATAAAATTTCTCCAAATTCAAAATTCCAAATATTGTCTTATATATATTTCGGAATAGCAAAGAGGAAAATTCTCTGAGTAAATGTAAACTGAGCTCGGACTAAAAATGTTAGAGATAAAGTTGCTTCAAATTCGAAGTAAACCTAATATTTTTGAAATTACTCCGAATTCGAAGTTAATATATTCTTTCGGAGTTTTTTAGAAAATAATTTAAATATTACTCAAACAAAATTATAATTACAAAATTAAAATACTTCAATGTAATTTCCAATGACTTGATGTTTTTGTGGTTATAATTAATAAAATACTTTTAAAGGAATTACTCCGAATTATTCATACCGAATTGTACTTTATCATTCAGTATATAAAATTGTTTTGTTGTTTGTGTCAAAATAACAATTTGAATTCAAATCAGGCAAAGCAGAGGTCGTCTCAAGTAGTTTTAATTTATAAAACTTTTAACTCTCGTATTAACTAATGCCGGTTCACATACAAACTAATACATGTAAATTGATTCACTAAAAGTTGAAACTAATATCCTCCGCTAGATGAATTTATTATTATGTACATGTCTTGAATACTGTCATTGTAAGTTCAAAAATTTTGTGCTAAAATCATAACCAAAGCTGCATTTTTGTTGCAATGTTCTAAGCAAAATAGATAAAAATTACCATTAAATGACTTTAATAACTTCAGCATCAGCATGATTATCATCATCATTGTCATCACTTACTGCCATTTCATAATGAAGAACTTTTTTGTGTCTTGTAGTTGTAACATACATTAAAGTTGCTTTTTTATACTTGTTTTCTCATTTTCTGTACAACTCTTGCACGTTTACTGCACAACGCATCATAAATACTTGGAATTGTTTTGTAATGAAAAATCTCTCTGTTGGGTTCTTGCTTCGGCGAAAGTCAATCCATTGATTTCTTTTTTTTTATTCTTTTGACTTCAAGAGACTTTTGTCTCTTCGCAATTTTTATGTTGTCATTGTTAATAATTTTGTATCAACTTCTTTTAGTTTTTAAATTCATTTGACTTCTTGTAAATCGTATACAAAATTGTTGCCAAGGAGTGGCGAGAGGATTTTATTATTACTCGGTTTTGCAAATGTAAAGAATTTAGGAAAGCATTTAAAAGTTTTAAGTGGTTATTGAATGGAATTACAGAGAAAGTTAAGTTCAAAAGGAAGGATTTGGTTGAGGGATAATTGAAAAGCTTATATAAGTAAATGGACAAAAAGAAATTAATAAAGGGGAATTTTTTTATAAAATTATGGCAAAAATTAAATACAACAAGGTAATTTGAAATATCAATAATTAAACAATATTATTTAAATTGAATGCATTGACTTGTGGTTTATTTGAATACTTAAGAATAAAGAAATTGAAAAAAAAACACGAAACGAATTAGAATACAAGTGATAACCAATTAACAAAAAATTATCTAAATAACATCGAAACACGCAGCCTTAAAAATAAAACTTAAACGTTTTAAGAACATGCAAACTTCATAAAAGCCATAAAACACATAAATATTTGCTGCATTGCACAATGGGATTTTGGAGTCAAAACACCTAGATATTTTACAACCAATGAATTTCAAAAATCGAATGATGCAGCTTCGCAGAGAAATGTTGGAATATGAAATCTGCGTTTAGATTTTTTTAGACAAATTTTATTTTGTTTTTGAAAAATTTAAGTAAAGTCGAAGCGAAAATGAAATGTATTTTCAGGCAAAAGGCTATTGAGGTCCATATATTTATGATTTTCTTGATTATAATGTTTCGACTATAATATTTGTGGAAAATATAGTGGACCATAACCATAGTCACAGAATAAAGTCGGTTCGACGCCTCTGCTGTCAATGAGACGTATTAAATTTTTGAAGCTGTGTTTAGTAGACATTTCATTGGTTATTTTACTTCTCCGATGATTCTGCTACACAATATCGTTGAAGGAGGGCGCTCTGATGTTTCATTAGCTGAAGCCGGTGACTTCAGTGACCAGTCTCTATGCCTTCATCAATTGAACTTTCCCACAACAACTGATACAAATTGAAACTAATTGTACATCAGACAAATGCGTGGTGTAATTATTTAATTAATATAGGAGATCGGGCTCGAACTAATGACATTCGGTTTTGTAGTCAACGTGCTAACTACTTCAGGCAACGCCACTCTCAAAAAAACAAAAGACTTTCTTTTTACACACTTTCTTTTTACAAAATAACTATATGTGTAACTATCTCACATATCGACGGCTCCATTCTAAAACATGCTTAGTCAAAAAAGCTAGTTTTGAGATAAACGCCTTTAAAGTTTATTGACGATATCTCGGGAATGTTATGAGATAGAAACCTGAGACTTTTTGTAATTATATAATAATTGCAATATAATTTTTCTAGCTTATTTGAACTTTATCATAGTTAAAAGTGCCTTAAAATACTTAAAACTTAGACTTGGCATCTTTCTGGTGGTCCTTTCTTACCTACAATGGTCATCTAAGTTCATATAGCATGTTTTAGTTTGAAGAAAAATTTAAATAAATTTTTTTACTACTTACTTTCAAACTAAATCGTGCTATGTATACTTAAAACAAGGGAGCTTTTTTAAACATGACAAATTATGCTAAGTGTATTTTTGCTCATAACTTTTGATAGAATAGTCCGATTACTATCAAAATTTAACTGAATCTAAGTTAATAAACGATGAATTCAGAAATGCTATTCCCAGTATAACATGTTATGTCTACTTAGCGTGTTTTGGAATGGGACCGTCGATATTTACTTTTAACTCAATCGAATTCAGTTTTAATTTGCATAGACTTATTGAGATTTCTACAAAAACAATTAAAAATTGCTTTCATCATTTACCATGATGACCAGAATTCGAATGATGCTAAAAACATTATTTGAATGAACTTGTTTGCCTCAATTCTATTTTTTTTTTTTTTATTTCAGGCAGCAAAAAACAATTTCTGCAACTTAAAATGTGTATCATACTTTTCTAACTAAATATGCTTTGCTTAGCAATTTAGGAGATTTTGGCTTAGCCACCGTAAATGGTCACAAATAGCATTTGCAGTTTATTTATTTCGTAATTGTTCTTGTTTTGTGTGTCAGCCTAAGTGTATGCTAAATAAAAGCAAAAACGTGCGCCTGAAATTATACTTCCAATTTTTTGTGTTTAACAAAAGCTATGAGATATAAAAATTGTATTAATTTTAAATTTTATTTAGTTGAAAAACGAAAAATAATGCAGTAGTAGAAATAATGAGATCAGAAGTAATAATTTTGCGTATAAATGCTCAGTTGCCAATTTGTTTATATTTTGCGTGCAAAAAGCTTTAGCGTTCAAAGTTTAAAGATTTAAAAAATTTCTGGGCTGGCGGCCCAAGTTTTTCCTTTATATTATGCATAAAAGATTATTAGTAAGTGTTAAATTTTTAAATTATGTCATGGGTTTTATTGGCGGTACAAAGTGATTTCAGCATTTAAATCTTTTTTTCTTATGGCACATAATGGGTGTTTTTTATTGAGGTATAGAACTTTAAGTTGGCATCACTTTTTTAACTGGCGGCCATTTTGTCAGCTGTCAAGTGATTAATATTTAGTTTGGTTTGCCATTTCATCATGAACAGGTTGACAAAAGAACAACGCTTGCAAATCATGCAAATTTATTTCGAAAATAATGGTTCAGTTCGCGAAGTTTACCGCAAGCTCCGTCCATTTTATGGTCGACATAATCGTCCATCAGAGCAATTAATTCGGTTAACCATGGATCGTTTTCGCACTACGTTTACTCTATGTGATAATACGCATCCGCAGAGACGTCGAACAGTGCGCACCGAAGAAACAATTGCCGCTGTAGAGCAAAGTGTTGAAGAGGACCCGAATGAATCGATTCGCCACCGTGCACAGCAATTGGAGCTTTGTCCATCAACTTTATGGAAGATTTTGCGCAAAGATCTTGGCTTGCGACCTTACAAGATCCAGCTTGTGCAAGAATTAAAGCCGCGAGACCATGCAATGCGTCGTGATTTTGGTGTATGGGCCGAAAATGAGATTGATCTCGATGCTGACTTTCATCGCAAAATTTTGTTCAGTTATGAGGCTCATTTTTGGTTGAATGGCTACGTCAACAAGCAAAATTGCCGCATTTTGAGTGAAGAGAATCCACATGAGACCCTTGAGACGCCATTACATCCACAAAAACTGACTGTTGGGTGTGCTCTATGGGCTGGTGGAGTCATTGGGCCATACTTCTTCCGAAATAATGCTGGAGAGTCAGTTACCGTTAATGGAGACCGGTATAGAGCCATGATAACCGACTATTTTGTTCCCGAATTGGATGGCATGAATGTGGATGAGTTGTGGTTCCAACAAGACGGCGCTACATGCCACACAGCGCACGTCACAATTGATTTATTGAAGGAAACATTCGATGAGCGCATAATTTCGCGGAATGGACCTGTCAATTGGCCACCAAGATCGTGTGATTTGACACCACTGGATTATTTTCTTTGGGGATATGTGAAGTCGCTCGTCTACGCCAACAAACCAGAAACGTTAGGGGACTTGGAAACCAACATTCGTGGCGTTATTGCCAACATACGGCCCCATATGCTCGAAAAAGTGGTTGAAAATTGGACCTGTAGAATTGGCTTTATTCGAGCCAGCCGCGTCGGCCACATGCCCGAAATCATATTTAAACATTAATGGCATAAAATTATCCTTCTAATAAAGCCAAATTGATGGACATTAAAACGATTTTCTTGTGTTTTATTTCAATTCGAAGTTCTATACCTCTAAAAAAACACCCATTACATAATGCCATCAGAATATATGTTTCTTGCTTGTATTATACATATTTTAATACCAGATAGAACGTCCTGTGGCTGAAGGCAAAAACTAGGCCAATCCCTTTGTACATACATACATCTTGGTTGTTAATTGCGCATATTGAATGTTGATTTGTCAGCAATCGTCGTAATTACCAGTACGCAAAGTAAAATCGTAGTGGTTTGCTTTGTACAAAGTAATTCATACAGGTACAAAATTTAAATTTATAACATATATGGCATGAAAAGCAAAGCATTAAAACCTTAGAGTCATAAATCTTTATTTGCATTAGAATTTATATTCTTATATACAGGAAACTAAATTATATACGGCATACTTTCAGGCTGTTTATCATATTTGTTTAAACACACACATTATGCTTATCCTATTATACATAAATAGTATTTAAAATCGAAAATCAGTAAAGCACATTAAATGATATTTATACTTGTAAATATGTATATGTGCCCAAATTGCTAAATGCCAAAACTAAAACTTTCTACTTATCTCTTTAATGCTTTTACAATAATAAAATATTCTTAGTTATTGAAATTTAATGAATTCTCTTTTCTCTTAAGCTGTTGATGATATTTTCCTGATTATATTTGTTAAATACAAATTTTAATGTTGTATTGATTTAAACCAGAAATTCTATTGAAACTCTTGTACATGATGGCAAATGCATAATCAATTACTACAATTGTAGTAATGCTGCAAAAGCAAATACTATCTCTATTTATAGATGTAAATGATTTGTGCTTATGATGAGTTTCTGGTATCGTGAATGTTAGTTGATGTTTATTTATATTTAGACATGAATCTAATTATTGATATTAGTTTGTCTGTCTATAATTACTTGTATCATGCAGACTGTCATTGTTATTGTTGTTGCAAAATTTCACTCCTTATAACACTTGATACTGCCTTTAATTAAAATGTATATAATTAAAAACAAATATAAGTGATTGATAAAAGCATGGAACAACACACTTACATATATAATTTATCATCCCTGAAGTATGCACTGATTATATTTAATTTAAGTTGGCAACTAAAGGATATAATTAATAAGTTGTGTTAATAACAGGATAAACAATTATTAAAAATTTACCCATCAGGCAAGAAAAATCTTTAACCACCGAACAAAGATCCTAATAATTCTAAAATATCAATTTCTTGCAACTGCGTTTCAAATTTAATTAATACTCAATTATTTCTATCAATTACTCACGCAGCCTGTAATTAATCATAAGGTCTAAATCGTATTTCGAAATGGTGGTGTCAAACTTTGCATGCTAATCCCTAGCTTCGACCAGTGTTGTCAAATCAAGTGAAAGCTGAGTATATAAAGCAGAAATCTACTTACATCAACTGACACCACACACAGTAGACCAAACACACATAAAGCTGATGATGAAGGAACAGCGACCTATGAAAACAGCTAGTTGTTCCGTTCTGCTAGTGCTTGTCAGAATATTTACAACTAACTTTGGTGTTATTTATTCATTAATATTTATCACATGTAATTTGACTTACAGAGCGATACGAACTTTAGCCTAATCAAATAAAGGTCGAACAAGAATAATTAAAACTAACTAAAAAATAAAATACATTTAGTTAAATGAAACATTTTTTAGGTCATACCTATAATGCTATTGAAATTTAGTGACAATAACAATGATAACTAAACGCACAAGTTAATAAATATGTATAGCGTTTTCTAATCTGATTGGCAGCGAATTCGAATAGCGTTATAAGTAACACATATATCGAGGTATAACCGCACAAAAAGCTTAAGTAACAAAAACAAAATTTTACAGGAGAAGGTTTTTTTAATTATCTTCGCTGTTATTTCAGTTAATTCATTGAATTTTAGTATTTAAGTGTTATTATGCTAAATACAAGTAACGCAACGAATTTTAAATAAATATTACTATCGTAAGGGTATTTTTTGTCCCTTAAGCTTTTTTTGCTGTCTCCCTGATAACCTCCTGTACATATTTTTGTGTTGGTTAAGCTAAAAAAAATTTTAAGAAAGAGTAAATATTAGTTTTTTTACCCAAACTTGTCTCCAAATTGCTAAATTATTGTCTTCTTGATAGGCTCCATGTAGTGAATCTTCTACGGACTTATTACTTTTCAAATTAAAGAGTTCGCTATTAAATTTGTTGTGTATAGTTTTACCGACGGAATGTATTTTCAAGCCCATATACTTTTGTGAAGAAATTTTTAATAAATTGCTACGTAGCGGAACTGAACTGGCGACTATCTCAGTTTTTCGCCAGGACCACGTTGCAGAGTTATCGAAATCAAGTTGGGAAACATAGCCTTTAAAGCAATGGTAATTCACTTCAATACAATCATATTTTTAGGATTAGGTGTAGAATTGAATAATGAGCTTTATCGTGATTCGCGTATTTTGACTTCGACTAAAAAAAGTTGGTTCTAGATTAATAATACTGTATTTATTAATTTTTTTTTTTTTTTTTTATTTTTGTTGGAAGAATTCTAATGATTTGTTCGTGAAGTTACATAGTATGTTGTATGTACGCAGATTTTTTATGCGAAAATATGTTTTCCTCTATCGTTTAAATTTGTGTGTAGTTGTTGAGATATACTCAATGGGTCACGAGCTTTAGGATAATTTCCAAATACATAACAAAGCTTATAATAAACTGGTATGTGATGTTTGATTCTTATATTATTAGATGATACATATTTGGTCCAAATGTAAGGAGGCTATATAGTATACAGATCTTACCTTATAAAATTATAAAAACGAATTATAATTATAAAGTGTTTATATCCAAAATAGGTTATTTTTTAGGTGAAAAATGCAATGCGCATGATCGATATGCACGCTATTAGTGCAATTTTTACACATATCGCACATATACTTCAATAGTGGCATAACTCAAAAAAACCAGTTTTGCAGAAAACGCGTTTTAAGTTTTCAATTCGCATACAACTCAATGGAGAAACGAAAAAAAAATTCTTCTCTTAGGAGGTGATGGTACAAGCTATTTATATGAAATCTTTACACAAGATAAAATTATTAACATTATTTATTAGCATTATTAACTCAAAAAACTCATTTTTTGAGTTATGCCACTATTGAAGTAAATGTGCGATATGTGATTTTTATGGCCGGTCTATCAGAAACTGCCGGTGGAGCGAATAAAATAAATGCTTTCCGCAATTGGTATGGTCTGATAATCTGCATTCAAGTTTTTTGTATGTGGGTGAATAAATTTCTATCAGAAAAGGCTGATCTAGTTAATTATTTTAAAAATAGATCATGTATATAATATTGTGTGTATGCATATACTTCATACGAAGTCGATGGAGGGTATATTATATACGGCTAATCCGAATATTATATCATACTTGGTTTATTTTCAAAAGGAAACTTTAGGTTAAGTAACAAGTTGCTGTTACAAAAACTGTCAACAAAAAATAATTTGTACTTAAACTTAAATTGTTTTTAGTTAATTTTAATTATTATTCGAACTCCATTTGTTTCTATATTTGTGATTTGAACGGGCTAATACCCTTTTCACACTCACTCACATCTTTGAAAATTGAAAAAACCTGTTCACATTACAACATCTTTCATCTTTCATCTGTCATTTATTATAATACTATTTTTACGAATGTGGGCTACTAAAAATTAAATAATAAAATGCAATTTAAAAATTCAGTAGAAATTGATTTAATTGCTGGCTCCTGAGGAGCAGAAACTAATAATGCTACAATGTGCAGAATTAGTTGAAATTATGCCAGCGGACAATGATAATGAAAAAATATTACAAACTTTATCCGCAAAGTTTTCGCATAGACATTTGCAACTACTTTTATGTAATTTATTTCGATTTGGAAAATATATAACAGATTTTATTATATGCATACATATACATACATATGTATGTATATAATAAAATCTTAGAGTAATTACGGATCTTTTTTTGGGAAGGATATTCCAAAATGTAGCCTTGAATGTATGTAAATATGTCCATGCATATGGAAATATACATACAAACATACATGCATATGTATATATTTTTATAGTATGTATGCATGCATGTATATAGTTGCATACATTTTTTCTAGTGATGACACTAAAATAATCGAAAGATGTTGAACGGAACAAAGTGAGATAGGAACATCTTTTAAAGATGTTGAAAGATGTTGAACATTCAGCCCTGTTTAATTCTTATGGGAAAATGTTATCATCTTGCCAAATTGATGAAAGATGAAAGATGTGAGTAAGTGTGAAAAGGCTATAAGGTGCGTATTGCTTTTTAAGCCAAATTACATGTGATAATTATTAATGAACAAATAACAACAAAGTCTGTTGTAAATATTCTGACTAACAACACATAGTTGAACGGAACAGCCAGCCGTTTTCGAAGGCCACTAAACCTTCATCATCAGCGTTCTTTTGTGTTTGGTCCACTGTGTGTGGTGTCAGTAGATGTAGATTTCTGCTTTATATACTTAGCATTATTGCAAATGGAATGTGTGAATTGTTTTGATTCATCTTATTTCAATTTGCTGAAAGCTTTTTTGTAATGAAAGCTCAATTTTACCATCTCTATATTTACAACAGTCTTACCATTGTCGTTTGTTCTGTACTAATTATGCACATGTTAGTTAATTTGCTTATTTTTGTTCTACTTAAGACAAACTTTTTTGGTTTGTTACTATTAAGTATATTTTTTATTTTTTTTTTTTTGCTATAAAATTGAAACGGTATATCCTATCGTTATAAAATTTTGACGGATAATGCCAATGATAACAACTAAATGATTTTTATAAAAAAAACGCATTTCGAAAATCTTGTTGGTTAAGCTTCTTTGGCGGTAATGGCTCGATATATAAAAATGTTTTATTTAACTTAATCTTAATTAGTTTTAACTTTTTCGTATTTATTTTTGAAGTTGGTTCAACTTGCTTTTAAGTTTTATTTTATTAAAAAGTATGCCTCACATAATTTTATTAATAAAATAAAGCAATTTTCGTTTATTATGCATATTAATACTAGTTTTTGGTACTGAAGTATATCTATCTGTATTGTTGTTAAGAGTTACAGCACTTGTAAGTCCTTGTACACTTATAAATTGTAGTTTTTTCTTTATTGTCATTTCTTTGAATGATAAATATAAGCTTGTTAAAAGACTAAGGACATCTGCTCATTCAGCATAAATAATATTAGTTTTTTATTTCTTTTTCATTAAAAACTATAATACAAACAAGTCCTCCAAAAAATAAAAGCAAGTTGAAAAGTTTTTCTTCTGCAAGAAAAATAAATATAAATACTTCCTCTCTCGAAAAAAAAGTTCCATCAAAAAAACTACAATATGTACGAGTATAAACTATCCAGAAAATCTTGTCATATACAACATACATACTCGTAAATGATAATAAAAGATGACAAGTTTGCTTTCCATTTCCGTCCTTATTTTAACTTTAGTTTTTGGTACTTTTCGAATACAATATAATTTCTGATATCAAAAGAATAAATCGTTTGTTTTTCTTGCAAGCAATAAAGAATTTATTGGGCAATATTTTTTTTTACTCTTCTCCACTCGTATTCAATTCAGAGCCATACCGAAAAAGTATTTGATAGAAAAAGTACAATTTATTTATGTTTATTTGCTGGCAAAATAGTTTAAACTTTTTGGCAGAGCTTAATGAAAAATTATGACGATGATTTATGTGGCACATTAGGATAGACAAAGAAATTGAATGCATATGGCAGCAATGGGCAAAAGTTTAGCACTGATTTTGCCACAAAATAAAGCATCATTCATTGCATTATAATATTTAAATAAATTTAAAAGTGTAAAATATCCCAGTTTCCATTCATTAATTAGTTTAACAAAATATAGCTTTAAGTATTTTTTTTTTATTATTTACAAGTATGTTTTTACCTTCTGTTTCAAAATAATCCCTAACATAAAATAAAATCAAATAACCTCTGATTAAACTTAATACAAAAATTAATATTCAAACAAAAACTAAAAGTATTTACAAACTGCAGCACACGCTCTTTTTCTCATCATTTATTTTTGTTTGTGGTTTCTTTTTAATTTTCTTAAAATAATCCAAACATCATCATCACTCATACTTATTTTTGTTTTCTTGTTTATTTTCTTCTTATTATTTATTATTCAACTTCATATTTATTGTTTTCTGTTATTGTAATGAATCATAAAATTTATTTAAGAAAGAAAAAATATTAAAAATAAAAGTAAAATTAACCATAATATTTTTTCTTACTCTTCCAATTTCTCACCTTCTCTCATCGCACTCGGCCATTTGCATTATTATTATTATAATTTTTTGCTGTGTGATGGTGTTATGTTCGCTTAAAAAATGGAATAAATCAGCTGGTGGTATTAATACGCAAGGAGGCACAAATATTCACGATTTGGATACAAACAGCATCAACAGTTTGCCACCAGAGACTAAAATAATCGAACAGACCACAGGCAACGAAGTTTTAATCATGAATGCCAACGATGATGATAGAACGGCGAGCTTCTTTGCTCAACCAGGCATTTTAGCGGGTAAGTAAAAAAATTATTTATTTTAATTTTTTGTAATTATTAACATTGCAATATAAACTGCCTGTCCCACTATGTCACCCACAAACGTTCGATCGACAACTTGTATTGCAAACAACAATAACATTAGAAAATTTTTTGTTGTTTTCAAAATAAGTGTTCGATCCAACTATTTCTGGTGACATCGTGGGACAGGCCGTAAGCGTCATTACTATAACTTCATGTTAGTTAAAGTTAAGGTTTAATCGGACTGATGAATACTTTTTCAGTAATAAAACCTCATTTTAAGCTAAAAGTGAGCGATAAGTTAAAGGCAAATTTTAAGTAAATAATTTGTATTAGTATTTGTGATTTGAACGGGCTAAAGTTCGTATCGCTTTTTAAGCCAAATTACATGTGATAATTATTAATGAACAAATAACACCAAAGTCTGTTGTAAATATTCTGACTAACAACACATAGTTGAACGGAACAGCCAGCCGTTTTCGAAGGCCACTAAACCTTCATCATCAGCGTTCTTTTGTGTTTGGTCCACTGTGTGTGGTGTCAGTTGATGTAGATTTCTGCTTTATATACTTAGCATTTTATTGCAAATGGAATATGTGAATTGTTTTGATTCATCGTATTTCAAATCACAAATATAGAAACAAATGGAGTTCGAATAATAATTAAAATTAACTAAAAATTAATAGCCATGGCCTGTGGCAAAAATTAAATAAAAAAATATACTTAATAGTAACAAACCAAAAAAGTTTGTCTTAAGTAGAACAAAAATTAGCAAATTAAGTAACATGTGTATAATTAGTAAAAAGAACAAAACGACAATGGTAAGACTGTTGTAAATATAGTGATGGTAAAATTGAGCTTACAATACAAAAAAGCTTTCTGCAAATTGAAATACGATGAATCAAAACAATTCACATATTCCATTTGCAATAAAATGCTAAGTATATAAAGCAGAAATCTACATCAACTGACACCACACACAGTGGACCAAACACAAAAGAACGCTGATGATGAAGGTTTAGTGGCCTTCGAAAACGGCTGGCTGTTCCGTTCAACTATGTGTTGTTAGTCAGAATATTTACAACAGACCTTGGTGTTATTTGTTCATTAATAATTATCACATGTAGTTTGGCTTAAAAAGCGATACGAACTTTAGCCCGTTCAAATCACAAATATAGAAACAAATGGAGTTCGAATAATAATTAAAATTAACTAATAATTTGTATTAGGTTTGTTCATTTACTAAAAATTGTTACGAATTTATAACAATTGTCTTCATTAACTCAAAAAGTTCGCAAGGAGAGAGCGTCAAGAGTGAGAAAAAATTGAGTGAATAAAAAATTCTTACAAATTATCACTAGTGAAATTTTTACTTACAAGAATTATCCAGACAGCTGTTTTGCGTTTTGTTTTTAAATAAATTATTTGAAAAATATCTGAAAAAGGAAAACTGAAAAATTTGCACTTCTTTATTTAAAAAATATATGTATACGTATGAAAAAAGAAAGCATATCGAGAGCCTGTATTCAAAATACGTCAACTCAAATTTGGTCAAAATAAGTTTCCCTATGCAATATTCATCTGTAGTATAAGTTCTATTTATATCAATTTTTTTTATTCTGCTATCTCAAAGTATAATTTTTTTTTTTTTTTTTTTGGTGAAAATGCTAACTCGCATGTAAATTTACAATATTTTTAAAAAATTAGTAATTTATTATAAATCTACCTCATATCTAATTGCATTTGGCATGCTGAACACGAATCTGGTAAGGATTTTGATATCCTATGGCTAGTTTTTGAGATATGGTCACTTTTAATATATTAGTACAGAGGGGCTCCGATAAAGAAAATTTGTAATGTATGTATAACTTTTAAACTGTTAATCGAATTGAAACATTATGTATGGACCGATTATAGTCAATAATGTATAATGTATGTATAACTTTTAAACTGTTAATCGAATTGAAACATTATGTATGGACCGATTATAGTCAATAACATAAGCTTTCGAAATTGATTGATTTGGAGTGACCCTGTTACACTAGAGATTGAGTTAGAGAGTGCTAAAGCTGAACACCTCGAGATGGAAGAAGCTTTCAATCAGGCTTAAGTTGTTTTTTTATGGTATTTTAAGTTTTTTTCTTGTAGCTTTTCAATTCTTATATCTAGTATTGAGTAGATTATTTCACAAATTGATTAAAAAATAAATATATTCAAAAAAATCATATTTTTCCGACAAAATATGCTAACTCTAAAAAAATATTTGTTTTTTTATCGACTAAAATATGCTATCTCATAAAAATACGCCAACCAGTGCAAAATAAAAAATTTTGTGCAGACCTATAAATTAGTAATCATATTTAAACCATATTATGTAAGTCTAGAATTAATTAGTTTTTTCGCTCAACTGAAAAGTTAGCTTTTTTAAGTTGACGTATTTTGAATACAGCATCTCGATATTTTCTTAATTTATTGTTTTTCCTTCATTAGGCGACATAAATTAAATTTTATTGTCAAAGAATTTTGTTTATTTCTCATATCTGATCAGAGATGGAAAGCCACATTTTTGTATTTGTTAATGGAATAAAATTAAAAAATTATGAAAAATGCTTAAAAATATTTTAAATAATACATAAAAATGTATAAAGTATTTCATATTAAATGCTAATTTAAAAAAAGTTCAATTTATGAGTAAAACATTACCAAACAAAATACATCAAAAAAGTACAATTGACTTATTCCATATAAAACCAACCAAAAAATTTAGATTTTGGGACCGACCCGCTCCAAATCGAACCAAACTCGATATGGTAGTTAATTTTTGTACAACTAACATTTCACCAAAAAAATTTTAATAATATTGCCAGTAGTTCCCAAATTATGATGCATACAATGTACGAAAAAATACAAAATTTTCTTAAAACTGCCTTCATATAAATTGTTATAACTTTTTTAATTACTAGGCTAGCCGAATGATGTATGCCTTGTTTCAAAGGTATTATACTAGTGCTTTAACGACCATAAAAATAAAAAAGGTACTCTTGCAGGTTTCTGAGATATAAATAAAACTTTCAGCAAAGAAAGAAAAATAAATAAATTTTGTGTATATTGAAAATATATTTTTATTAAAAAAAAACTGATTTAGCAGGCTGATCTTGTAATTCATTTGGCTTTATTAGGCCTAATAAATCAGTCAAAGTTTAAACGCTGGTTTAATTAAACTAAAACCAAATTTATTTGTAGTTTAAACTAAACAGGAGTAAATCAGTGAACCATGCTTTATGTGTAGTTAAAAAAATAATATTGTGGCAGCACTAGCATAAATGTCAAAAAACTGCTGTTTTGCAGCAGGCTATCAATTCTTTGTACAATCAAAAAGACAAAAAAGTTAAGAAAATTTCAATTATATTTCGCCAAATTGTACCAAAAAAGGAATTATGTTTATGATTGGCGAAGTAGAATAGTATAAAAGAATACTAGAGTGTAAGAAAACAGGTCCTTAGGGCTAATAAATCAGTGCAAGTTAATCTCTATTTTTGGCTTAAAATGTGTTTAAACTAGTAAACCTTTAAATCAATACAGTATTTAAACCATCTGTAAACGCATAAAATTGGGCGTTTAAACTACCAATACAGGCCATATGGTTTTGTTACTTACAGACCATATGTTTGGCATTGAAAGAGCTTTCAACTTTTTTCCAATCCTCCTATTTTTCTGCAGATCTTGTTCGACCTATTTTCTTACACTCTAGTGTTATTTTATACTATTCTACTTCGCCAACCATACACATAACTCCTTTCTTGGTACAATTTGGCGACATATAATTGAAATTTACTTAACTTTTTTGTCTTTTTGATTGGGCAACGAATTGATAGCCTGCTGCAAAACAGCTGTTTTTTGACATTTGTTCTAGTGCTGCCACAATATTATTTTTTTAACTACACATAAAGTATGGTTCACTGATTTACTCCTGTTTAGTTTAAACTACAAATAAATTTGAGTTTAGTTTAACTAAACCAGTGTTTAAACTTTGACTGATTTATTAGGCCTTAGTGTAAACAGATTTCGGTATTGGCTAATGTTTTAAGATAAAATACGTAGAAAAAATGTCATCAATTGTTAACTGCTGCAATCCATTTAAAAAGTTGGGTCATACGAATTTCAATAAAAATCTTAGAAAACTACTGCCCTGGATGTTGGAGTTTATAGATGATAAAACTATTTCGACTTATTATCGAATTTGTACTTCCTGCAGGATTTACCTATCACAACTTAAAAAATCTGAAGAAGTACATACTTATGACAATTAGGACACAAAGATTTTACAATATTGTGTTTGATAATTTGTTTTTTGATTTTCGTGTTAATTTGTTTTTTTATTAAGCATTTTGTTCAACAACAAAATATAATATATATATATATATATATGTACACACATTAAAATATTTTTTTTTTTTCAATATATACAAAATTTATTTATTTTTCTTTCTCTCCTGGAAGTTTTATTTATATCTCAGAAACCTGCAAGTGTACCATATGGGTATTTGGTGATGACATAGTGAAGGGTGTAAACAATAATATATATTTTTTTAAAAATTGTAAAAGTACCATTTTTTTTAGTTACAGCATCATGAATCGTGGATTGCAAAAAAACAACATCTATAATTGTGATAACCTTTTTTGTTTTTATGGCCGTATAAGCACTATTATAATACCTTTGAAACAAGGCATAAATCATTCGGCTAGCCTAATAATTAAAAAAGTTATAACAATTTATATGAAGGCAGTTTTAAGAAAATTTTGTATTTTTTCGTACATTGTATGCATCATAATTTGGGAACCACTGGCAATATTATTAAAAAATTTTTGGTGAAATGTTAGTTGTACAAAACATAACTACCATATCGAGTTTGGTTCGATTCAGAAGGGGTCGGGCGCAATCAATCGTTGGTTTTATATGGAATAAGTCAATTGTATCATGATTTCTATCCATGGTTCTGATATCAATAAAACTTTCTTGCAAGCTTTTACAAGTAAGTCCTCGTCCAGACATGCAATTATTGTTGCTGCAATTTCTTAAAATTCTGCTTTGAAATTGCATTAGTGTCCACATTGTGAAATTTTAATTTTGGAACTATGCATTAAAAAAATTCTATTACATCACAAATTTCCCTGAAAAATTAACAATTCTATTTTATTTTTGTTATATTTTTTGTTTTTCATACAACTGAAGAAATAAAATTATAAAAAACGTCAAATACAACTAACAACTTGAAATTAATAAGTACGAATTTCAAATCAAAAAAGAATTGCCGAGCACATGAAACTGTGTACCCCTTCCCAATCTTCTCACCTCTCTCACCAACAAAGTCAAGATTTGCTGCAGCAAAATTGCAAGTCTGGACAGGTACTAAGGCGTTCATTTACTTTTCCGAATCTGCGAGAGTAATTTTGTAAATTTCTGCTTCACTCTCTCGTTGCTAGTTTCTGCTGGGAAAGTGTGAACAGGCCTATTATAAATTTCATCGTGTGGTTTAGTCATTTGAAGTTGCCATATTTTCATAAGTTGCCATACTTTCTACTTTATAAATTACTGTCAAATTAAAGTTTACTTTTTTGAACAAAATATGACATAAAACCAATAAAATATAACACAAAACACAATAATAATAAAAAAATTAAAAAAAAAATGTGCTTGTAATTAAGCAAATAAATAAACCAAGTCGTTGCCTTTAAGTACTTGTAACAATGAAAAGTAGTCGGAATCCGCAGCAATGTTGCCACAATACACAAATTTTATTACTTATTTTATCGGATAGTTGTAAAAGTGGAAAATTTTTAAAGTTCACTTTAAATTTTAGTTTTGATAAACTTATAATTAACTATCCGGAACTTTATCGTTAAGTAGTATTTTTAAGTCAATTTTCTTAAGAATTAAATGCAGATAGATGTATTGACGTCTAACGAATATTCAAATTACAAGCGGCGAAAATAGTCACCTGAATAGTTCCCCTTATTTAGCCCCTTCCAAGGCGAATCTACATCAAGTGGTCTCAGCTACTCAGATGACTATTTTCTGCGCTTGTAATTTGAATATTCGCTAGATGTGAACACATATTTTCCATTAAATTTTTTTATATCAAAAGTATAAATTTTTCAAAGCGAATTGAGCTGAGCATACCTTATATGAATTTGATTTGGAGCAAGGCAAAATAATATAAGGTATACTCGGCTCAATTCGCTTTAAGAAATTTATACTTTGCTCTAAAGCAAGGCGAATCCATAATTGCTGGTAGCAACCAGGGATGGCAAAGTTGGTACAATTGTACCTTTTTTGGTACTATTCAAACTCGGAAAGTACAATAGCACATAAATAACAAATTAAGTACATTTAAGTAATCTCCCCAGTTTCACTTTTGAACCATGCAACTCATAGTATTCTCACTTGAAAACAGTCCTGTGAAAGCAAAACGCAGCGAAAAAATCAAAAAATTTAAACTTGTCCTTTTCCAAATCATTTTTTTCTAAATTGGGATGCTAGAGCGAATGCTATGGACTTGTATATTTTAAATTTCAACTTAAACAGGTGTAACCATATGCTTTAACATCTCAACTTACAAGCAAATTTGTGAAAACGATTCGGTAGTCAGAACAAAGTTGATTATTTCAATAAAAACAAATAAAAATACGTAATTTGAACTAAAAAAAATCTTTTAATAGAATAAAGGTCAAAAAAGTACAATTTTTGAAAGTTGTTGGTACAATTTTAAAATTCTTAATGCCTTCCCTGGTAGCAAGCGATCAGAGAGTCTTCTCTGTATACAGAATTATAATTCTAAACGAAAGACAATGCTTTCGAATTTGTATGCTTATAACATGTGAGCTCGAAAACATTTTCATTCGTTTCGAGTTATAGAGTAGACCCCCAAGTGACAGGTTGGATGTCAACACATATCTGTTGGCATTAAAAATAAAAATTTCTTAAAGCAAATTGAGCCGAGTATACCTTATATCAATTTGCTACATTTTGTGAAATGTCTTCCTTAAAAATTTTACACTTGGGAAATTGGCCAGAAAGTCACATATTTCATATATGTATATTCGATATCGCGTTTGGTTTAATTTAAATGAGTTTTTGACGAAAAAAAGTCCGCTCTTTGGTCAACTCGGCTGCCTGGCTTTTAATTTCCTTAGTGTAAAAGGGAGTTAAACTAAATAATGTAATAAATTCGATTTTTTTTTAATTCCATATATTATTTTCTATTCCTTTTAGCTGTTATTGGCGGCGCTGTTGTCGGCCTTTTGTGCGCCATTCTGGTTGTCATGTTTATTGTTTATCGCATGAGAAAAAAGGATGAAGGCTCCTATGCTCTCGATGAACCCAAGCGATCACCTGCCATGAATTCCTATGCGAAAAATGCAACAAATCGAGAATTTTATGCCTGAGATAATGCGGAACGGCGTTATTAAACAAATTTCATAAATGGAAATAATAAACCAACAAAAGAAATATACAAATTAAACAAAAAACAATATGACAAAAATTATTAAGCAAAAAACATCAGCAGCAAAAAAACCACAAGTAAACAAAATAATTTATAAATAAAGGACAAAGCAACAACATCACTCTCTCACTCTCTTTACAAAGAAAAACAATAAAGTTTAAAAAAACATACAAATCCTTTTTTATAAAGAATTAAATTTCCAAAAAAAAAAAAAAAAAATTAAATAATAGAAAAAAAGTCAAACCAACAACATGAACATGAAGTAAAACTTTTTTTCAAATTAGAAATCGAATTTTAATTTCGATTTATTCGTAAGCGACAAAAATTAAAGTTTTCAGGAGAAGGTTTGCTATAATATTTAAATATGTTTTGTATACGTAAATTGTCGCTTGCGATAAAACATTGCAGCCTGTGTGTCCTAGTTTACACTATGCAAGTCTTATTGCTAAGCTGATTAGTTTGAGGGAGAAAGAAATGAGGGGAACAGAAACGTTTCTCTTCCCCTCGCTCTCCTAACAAACTAATCAGCTTAGCAATAAGACTTGCATAGTGTAAACTAGGACTATAGCAATTTGTATCAACGATTTTGGCATTTTGCTAGTTTTAATTTCAATAAATGTCGCTTACGATTAAATCGAAAATAGGGCTCGATATATTTTTTCTATTATTATGTACATACATACATAGATTCATACATACATAAATGTTGAATAAATCTATTTTGCAAATAATTAACACATTTAATAAAATGGAAAATTTAAATCTCTTAGATTTAAGTGGAAATTGTAATACAACTTAATGTATTAATTATGTGTAAAAATTAAAAAAACTTATTAAAATTTTTAATTTTTCATACATACATACTATTTATTTCAAATGAGAATTTCAAAAACATTCCAATTTTTCTGCAGTATTTCAGTATGTATTTGATAAATTAACTTGGACAATATTCATAACAATGAACATGTTAGCACGCCTAAGCAATGTAGCAGTTGACTTCAACCATAATTTAAGTCTATTGCTAAACGTGCTGAAGGAACAACTACAATAATTGCAGCAAAAAATGTGTCACTATTTATCACCACCCCTCCCGCAATTTTGCAAGAAATGAATATAGTACCAGCTTGCTGGTATATTGTGTGGTTCGAGGATGAATGCTCAATCGCTTGATTGTGCGTGCATGCTGTTGTAGTGTATGGGCTGCTTAAGCGATATTAGTCCCGGTTCACACGTTTCAACTTTTTTTGCTCAACTCGTAATTCAGATGTAAGAAAGACAGAGATGAAAATTCAAATATCTATTTTTTTCTTACAGCTGAATTACGAGTTGAGCAGTAAAAGTTGAAGTGTGTGAACCGGGATTTAGCAATATCAGATATCAGAATATCAGTACAGTAGAACAGCAGAATCCATATAGTTTAATGCGGTTTCCTAAATATTTGAAACAATAAAGCAAAGAACGTTTTTGTCGTCGCCTTAAACGAAAAATTGTGTAGCAATATTTTTTTTTAATTTCTCAAGGATAATAATGTGTCTCATTATCCTAAATAAATAATAAAAAAAAATAAAAACTTTCAAGTGATACTAATATTACTATTTTTCGTTTATAACGCTTTAGCTTTATTTAAAAAATTATTTATTTAGTCACAACAAAGTTTTGATGTAATACACATAAATAAGACAAAACTTCGACTATTATTTTTTTACAATCACATAGTTTTGCATTTAATCATTAAACGCATAGACCACAACAAGCTACCGAACACAATAGAATACGCCACACATTTATATGAAAACGATTATTTTGCGCCACCACAACTATATGCATTAAACACATTCACCACAGCAGGCTACAGACTACAAAATGTCCATGATAGAATACACATGTTTATATGAGAATGATTCTTTTGAAGACAGCAAGGCAACAAGGCGGCAGGTTGTTGTCTATGCTGATTTTGTCATTGCAGTCCAATTAAACTAATTTCTATTTCTTTGGCTACAATGAGAGAATTCAGTGTTGCCAGTATAATACAAAATGTTGAATGAACAATATCGTACAATTATTTCATATTATTTACAAGAAACAATATCCAAAAATTAATGCAAATAATAAATTGATTAATTTTTATACTTTTACATCATATAAGTGCATTTCGAAAGATTAATTTAATTTTTATAAATGCGAAATATCTGAAGGTGACAATAATGAACTATGTATTAATACTTAAATATGAGGTGCAGATGGCGCTGCTGCCGTCTTCAAAATATTTAAGTAGCCGGCTACGAGGCGACAAATGCTGCTAGCGCCATTTGAAGTCGTGTGTTCGTGTAGCCTGCTGTAGTAAATGTGTTTAATGCAATACGGCTGCATGACTACGCGACCACTTTTGTCGCTCTCACCAACTTATGCATTAAACACATTCACCACAGCAAGCTACCGACTACCAAATGTCAAGGATAGAATACACATGTTTATATGAAAATGATTCTTTTGAAGACAGCAAGGCAACAAGGCGACAGGTTGTTGTCTATGCTGATTTTGTCGTTGTAGTCCAATTAAAATAATATCTATTTCTTTGGCTACAATGAGAAAATTCACTGTTGCCAGTATAATACAAAATGTTGAATGAATGATTTTGTGCAATTATTTCATATTATTTAACAGAACCAATATCCAAAAATTTATGTAAGGAATAAATTGATTCGTTTCTGTATTTTTACGTGAAATAAGTACATTTCAAAAGAGTAATTAATTTTTATAAATGCAAAATATATGAAAGTGGAAATACTGAACTATGTATTTGTACTTGAATATCACGTGCAGATGATGCTGCTGTCGTCTCCAAAATAATTAACTAGCCGGCTATGAGGCGACAAATGCTGCTAGCGGCATTTGAAGTCGTGTATTTTTGTAGCCTGATGTGGTGAATGTGTTTAATGCATTTGGCTCATTTCTATTTTTGTAAGCGAAAATAAGCAAATTTAATGCTGCTAATGTGAAATGAATGAATAATAGTTTGAAATTATTGATTATTATTTAACAATAACAATAATTAAAAATTTTAAAAAACCCCGACTTTTTTTAGAAAAGATGTTATATCTTCTAAACGGATGGACCGATTTTCTTCAAACATAGCTAAGAACCCTCTTGATCAAGTCATCTTTCAAACAGAAAAAACTAAATGAAGATCGGTCCAGCCGTTTGGCCTGTACGTGGACACGGACAGACACACAGACACACAGATACACAGACACACAGACACACACTACAAACTTATAACACCCCTTTTTTAGTCGGGGGTTAAAAAGAATATCTTCAAAAACATACAAAGAAAT
Organism: Tachina grossa; assembly: GCA_949987645.1. Classification (NCBI taxonomy): domain Eukaryota; kingdom Metazoa; phylum Arthropoda; class Insecta; order Diptera; family Tachinidae; genus Tachina; species Tachina grossa. The sequence continues at coordinate 38,610,143 of OX465278.1, read as the reverse complement.
AAATTAACTCGTTTATATGTACATTTTTAATTTTGTTTTTTATGAAATATTTGAAAAGGGCAAATCCGGAATTTCGTTAACTGAAATGCAAATTTTCAGTAACCGAAGTAAATTTCTTTATTTTAATTTTTAACTTCGCGGATTGTTATATATCAATAATTAATTAAAAATTAAATTTTGAACTTTTTGTTAGTTACGTGGCACTGCATTTCAGCTGGCGTTATATGAATATTTATATGGACCCTCTAGTCAGCCTATAACCGTATGTCTCTATGTCAATACTCTTTCTCCAGCGACAATTGCACTAGTTAAAATGTCGACAACTTTCCTTTTATGCAAGAGTAGAGATACGTTAGAGACAACAGTTGTAGTGTATTTCTATTGATATTGTCAATGAACGCGTCAATAGTTTGTTTTTCTTTTTTATTATGCTATGCAATAATATTAAATAAATAAATATAGACGAGCGTCACTAAATATCTCAATATCCTCATAAAAAAACTACCTTCTCAATAGTACTAAAGTCTACTGGTAGATTTTCAATGACACAACCCTATGCTATATATCATTAGGCGATTACATTGGCTGGGGTACACATAGTCAGTAGCACTATTGACAATGTCACTAGAAAATCAATATAATTTTACTATTGACAACTAGCGAAGAAAAATCGATATTGTAGACTAGAGCTCCAAAAATTTACTAGTGGATCTTTGGTGTCAATGTCTCCAGGTGGTCCCAAAGGAACTATTTAGTCAGTAGTGCTACAGTGTAGTGGTGGATTTTCAATGACACGCTAATGTTAAATGTCAATAGGCGATTACATTGGCTGGGGTACACCTCGTCAGTAGTACTACTGACAACGTCACTAGTAAATTACCACAATTTCACTATTCGCACTTTCTGCAGGGGACTTCAATTAAGTAGCACATTATATGGCAATGATAGCAGCCAAGAACGTTTGTAGTAGTGTGTTTGTGTAGCTTGCTGTGGTCTATGTGTTCAATGCATTAATCTAACGTTGTATGTTATATGTATGGATGTATGTATGTATGTAAACAATAGAGAAGACCTGTTCTTTATTTCTTTTCACTTTATTATATATTTTGTCTAATAATAATAAAACACACTACTAAACAACTCGAAAAAGAATCAATTATAAGTTAAAAAAGTAAAAAAAAATAAAAAAAATTAATTATATAAATTATATTAAGTATAAAAAGTAAATAAAATAAATGTAATATTTAGTGTAATTCATATATAAATAAAATATATATAAAAAAAATATTGTAAGCTGGAAAATAATAATAAAAAACTATTAGTTATTAAAAATAAAAACAAACAAACAACAAAAAATATGTATATGATGAAAAGAAATTTTTGATCTTTTTTCTCACCTTTTCTATAGAAAAAACTTTATATAGAAATTTTTGAAAATTTAAAAATTATATCAATACTTAAAAAAAGAAAATAAAAGAGGACAATTACACTGATGAATTGAAATGATTTTGTAAAATTTTTAGAAGAAAAATTTTAAAAAATATATATATGTATGTGTGAAAAAACGTGTACATACATACATAAGTATGTACATATATAAAAAAAATAAATTGCAACAAAACTAAGCACGAATGTTGAATCAAATAAGGATATTTTGTCAAAAAGGTTTTCGCATAAAAACAAATTTCTTTTTCTTTTAACAATAATTTCAAAAAGAAACTTTTTCAAATATTTCAAACTTTGTGATATATTAAAAGTTTTGAAAATCGATTTAAAAGATAAGAAAATGCTTTCTATAAACGGTACTTTTTTTAAAAAGCTGTTTATCAAGAGGTACTTTTTAAAAAATCTCTTTATAAAAGGTTCTTTTTATAATAAGCTATTTTTAAAAAAGATACATTTTACAAACGTTACTTTTCATAAAAGGTACTTTTTATAAAAGGTACTTTTTATAAAAGTTACTTTTTACAAAAGGTACTTTTTTATAAAAAGTAATTTTTAGAAAAGGTACTTTTCAGAAAAGGTACTTTTCATAAAAGGTACTTTTATCTTTCATAAAATTACTTTTAATAAAAGCTACTTTATATAAAACCTCTTTTTATAGAAAGTACTTTTTATAAAAAGCTCTTTCTATAGAAGGTACTTTTAACAAAAGGTGCTTTTTATAAAAGTTGCGTTTTGCAAAAGGTACTTTTTATAAAAGGTATTTTTTATAGAAGGTACTTTTTATAAAAAGCTCTGTTAATAAAAAGCTACTGTTAATAAAAGGTTCTTTTTATAAAAGTTGCGTTTTGTAAAAAGTACTTTTTACAAAACGTAATTTTGTAAAAGATACTTTTTAGTATGTACTTAAAATTAAGAACAAAAAATTTTTAATATTTTAATTTTTTCCTCTTTTTGATATAACAAATATGTGTCATTAACAAGTTGCAATTTATTTTTTAATAATTTATAAATTTATAAGACAAGGCAGGCGTATTCATAAGTTCTAGGAGCGAAGGCGTGATGAAAACCTTTGCTTGGAATATACATAAAAGAAACTATTGAGAGTTGACTGTTCCTTTCGCATGTGTCTAACTTATGAGTATGTGATGTGTATGCCCTGATATAAAACCTTAAAAATAAAAATAAAAATAATATTTGTTGCAATAATTTATGTCACCCTATAATCAAAACCTTTATACATAATCATGCGTATTAAATAGTTTATTTCCTTTAATTTAATTGATTAATTACAAACAATTTTCTCTTTTAACATTATTGTTAAATATGATAAAAGCAGCTTTTTCTTTTTAAAAATATATTAAATAAATTTAAAAAAACTCAACATACACACCAAACACGGCAGCTAATGTTTCAACAAAAAGCATCTTTTTTTACAAAAATATTGAATAATTTTATTAATTAATGATTACTTTTTTGTTAAAACTTCTCATAGCCAAATAACTTTTTCTGTTAAAAATATACATATAATGGCCGTGTTCTACGATGTCGAAAGAAAACGTTCGATCGACAATTTATGTGGCAAATGAAAGTACATTTTTATATTTTACTGTTGTTTTCAATACATATAAATTATTGATGGAACATTTTCTTTCGACATCGTCGAACAAGCATATAAACAAATCATATTTATATATAAAAATAAATAAATAAAAAAATACTAAAACAATAAGCCATACTAAATAATAATAAAAAAAAATCTTTTTTAGATTTTAATTGAACTATAGTGAATTTTTAATCAGAAATAATTTTTAGTCAGGCTTAAGTTCAGTAATTTCAATTCTTTTATTGAATGAAATATTTTTATTAATTAATGTGAGTTTCTAAACAAGAGAAGAAAAACTAAATTAGACTTTTAAGCTGGGGGAAATACCGATATTTTTCTGTGCAGCAACGCACTTAATCAGCACCCTAGTCTATCTACTTGGGTAGAGATTGTTATTAACATCAGCTATTGAACGTAAATTATAATGAAACGGAATGTGAGAAATGATTATTGTGTACAATTATTGATTTACCTTTGGTAAATACATATGTAAGTATCACTATTTATTTCCCCTGTTTTCCCATTTTTTTCATTTTTCTATTTAGGTTAGCACGAAGTTATATTACTCTACCCACGTATGTTTAACTATTCTTGCTTATCTTTTACGATCATCACATTAATTATTTTTACTTATTCGATGTACCGTCGGTACATACATGTAAGTATTATAGTACTTTAGATACTTTATAGTACTTTTCAGAAATTACTGAACTTAAGCCTGACTAAAAATTATTTCTGATTAATAAAAAAATCTTTAAAAGTTTTCTATTAAACGTAAAACTTAATTTAAGTTTGTATTTTAACTAATTTGTAAAATAAAAAAACTCCACCAAACGAATTACAAGTAAAGAGAGCGGAATAAAACAAAAGCAACATAGTCTCTCTTAAGCGAAAATTAATTTAAAATAAAATATGCACTACGACGCCTTTCGTACACGCAAAGTATACTTTGAAAACTGTTGAATATGTAGGAGGGAAGGAAAAAGAGCTCCAGTTCTATTTGCCCTTCTTTCCAACAAACTCAAAACTTTGCAAAGTAAAATTTTTGTCTAAATTAAAGAAGAAGAGATGTCAGAAAACCCTATTCTAGAAAAGGCCATCGTTTACCTTCAGAGGTTGTTGTACGGAAATTTTAAGAGATTAGATAGTTCTCTGGTTGAATTTATTTTCTACTTCTTCTAAATCTCTAGTAACTTCGCCAAAACTGTCCAGGAACTAAAACAAATAGTCATATTAAGTTTTCATAACTTTGAATTTTAAAACATTATCTAAAAAATGCTGGCCAAAACCGCAAACGTACAGCGCTTCTCGTAAACAAAACTAATACTTGTTTGTATTTAGTTTTTAATTTAATATTTTTATACATATGTTTTTTACTAAATCAAACAGGAATAAAAAATAAAATTTTTAATTACCATAACTTATATTCTTCCTTCCTTTACTAAATGCTTTAAAAAAAAGTTATGTATAAAAATTATTGTATAATTTTCAAATATTAAATTATGTTCTTTTTATTAAATATTTTAATAACTGTTTAGTTTAACACAAATTAGGCATTATAACAGCAACAACAACAAAACAACAAATGAAATGAAACAAAAGAAACACAGTTTATATGAATGTACTGAACCAGAAAAAATTATAATTGGTTTTAATTTGGTATAAAGTATAATTATTATGATTATTATTATAAAAAACCAACAAATAAAATTATATAAAATCTTAAAAAAACGGTAAAATGTATCAATTAAAAAAAATAAAAAAACAATATAAATATCTTAAATTGTTTTATTTAAAACTGGATATATTGAGAATTAGGGGCCTGATTCCCGCATTCCATTGCGTTCATGATCGGTTTCTTTTATATCTTGGTTATCATATTTTCATCTTCCTCTTGTCTTAGCGGATTTTCCTAAGCCATACTTTTTGCACAAATCTACAACTCGCAATCCATTTTAGTAATCATGCACAATTTTTAGTTTGGCCTCTCTTACCATAATTTACTGTTACAACCCCGTAATGTCATAAATAATCAGCCAGAATATGAATTTTACCGCAGAGTTTTTTCTCTTCCTAATCATTTAATCCTGGGGGAAAAATCCTCCTATTCTAAATAGCCAGGGAAAAGGTAAATATGGGAGAGGCAAAAATCTGGATCGGCTGTTCAATGTTTACATTTTATCCTGCACTAAAGCAAGACCTTAGTAATAGAACTATATCAAAAGTTTTGTGATTTCATCGTCAATAAGATTCTGTGTTAATATTTATGTATATGTAAGTCTGCTCCAGATGCATACAGAAACAGTCCGAACTCGTAAAAAGTTATCCAAAAGCATTCGAGATAATAATTTTTGTGCAATTTCGAGAGCGAATGAGAGAGTAATATTTTTCATTTCCTGTACAAACTTGTACGAACTTTCTCTTCGGGTAAGTTCGAACAAGATTAAATATTCAGCAGTTTTTCGTTTACATATGAAACTGAAAAATTAAACAGAAAATTTGCAAATAAAAAAAATAAGTTTTTATTTTAAAATCTATTAAAAAGCAAAATGGAAACTTTTGTGTTAAAAAAGTTGAATTTGTAAGTACATTTTTGTATATTTAACCCTTTATTTAATAAATTAAAGGATCAGTTACAGCTGTTGCCAGTGATGCAAATTTTTGTTTTTGTGATGTTTGCGTTTTAAGCGACTAAAATCACTTACACTGCGTTTAGACGCGCAAGTACTCGCATGTAAGTTCTGTATACGTATTAAGCACCCCATACAGGTTTCAATTCAATTGTGAATTGAGTCTTTCAATTGAATTGATTCTTGACCACACACATCATAAACTAAAGATTTTCATTCAACCGTCAAATTTATATTTTTTTCACAATTACAAATTTAAAACTTCTATTACATTCATTCATTAACTTTTATATTTTTTATTTAAAATTCAATGAAATTAAATACATTGTCAATCAGGGCTTCCTACGGGCTAATGTGGTCAATTATTTGTTTCCAAATTTAAATAAAACGTTTCGTTTGTGGTTTTCAAACTTCTTCAGGGGTTTTCTCTTTATTATTGTTGTTGTTGTTTGAACAAATCTAGCACAAAACATGTATGTGTGTATATTAATTTAGGATAATAAATAGTTATCACAGTTATAACTTACATCATAAATACAGCAACTTTTTATTAAAGTAATATTAAGAAATACATAAATTTCTAAAAAGCACTACTTAGTGCTTTTTCTTAGTTTGGCACTAACACTCAAATTTTTGCGTTTTGAGTCTTCAAAAAGCACTAAAATAGTGCTAAAAGCACCAAGTTAGCATCGCTGACTCAAATGCAGAAAACAAGTCAGTGTCTTATAAAATTCCTTGGCAGTTGAGTGGGAAGTAGACTGCAAGTGCCGAAAGTATAGTTGTGTTAGTAAAAAATTTTGAGTGTATTGAGTTTTTCGAACTTGCACTTGCGCGTGTAAACCCCAGTTTAAATTTAATTTAATTTAAAAAGTAAGCAACATTAATATTTCAAGACGTGCAATTATGCTTCTTTACATTCCAGCAATTTTGGATAACTTTGTCACATTGAGAGAGTTATTTTCTTTTTTTTACTCTCATTAGTCCTAACTAGGGATGTAACGAATGTTCGCATTCGCAAATGATTCGCTTAGTTTTGCTATTTGCATTCGCATTTGCATTCGCTAAACTGTATACGAATATTTCAAGCGAATACTAAAGACAACAAAATTTGTACTTCTTTTACGAAAATAGTTTACGATTCCAAACAAAGCTTTAAAATTTTAGCGGAAAACTTTTCTATAAATGATAATTATCATAATGAATCCACAATCTAGCTGTTTTGTAGTCTGTTCAAACCTTTGGAAAAATGTTGAGTACCATTCATTACTTCGTACAGAAAATTTTAAATGCTAACAATATTAACCAGAACTTGTTTGTTGTAAATTCTATGCGAAACAAGTGCCACGCATATTATTTCGCATGAAATTTTAAAATGTTGAAGATATATTTCATATATTTTTCTCCCAAGATGAAAATAGTACTATTTTTCCAAGATTTTTCATGAACAATTCATTCCAATTTTCTTAATATATATTTTGACAGCATTTCACATGAAATGTTGAACAGAGTACCAGGCTTTAGGGCCAAAGTACGAATGGGTTGATTGATTTGTAAATTTTTTTTTAATTAAAGACTCAATTTAAATAAAATGCTATTTGTATTGCATCTATTTATACATATAAATACAACTTCATGTTCTTAAAAAAATTGAGTTTCATGTGATTTTTATCGTATTTTAAGTATTTGCATTCGCTTTCGCATTCGCATTCGCTTTCGCAAAAATTCAAATGCATTATTTGTTTTCGCATTCGCATTCGCTAAACTGGTATTCGTTACATCCCTAGTCCTAACTTGCACGAAATCGTGTAGAACACGCCTATTATGTATGGCGAATTTCTCCAGTTGCCAAAATGTTATCGAAAATGCAATGAGGACAGATTGCCAACTGAAAATAATGTAAATGTCAATGTGAGTGTTATTGCTTGAAATAATTTTTAACTAACAATTTCTTTTTTAGCTTTAGAGCATATTTTTGGCTTTCTTAATAAAGTTAATTGATAAAGGTATTCACATCATTTTTTTTTTTCTTGTTGGAAAAATGGAAAAATTTAATTTTTTTTACAAGAAATACAGGGAAAAACTTTCACCAAAAGTTGAATTTAAAAACTCAACTTTAGGTGGAATTTTTTTTTCCTGTGTTTGTTGTAAAAAAATTACATTTTTCCATTTTTCCAACAAGAAAAAAAACTGATGTGAATACCTTTGATATAATTTTATTTTAATTTCTTAACCCTAGACGCTCTTTCTTCGTCGAATCGACGAACATCGTTTACTCCTTCTCATTTATTTTCATTGTTACTCATTGCTGTGTGCTCATTTTTCTTATAGCTCTAGCCATTACCAAACTGCTGAAGTGTGCAGATGTGCAGTCTCGTTAGATGTGTGTAAGTATGTTTTTTTTAAGTTTGTGTTCGTCAAATCGACGATTGATCTCTGTGCCTCTTGCACTAAATGACTGAAAATTCCAACCAAACTAAGTTTATTTTTTAGTTTTAAGTGTCAGTTTTAAGATTTTAACAAATGCCTGAAATAATTTTTTATTTAAAATACTGCCTTTTGTGATTTTTTTTACTATTTAAAAAAAAGTAAAAAAAAACAAAGGTATTTTTTTTTTGTTTATTAGTTTTAAGTTGCATTGAAATATGCAAACTTTATGTTTAATACAAATAAAAACTAAATTGTTTTTCAATAAAACCAATATTTTATATATTTTTTTTAATTGCGAGCGTTTGGGGCCAGATAAAAAATGCACTTCGTCGGTTCGACGAAGAAAGTGCTTATAGGTATAAAAAAAGAAAGAGCGTCTAGGGATAATTTATATAATTTAATCACCTTTTCGCTTTAAAAACTATGCATTAGCTTAAAATTTGGAAGCTGAAATTAATAGCTGTTAGTTGCCATTCGTCATCCGTAATATGATTTTGGCAACTAGCAACGCAACTAAAGTTCGGTTGCCATCCAAAATCGAGCCAATAGTATACTAAATATTTGATCTATTTAATGCATTATTAGTGAAAATAATCATATTCGATGAGAGCCAATTTAAAACGGTAGCAATCAATCATATAACTTTAAATTTAATATTACATATCGCTCATTTATAGAACTACGTTATAACTCAAAAAAAAATGTGTTTGCCAGAAATGAGTTTGAAGTTTTTAATTTGCACACAACTTAATGGAAAATGAAAATTTTATTTTTCTCACAAGAGTAGAGCAAACTAGATATTTGTATGAAATGTTTGCACAATATGAAGAACGATATGAGGATTAATTCTGCAATACTAACTCAAAAATTTAGTAAATGAGCGATATGTATGTATAGCCAAAAATACAAGTGATATGCTAAAGATCTGTAATGACCAATCGTGCATAAATTTTCTAACCTAAAACAAGCTTACAACTTTGATTTCTTTGCAGCTAGCGCATTTTCTTTCAAAAACGGCTTTAAGTATAAATCAAAAAATTTCGGTACGGGTTTCTTATTCAAAGGATGCTTAAGAGCAATCTCAAACAAGCGTTCGTAAACGTTGCCATCAAACGAACCCAAAGCAGAGTTAAGAATACGATCGTGAAAATCGAAACCATCAACAATAGCTACAGCATCGGGTCTTAGTTTACTCAAAATGACTTCTAAGCGCTGCTGAAGGGCATCTACTTGATCACCATTTATGGGAGTGAACTATAAAAGAAAAAATTATAGAATATATTAGCAAAATATGCACAAATAACAAAAAGTATATGCCACTCACTCTTAGAATATCTTAGAATGTAATTCTAAAAGATTTTCCAACACTTTTTGAAATTCTGGGGAACGTAAATCCTTTTCTTTGCCATGAACAACTTCTTCATAAAAGCTACTGGCCACAAAAGTACGGCCATGCAATTCAGCTGCTTTGCTCAATTGCAATCATTATTATTTAAAGCAACAGCTCGACTGAGGCCCTCTTGGAGAATTGCCATATAATTTTTATGAGCAATGCGTGTGGCTATGTAGTAAATATAAAGTAAAGTAAATTAAAGAAATGGAAGTTGAACTTGACAAACTCACCCCACACAGGCAAATTGAATGGCTTTAATTAAACATTGCCAGCTACACAGCCAATTAGGCAAGCTATTCGAATTGGCGTATTCCGTTAAATATATTAACGTGGGCATTAAAGCTTTACCAACCAAGGCATCAGACCAAGCTTTAATTAAAATCTTGCCGACTTCCAAGTACAGCACTGAATTTTCTCCTTCGTAGGTACAAGAAGCAGCAGCTATAGTACCCAGATTACCCATGTTAGCAGCAGCCAAGTAGCCATGACCACCACAACTTTGGCGCAAGCGTTCAATGCCGAAAGTTGCATCGTAAGAACTAGAAACTTTGAGAATACAGGCTATAGCATGTAATTCGGACAAACGAGAGAAATCTTGGCTCGCCACATCCTGCAAAGTTTGCTGATGTAGACGCATTAAATTGTCGGATGCCAAACGATAGGCTATCGCTGAAGTGATTTCGGGCAAAACTTTCATTTTCTGGGTTAAATGTTCCAAAATTTTTGGTTCTGGTTCGCTAAAATACAAATATAGAGGGTGTCTGGTAGCAGATATATATTTTCAAACTTAAATAAAATACGTAATAATTGACACAAAGTTTTATTAAGAGCATTGAACAATAGAATAGAAATGCGGATTTTATTATTTGAAGAGAATGTCACACATATGTCTTCCGTCGAGTTGAACACATTGTTCAAAACGGAGCCTTGTGTTCTGCGCCACACGCTGCAGTAAACTTGGTTCGATTGAGCTGATTTCTCGATGAATATTTTCCCTTAAAGCCACAAGAGATTGGGGATTGTCATTATAAACCATAAAAAAATTCCATGAGTTAGATCGGGCGACCTCGGTGGTCATGGGATGTCCCCAAAAACCAATGATCAGTTTTTGGGGAAAATTTTCCCGAAGCAAATTTGGCAAAATCGAAGCTCTGGCTTTGTGTGAAGTCACCCCATCCTGTGGCAACCACGTGTGTGAAGAGTACGATGTATGAGCTCGCAGGTTATGCAAAAAGAACTCCGTAGTCATGCGTCGATAATTTTCACCATTGACATTCGTCGCCTGGCCTCGAGAATTTTCGAAAAAAAAAATGATCTAATTATCTCATGCGTGGATAAGGTACACCAAGCAGTTACCCTGGGGCAATGCAATGGTTTTTGATGTTTCAATCGAGGGTTGCAGGTTGTTGGAGACCAGTAACTGCAGTTTGGCTTGTTGACATGGACGTTTAAGTGAAAATGAGCCTCGTTGCTCAAAAAAAAGGGATTTACAGTGCGAAAACGCTCCAGGATCGTTTCACAAAAATTTTTGCGTAAATCAAAGTCACTTTCTTTCAGCTCTTGCTTTTGATTTGAATTTTAAAAGGATGGAACTTTGGATCCCTTTTTTAATTTCATGAATAATCGCTCTTGGAAGTCCCAGTGGGGCTCCTCTTTTCGGTATTGAAAGTCACGGATTTTAACGTAACCTGCTTTCAACCAGTTCAATGTTTTCCTGAGTCCTTGAAGATCGACTGGGCTCTGGCCGTGGGGCATTCATAGCCGAAGCAGTTGCGCGGAATCTTTGCTCACACGAATTAAATTTACACTCGTTCCATCATGTATTCATCGAATACCGAACTTTGAACAAAATTATCGACTAGCAATTACGTAAGAATCATTACTTTTAAAAAATGTCTTCACAGCGAACGCGCGATGATCACTCGACCACTGCGACACCGGGACTAACAAATCCGCACAATCGATAATTCCAACAAGCGCCATCCTCCCTCCGCACCGTTTATTGCTTTTTGAAATAATCGTTTTTATAAATATAAATTTGCCATCAGGCACCCTGTACATGTCGATGGCTTAATATAAGAAAGGGCTAACTCGAATTTTCGATATTATATAGCAGAAGGAAAAAACTGAATAAAAATTAAAAAAGCTTTCATTGCAAAAGTTAATTTTTAAGTGGCCATAAATCTTTTATTTTTAACTGCAAAGTATTTACTTTTTTCAGAAGAATGTTATTATACGTTAGTTATCAGAAAAAGACCTTAAAAACTGAGATAACCTTTTTTTATATCAAGCCATCGATATAAAGCAATGTTATAATGTGAAGAAAAGAAACTGGGGAAACTTACTTTTCCTCAATAGGGCTCTGGCGTCTTACCACCGAATAACGTGTAGCAATTGTCGCTGCTGCGGCTAAAAAAAGGGAATTCGTTAAACCTATAGTACAGCGCACATATACCATTGGCAAATACGACAACTTTGAAACGGGACTCTTTATGAATGTGCCATCTGACAAGATCTGTTGATTTTTCATCAACATATTCAGCCTTGGAATTCGTACATTTTTTAGACCCAAAACTCCATTGCTAACTCCATTTAAATTGATCTTCTTACCAATCTCACCGATATGAATGCCTGGTAAGGGCATATGTGTGTTTTCATCGCGTACTTGCAGCAAAAACATTTGAATACCCTTATTAACGCCATCAATGTATAATTGAGCCACGACAATGCAATAATTACAGCAATGGCCCACTAAATAAGCAAATTGAATGAAGCTATAAAGAAGTTTTTCCTAAAACTTCATATTCTTGGAAGAACTACTTACATCCTTCTGGCCACCATTTGTATGCAGTTAAAGTTGATGTGTTCAATACAAACTCCTGGCTCTGGCGATCATAGTCCGCTCGGGTCTCTAAACCACGCAGGTACGTACCATGACCCAATTCCGTTTGAGCGTAAGTGCCAAGTATTTCACAATTCTCAGCACGTTTACCAAACATTTCATACTGATCTGGAGTACCTTGACCTTTTAAAGCGCGAGTGAACATAATACTGTGCAGAAAAAAAGGATTTCCAGCCGGCGTCATTGCACAGCCCATGGGAGCGGCCATTAAGTTACTAGACATGCAAAACATATGACGAGCTTGTGAAAATTTTAGACGATTGAGGTAACACTTACGGGAATATTTCATGGCCACCTGGATTAAAACGATTTTGCAAATCACGAAATTTTCTGAGGGCTTCAACGGCATGCTTAACAGCAATATTGGCCATTTCTTCATATGACGCAATTTCGATATCGAATGTATCATCGACGTTGTCAAAAAGTTCTTCCTCTAAAAAAGATTCGTATTACTTAGTGTCTGACCATATTTATGAGTATGCATAATTAGGAAGAAAAGACTATTATGGGAAGTTTTAGAGTTTCAAATTTAAATAACAAAAATTAAAAATTTTAAAAACCCCCGAATATATCTAGAGAAGATGCGATATCTTTTTAGCGGCTGGACCGATTTTCTTAAAACATGGCTAAGAACCCTCTTGATCAAGTCACCTTTCAAACAGAAAAAACCAGGGACAGAAAATAACTGTTATTTTTAAAAATTTACATCAAAAAAGCACACATAAAAAATTATCGTAGAAAATTTTGGTTCTTATCATTATGATACATAGGTGATGTGCATGCAAATTTTTGTATGACTTTTAAATTTGTGCCTTTTTTGATAAAAGTCAAAAAATAACTTTTAATTTTGACTTTTATTTTTTAAGGCAAAAATTAAAAGTTATTTTTGACTTTTATTATTTTACTAAAAAAATAAAAGTTATTTTTCAACTTTTAATATTCTAATGCAAAAATAAAAATATAAATGATGAAACATCCATTATCACAATAATAATAATAACAATAATTTTTATAGACTTCTGTAATATACATCAATTATTATTACCTATAAATTGGAGGCAATAAAACTAGCGTATTACTATGCAATACTTAATTCGACTTTTATTTTTGCCTTAAAATATTAAAAGTTAAAAAATAACCTTTATTTTTTGAGTAAAATAATAAAAGTCAAAAATAACTTTTAATTTTTGCCTTAAAAAATAAAAATTAAGAAATAACTTTTATTTCTGCCTTAAAAAATAAAAGTTAAAAACAACTTTTTTTCTTGACTTTTTCGATAAAAGTCATAACAGTTACGGTCCCTGGAAAAAACTAAATCAACAAGGTTACCAGATTAACAAATAAAACATCCCTGATGAAGTTGGGATTTTCCAACGAAACGTCGTATGAAATAATTAATAAAATAAATAATCGCTTATTTTAATTCGCTGACCTTAAAAGCCCATTTAAAAAAAAAGCACTTAAACTAAATATAGCCAAAGGTCAATAAAAATAAATACTGAATATTTAAATCAAAATCGGTTCAGCCGTTTTGTCTGTACGTGGACACGGACAGACACACAGATACACAGACACACACTACAAACTTATAACACCCTTTTTTTAGCCGGGGGTTAATAAAAATGGAATTATCTGCCTAATTACGAAAGTTGTATATACATACGAGTACATACATATTTCAAATTCGACTACGACTTTTTTAATGGCTCGATTATGGATGAAAACCAAATTTCAGTTGCCGTATTAAGTATTTGGCAACGCAACTGCCAAAAAGTTATCGAAAATGCTATTATGACTGATTGGCAACTAAAAATAGTTTAAACAAAACTTCAAAATATTATATGTATTACAAAATGCATGACCTGAATTATAATAATATACATATATTAGTGAAATTTTGTCTGTATGCTCACACCGAGGACGCTTGAAGCAAATCAAAATTAGAAAAAGTGACGAAAAAATAAAAAATTATGTTTGGTGAAAAAACACACACATATTTATATCATGGTTACATGTATAACCATGATATAAATATAGAAGGTACTTCCGTTCTCTCTTTGTTTTTCAAAATAAGTATTTTTGAAGTTTGTTTTTTGAGAGAAATAAAGAAAAATGTTCCCATATAGTAAAAAATTTAAGTCTTCCCCTAGAAATTTTTTTACAAAAATGTGTAATTATCTTAACAAAAATTTGGGAAAAAATAAATTTATATACATAACTACATATCTGTGAAGTTTAAAAAGTGATTATGTCATGACTTATCTCATATTTTTAAGTTTTCAGCTTAATACAAATCTTTTAACTATATTTTCATCTAAATTTGGGGCTGAGAAACCAAATTGATTGATGATTTTGATTATTTGACAACGAATTTTCATTAAGTTTAACAAATAGTAATTGATATTGCATTCTGTTTAATTTACATAATATGTTTCTTGTTGATTGTAACATCCTTTTCTAAAAAAATTGGTTTAATAACCGGTCAGATCTTTTGTCAAGCCTATTTCACAGATCTTTTAGGCTCTTAGTCACTGTTGGCGAACACCAGGAAATACAGGGAATTTAAAAAATGCTGCACTATTATTTTTTTGCTTATGCCCTAATTTAGTAAGAAGATTTATGACGTTTTTTTTTTGTTTTAAAATAATTTTCTTGTTTTTGAATTCTCTAAATTATTTTCTTCAAAAATGGTTGTTGTCTTTCATAATGAAAAATTAATATAATATTACCATGTTTTTAAAACATACAAATAAAATGAAATTATTATACAAAAGTTTGAAAAATAAAGGAAAACATATGTGTTGGATACAAAGTTTGAAACAAAATCATAAAGCAAATACACGAACCTTCTAGCATAGACAATAACTAATAATTGTTTTAAAGATTCTGCTTCTTTTTTTCGTACATAGACAAGACGATACAACCGTCGAACACAATTTGGACATTAATTGTTTAATTTATACATTCTGTTTTTTATAAAAACAATTTTGAAATAGTTTTTGAATAAAATTTTCAAAAAAAAAAAAACAGGAAATAGAGGGGAAAATATTAAATTAATACGGTAGCACGATTTTACCGGAAACTTCACAATACTTATACTTGTCAGATGGTGAATGTCAAGAAAAATTGAGAGAATGGAAGTACCTTCTATATTTATTATCCCGTTTATACGCACTTCTTATTTGCAAATAAAACTGGAAAGCGTTGCCGTATAACTTTTTTATTGTAAGTTAATAACTCATGAAAACTATTTGCAAATAACGCACTATTTGCAAATAAGGTGTAAAATGTTGCCAATTATTTTTATTTTGTAAAAAATGTAATACAAATTTAACAATGTGCGGCAATATCATTCACAGATAGCAATGTATTCTATCTACGTATAAACGGTAAGTTCAGTATTTGCAAATAGTTTTATTTGCAAACAAGATTTGCGTATAAACGAGGTATATATCATGCATGTAACTGAAATTTATAACAAAATATATACATATGGCTCGAAAGGTACTAGTCTCTTTTTTATAAATTTAAAATCGGTTGATATTTAAGTTTTACGGTTTTTTACCCGTAACTAAAGATTTTGGGGGTGTTGGCAAATTTCAAATACAGATTGTTGTTATGCTCGACAATAGGTTTGTTTATTTTTACTTTTGCAGTAAAATTCAGTAAATGAGTAAGTAGTTACTGCGAAAATTTTAAAATGTACTCTTACAGCCTAACCCACGATGTCGATCGACAACTCGATCGACTGAAGACAAGTCACTCATTATAGTTCGTTTGAGCGACCCACTAACTATCGATTTATCGGTCGTCAGGCTTTACGTTGTTAACGTAATGCATTTACTCATTGTCAAATTAGCATATTGCCACATCAAAAATTTCACAAATAAAACGCTACTTTACAAATAAAAAGCGCTGAAATGTGAAAAGTATTCCATAAAAAATGCAACTCTATGCTACTTAAAGTTTCTACAAATAAATAATAAAAATAACAACAATGATAAACATAAGACAATACAAAAAAATTAAAAAGTTATTTTCAAAATTTTGTGTGTGAAATATAAATAAATATATAAGTTGAAATGTGTAGATACTTCTAAAATAATGCAAGCGGATTGTAATGAAGAATGGACGGGAGTAGCACCAATGGGACAAGCAATCTATTGAAGTGGAAAGAGTAATGTGCCTAATTGAGTGTTTAGAATTGGTTAGATAAATTGCACGGATACACATTCATACATATGTACATATATATGTATGTATGTATGTAATTCAAAAAGAATTATGTGACAAAAATGCATGTTTGTGAGTTAAATAAATAAAATAAACGCAAAAAAAATAACATTTTTATTTTTGATCTTCATAAATGTAAATTTTTTTAAAAATTTGGTATTTATTTATGTGTACTTTTTTGTTTTGTCGACAAGCACAAACCAAGTGACTGATTTTGACATTTGTTGTCGTTTGAATTTTCATAGTGGGTACCAAATTTGTATGGAAATGGTTACGTCATCGTTCGCATGCATTGTCGATCGACTTGTCGTGCTGAACAAGTTTAGTGGGTCCTAAATCAGCTGTTTGTCGTTAAAAATTATTGCGAACGACAACGTTCGATATCGTGGGTTTGGCTGTTAAAAAGAGCTGTTGTCGAAAAAAGTACGCGAAACAGAAAAATAGTAAAAATTAGTAATATTAAAGAAACAGCTGCCTCCAACTCCACATAGTGTTGAAAAATATATAAACTTTTGACTATTCAGCGCTTTTAATTATTCGTGCTCGATACAATATTTTTATAACACGAACAATCTAAGTGTAAATTTTGTAATTTGTTTCATGTAGGTAATATTTGTAATTAATTTCTTTTTCATTTCCTTGTTTTGTTATTGGTGAAATTAATAAAAATTACATGACTCTTTGTTAATGTTACTGATTATCTTAAAAGCAAGTGCAATACTAAGTAACCAGGGGGTTATTATGTAATCCGAATCAAACGGAAATGTGTTCGAATTGTAATGTTAATAACATACAAATTCGAACAGTTTCCGTTTCAAATAGAATTGCATAATAACCCCCCAGATTCTTTACAGTTTTGCAACTCTGAGTAATTAAAATAATTTGCAAAACAAAAGGATTAATCAGTCGTTAAAGCCCATGTCAGATAAAACTTTTGCTTCGCGTTGCGTTGAAGATTCGCTTTGACATCTAAGATGAAATGTACATGCTTATGTATATGAAACTTGTCACATAAAGAACTTTTAACGTGAGGTGAAGCGAAAAGTTAGGCAACTCTCAATTTTTTGCGTGCTTTGAAAATCAGTTGGTATACTTTATTTAATTTGTTTGACCAAACTCGCATGTAAATATGAAATTTTTATTAAAATGTCGGAAAATTTGCATAAAAAACGAGTTCGTGGCATTAGAGTAATCGAATTGTGCTGTGTTTTATACATAAAACAAAATATTGAAACAAAAAGTGAGTCAAGGCACATTCAAATAAATAAATAAATGTGCTTGAAGTGAGTGTTGTCAAAGTTTTTATTGTGTCATGCACACTTTGCTTCACGCTTTTTTTCCCAAAGTTAAAAACATCACGCAAAGCATTGAAGTTGTACCTGACACCGCCTTAGAGTCTAAACACAATGTTTGCGGTGCGGTGCGATTTCTCGTTGCGGTAGAGAAAAATAAAGATAATACAACGGAAGACGGCGACGGCAGTACTTGTCATTGTTTTTTTAAATTTTTATTAATTTTTTTGTGCATACATTTTTATAAAAAATTTACTCTTTCTGTTAAATATTTTGTAATGGCAGTAACTAAAAACAAAAAACTATTAAAATTTTATACATTCGCAGATATATTTGATACATTTTTTTAAGCTTTTATATTTATTATTATTTATTTTATTATTCAAAAACTATGGCAACATCAGAAAGAGAAAGAGAGTAAAAAATTGAGAGAATAAGAAAGTCCGCAATGAAAATAAAATAGATTTTAAATTTATGCCGTTCCGCACTGCGGGTTTTTACTTCAAAATCGTATGAAAAACCGTCTCGTTACATTGTGTTCAGACTCTTAAGCAGCTTTGGGTAGGAGAACAGCTCTCGCGTCATCGTAATTATTTCTTTAGTGCGGTCAGGCTTGTATGTGTTGTTTGGATTTCGATAGCTCTTGATCTTGCTCGATCACTGGCTGACTGATCTGCCAGGGATAACAGTATAATCTTGCGGTTTTTTGTGGAATTTGTTTAACAACCACGTTGCTACTTCCTATGTGAAGGCATATGTTGTGAACAGTCAGTCGCAAAACTTTTTTAAAATAATGTTAATAACATCTTGGGCATATGGTCTAGTTACTCCGCCCATATTTGTGCAACACCATATTCTGCAAATTTACTTTGCATAATATGTATAATAAATAAATAAATAAAATATAAAAGGATTAATTAAATAAATAACAAAATATGCACGAGTATATTAACAGCTAATAGTTATTATTAAGCTGGGGTCATACGATTGGCGCAATGTACCAATTTTCGTCGGCTCACTGAAATAAATTCATAAGTAACAAAGTAATTTTGCTTATTTCTCAACTAATTGAAATATAATTACACAACTGCACCACACTGCATTAGTAATAAAGCCATATAAACTTATTTAAGAATTAATTAAGTAATAATGTGATTTTTGCTTATTACTTATGACTAGGGAAAAGATTTTCACGCATTTAAAATCACGTTTAAAATATGCAGTAAAAATATAAAAATATGTATTTAAAACTAATAAAATATGCGTTTATCAACTTTTTTCAACATTAATAACATTAAAAACTTAAAAAAATCACCTTCATTGCTTTCTTAACAAACATTTTGTCATTAAAAACTTAAGAAACATAAAAAGCTCAGCTTCAATGCCTTCTTAATGAATATTTTATCAAATCATATGGAATACAAAATAAAGTTCAGTCGAACTTTAATTTGCGTACATGAATGAATATATGTTTTTTTTTAATTGTCAAAGATAAATCTGAAGATTTTTTCTGAAAAAATTTTATGTAATAAAAATTCCACGTCAGCAGAAGTTATTGGTGCGTACTTAAATGCTGCTATTTATTTTATTGTGGAATATTCTAAATTTTCGTCCTTAGAACTATAAACTATTGATCCAATTTGTTGCATATGTATATTTTAAGTTCATAATTTTTTTGTATAACTATTTCTGATTGATATGTTAAAGTAACGAAAGCCTCTAATTGGCCTGTAGTGTGAACAAGAAAGCAATACTACTATGTGTACCCAAATGTCAATTAGGCAGAAGGCTGTCGGATACTATATTTCTATTAATAAAATTAAAGAAATTTTAAACTCAAAAAACTTGCACCCATATGCAAATAATAACGTGTGCTTCAAATGTACGTTAAAACCACACGTTATTTTTTTTGCATATGGGGAAAGTTTGTTGACTTTAAACTTTCTTTAATTTTATTAAAAGAATTTTAGTATCCGAGCACTTTATACTCACATGAAATTAATGCGGATCCGGTAGAGAGCGCTGAAAAAAATTACAAAAAAATTTTTGGGTCTAAAAGGGCTATTATCCCATGCTATTTTTTAATTTTCAATGGTATTGGTATTCTTGACTTAACCCAAGGTATATCGAATAATATCACAAAAAAACGATCGTAAATTTTGCTCGTTTTCCTCTTTTTTGTTCTTACAAAGTCGTAAAAACTGCAGGTTTTAAATACCTTACAACTAATAAAAAACCAAAATTAAATTTATAACATGAAAAAATTAAAAAATTTATTAAAAATATACATTTATAATAAAATATGCAAAAATATGTATTTATTATAAAATATACACTAACAAATCGATGCCATTTTGTCACAAATTTGTTGATTCGCAAAGGTATGTTATTTACGTTGATCTAAGACCAACGACAGAAAACATGTATTTACATGAAAATCCTTTCCCTACTTATGACTCTATCGCAGTGAGCCAACGAAAATTGGTACATTGTGCCAATCGTGTGACTTTCACAATTTTTATTTAAACTTTTCGTTTGCTTACTTTTCATTTGTTTACATTTTGAATCATATGTTTTTATCCTAATAAAATTTACTACGACAAATTTCTGCAGTAAAAATTTGCAAAACACTCAGTCAAGAAATGTTACTTTACTCTCTCAATTTGTGTTCTCATTTACAGAAAAGTTCAGTAAAAAATTTTAAAAACTTGAGTACGCGAACGCAATTAATACCTACCAGGCAAAAAGTAACACGTCACAGGTATTGTTTTTTTTTTTTTTTTTTTGTCACACAGTGTTATTTGAGCAGTTTCTTTGCAAGTCTCGTGAGCATTTCCTGATAGTCAATAATTTTTTCCACTCACATTAGCAGGCATGAATGTCAGCTAAAAAATTTCGTGCATGAGTAGTTTTGTTTTCCTCATGAGCGTGCATGGTCGCAAGTAAGAAGTCGCTCACGAAACCATCTCTACTTTAAATACTTTGCAGTTGACTTCTTTCTATACAAACAGATCAAAGTTTAGGTTAATAACCTCACATAAAGGAAATTCACAATGAATATTGCCATTAACTTAAAAAGAATTTAAATAAAAAACATCAATTAAAACATTCGAAAAAATATAATAATAAATATTAGGGCGCTACCAAATGTTTTAGTGTATCAAATTAGAATTCTACTCGATGATAAAGTCATATGCAGATGAAAATTTATATTGTTACATAAAATCTGAAAAGCTTATAGAGTGACAACAATTTGAAATGTTTATAATAAATATAATAGTAATATCAATTAGGAGAACAAGCATCATGCTAGTAAAAGTTAGTTAGTGACACTACGACAGTTACTAAATTGTATCTGCTGGTTTTGAAAATAGTAAGATTTATGATACAGGGTGACAAGATTTCTGACTGTTTACAAAATATCTCTCATAACGGATGGAAATTTCTACCACTTGCTGCAAATTCCAGCCATCCTCTTGCGCTACCATTACTGTATTTTCCAAGCCTTTGCCACATTTCAAACAGATCTGAAATTAAACATGGTAAATCTTTATGTTCCAGTTCTGTTCTTATACGTCACTCTATGTTCCTTAAGCAACTTGACTTTTCACAAATTAATTGATTTTCTCTCTATGGTATGGGATACACGTATTGTGTGACCGGACATTATATCTGTGGCAAAAAGGAAAAAGTGATTAAGTCTAGATAAGCTTATTTTGAGTTAATGGTACTTCCGTAATCTGCATATTCGAAAGTATTTCTGGTCAAAATCTCAATTAATTTGTGTGATTTTTCACGAATAGCTTTATGACTTGCGACTTATCTTTTTTAGACTTGTAATCTCATTTGGAATAATAGCTTCGTTTAGGTTATACTTTGATATATTTCCCTCTAAATATATTATTTATAATATATTATTTATAGTGTATAGAACGATCTTTGCCTAAAAAAAATAAAAGTTAACATAGAATTTCCCAATTTAACTGTAAAAGAAATAAATTTCTGAAAATCGACTTGAACGCTTAAAACTGCTCTCCTGTAAAATAGTAAAATATGAACTAAGCACTTTTTCCTTATTGCCACAGATATTTATGTGGTAAATATTAAACTATCTTTTTACGAGTACAGAGTTTACTAAGAGAAATATTCTTAAAAGCCTTAAATTTTCAACAAGAATTTAAATTTTTTAGAGAATCCAATTTAGACAGTGGCCTAACACCACTGCACTATGGTTCAGACGACCATTTCTTTAGCCATTTCTAGTGTCAAGTGATAATATTTTGTTAATTTTTTTGTAGAAAAAATGCGCTAATGATTAAAACATACACACGAAACACATTCATTGTAATGAGTGTAACTTTGTCCCTCTTTATTATCACCATGATGCACTTACCAATTAATCTTCTCATTTCCAAATTTTCTCTTCAGAATTAAAACTGGCAGATTTCCGTTCGATATCAATATCCGGATTAATAGTTTTAGGATTTTTGTTCATTTTCTTGTTTTTTTATTTCTCTTAGTTTTTAAAAAATATTTTACTATTTGTGAAACTTTTCTAACAAACAAAACTTTTTAATATTTTTACACAACTCTCGCACACGCACTTAAAATCAGTACGTTTTTAGTCGAGCTCTTGTTTCCTATTAAACAATTTAGTCATAAATCAAAGCATTAAGAGAAGTTGAATACTTATGCTCTAAACACATAGACAACAGCAGGCTACATGGCTACACGATTACAAGTGCCTGGTAGCCAGCTACCAGCCGCATTCAAATATTTCACATTTATAAAAATAAAATAGTTTGTTCAAAAATATAAAAACAAATCAGTTTATTTCTTTACATTTTTTGCGAATTTTACTATTTATAGGCTTAGTAATTTCTTCAATACATTTAGCAATTTTTCGCTAACTTGTGATTTTTCGAGCTTTTTTCTAAATTTTTATATTTTAATGGCTTTTGCTTGCTGCTGATTTTGCGACTTTTTTCATGTTTTTAGTTTCCTAAGAGTTTGGCGATTTTTAAACAACATTAGACTTTGTTATCATCTCGCTGTTATTATGTTTTTGCAAATTTACCTAATTTTCACGATTTTTGCATAGCTGATGTTAATAACAATCTCTACCCAAGTAGATAGACTAGGGTGCTGATGAAGTGCGTGGCTGTACAGAAAAATAACGGTATTTCCCCTAGCTAATAAAGTCTAGTTTAATTTTTCTTCTCTTATTTATAAACTCACATTAATTAATAAAAATATTTCATTCAGTAAGAATTGAAATTACTGAACTTAAGCACGCATAAGAAATTATTTCTGATTAAAATAAATTTTTTCTTAAAAAAAAGTTCAGTCAATAAAATTAAAAATAACAATCAAAATCAGAATCAGATTTATTTTTCCAAAACATTATAAAATTAGGACTAAAACAAAATCCGAATTTCTTTACACACTAGGGTATTTTTCAAAGAATATAATATTAATAAAATTTGTACAAATTAACGTACAAATAAAAAATAAGTATACGCATGATATTTAGAGTATTTATTCATCGTACGCCCCCGTATGCGTTTATGTAAATAAAATGTAATTTAAAATGGGTGTTTGAAAATATTAATCAGATAATTAGGAGGTAAGTTTACAAAAAAAAAAAAAAAATTAAAAAAAAAATAATATGTAAAGTGATAAATGTATTTCTAGTGAATATTAACAAAAACTTTTTAAGTACAGTCGAGAACTATTAAATCACACTTTCCATCCCTGTCATGCAATCAGTTGAACATCGTTGACATTTTAGCATTTTACCAACTCATATTTTCGGCAGCACTAATGCTTGAAGTGTGTTCAAGTAAAATATTCCTGTATTTACTCATTTTTATACTTACATATGTGTCTGATTGTAGCTGATGCAGCATATAAATTTTAGTTATATGTACATAGTCTTTTGTGCTGCGTGATTTAGTGAATGTTTAAACTTGATGAGTATGTTTGTATATGAGTATGGTTTTTATTTTTAGTTGTACGTATTTCTAGTTGTGTCATGGCAAATACTCATAGTTCTTAAACAATAGCTATGTCATTATCTGATGCACATATCACACACATATGCATATTACAATCAATATATCTTGTGTAAGAATTTCATAAAAACGACTGGTACACACACCTTTTGAGAACAGAAAATACATATTTTTATATCTTTATTGAGCCAAATCTTAGAACTTGTTTTCTGTAAAATTAGCTTTTTTGAATTATGCCTCTGTTGCAGTAAAGGATAAATACAACTGCACCTAAAGAAACACACGATCTTAATATTTTTACAAACTAACTGCCAATTCATAGAAGCCATGTGAAAATTCTCGTCTGGCTATTTATGTATATTGAAAACAAAAACAAAGCACTCAAAATTTGTTTTTGTTTTCATTATAAATAGACAGCCGAGAATTTTTACATCGCTTCTATAAACTGGCAGTATGGCTAAGAACATAGACATCCCAAAAGACACACATACTTTATGTATTTTTAATACTAGGACCAAGAAAAGGGATAAGACCAATTTCTGCCTCTCCGAAACTATCCAACCGATTTTATGCATCTAACAACATATAAGTATAACAACATATACAACATATAAATATAAGGAAAAGTGATAGTCATACCTTACAGTTTTGTAGAAGAAAACTTTTAAACTTTTAAGTCCATTCTCAGAAATTTTTAAATTGGGAAATTCAATGTGCACACCAGTGATCGGCAATGAATCGTTTTTTTTTTCACTATTCATACTGACTCATGAAATTTTAAGTATAAGTGAGTAGACATCATTTAAGCTCAACTAATCTGATTTAAGCATACTCACGATGACATTGATTTAAAAGTATAGGTTGAAATAAATATGAATGTAAAGTCGACATCATGCTCATACCACACTCACACTTATAAATGACGTCAGTTTGATTTCTAATTTCAGGAAAATATTTATACTATTTAAATGATTCTCTCTTCCCCACCCGTAATTTGCTACCAAACTAAATGTTTCCCTTCCATATTTTTTCGTGTCTAAACACAGTCCAAGTTGTGTATCGCATACTGTTAAGAATCGGAGTTGCCAGAGGAAAAAAAATTTTGTTCCAGCAATAAGAAAATACGTGTGATGAGAATTTACAGAATTTTTTATTTTCAGAAAATTATTTTGACAAACCAGTACCGGGATTCAGTAACTTTTTGCGAACCGAAAATCGTAATATTTATCGACATATTCATTCGCTTCCGATAACGATAATGTGATTCTGTAATTTAATTTTTACGATAGCCTCTCGCTTTAACTTATTCACCATTTAATTCAATATCATATGGTATTTCTGTATAGAAAATGTGAAAATAAGCGAAAAGCACAAAGAATAATAAAGAAAAACTCAACAAATTTGATTTTGTGACTTAATTTTTTTTTTCTGCAACCGACAGCGAATATTGTTAAAATATGTAACTGAATAGCAAAGTCAATAAATTTTCGTTATATTTATTATAACGATACGATTTTCGTAATGAAAGTTACTGAATCCGGGTACATAATGTTTGGATTGTCAACGTGCGTTGTGATGCATGAAAAAACGTGACATGCAAAGTTATTTTCAAGCATATATGTATTTAAATTATTTATAGAAAATTTTCAACAAAACCATATTTTTACTCAAAAAAGATGCCTTTCTTTACAAACAAGACTTGAGTGTTTCTTCCGACCTCATATTTAAAATTTTAAAATGGAAACATAAGACGAGCAATGCCGGTTCTTGGTGAGAGTATAACGCACACAATCTTGAAATGTAATGTTATAAGTTGCCGACCACTGATTTAAAATATATATTATTGTATGTGAGAATATAAGTCGAAAAAATATAAGCAGCAGCTCTTTGAGCTATAACTTCCTGAAAAATCGCACCAAATTATTGATATCTTGAACAGGGATACTTTTGAATACGAAAATTATAGAGGTGCCATTAACTCCAAATTAGCGTATCTAGAACTAAGCACTTTTTCCTTTATGCCACAGATATTTTAAGGCATACAGCCACACAGAATTTCCAATTTTTGCAATTTTCGCCATAAGATTAAGATTTTTATGTATTAAATTAAATTAAATTATTATTGAACTTTAAAAGTTGTACAGTGGTACGGAACACACCCTATAGGCACGAATGCGATTTATTTTTTAAACACAGTAAATGATTTTGTACATTTTTAATTTTACTCTTATAAAAATTAAGTATATACATTATTAATAAACATTGAAAAATAAACCTACAAACTTGATTTCATAAACGGTTTTAAATACTTCTCAAATGAATCTGGTACGGGTTTGTGATTTAAAGGGCTCATTTTTGCTGACTCGAAAAGACGTTCATAGACATTGCCATCGTAAGAACCTAGCACCGAATTCAAAACGGCATCGGGAAAGTCGAAACCATCGGTAAAAGCCACTACGTCAGGACGTAATTTTTTCAAAGCCAATTCCAAACGTTCTTGAAGGATTTGCAATTCCTTTTCGGCAATATTAATGAAACGTAAGATATCGTTCATGTACTTCAAGGCCGTTTGCACTAAAAACAATTCCAGTACAGTTTCTAAAAATGTTTTGGCATTTGTTGAAAGATGAGCGGTCTTAGGCCCAGTAATTTTCTGTAGAAATGCTGCAGCCACAAATTGACGGCCGTGTAGCTGAAATTTGTTCAATTTAATTTTAATAAAAAGTTATGAAATGCTTTCAATAATTTACCTCAGCGGCCTGGGTTAGAAGTATGCCGCTGTTATTAAAAGCTTCTGGCTGTGTTTGGCCGGACAGCATGTTGCGCGACAAACTTTCAAAAGCTAAGCGGGTTTTGCTGCAAAACAAAAAGATAAAATAAAAACTTATAACTTAAGAAATTAAAGTGAAATTTTTATATTTAGTACTCACTGTGCTGCAGTATATTGCAAAGCTTTAACTATACATAGCCACGAGTTATCCCATCTAGGGAACGTATTAATTTTTAAGCCCCATTTTAAGTATTCTACACTCAAAAGCAAAGATTTCCCTTCCGTTAATTTCACCCAAGATTTTATTAAAAATCTAGCTATTTGTAATAACAGCACAGTATTTTCCCCTTCATACGTATAAGCTGCCACAGCATTACCATATATGTTTCCAAAATTGGCGGCTGTTAAGTACCCGTGACCACCACAAGACAAACGCAAGCGCTCGATGCCCGCACAAGCATCGGTAGTACATAGAACCTTGAGAGCACATGATAAGGCATGCATTTCTGGTAAGCGGGCATATTTGCCATTATTTATTTCTGCTGCAGTTTGATTATACAATTCCCACATATATTCGGCAGACAGGAAATACGCCAAGCCATTTGCGATTTCTGGAAAAATTTTTAGCTGCTGTGTAACATGATCCATAATTTGAGGTTCGGGACCACTTAAATGAGAAATATTCATAATTTTTTTAAAATCTAGTAATAAAAATAATTAAATTATATTTCAAGTGTGCTTTAGCCAAAATACGGCAGCAAGTCTGGAGGCAAATTAAAGTATGCGATATGGACAGAAATTTAATAACACTTTCAATTAAACTCTACTGAAATAATTTTAAATTTCATTCCTTATCGAATGTAGCAATTGGCTTCTCAGAAAAAACTAATTTTCCAATTCAAACACAAAATTCTCTGAATCAAATATTATTTTGCTCAATTCAGGTCCTACAAAGAAATTTGTAAATTTAAATGTAAAAATTTGTAATAATTTGTTTGAAAAATAATTCCACTAAACAAAAAAAAAACCCACTTCAATGCAAAGATCTGATAGAACATTAAAAAAAGCAATGTGTGTCCGATCACAGAGGAGATGTGTAAACATATAGTAATGAATTTTTTTTTAAGTTGGAAGTACTTATGCTTTTAGTATATTTTTTTTAATTAATTAATTAAAAGTATCAAAACTTTCAATATTGTAAATACATAGGAATTTGTTGGTTTTTGTTTGTTTTATTAAACTTATTTTGCTAGTAAATGGGCACACTGCAGTATATATGCACTGCATTAAAAATTTTAGTAAGCAATAAATTTACTGATTACTGAAAAAATTCAGTTAATTTTTACTGCTAATGAAATTTAATTTGCATTACAAGTAAAATTGTAGGGCCGTATTCATAATAAAACTGTAGCAAGTGGCAAAGTTTTTTTCATTAAAATTTTGAAACTTTTGTATGAAAAACATTTAGCCACTTGGTAGAATTTCATTATGAATACGGGCATTACTGATTACTGAAAATTCAATGCACCTAATCATATAATAAATCATCTAGGCACTTTATAAAAATTGTAGAAGAAAATTTTAGTAATCAGTAAAAATTTACTGGTTAAAATATTTTTATTATTTTTACTGAAATTTTAGTGGTACTGCTCATCTATGGTAAATGCCTTTGCTTTTACTTTTTAATTTTTAATTCCTGTTGTTCAGCGTTTAGTTGTTGCTGTTATTGTTGTTGTGTACGCATTGCAATTAAAATTAATTCAGTAAAGTGCGACTTTGATTTGCGCACGAAGGTTTCCGTACATTCGGCTTTGAGCATTTTTTTGATGTGGCTTTTTTCCTTTTTTTAAGTTTTTTCAGTTTAAACGATTTTTTCAGTTTTGACTCTTTTTTCTCGTTTTGGCGTTTTTTTTTCTCTTATCGGTTTTTTTCATTTACGCAATTTTTTTAATTTTGGCGATTTTTTTCATTTTGCGATTTTTTTCTGTTTTTAGTGTTTTTTTCATTTCGGTGATTTTTTTGCGATTTTTTTCTGTTTTTGGGGTTTTTTTATTGTGGCGATTTTTTTTTTGTTTAAGGGTTTTTTCATTTTGGCGATTTTTCCGGTTTTTCGCGATTTATTTTAGTCCTAGAAATTTGTTTTAATTTGGTCTTTTTTTCGTTTTGGCGATTTTTTTTTTGTTTTTGGCGATATTTTAGCTATACCGATTTTATAATTTTTTGATTTTTTAGTTTTACCGTTTTTGAAAATTTCAAGAGTTTTGCTCTTACAGTTTCCAAGATACAGCAAGTTGTCAAAATTACAAGTTCAAAATTGCATTAACTGATGGAACGCCCTTTAATTTAATTTTTTTTTAATTTAGTGTTAATTGTTGTAGTCTGTATAAAAATGTACTAATTTTACAAATTTCAAGTGTTTATACATATGTGCATACAATTGTATGTATATTACATGGGATTTTAAAATTTTTTGTTGCTCGTTTTGCAACACCCTTTGATTTTTAACTCTCATGTATTTGTTCTTGTAGCGGCCAAATGTCTACACACTGTGTCCAAACTTCAGGTCCGTAGCTCTTACGGTCCACGGAAAAATACCCTGTTACAGACGGACGGACAGACGGACAGCGTATTGAAAACAATGGGGTTCATTTTCACCTTTGGTGTACGGAACCCTAATAAAGCAATTATCAAGTTCAATAAAACAAACAAAAACCAGCAAATTCCTATGTGCTTCTTTCAAACACTAATACACTCATATATAGCTCACACCGATTTGACAACGCGGTGTGCATCTCACTCAAAATTTGTGATTGTATTGTGAAAAAGATTTTTACCCCCCTGTTTACACATCAAAAAAATTTTGAAGTTTTTAAATTTTAATGGGCGTCCATATTTTAAATGCAAGATTTTATGTTTTTCAGAGCTCAGGGTGTGTGTTTAAAAATCGCTAAAGTAGAACCTTTTAAAATAAAATATTAAATTTTAATGGGCGTGACTAAACCGATTTTTTTAAATGGAAGATTGTGAGCTCAAGTTGTGTGGTAAGTTTTGTAAAAATCTGTTAAGTAGAACCACGTGAAATATAAGAATAAATTTTAATGGACGTAGCCCCGCAAATTTTTTTAACTTTAAAACTGTGTAATTGCAGGAACCAAAGGCGTTTGCTAGGTTTCACAACAATCAAGTGAGTAGAATATCATAAAATCAAATAAAAAATTGTTTGAGGGAGTCTCCGGTCACTTTTTGACAATGGGCCAAAAAAGAATTCTTACACTCGATCTAAAATGTACCGGGTTATGAAGTAACAATGTGAAAAAAAACACAGACGAATTGATAACCTCCTGCATTTTTTGAAGTCGGTGAAGGTAACGTTGGCTGAAGTAGTTAGCACGTTGACTACAAAACCGAAGGTGCTGGGTTCAATTCCTGTATTGTTGCAGTTGTTGTAGGAAAGTTCAAGTGATGAAGACATAGTCACTGGTCCCTGAACTACACCGACTACTAATCATAATGTAACATCAGAGCACCCTCCTTCGTTGCGTAGCGAAGTAAAATAACCGATAAAAATGGCGAGTAACCACAACTTCAACCACAGGGCGCTGAAGCACTGCATTATTAAAAACGTGCAAAAAGCTGAGTTGTAAAAGAATGAAACTTTTCTCTGTCTCTTTCTTCACCGCCTGTCTTCTCTATCACTATTCCTTTCCTAAAAAAAGGTAAAACCTAGTAATAGTAGTAGGCACTCATTGCCTGAGTGTTACTTCTCTTTAAAGGAAAAAAAAATTGTCTGATTCAACAAATTTGTTTACTGAAATTAAAAACGATTTTGTAAAGTTTGCAATTTCTATATGGGAACAGAAATATTCTCTAAACAATTTTTTTACAAATGTTGCTTTATATTAATTGTATGGAATAGAATTTTTCACTTTATACATGTGTCTTTTTTCTGCTTAAAGCAAAATTGAAACAAACTATTTACTGGAACAGTAAAAAACATTTACTGAAACTAAATTTTCAAGGCACATTTATTTCCAGGTAATATCAGGATTACAAGAACAATGACAAAAATGAAACAATGAAAAAACAACACGGCTTTTAGTTGATCCAAAATATCAAAAATAAAATTTGTTGTAAAATAATAATAATGAAAATTATTCACATAAATTTGAAAAAATTTCTTCACGGCAGCTACCACTAACAAAATTTGCAACGTTTAGGCACACAGCTAACTATAGAGGGTGCCCTGTATTTTCTTTCGTTAAACAGGCTATGGGTCAAAAACCCAAGTTAACTCCAGCTCTACAAGTAAACGCGAACTCCGACACTTTTGCTCAAATCAGCCAACCAGTTACTTCACGTGTATCGTATGCTGATGCTGCTAAGACTAGTTCAATTCCCACGCAAAATGTTCCACCGCCAAATAATTCAACGAATTCAAACTCAAGCTTTAACTTTAGTCGCCTTGAAGCTACTATTGAGAATCTGGTGCTAACTATAAACAACTTTACTACAAATATGACAAGCATGATGCAAGAAATGCTGCGAATGCAGAATACACTGCTTCAAGCATTAGTTAATAAACCATGAACACGTTAAAAATATGTTTCTGGAACGCAAACGGCATTCGCCAACATAAAAATGAACTTGAGCACTTCCTCATGGAAAAAAATATTGATATAATGTTAGTTTCTGAGACCCATTTGACCTCAAGAAGCTTATTTAAAATAAATGGTTACACTTTATATGATACAAAGGACCCGAGAGAGAGAGCATGTGGTGGATCAGCAATTCTGATTAAGTCAAGACTCAAGCACTATGTCCTTGACAACGTTAGTGAAGAATATTTGCAAGCAACGAATATTTTCGTAGAAAATTTTTGTGCGAATTTCGTGATATCATCAATTTACTCACCTCCCAGATTTTCAGTTACCGAAGATCAGTACGAGAAGTTCTACAAATCGCTTGGATCTTGTTTCGTGGCAGCTGGTGACTACAATGCAAAACATACGTACTGGGGATCGCGTCTTGTTACACCTAGAGGTCGAGCCTTGTTCAATACAATTTCAAAAATGGGCTTAGATGTCATTTCGAGTGGGGAGCCTACTTACTGGCCTACTGACGTAAGAAAAATTCCAGATGTTATAGATTTTGCCGTCACTAAAAATATTCATAGGGACTTAATTCATGTAGAGGCCTCTCTAGATCTGTCCTCCGATCACTCTCCAACAATAGTTACAATTTTCAACCCACTAAGGAGTGATTTAACTAACTCATATGTGAAGATGATTAATGGAATCAACTGGCTGGCATTCAAAAAATATCTTAGTAGTCACTGCGTAGAAAACATTCAGCTTAGATCATGCGATGATATTGAATTTAACATTGCCAATCTTAACGAAAATATTAAACAGGCTGCTGAACACGCCACTACCTCCTATCCGCAGACCGGCTTTAACAGAATTTATTCTACGGAAATTGAACGTCTTGTATGTGAAAAAAGGAGAGCTAGAAGAGAATGGCAACAACACAGATCACCCCTAAATAAAATCAGACTTAAAGAATGTACTAAACGACTCAAAGAGCTGCTATCGTCGGAAAAAACTGCACTACTGGAAAAGTATTTAGAAGGTCTTGATGTAACGTCCGCATCTAATTACTCTTTATGGCGCGCTACTAGAAATCTTAAACGACCCGTTGATATTAAATCACCATTGCGTACTGCGACCGGAGGCTGGGCAAGAAGTGATAGTGAGAAAGGTAACTTATTTTCTGAGCATTTAAAATCTGTATTCACTCCCAATTCATGTACGGGTGCTGCTGATTTACCGTGTGTAGTTTCTCTACCCCCTCGTCCCTTAAGGTTTAAGATGCGTGAAGTACAAAAAGTAATTGCTGAACTCAACCCGAAGAAAGCTCCAGGTATTGATGGAATTAGTAACAAAATGCTCATGAACTTGCCTCATATTGCAATAAGAATCCTGCTATTTACTTTTAATGCTATTTTAAGAATTCAGTATTTTCCACATAACTGGAAACTGGCCAAGATCAAAATGATTCCAAAGGCGGGCAAAGATCTTACCAAGACTGAGTCATATAGGCCTATAAGCTTACTATCTACAATCTCAAAGCTTTTCGAAAAGCTGCTCATGACTAAATTGTCCAAAATTTTAACTGATAATGGGTGCATTCCAGACCATCAATTTGGCTTTAGAAGTCAGCACAGCACGATTGAACAAACGCATAGATTGGTCCAAGTTGTAAGAAGAACATTTGAAGAAAAGAAGTATTGTTCTGCTCTCTTTATTGATGTTTCTCAGGCGTTTGATAAAGTATGGCACGAAGGCCTAGTTTTAAAATTGAAGACATATCTGCCAATAAACATTCAAAAGCTTTTGGAAAGTTATATTATTGATAGGAAGTTCACTGTTGTGGAAGGAGAGTTCACGAGTGTGCCCGAAACTATATCTTCTGGTGTGCCCCAAGGTAGTATTCTGGGTCCTGTCTTGTATTTAATATATACTTGTGATATGCCTGTGAGCAATAATATCCATATTTCTACTTTTGCCGATGATACAGCCTGTATGAGTGTGCACGAAAACCCTTATGAGGCATCCCGCAATCTCCAGGAACATATCACCCAGCTGGAAATATGGCTGAACTTATGGAGAATTAAAGTCAATGAACAAAAGTGTGTCCATATAACGTTCACCCTAAGAAGAGATACTTGCTCCCCCATTCGAATCAACAATCAAAATATTCCTCAACATTCCCAAGTGAAATACCTTGGTATACACCTCGATCGAAGACTTACATGGAAACATCATATTGACTCTAAGTTAACTCAGATGAAACTTAAGTTAACTCAAATATATTGGTTGATTGGCAGAAACTCAACACTCAGCCTAGACTGCAAACTTTTATTATACAAGTCGCTTTTGAAGCCAATATGGCGCTACGGAATTCAGTTATGGGGCACTGCTTCAGCTTCCAATGTCGAGAGAATCCAACGAAGACAAAACAAAATTTTACGGTTAATAACATCGGCTCCATGGTACATCCAAAATTCTATTATACATCGAGATTTAAATATGCCACTAGTGGCTGAAGAAATTGAAAACTACGCAGGCAAATATTTAACAAAACTCGAATCACATCCTAATCCGCTTGCTCGTAATATTTTGAACTTTACTGGACACGTCCGCTTAAAAAAGAGGGACACACGGGCTCTTATACCTAACACTCCAGATGGGACTACTTGAAAATACTTTCCCCCCTTTTTTTTTTTTGATTATCACTACTAATGTATTATTTATAACTATCACTAAGTTTATGTCCGACACTGGTCGGGCCTAATAATTTTTTTTATAGATTTAAGATTTGAATACTTATTGTTAGTTCATATATGAAGATACAATAAATTAATACATGCATTAAAAAAAAAAAAAAAAAACGTTTAGGCACTTTTCACAATTTTTTAATAGTTTTTTCATATTTTTAAATTTTTTTAATAAAATATTTTTCACATTGAAAATTTTTATACCCTTTACCAAAAAATGGTAAAAGGGTATATATAGGTTTGTCATTCCGTTTGTAATTTCCAGAATATTAATAAGCGAGCCATAAAGTAAATATATATATATTCTGGATCCTTATGCATAGGGAAAACGAATAAGCGATGTCCGTCTGTCCGTCTGTCTGTACGTGAAATCGGTTTTCCGAAGCTCCCAGAAAAGCTAGAGACTTCGTTTTTGGACTGTTTTATCAGAAATGGTCGAAATAAGATCGGTATTAAAAATCAGCAAAATCGAGCAGACGGTTTCAGACCTGGGAAACTTAAACTTCATTTTGCCATACAAAATAACTACCGAAAACTAGTTTTTATTATTTTTTTATTAAATAAACTTATTTTATACTTCAGTATGAATTAATATTTATATTTATATTAATATTTCTTAATAAAAAAAAATTAAAAAAAATTAAATAGACGTTTCCAGGGTTGGAAAACTTTAACTTTTTTATACAAAATTATACAAAATTAATTTACTAAAAGAAATTTTTCCTTTTTTTATAAATTAAATATATCTTATATTCTACGAAGAAAGAGATTGGGTTAAAAAATCAGAAAAATCAAAAAGGATAATTCCAGGGTTGGGAAACTTAAAATTTTTGTGATATAAAAAATTAACTACCGTAAACTAATTTTTATATGTTTTTATTAAATTAACTTATTTTATACTTCAGTACAAATTGAATTGGTATTTCAAATTAAAAAAGAAAGCTAAAAAAATTAAAAAGACGTTTCCAGGGTTGGAAAACTTTAATTTTTTTTTATACAAAAGTAACTTATTAAAACAAATTTTTTCTTTTTCTCTATAAATTAAACATATCTTAGATTCTTAAAAGAAAGAGATTGGTGTAACAAATCAGAAAAATCAAAAAGAATGATTCCAGGATTGGGAAACTTACACTTTTTGTAATATATAAAAGTAACTAGGTCTTACTATTTTTTTTATTTTTTAATTAAATTAACTTATTTTATACTGCAGTACACATTAAATTGATATTAAAAATTAAAAAAAAGTTTAATACATGAAAAAGACGTTTCCAGGGTTGGAAAACCTTAACTTTTTTCTTATACAAAAGAAACTTACTAAAACAAATTTTTTCTTTTTCTCTATATATTAAACATAGCTTATATTCTTAAAAGGAACATATTGGTGTACAAAATCTGAAAAATCAAAAAGAACGGTTCCGGGGCTGGAAAACTTACACCTTTTGTGATATATAAAATTAACTACCGAAAACTAATTATTATTTTTTTTTATAAAATTAATTTATTTTATACTTCAGTATAAATGAATTTGGTATTTCAAATTAAAAAAAAATTTAAACAATTAAAACGACGTCTCCAGGGTTGGGAAACCTTATTTTTTATACAAAAGTAACTTACTAAAACTAATTTTTCCTTTTTTTACTATAAATTAAACATATCTTACATTCTTAAAAAAAGATTGTTTTTAAGAATACAGAAAAATCAAAAAGGAGGATTCCAGAGTTGGGAAACTTACACTCTTTGTGATATAAAAAATTAACTACCGAAAATTAATTTTTATTTTTTTTAACCCCCGACTAAAAAAAGGGGTGTTATAAGTTTGTCTGTGTGTCTGTGTATCTGTGTATCTGTGTGTCTGTCCGTGTCCACGTACAGGCCAAGCGGCTTAACCGATTTTCATTTAGTTTTTTCTGTTTGAAAGATGACTTGATCGAGAGGGTTCGTAGCTATGTTTGAAGAAAATTGGTCTAGCCGTTTAAAAGATATAACATCTTTTCTGAAAAAAGTCGGGGGTTTTTAAAATTTTTAATTTTTGTTATTTAAACTTATTTTATGCTTGAGTATGAATAAAATTGGTATTTAAAATAAAAAGAAACCATTAAAAAAATTAAAAAGACGATTCCAGGGTTGGAAAACTTTAACTTTTTTTGTACAAAAGTAACTTACTAAACAAATTTTTCCTTTTTTCTATAAATTAAACATATCTTAAATTCTTAAAAGAAAGAGATTGGTGTAAGAAATCAGAAAAATCAAAAAGAATGATCTCAGAGTTGGGAAACTTACACTTTTTCCGATATATAAAAGTAACTAAGTCTAATTAATTTTTATCTTTTCCTTTATAGATTATACATATTTTACGTTTTAGAAAGAACAGTTTGGTGTAGAAAACTATAAAAATAAAAATCACAGCTCCAGAGCTGGAAACTTTGAACTTTTTTTCTGGATATTAAAGTAACTAAATAAAACATTTTTTTTTAAATTTCCTTTTTTCTTTTTTTACTTAACACACTTTCTATATTTTTTTAAGAACTACTAGATTGATATAAGGAATCAGAAAAATCTAATATAATTGGGGTATTCACAAGGGTGTCCTAAGTGTCATAAAGTCATAAAGTCCTAACATCTTAAACCAGTTTAAAACTATTTTTATTTTCTTTCATATAAAAGGAGTACTATGTATATTAATACAATTCTTCACTCTATGTATTTGTTACTGTCA
This sequence comes from Tachina grossa, assembly GCA_949987645.1. Lineage (NCBI taxonomy): Eukaryota > Metazoa > Arthropoda > Insecta > Diptera > Tachinidae > Tachina > Tachina grossa. The sequence goes on along the minus strand of OX465278.1, from coordinate 38,573,381 downwards.
TAACTAATTATTTTGCTTTTTAGTTTTCTTTTTCGACAAAATGTCCATTTACGTTTAAGTACGTGGCGTTTTTCTTAAGCAAATTTCTACTCAAATCATTATATATTGCAAAAAATATAAAAATTCGCAAGGGATTAAAGTAATGGAAACAATATCCCAAAGCTAATTATATAGACCGCAAAAAAAAGTAATAACTCGAGTATAGACTTACAGCATATAAATCGCGAAAACTTGCAAAAATGCGAATATCTTCTAAACATTTCCAAAGCCTCAAAAACTCTAAACGAGCAAACTCAGTAGATTTTATGAATCAAAAATTATATCACGTGCAAAAAATTTGCGAAAATTCGCGAATAATTTTTTAATTGATAAAAACTTAAAATTTATTTAAAAAAATGCTTAAATTGTAAGGAATGCAGAAAACTTTTAAAAATCCGCAATTACAAAAATTCGCAAAAACATGCTGACATCAAAAATATATTAAAGTCTGATACTTAATAAAAAAATTTTAAAACTGTTAAAAAAAAATAAAGAATTGGGAACAATCACTTTTATTGCAAAAATTTGCAACAAATTGCAAAAATTGTAAACAAGCTCCAAAATTACTTAAAAATACCTAAAGATCTAAGGAATTCCAAAAATCGCAGAAAATTGGCGAAATTATGAAAATTCGCACAAATAGATAGATGTATTAAAAATCGGTAAAATGGTAAAAAGGCAAGCCCTAAAATAACACATAAATACTTAAAGATATAAGAAATTCAAAAAAATCGGAAAAATTCGCGAAAATGAAAATTTGCAAAAACTTGCTAATACCAAAATGATAGCAAAGTGTGATATAAAATAAAAGTCGTCAATGTGTAAAAAAGGCAAAAACTGCAACAACAAAAATAATTCAATCAGACAATGATGTGGCTTGATTCAATCCTATTGTGTTAAAATTACACACAAGAGCAATAAGCTTTATCAAAAATTACCTGATCGCAAAAGTTAAGAAAATTTGCAAATAAATTCCAAAGCCTTAAAATTTTAAAAGGTCAAATGCTCGAAAAAATTTTGTTTTACATATTGCAAAAATTCGCAAATAATTATCGGAAACAGATAGAAGCCGTTAAATAATTTTCTCATAATTTTGCATATTCGTACCAAATATTATTTAATTTTTGTAATATTTCTTCTCATTTGTTTTGTATCATATTATTTATGCTTCAACTAACACACTAAAATATGAGGGGTTGCTCACAGCAGTCGCATTTTAAACTAGTTTAAAAGTTTAGAACATTATGACGTTATGACTTTAACACTACCGTGTGAATACCCCAAATGATTCTAGGATTTGTAAATTTATTTTTTTTTTTTTTTTGTAGATAAAAGTAACTAGGTCAAATTATTTTTTTCCTTTTGTTTATACTTTATGTATGTGCTTATGTATGTATCTCTATACTACATAAAAACACTTTGGTAAAGGGTATATAAGATTCGGCGCAGCCTAATATAGCACTCTTACTTGTTTAACATTTTTTTTAATTTCTCTTTCGTAAACAATTTTTGAAGCTTCGAATGAACTATAATTTAAAAAAAAATAGCTCAGCTGCGTTTCCGCTACTATCTGGTGAATGTGCCTTGCTAAATTTTATTTCAAACAATCGTGTGTTTGAAAGTTATTTTGGGAACAATTTTTTCTGTGTTCCTGATTGTTTTAAGTTTGAATATAACGGATGTCATACATATATGGTATAGCAGCGTATTCCAAAATATACACGGCCGAACATGGGCGATTGCTCTCTTAATAATTTTCAATTATACGTGTCTAACTTCTGCAGTCGATTTATGAATAATGCTGAGTATAGACGTTACTAAATTTAGTATTAATCTCCGCCCACAAAAATCAACCATTTCTTAATTTTCCTATACTTCATTAATACGACAGCATGCGCTAATTATTTTATACATCTACGATTTATTGTACGACTTCTAGTAACGTTTATACTCAGCATACACAAAAAAAATATTCATGCAATAAACAATTTTAATTGAAAATAAAACCAAAAATCAATTTAAAATATTTTTAAGTCAATTAAACTTTTGTTTAAAAATTTAATTAATTATTCAATCACATTGTTAATTGATTGTTGGTTTTATTTTCAATTAAAATTGTTTATTGCAGGAATATTTTGTTCTGTGTAAATAGTCTTATGGTATTAGCTTGAACGAACATTCACACAAATCAAAACAACTTTTCCACAGCCAAAGTTGCACATATAGTTGTACCTTGTTGAGTATAAAAAGGGTGATTCCGTCTAGTCCTAATAACATTGAAGTATCATATTATATCGTGGTATTTTAGGAGCGAATAATTTTTTTTATTTTATAAATTAAAAAAAGTTATTATGTAAAAGCTCTAAATAACTACATATGTACATATATAAGTATATGCGAGTGACTCATTTTATTTGCAATTATAAATAAAAATATATTTAATACAAATTTTTACTTACTTGGGATTGATAGGACTCTGCCTCCTCACCGCTGCATAACGCGTGGCTATAGTGACAGCCTCCAAAAGATAAGAAGTATCCAAATTCACTATTAGACATCTAGTATATACCATAGTCATGTAGGACAACTTATTGGCGGGACTTTGTTTAAAACTACCATCAGGCAAAACTTGGGCATTTTTCATTAACATGTTCGTTCGTGGAATGCGAACATTTTTCAAGCCCAAAAATCCTTGATTAACCGCTGGCATGCCAACCTTTTTGCCAACTTCACCAATATCGATGCCAGGCAGGGGCATATGAGTTTCTAAGTCGCGCAGTTGAACAATAAACATTTGGATGCCCTTGTGTTCTTTGTCAATATAAAGTTGAGCTACAACCATGGCATGATTGGCCGTATGACCCACTGTTTGGATAGTAAGCAATTAAATTGTTTATCTAATTTTTCGACCTTTTTTATATGTTCAATGAAACTATTTTTTAAGCTTTAGGTCAGTAAATTTTATATATTTTTAGTTTTATATCGATATTTCGTTAACCTTTGGTTAACTTCTTCAGGATTATATTTATTTTATTTTTTGGTAATTAGTTTTTGTCTTTTTTTTCTTTTAATCAGAAAAAAATATTTGTTGATAATTATAAATAATAATAATATGACACACATTGTTATTTATAATTATCAACAAATATTTTTTTCTGATTAAAAAAAAAAAAAGACAAAAACTAATTACCAAAAAATAAAATAAATATAATCCTGAAGAAGTTAACCAAAGGTTAACGAAATATCGATATAAAACTAAAAATATATAAAATTTACTGACCTAAAGCTTAAAAAATAGTTTCATTGAAGATAGTAAGCAATATTTGAAATTGTTATATTTTTAAGTTACAGTAATAAGCTTACATCCTCCTGGCCACCATTTGTAGGCCTGTAAAGAAGGCGTATTTAGTACAAACTCTTGGGTATTGCAGTCATAGTCAGCCCTTGTCTGTATGCCTCTAACATTGGTGCCATGTGCTAATTCTGTTTGTGCATAAGTGCCAATAATATTGCAATTCTCAGCAGCTTTGGCCCATTTCTCAACTTGTTCTGGTGTACCTTGGCCTTTTATAACATCCACAAACATGGATATATGTGTAACTAAGGGACTATTAGCCGGAAATAGACCATGGCTTATAATGGAAAATAATGTGTTACTAAAAAAAAGTAAAAAGTTTATCAGTGAAGTCAATTTCTGGGCAAATTTTTGACTTACGGCCATATTTCATCACCCCCAGGATTTCTTTCTTTTTGTAATTTTCGCAATTTATTTCCGACAGTTGTTACTTGCTCTATAGCACGATTGTAAACCCCAACATGATCAAGATATTCATGTTTCAGACCATAACCTCTCTCAAGATCACGGTAGAGAATTTTTTCTAGACGTAAAGAGACACAATTGATGATCAAATAATTATAGGCAATCTAACCCTTTCGACTGTGACGGTTTTTTAATAGATTACAGAATATCGTAACATTTTTGCTTTAAAAGTTATAAATACATTACCAATCTTTTTATCGGAACCCCTCGGTACTAATATATGTATTAAAAGTGACCATATCTCAAAAAATAGCCATGATATGAAAATCCCTACCAGATTCGTGTTCAACATGCCAAATGCAATAAGATATGAGGTAGTAGATTTATAATAAATTACTAATTTTTTAAAAATATTGTAAATTTACATGGGAGATTGCATTTATTTTATTATTTGAGATAGCAGAATAAGAAAAATAGATATAAAACGGGAAAAAATTATTTTTTTTTTCATAGGGGAGCTATTTGCCATCGGAAACTCATTTTAACCAAATTTGAGTTGACGTATTTTGAATATACATACATACACAATTCGTCAGTCCATTATTTGTTTGGCCTACCGACCATTTAAAATAAATGAGTTAGGTATGGCTTATATATATTTCGAATATTTTGAATCCAAAAAATGTTTCGCGAAATAATTATGGTTTCTGAGATATTTTGCATTCATTTTGCTCCATTTCAACTATTTTTAGGTTTAATAAGCATTGTTTGGCTGTAAACGCCACTGTTTGGCTATTGCGTCAAATTATTCATACAAAAACGTACACAATAAATTTAACTTTTGTTTTGCTTCATTTCCGTAATGTTATAAACACAATTGGGACGACCGACGAACTTCGCATAGTTCGATGAACTTGCTTTCAAGAATTCGATCTACTCCAAATTTCTGCCTTGCTATGGATATATTTGTAGTGTGGATACCAAGTTATGCAAATATTAACTGCGGCAAAAATTACTTGCATAGTATTGAAAAAATTTGGATTATGTACTTGAAATAAAAATTAATGCAAATATCGATACCAAGTCTTGAAATAAATAAAAGTCTCTTAAACTCTAAAAAGGCAGAAATTTGGAATAAATCACAGCTATCACGAAAATCTTAAAAATTCGCAATGTTGAAAACAAGCCCAAAACTAAAATTGAGTCATTAACATTATGAAGATTCAAAATAAGCTTACAAATTTTTTTAAATTTTAAGTCCCTAAATAAAAATAAATAAGGAAACCCAAAAACTTTGGAAAAATTTCATCTTTCGCAAAAAAAACAGAAATTGGCAAAAAAAAATTGCAAAATTTTAAACCAGCCAGGAATGCTAAAAATTCCATAAAAACGCGAAAATTACGAAAATTCGTGAAAACTTGCTAACAGCAGCATATGTAAAAGCAAAGTATAATAAAGGGTGTTTTTTATTGGGGTATAGAACTTTAAGTTGGCATTACTTTTTTAACTGGCGGCCATTTTGTCAGCTGTCAAGTGATTAATATTTAGTTTGGTTTGCCATTTCATCATGAACAGGTTGACAAAAGAACAACGCTTGCAAATCGTGCAAATTTATTTCGAAAATAATGGTTCAGTTCGCGAAGTTTACCGCAAGCTCCGTCCATTTTATGGTCGACATAATCGTCCATCAGAGCAATTAATTCGGTTAACCATGGATCGTTTTCGCACTACGTTTACTCTATGTGATGATACGCATCCGCAGAGACGTCGAACAGTGCGCACCGAAGAAACAATTGCCGCTGTAGAGCAAAGTGTTGAAGAGGACCCGAATGAATCGATTCGCCACCGTGCACAGCAATTGGAGCCGACTAACCGACTATTTTGTTCCCGAATTGGATGGCATGAATGTGGATGAGTTGTGGTTCCAACAAGACGGCGCTACATGCCACACAGCGCACGTCACAATCGGTTTATTGAAGGAAACATTCGATGAGCGCATAATTTCGCGGAATGGACCTGTCAATTGGCCACCAAGATCGTGTGATTTGACACCATTGGATTATTTTCTTTGGGGATATGTGAAGTCGCTCGTCTACGCCAACAAACCAGAAACGTTAGGGGACTTGGAAGCCAACATTCGTGGCGTTATTGCCAACATACGGCCCCATATGCTCGAAAAAGTGGTTGAAAATTGGACCTGTAGAATTGGCTTTATTCGAGCCAGCCGCGGCGGCCGCATGCCCGAAATCATATTTAAACATTAATGGCATAAAATTATCCTTCCAATAAAGCCAAATTGATGGATATTAAAACGATTTTCTTGTGTTTTATTTCAATTCAAAGTTCTATACCTCTTAAAAAAACACCCTATATTGTTAAAAATTAAATGTTAAGAAGAATACTTGCAAAAACTCGCTTTCGCGAACATTGCAAAAATTCGCGAGAAATTTTAAAATCGGAAACAAGCCCTAAAATTATTAGAAATAGCCAAAACTCGAAAAGAACGCGAAAAATTTCATGTTCGCGAAAAATTCCTAAATGCATTGTAGAAATTACTTACAGTGCAAGGAATAAAAAAACCTCAGAAAATTAGATCAATTGAAAAAAAATTGCTATCATCGCGGAAATTACAATGTCTGGTAAGGGTGTTTGTTTAATTTTGAGGTCATCGGACATATGGACAGCAAGAAAAATAAATTTGAAGCATAAATTTTCTTCTTAACAAGTTTCTCAATATACAGTAGTAAAGTTGTATACATATGCAGCACAAAAAGCTACTTTTTAAAAATAGATTATGAAAAGTGGCGTATGTGGCACAAAACAGTATTTTTCTATTTCAATAAAGTAATACATATTAACTTCTAAGGCTGAGTGTACATCTGGCATTTCTTATGTGTCATTTGCCCAAAAAAACGTAACCAACTAATTACTAATGAAAAACTGTTCGATTCAGACATATATTTATTGATTTAAACAGTTTCCGATCATGTTGGATTCTATAAAATTGTCTATTAGTTATGTATGAAACTTTTTAACTTAATAAATAATTACGTGTCTGAATCAAACTGTTTTTCATTAGTAATTAGTGGTTACGCTTTTTTTGCGCTTGTGTGGCACATGGCACACAGATGGAAACCCGGCCTAACCTTATTTATGAAAGTTCACAAAAATTTACACATTTCTTCAAAACATGTGTCGGAAACTATGGTGAAAATACAAAAAATTTCTATCGGGTATACTATGAGAAAACTTCATGTAAACCTTCTTTGTCGTTTTTCTCCATTCCTACTTTTTGTCATATGCTCCAAACCAATAATGGGCTGACGAATTGTAAAATTAGAATTTCATAAAATTTTGGAAACAAAAATTGCAAGTCTGGACGAGGACTAAGTAAAACATTATTAAAGTGCTGTTAGGCGCCGGTGACAAGCGTGTTATGAATGAGCATTTATGTACTTAATATTTCCGCGTTTATTTACCAACAGTGTGACAGCAGTGACTTCGAACAGCACAGTCGGTAATTTAAATTACACTTATCCCTCGATTTACACGATACTTTTTATACACGATATAACTTTTACACGATTATTCTGGTTTTCGTGTAAATCGAGAGATTTATGAAATATGTACCTCGATTTACACGATTTTTTATGTGTTTGGAGTAAACGCTTCTGATATTTTTAATTTTGTTCTTGTTTTTATGAATAGCATTTATTTTGTTTAATGAATAAAGGTTTATTTTTAGTTAATTTTAATTATTATTCGAACTCCATTTGTTTCTATATTTGTGATTTGAACGGGCTATGGTTCGTATTGCTTTTTAAGCCAAATTACATGTGATAATCATTAATGAACAAATAACAACAAAGTCTGTTGTAAATATTCTGACAAACAACACATAGTTGAACGGAACAGCCAGCCGTTTTCGAATATAGAGATGGTAAAATTGAGCTTTCATTACAAAAAAGCTTTCAGCAAATTGAAATAAGATGAATCAAAACAATTCACACATTCCATTTGCAATAATGCTAAGTATATAAAGCAGAAATCTACATCTACTGACACCACACATAGTGGACCAAACACAAAAAGAACGCTGATGATGAAGGTTTAGTGGCCTTCGAAAACGGCTGGCTGTTCCGTTCAACTATGTGTTGTTAGTCAGAATATTTACAACAGACTTTGTTGTTATTTGTTCATTAATGATTATCACATGTAATTTGGCTTAAAAAGCAATACGAACCTTAGCCCGTTCAAATCACAAATATAGAAACAAATGGAGTTCGAATAATAATTAAAATTAACTAAAATTAATAGCCATGGGCCTGTGGCAAAAATTAAAAATAAAAAATATACTTAATAGTAACAAACCAAAAAACGTTTGTCTTAAGTAGAACAAAAATAAGCAAATTAACTAACATGTGCATAATTAGTAAAGAACAAACGACAATGGTAAGACTGTTGTAAATATAGAGATGGTAAAATTGAGCTTACAATACAAAAAGCTTTCTGCAAATTGAAACGAACCTTAGCCCGTTCAAATCACGAATAAAGGTTTATTTTTATGTGTTTTGAGTAAACGCTTCTGATATTTTAAAAACTAGGTTGAAATACATATATAATTCCTTAATAAAATCAAGTTTTTACGCGATTCTGCCTTTATTTTCGATTTACACGATTTTTCATACAAAAGTTCAAAATTTCGATTTACACGACTTTCTCAGGAACATATCTATCGTGTAAATGGAGGGATAGGTGTATTTCTAAAGTATGTAAGTGAAGACAGCTTATGTAATTGTTATTACTATACAGGTATTGTAATATACTTTTTCAACACAAATGATTTCCAAAAAAAAGTATATTGGTAAGGGAGAATGTTAAAAAATTATGGTATGTTTCTATAAAAATGTTGGAATGCATGAACTATTGTTTACATTTGTATTTACGTAGTTTATTTAAATTGCTGTTACGCATCCAAAAATCTCATAATACTTTTTATTTTGAAATCTAATTAAAAGTTCAAAAAAGTAAAGTTCGTTTAAAGGGCCATACGAATATTTTAGTTGCTCTACAACAAATAGCTCATTTAATTAAACAACATCATAACTCAAAAAAACCTGTTGGCCAGAAAACGAGTTTGAAGTTTTCAATTTACACACAATTTAATGGAAAAAGGAAATTTTATTTTTCTCTCAAGAGTTGAATGAAAAAAATACAAGTTTTGTATGAAATTTTTACACAATATGAAGAACGATAGGAGGATTAATTCTGCATCATTAACTCAAAAAATGGAATTTATGAGTTACATTTTTTTTTTTTTTTTTGAGTTATGACTTTCTTTGAGTAAATGAGTGAAACACTGACTTTATAAAGGTAAATAAATGCCTGTTATTTACCTAGTTCTCTCTTTGTTCTTAATTTTTCGGCACCGCCATGAAACCATTCCGCGATTTCTTCACTTGTGAAGGAGGCATTTTGACGTTCTTTTGCGATGTCGGGATTTATAGTTTTAGGAATGATTGATAATTGTGAAGACATTTTAACAACTTAATTACTTTTTTAAAACAATTATTATCTGTTTTTTTATTTTATTTATGAAATATTCACAAAAATAAGTATGTACTACATACATACATATGTATTTGCATATGCATATAAATACACACATACATAAAGGGTGTTTTTTATTGAGGTATAGAACTTTAAGTTGGCATCACTTTTTTAACTGGCGGCCATTTTGTCAGCTGTCAATTGATTAATATTTAGTTTGGTTTGCCATTTCATCATGAACAGGTTGACAAAAGAACAACGCTGGCAAATCGTGCAAATTTATTTCGAAAATAATGGTTCAGTTCGCGAAGTTTACCGCAAGCTCCGTCCATTTTATGGTCGACATAATCGTCCATCAGAGCAATTAATTCGGTTAACCATGGATCGTTTTCGCACTACGTTTACTCTATGTGATAATACGCATCCGCAGAGACGTCGAACAGTGCGCACCGAAGAAACAATTGCCGCTGTAGAGCAAAGTGTTGAAGAGGACCCGAATGAATCGATTCGCCACCGTGCACAGCAATTGGAGCCGACTAACCGACTATTTTGTTCCCGAATTGGATGGCATGAATGTGAATGAGTTGTGGTTCCAACAAGACGGCGCTACATGCCACACAGCGCACGTCACAATCGATTTATTGAAGGAAACATTCGATGAGCGCATAATTTTGCGGAATGGGCCTGTCAATTGGCCACCAAGATCGTGTGATTTGACACCATTGGATTATTTTCTTTGGGGATATGTGAAGTCGCTCGTCTACGCCAACAAACCAGAAACGTTAGGGGACTTGGAAGCCAACATTAGTGGCGTTATTGCCAACATACGGCCCCATATGCTCGAAAAAGTGGTTGAAAATTGGACCTGTAGAATTGGCTTTATTCGAGCCAGCCGCGGCGGCCACATGCCCGAAATCATATTTAAACATTAATGGCATAAAATTATCCTTCCAATAAAGCCGAATTGATGGACATTAAAACGATTTTCTTGTGTTTTATTTCAATTTGAAGTTCTATACCCCTTAAAAAAACACCCTATATATTTAAAGGATCTTCCAATAGGGCCTTCCGAGCTTTTACAGTTAATAGGTCCATATTATTTAAGCTACATATGTGGCTTTAGCGTTCAACAATACGTGCAAAATATAAAATTGTTTTTTCAAAATGGGTGATCCATACTGGCTCTAATTTTCATCGAAATATCATTTTCAGCGATGAAGCCAATTCCTTGGTGAAAAAAAAATTCGAATGTGGGACGTTAACAATTCTCATGAGATCCTAGATTCATTCTTTAGTGTGGATCTTAGGCTGGCGGCGTCATCGGTCCATATTTCTTTGAGAGGCCATTACCGCCAACGGCAAGCGCCATATGTCGATGATGACCAACTTCTTTTGACCAGACTGATTGGACGCTGTGGAAACCAATGATAGTCGATTTTAACAGGATGGCGCTAAGTGCCACACAGCTCATGCTTTGTTATTGAGGGACTCCGTTCGACTTTTTCTTGTGGGGGTTTCTTAAATTGTAGATCTATGCGAATTAGCCTCAAATCAAAGCGGCCCTCAAAGTCAACATACAAATTGGACATTTCGGGTATGCGACCTTTGTGTAACAAGCCACGGCGAACATTTGCACGATATTAAGCTTGGGTCACACGATTGCAACAATGTACCAATTTTCGTCGGCTCACTGAAATAAATTCATAAGTAACAAGGTAAATTTGTCTTATTTCTCAAATAATTAAAACATAATTACATAACTGCGCACACTGCATTGGTAATGAAGCCATATATACTTATTCAAGAATTTATTACGTAATAGAGCAATTTTGGCTTATTAGTTATGACTTTATTGCAGTGAGCCGATGAAAATTGGTGCATTGTACCGATCGTGTGATCCAGGCTTTATATTTGATATATATATCGACGGTCCCATTCCAAAACATGCTAATTCGACATAACATTTTATGCTGGGAGTATGGGAGTAGCATTTCTGAATTCACCGTTTATTAACTTAGATTCTGTAAAATTTGGATAGTTATGAGTTATGAGCAAAAATGTACTTAGCATAATTTGTCAATTTTAAAAAAACCTCCATTTTTAAATCTTTTAAGTAAACTTAACATGATTTAGTTTGGAATTAAGAAGTCAAGAAAAAATAATTTAAAATTTTCTCACAACTAAAACATGCAATATGTACTTAGATGACAGAAAGAACCTTACTTAGAGGACTAGATAATAGATTTTTGATATTAAGTCACTTTTAGCTTTGATCTACGACAAATTTATAAAGTTCAAATAAACTAAAAAAAATTATTGCAATTATTATATGATTACAAAAAGTCTCAAGTTTATATGTCATAACATTCTCGAGATATCATCACTTAGCATGTTTTAGAATGGAGCCGTCGATATAATGGGATAGATAGGCTTTTCAAGAAAATTTGTAACATCTCACACACACTTTATTTTATTTATTTTATTTCAGATGGCAAACGCTTATTAAAAGACCCTTTATGTATGCACACACGTACACATACCGCTCATTTAATTCAATAATGTCATAACTGAAAAAAAATAAATTTTTGTAATAATTATGCTGAATTAATCTTCATGCCATTGTTCATATTGAGGGCAATTATGAATAAAATTTCGCGAGAAATTTCTTCCTTTTCCAATTAGAATTTTTCCTTTCCCTATCACTAGCTTTTAGTTGGAGTTGTTTCACGGGAAAATTTTTTCACGGAACTTTATTTATAATTGCCCTCATTGTGTAAAAATGTCACTTAAATATCATGAGAGAAAAATACAATTTTCTCCTTCTATTACGTTGCTTTAAAATTTACAACGTTTAAAATCGTTTTCTGTAAAACTAATTTTTTTGCACTTCTGACGTTTTTGTAGTAAATGAGCGATGTGTGTGAACTTTTAATATTTTTATTTATTTTTTAACTGAACAATGAACGTTTCCCCTCTATACGAATTCATATAAGAGACTGAATGCTACTTGATTACAGCAGAAGCTTTTATACAAATGTTTTTCATTGGCGATTGTTTGTTTGTAATAAAAACTTTATATCATTGATATGGAAAGCACAATCGCTGATAATGGCACAGTGTTTGAGATGATAGAATATTACAAGTTTTTTATTATTTTCGGATGTATGTCTTAAATTTAAAATAAAAAAACTTGGAATGTGCTTATTTTTGTGTGCGTGTATTTTTAACCCCCGAACAAAAAAAAAGGGTGTTATAAGTTTGTAGTGTGAGTCTGTGTGTTTGTATATCTGTGTATCTGTGAGTGTGTCCGTGTCCACGTACAGGCCAAACGCCTGGACCGATTTTCATTTAGTTTTTTTCTGTTTGAAAGATGACTTGATCGAGAGGGTTCTTAGCTATGTTTGAAGAAAATCGGTCCAGCCGTTTAGAAGATATAACATCTTTTCTGAAAAAAGTCGGGGGGTTTTTAAAATTTTTAATTTTTGTTATTGTAAATTCGTTTTTTATATTAAAAAAAATTTTTATAAACTTCTACTTAGAAAATTATTGCATAACCTTTGTAAAGAAAAAATTAAAGTCAAAATAAAATTGTTTTCCAAATTAATTTGCGCGCTCAGGATTTTCATTTGGGTTTTTTTTTTCATAAAAGTCTTCCAGATATTCCAAAAAAAATTCTATTTTTGTCGTCCTAATTCGGTCATTTGTCCCTGTGTGCGGCGGTATAAATTTATTTGTTTTGTCTTTGAAATATTGTTATTCTTGAAATGAAAATGAAGTTGTTTTGTTTTAAATTTAAATATTGTTTTTTTTTCTAAAATTATATTTTATATTGAGACCATTTAATTAAATTCATTTTTATGAAATTCCCGGGAATAGAAAATTTTTTTCTCGATTCCCGGGAATTGGAAAAGTTCGGGAAATTAGAAACCCTAGTTAGGGCCTTTCTACTTGAGACCAACGATATGTTGATATACAGTAAGCTATGAAATAAGGAATACACTAAATATTAGTACTAACTGTTGCAACGTCTAGCATCTAGTAAATTATTCTCATCTAATGAACTGGTTTTTTGGTAATTTTGGGATGTATATGCTCCCATATGTCCTGGAGAGCACTTTTGGGGGTAACATCAATTTTTCGGGGTAGGAAGCAATGCACCCCTCTTTAAAATTATAAAATACCCTTATGCCTGTTTTTATATTACATACTTGCATCATTTGTACAGTATCAACAGTTTTTTCCACTCCTGAGATTTTTTTTGGGTTGTAACTGTTTATGGTGTAGTGTGCGGTATGTATTTACGTAAAATATTAAAGTAAAGCTTTCACATAAATGAATATTAAAGAAATATAAAAATTGCAATGAACTCTATTAAAAACTATTTACGAATATAAAAAAGTTTGTTGTTGAAATTATTCTTGAATTCTTATAAGAATTCATTAACTTTATTATACATTACATTTTTGATTTCATAAAAGGCTTTAAATGTGTGTGAAAGGACTTTGGTACCGGTTGTTTATTCAGAGGACTATTTTTGGCGGCATTAAATATGCGTTCATAAACGTTGCCATCATATGAGCCCAAAGTGGAATTCAGGTTACTGTCGTGATGGTCAAAACCATCGCAAATAGCCACAGCATTAGGTCTTAACTCTTTCAACGCTTTCTCCAAGCGCATTTGTAAAGAACGTAAGTCGCCATCAGATATGTTTATAAACTAAATTTTTAAAAGAATAAAAAATGTCTTTTACAGATATATATGTAAACAGAAATTATGAACAATACACCTACTCGCAATATATCGCTCAAATGCTTCAAAACAATGTGAACCAAATATAATTCCAAAATTTGTTCCAAGACCTTATTTAAAGCAGGATCTCTCAATTTGGCATTGGCTCCAGTGACCTCTTTCAGAAAAGTCGCACTCACAAACGAACGGCCATGTAACTAATAGAAATAAAAGTAAAATTTTGCCGTGGCAAAATATGTATGTACTAGTGATGCACGAATATTATTCGAATAGTATTCGAATTGTCGATATTCGGCCAATACGAATACGAATATTTTTCCAAAAATAAATTAAATAAATAAATGCATAAATCCTAAACGAAATTTAAATAAATGACTAAATATTTTAGTTTGTACAAATACATTAATTTTTTATAGAAATTTTTGCTTTGTATCATTTTCAAATATTATTTAATGACGATCATTAAAATTTTGGGTACTTTTTATTAACTTTAAAGTACGCCAACAAGAGTGTGAAGTCCTTTTTCATAACAATTTTTTAATATTTCATATTGCATATAATATTCGTATTCGTATTCGCGAATATCAAAAATTGACATCCGTTACATCACTAGTATGTACATATCTGCCCTTAATTAAGAAAGTGGTCTAAGTCATATGCATTTTTGCTTCGAAATATTAAACAAATTTAAAAAAAAAACTTCAATAAATATTTAAAAAATATTAAATAAATTTATATTAATCCAGACTAGAAAAACTCTAAATTAACATGTTGCATAATATAAAAACATTGTTTCATTTGTTCAAATGTAATCTACTAAATATATCGACCAGAGAAATATATGACTTAGACGACTTTTATAATTAAGGGCACATATGTATCTATGTATGTTTAATTACCTCAGCAGCTTGAGTATATTCAATACCGGTGTTATTGGCAGCTTCACCTTCAGTTTGACCAGATTTTAAACGTTCCGTTAAATTTTCAAAAGCTAAACGAGTTTTGCTAAGGAAACAAATACATATTTTCATGTGTATGTATGAATAGTAATGAAAAATAAACTGACTTTGCGGCAGTGTGTTGTAAAGCATTGACCATATTCTGCCAAGAGCCCGTCCACTTCCCAAAATCCCTAATTTTTAATGAATCATGCATATAAGCTACGGAGTGCGACAAAGACTTCCCAGCCAAGGCTTGGCGATAAGACTTTATTAAAAATCGGCCAACTTGTAACAATAAAACCGTATTTTCACCCTCATAAGTGCAAGCGGCAGTAGCTGATACATATAAATTACCCAAATTGGAGGAGGTCAAATAACCATGACCACCACAAGCTAAACGTAAATGTTCTACACCATTTGCGGCATCGCTCGAACATAATGCCTTCAGAGAACAGGCTAAAGCATGCATTTCGGGCAGCCTTGAATATTCACCACTTTCAATGTCGGTCGAAGTTTGATGGTACAATGCCCACAATTTACCCGCTGCTAGTTTGTGAGCAATACTTGTTGCAATTTCTGGAAATAACTTCATTTGTTGGGTAACGTGATCTATAATTTGGGGTTCAGGTTTACTGGAAGTGAATCGTATTAGAAATTATTTAAAATTATCATTTACATAATTTAAATTTTCTCTAATTACTTTTTATCAATGGGACTTTGTCTTCTAACAGCCGAATATCTTGTAGCAATAGTAGCTGCCATCGACAATACTATAGCATTATTATTAGCTATCGTGCATCTCACAAAGACCATAGTAAAGTAAGGTAATACGGATATAGGATTTTTAACAAAAGTGCCATCACGCTGCACTTGCATATTACGCATTAGCATGTTGGTACGCGGTATACGCACATTCTTCATACCCAAGTAACCGTTATTAGTACCGAAAAATCCCATTTTTTTACCTATATCACCCACGTCGATGCCTGGCAGAGGCATATGGGTTTCCTCATCACGCAATTGAACCATAAACATACCCATGCCTTTCGGATCATTGTCGATATATAAATTAGCTACAACCAAACAATAGTTCGAAGAATGGCCCACTAAAATTTAAGACAAAAAATTTTTATTTCAAAATTTGGTAAATAATTATACTTCCGCTCGGAAATTTGACTTTTACTTTTTTACACAAAAATTTAAGTTAAAAATTGAATACTAATTAATGTTTACATTTTGTAATTGATCACACATCTTTGCTTTCATTTTTATTTTTGTTAAAAACAAGATGCTGACAATAAATGTTCTTAAATTTTTTACTTTTCGAAGATGGAAGATGATAGATTTAATACTTATTTTTAACTTTTTTGTAATTAGTTTTATTTTATATGTTCTATTTCATAGAAAGAAGTATTGAGCATTAATGAATGACGTGCAAATACTTTTGATATGGAAAAAATAGCACAATAAACTGTTTATACTACTTACATCCTCCTGGCCACCATTTATAGGACGTCAATGCTGGAGTATTTAAAATAAACTCATCTGTCTCACGATCAAAATCTGCTCGTGTCTGTAAGCCTCGCAAAAATGTACCGTGACCCAGTTCCGTTTGAGCATAAGTGCCGCATATTTCAAAATTTTCCGCTCTTTTGCCAAATTTCTCAAACTGGTCGTCAGTTCCTTGTTGCCTAATGGCATTAATTAACATGATAAACTGTACAATAAATGGATTACCTCCCGGTATGGCACCCCAACATTCTGGAGCGCCATATTTACCACTATAACAAATATATAATTAGTTTATAAAGATAATGTTTGTTTATTTGAAAATGTTTAGTCGGCAAATCTACTTACGGCCATATATCTTTACCACCGGGATTACGTTCCTCTTGCAGCTTGCGTAATTTCTTTGCAGCTTTAATAGCGTGTTCCACCGCTGTTGTGTAAATATCTTCGTAAGATTTATAGTGCTCTATGGAGCCATCAGCACTCATTTCGTTAAGCATATAAGATTCTGAAAAGGTACATATGTATGAGATGGAAATAGATTTAAAAAAAAGAATTAATTCGATTAAGAAAAGAGTTGTGACGTGCTCAATTTTTCTATTTGGATATCTTTTCAAATAGGGTTTAACACATTTTTAACAATTTTCTTCCAATTTCTTTTAAAAATTATTTTATCTTGTTTGGATATTAAGTTCTATTATTCTATTATTACACTTCTCTAAAGCAAACAAATTTTGATTGCCTAAAAATTTATTTTATAAATCGTTAAAAATTCATTACAAATCATTTTAAAATACATACATACATATTTCCTGAATAGTAAGAAATGTAAGTCCCGGTTCACACGTTTCAACTTTTATTGCTGAACTCGTAATTCAGCTGTAAGAAAAAAAGACATATTTGTACTTCCGTCTCCATCTTCTTACAACTGAATTACGAGTTGAGCAACAAAAGTTGAAATGTGTGATCCGGGACTTACTTAACTAAGTACGAGTATGTATACATACCACTGTCGGCAACGAATAGTTTTTTCGCTATTCACACTGACTCATGAAATTTTAAATATAAGTGAGTAGACATCATTTAAACTCAACTACTCTGATTTATACTAGGAACACAACTGCGACGAACGAAAAATTTACGCAGCGAATTCTTATCGACGAATTCGTCGACGTGGACGAAATTCGTCGTTCGTCCCAATTGTGTTCCTAGCATTACGCATACTCACGATGACATTGATTTATAAGTATGTATAGGTTGAAATAAATACCCAGTGGGAATTTGAGTTAACTCAAAGCTATTGAATTATCAGCCAAAAATTTGTCAAAGGTGGTTAAAATTAGCACTCATTCTGCATGTTAAAAGTGATCAGTTGTAGCATTGAGTGGCCGCAGGACGAGTGCATCAGTTTTCAACTAACGATGAGTTAGCTCATTATGAGTTAGCTTGTGCCAAATAAAAAGAAAGCGTTGTTTTTAGTTAATTATGATTTAACTTATTATTTATTAACATTTCTTATACGGGATTTACACTATGACTTTTTACTGTGACTTTTCTAGAGTTTATCAGTCATAGTCATAGTCATAATGTAAATCGCGTATTAGTCAGCCTAAAGTTTAAACATTTTTAAATTATTTTTTAAGAAACGAGAACGGGTATCGAACCGATAGGAAAGTGTTAAGTATGATGTCTGACAAACAAAGTGATCACGGTTCGATGCCCGTTCTTGTTTCTTAAAAAATAATTTAAAATTTTTTAAACGCTAAGCTGACTAAAAAGTTTTAATAAATAATAAGTTAAATCATAATTAACTAAAAATAATACTTTCTTTAGATTTTATTTTTATTTGGCACAAACTAAATCATAATGATCTAACCCATGGTTAGTTCAAAACTGATGCAATCGTCCTGCGGCCACTCAATGCTCTGACTAATTTTTGGCTGATAATTCAATAGCTTTGAATTAACTCAAATCCCCACTGGGTAGTTGAAATACACATACAATTTGAAAAGCACCAAGTAAAAATGCTTCACAATGTAAAGTTTAACATATTAGCTTTTGTATTAAAGTGTATGTACATTTGTATTTTATTATTGACAAAACTTGCCCAGTTCTCTTTTAAATCTTAATTTTTCAGCTCCTCCATGCCACCACAGAGCAAAGTCCAGCACATTGAAAGTGGCACTTTGACGTTCCTTTTCCAAATCTATATTCACAGGTTTTGCTATTAAATCCATAATTATTGTATTGTATAGCACCAACAGTCAATACTCTTCAGTGTTAAGGGAATAAATAAAATTTAAGAAATGATAATTGTTTGTTTATTTGCAGCTTTTTAATTTCGACATACCTATCTATAAAATTGATAAAAAAAAGTACACACAGAAAAAACTGAAATCCAAAATCAATTTTTGTTTTTGAAGTAAAGCCTACATACAGTAAGTAAGTATACCGTGCCATAACCGCCAAAAAAGCTTAAAGCCTGGATCACACGATTGGCACAATGAACCAATTTTTGTTGGCTCACCGCAATGAAGTCTATATGGCTTTATTACCAATGCAGTGTGGTGCAGTTATGTAATTATATCGTGCCATAACCGCAAAAATAGCTTAAGCGACATAATTTTCAAACTTAAATTTTTTACCAAAAGCGTTCATTTGCGATCGTAATAGTCGATTTTCGTTAAAAAAAAAACGAAGTCCAAAAAATGTGTCGCTTAAGCTATTTTAGCGGTTATGGGTCGATATTTCAATTAGTTGAGAAATAATGCAAATTTACCTTGCTACTTTTGAATTTATTTCAGTGAGCCGACGAAAATTGGTACATTGTGCCAATCGTGTGATCCCAGCTTAAGCGGCATAATTTTCGAACTTAATTTTTTGATCAAAATCGCCTATTTGCGATCGTAAATAAACGATTTTCGTCACAAAAACGAGGTCCAAAAACTGTGTCGGATAAGCTTTTTTGCCGGTTAGAGCACGGTATGTCGTGTAAAAACGCCACATGCGCATGTACATATGTAGTCTGGTGAAATTTTGACGTGAAGTCACGTGTGCTACATTCCGTGAACTAGTAATATACACATGTGCAAGTGATATACACATATATGACATCATAGCCACATGGGCATGTGGATTCTTACATGTTGTGTACCATAGACTATATAAAATTACAAATGTGTATTTTCAAATACTTAAAATTTTTAAAAACTCTTCGACAATTTTAGTTCTGATCACAGTTTAAATTTTTCATCTACGAGTATTTTTATTGAAAATTTGTGAGTAAATTTTTTTTTCTGTGCATATGAATGAGTAAAATAAAAATAAAAGCTTTGCGTTTGTAAATAAGGGAAAAATGTAAGAGCATATAAGAAATCTAAGCAGTAACCCAGCGGGAAAATGTTATGAATAGGGATAGATAGGATTTTCATGTAAATGCATGTTTTCTGTTGTTGGTCGTACATACAAGTGCTTCAACGTAAATAAAATATTTTGGCATATTTTAAAATAAATACATATTTTTGCATATTTCATTATAAATGTACATATGTATGTATATTTTTAATACATTTTTTAGTTTTTTCATGCTTTTAAACAAATTTTGGTGTTTTTTGATCAATTGCAAAGTATTTAAAAGCTGTAGTTTTTACCACTGTCTAAGAACAAAAAAGAGGAAAACGAGAAAAATTTACGATCGCATTTTAAGTGATATTATTTGATACATATTCAAAAACACCGTAGGACTCCTTCAATTAATTTGGAAAATTCAAGAATACAAACACCATTCCCAATAAGCAAATTTTGGTTGAAATCAAGTGTAAAACAAGTGTTAAGCTTAAATTAGACGTGACATAGCCATAACGCCATAACCATAACCAAACCAAAATTCATTTGGTTTCTATGGTGAGAGTTATGGCGTTATGGCGAGTTACATATAATCGAATATAGTGTTGCACATTAGTTTGGTTCGAACGGCTGCTCTCTATGGCTATGGTTATGTCACGTCTGATTGAGCCTTTATTCAAGCCTCACAATCAATTTTGTCAAGGGTTGAATTATGGTTGATTTACACTTTCATTCAATAGCATTCTCCAGTGAAAAGGGGACTTGAATTCAATGCGAACAATTCAGTTGTAGTACAGTGTAATTCAAGCCTTGAATTATATTAGAATTAAGCCTTGTATTAAAATTGAATTTAAGTGTATTTCAAGCTGCAAGCCTTGTTGCTTTTAAAATAGAAAACAAAATGCAATTCATTTGTTTTCTAATAATAATTTTGTGCACATCTGCCTGCTTATTTATTTTTGATATTTTCACCACAATTTCAGTTTTAATAATAAATAAATTATAGGTCTGTTCATTTACTTTCCCAGCAGAAACTAGCAACGAGAGAGTAAGGCAAAAATCGAAAAAATTACTCTCCGACTTGTAAAAACTTGTACTTTTTCTGATCTATTTGGCTTGATAATATTTTAAATTGCAATTTTTTTTAGAAATTTACATTTAATATGAAATTCTTTGCACAGTTTCATGTATTATGACTATTTTCTTGAATTTTTCATAATTTTTTAATTTTATTCATTAACAAATATAAAAGCGACACTTTCCATCTCTGATCTTGTATGAGAAACAAACCAAATTATTTGCCATTAAAATTGAATTTATGTGATTTAATGAAAGAAAAACAATAATTTAAGAAAACATGCTTTCTTTTTTCATACGTCTACATGTTTTTTTTAACAAAGAAATGCAAATTTTTCAGTTTTCCTTCATCAGATATTTTTGAAATAATTTATTTTACAACAAAACACACAACAGGTGGTTGGATAATCGTACAAGTAAAAATTTCACTAGTAATTTGTGAGAATTTTTTAGACTCTCAATTTTTTTCTCTCTTTTGAAGCTCTCTCCCAAGGCGCATTTATTAGGTGGCAGCATTACACCAGGATCGAAATGTCAAATTTGGATTGTGTAGGTTTAAGCCTAAAAGCATGCTTTTGTTTGGGTATTCATTAACACCTTTCGAATATTCAGTTTTGTATGGTGTTTGACATTTCCTATAAGAAACATGCAATCTGACGATGCTACCCTGTTTTGAAAAGTAAGAAGGTAATTTATACCAACAAAGTGCATGTGGTTGTTGCTGTTGTAATATTTGTTGTAGAATCGCGGGTACCTGATTGATGTGCCTTGCTCTCTCCTTGCAAACTTTTTGAGTTAATGAACACTTTTCAGTAACAATTGTTACAAATTCGTAACAGTTTTTAGTAAATGAACAAACCTTATGTATTTGACAAGGTTTGAACATATATGTATGTTGTTTGAATTCAACTTTGTTTCCAGTTCAATTCAAAGTGCTTGAATTTTAATTTTCTGAGTGCTTATTGTGTTGAAAATTAAAAAAAAAACAAGTGGCTGGGATAATAGCCAGCATGCTTTATTTAGGATTATATACATATTTTGATTTAGCAGTGAATTTTTTAATTTGCAATTAGCATTTTTTTCAGCATTTTTAATTTTATAAATTTCATATTGTCGGCCCTAACTAACAAAAAATCCAAAATAGCTTTATTGGTTGATTCTGATGCATTGCATCAAAATACACAACCACAAAAAAATTTAGACTTGTCTGACCAAAATTAGAGATTTTATTGACGAAAAACAAACGGCCCTATCTACAAAAAGATTGAAAGTTTCTAAAAAAAAAGTAGCAGCACCTGCAGGATCTAAAACCACTACTACCAAAAGATTGTCATTTTTTCTATGATAGCATATCCTTTGAGAACTAATTCATATTTTGTAAATTCATTCTTCAATTCTTGAAAGTTTTTAAATGAAGTCATTGTATTTTGTCATTTTTATAAAAATTTATAATGATGGAAACCATGGTAAAGAGCAAAAGACGTCTCAGGCGGTTATGAGGCTATCGTACTTGGTATATGTGTGATAATGCAAAATTGGTGTTTTTTAGCTTGGTTTGGTTTTCAAAAATTTTGAATTTAGTGTTTTTCATCACACTATCATACTCGTTTAATATATTTTCTGTCAAACTCAGTGCAAATTTCATATGTATTTTCGTAAGGAAAGGGTGAAGATGATTCGGTTAAAGCGCGCATTTTCAAAGGTGTTTATTGAAATGCACGAAAGTCTGTCATGCTCATATACCGAGTATGACCGTCTAATAGCCGCTTTAATGTATTTTCAAAATTCATCGTTGCGGAATCCGGCTCCTGGACATAGAATGAAAAATATAATGTGAAAAAGTAAATTAATAAATTATTTAGTGCAAAACGTGTCTTTTAAATGCCTTTTACATTATGTTGATAGCATTGAAACATATAAAATTGTAAAATTATTTTATCTATTTCATTTTTATATGAAAACTACCACCAACAAATTTTACACTATTATATTAAATACGATCATACAAAGATACAAGAGGTTTTATGAATTCAGAAATTGTATTTTGTATGTTCCTGAATTGTTGTTTTTACTTTTTAACTTTGTTTGTTTTATTAAAATTAAATAAAATATTTGTTCGTCAGTCGTTAAGCAGCTCTGGGCTGAAAAACAGTGTCTCGCGTCATATGGTCTAGTTACTCCACCCATATTTGTGCAACACCATATTATGCAAATTTACTTTGTGTACATACATATTGTCACCTAAAATCCAAAAGGCCGTAAGTACACTTTACTATTTTACAGGAGAAGCAAAAAACTTCATAAATTTAATAATATTTATATGTTATGTGCCAAATTAAATAATAAATAAAATCGGTATTTTTGAACATATGTGAGTAAAACTTTAGGAAAATATGTATTTTGGTTAATCACATCATAATCAATCAAAAAGTCTATTTTGAATGTTTTGGTTGTTACGGCCTTTTGGATTTTAGGTGACGATATGTATAAATAAATAAAATATTTGTTCGTAATTATAACGATAATTATGTATACATATTAAAAAATCATTCCAAAATTTTAGCATTATATTTTAGCGTTTTCAAATACATTTTTTTTGGCATATGTGTCGCGCAAAATAGAAAGGGACCTAAGGGTAAAAACCGGTTTTGTTCAGGAGAGCCATTTTAAAGATTTAAATACGTGTATCTTTGGTGTACCATATGTATAAATAAATAAAATATTTGTTCGTAATTATAACGATAATTATGTATACATATTAAAAAATCATTCCAAAATTTTAGCATTATATTTTAGCATTTCAAATACATATTTTTTAAGCATATGTGTCGCGCAAAATAGAAAGGGACCTAAGGGTAAAAACCGGTTTTGTTCAGGAGATCCATTTTAAAGATTTAAATACGTGTATCTTTGGTGTACATCATAAAACGCGCATATCTCTAGGAGGGAACACTTTTGGGGAATGGGATCGGTCTCATTCGATGCTCAGATGTTGTTCACATCAAAAAAAAAAAAAAAAGTGAAAATTGATTTTTTTTACCCTTAGGTCCCTTTCTCTATGCGCTGTCACATTATTTTAAGCCCCATTCAGCATTCAAAATTTTTTTAGTTGTGGCCACACTTATAATAGCTTTGTTTCTTTACTTTTTGGGTAAAGTTCGGTAAAATGAGAGGAAACTATAATTTCGCTCAATAATATACAAAAATGCACAAAAGTACGGGAAAGAGCGTTGTCAACTCGACGCGTTTTGCACCATTTTTTGGTGCTTTTTTAAATTTTTTGTGAGAAAATTTCATCTTCAAAATCAAAATCGCAAAATATTTTCAAAAATTCGATTTCCCCTTTTTGTACAAAGTGATAAATTTCCTGGAAATTTTTTTTAATTTCATTTGTTTGGAAATTTTTTCACTTTTGCGGTTACGTAACCGCTACCTAAACGGTGTTGAGAAACATTCCTAGGAAGTTCATATGTGCTATAAAGTTATTTATTGAGATCTTAGGTACATTTTTGTAGTTGAATGTGTACTTGAATTTTGAACGGTTTGCTACCTATCGACCTGAATATTGTAAAAAAGGTAAAAAAATTAATTTTTTTAAATTTTTGCGATTTTCGTCTTGAAGATGAAGTTTTTTATTTTATATGTATAAAATTTATGTTATTTATGACAAGAGCTACAACTTTGCCTCACAGAGTAAATCAAAATTCCGAACGGTTTGCAAGATATGAGCCTGAGAAAATGCAAAAATGACACTGAGTCCCCAAACTTTTGGGGCCCCATAAAAAAAGTACATGACTTGAGAGACACGGTCTTTTTTTTTTGGTCTTTTCTCACGTAGTGGTGTCCGTATATCGCACTCAGCGATGCCAACTTGGTGCTTTTGGCACTATTTTTAGTGCTTTTTGAAGACTCAAAACGCCAAATTTTGAGCGTTAGTGCCAAACTAAGAAAAAGCACTAAGTCCCAAATCACACTGTGCAAGTCTTATTGCTAAGCTGATTAGTTTCAGGGAGAGAGAGACGAGGGGACGTTTCTTTTCCCCCCGTCTCTCTCTCCTAATAAACTAATCAGTTTAGCAATAAGACTTGCACAGTGTAAATAGGGACTAAGTAGTGCTTTTAAGAAATTTCTGTATTTCTTAAAATTACTTTAATAAAAACTTAGTGTATTTATTTGTTTAGTGTAAAAGCATACCTTTTTCGTCTGATATATTTCATTAAAAATATTGATAATAATGCCGAAATAGAGAATAGCTTAGAAAACATTATTAAATTTCACTCGTTTTTCACGTTAGTGCTTTTTACGCTTTTTAGATTTCAAATTACGCTTTTTAGTGCTTTTTTAAAACTCTGATGTGCTTCTAGAGCCAAAAAAGTTGGCATCACTGGTTGCACTGTGTTATCTTATCTCGACTTAAACACTTTCTCTTTATTGCCACAATTTTTTTGTTATTCGTACTTGCCATGATACAATTATAACAGGTACATGCACAAGCCCAGCCTGTTATTGTATACAATACAATTAGTTGTCAAACTTTGTTTACAAGCTGCGAAAATGTTAGTGTATGTGTGTGAATAAAATGATTACAGTGTTGCCAATGAATTTACACATCACTGTGTCTCCAATTACACATCGAAGAAAATTACACTACACATCTTTTGTGTAGGTTAAAATTAAAACAAAAATAAATAAAAATAGAACCCAAAGTAGAATTACACACAGATTATATTTACAAGAATTTAATTACATGGCCTACACATGTGAGTAGAAATTACACACTGTCTAACTATACAGAGATTGGCAACACTGAATAACTATAATCATGCAGGAATGCCGCGTCTGCAATTGTACTTCAGTTACCCTGTAATTGTTATTTTTAAAAACAAAAGGCATCTGTTTCTGACAATTATTCGTTTGTTTATACCAACAAAATGAATGTGTTTTTTGGTGTTGTAATTTTGTTGTAGTCGTGCATGTACCTAGTATAATTGTACCGTGGTACGTACTTGCATTCATATTACTTTGCACAGAATATGAGTAGTCTATGTTACTATGTTTTATGATGTTACTTTGTGCTTTCGTTCGGCAATGAACCACACAATGGAAAATATGAAGAATCATCAAAACAAAATATGGAAGAAGGGAACTGATAAAAGAATGAACTGTACACATACAATGTTTATTTATAGTCAACAAAAAGTCATAGATTGATAAAATATGGTCTCAGTTTATAAAATATGTGCCAAGGTGGTGGATTGTATTTAGAAAAATAAATTTTTGTTTTTCAATTTTATAAATGTTGCAATTACATGCACCAAAAATTTAAGTACATAAATAATTATTTTCTCTACTAATAT
This sequence comes from Tachina grossa, assembly GCA_949987645.1. NCBI lineage: Eukaryota > Metazoa > Arthropoda > Insecta > Diptera > Tachinidae > Tachina > Tachina grossa. Next base: position 38,547,054 of record OX465278.1, on the reverse strand, counting down.
ATTAGTGCTATTTTATACTGAACATTAACGAAGGCCTTTGTCAAATATAACGAAAATCACAATTATCTCCCAATACTTGTGCGTGCGTGTGTTGTGTGTTTATTTATACCTTACCCAGTATACCAAATGGCTTGAGAAAAATATTATAATAAGGTTACTAACGTAAGCCTGAAACCTGAAAAAGTATTACAAATACATATATTGAAATAAGTTTTCGTAACAATTGTGGAAAAATCAAAACGGAACCCTCGTGATAATATTACATGTGTATTATTACTATAACCTTATCCTTGCAATTGTAAACTAAGCTTATTTTTTAATTTTTTTTTTTACTTTTGAAAAATAAAAATTTTATTTTTAATAATTTAATTCAATTTCATTTAATTTTAATTATAACAATCAATGTTTTTCATGCTGTGATTTATGTACATATAGATTTTTTCGCACTTTTATACACAAATACACAAAATTATACAGCCACTCACTTTGAAATTTTGAAACAATTGTACGTGAAATACTTAAGAAATTTAAGTTTTTTCAATCCTCATAGTTATTGTGTTCTTCAATATTTGTCGTTTATAAGCATACGTTAGATAAAGATATGTATGATAAGAGTTTCTCAAGCATTGTTAAAAACTGCTTGTGAATTCTTATTTTATAAACATCATTATAAACGAAATTACGAAAAGTTTAAAAATTCACTATTTTTAACCCCCGACTAAAAAAAGGGGTGTTGTAAGTTTGTAGTGTGTGTCTGTGTGTCTGTCCGTGTCCACGTACAGGCCAAACGGCTGGACCGATTTTCATTCAGTTTTTTCTGTTTGAAAGATGACTTGATCGAGAGGGTTCTTAGCTAAGTTTGATTATTGTTTGGTATACTGGGTAACGTTTTTTTATTTTTATTGCCTTTCTAGATAAAATAATTTTAACTCAAAAAGAATACCGTTCGGATCATGGCACAATTATAAAGCAAGCCACAGACCTTGCGACCGTTCGTACAACATGAGCAGGTTGTGTATGAGATTGTAAAGTGTGTGGGGTCGTTGTATGAAGTTGTGTGTCGGTTGTATGAAAGATTAAAAAGATTTGATTTTTTGGCAAGTTGTATAGACAGGTTGTATAATTTAGGAGTATGTTGTTCAACTTCATTTCATTTTGTTTTTATTTTCGTAGTGTAATATAAAAAAACGTGACGCACGAATTCAAATGTGCGTTTAAAACGTTATGCAAATGTAATTTTTGTAGTCTTTTGGTTCACTTTCTTTTACTGTTTTTAAAAGTTTGTTGTTAGAATATGTTTCTTGTTATATAAATCAAATTTTTTTCTGCACTTTTTTACATTCTTCTTTTTCGTTTTGCACGAAAAAAAATCATCGACTACAATATGCGCAGTAGTACCCGATGTCATGTTTACTCAAAATTTTTTTTGTGAAATGAAGTTGTGCGCTAATGTTGCACACGTTGTTGCATAGTTTGTGTCCAAAACACACAACTTGATAAACCAACGTGTTGTACCAACGGTCGCAAGGTCTATGCCTTGCATAACAGGTACATGCAAAAGCCCAGCCTGTTAATGTATACAATGCAAATAGTTGTCAAACTTTGTTTACAAGCTGCAAAAATGTTAGGTTAAAATTAAAACAAAAATAAATAAAAATAAAACCCAAAGTAGAATTACACACAGATAATACAAGAATTTAATTACATGGCCTACACATGTGAGTAGAAATTACACACTGTCTAACTATACAGAGATTGGCAACACTGAATAACTATAATCATGATACAATTATAAAGGTAACCGCGAATCTACAGCATATATACAACAAATAAAACAAAAGGGGTTTTTATTGCTGTTTTGTGATGAAAACTGTCAAAAAACCAAGAGAAAACAAGAGACATATACTTGCGTTTTCTCTTGTCTTTTGAAAGCTTTATTTGTATTAGTAGTTTTAATATGCACTATGCGCGTGTATTGGTAAAATAATATTGCATGTTCTCTTGTATTTGCAAAGCTTGTTAGTATTAGTATAGTTTTAATAGGCACTATGTGCGTGTATTCGTAAAACGTAAATAACACTTGGCAGATCACATCACGAAACACATTCCATCAGCTGGCGCTTCGAGGTTACCTGAATTATTGTATCATGACTATAATCATGCAGGAATGCCGCGTCTGCAATTGTACTTTAGTTACCCTGTAATTGTTATTTTTAAAAACAAAAGGCATCTGTTTCTGACAATTATTCATTTGTTTATAAATACCAACAAAATACATGTTTTTTTGGTGTTGTATTTTTGTTGTAGTCGTGCATGTACCGTAAAATTGTATCATGGTTCGGATAACAAAAACCGATTTTTTTAATTTCGAAGAGAAAATACAAATAAAGAGTATCTGGAGAATTATATGTATGTCACCGATGGCAAATGATTTTTGTTGGAATAAATTAAATATTTTAACAGTTCTCTGGCTTATTTTGTTTTTAACCATGTCGGAGTCGAAGTCGGTTAGCAGCTCTAGTGCCTTTTGTACCAAAGATGATCGTTGTACAGAACCCTTCAAGAACCAAGCCCGTTATGATCATTATCGTGTCTATAATGTGGAATTGGCTACTGAGCAACATGTGAATCTTTTTAAAAAATTAGAAGAACAGAGCGATAGTTTGTCATTTATGGGTCACGCCCGTGAGGTAGGACAAAAATTGACAATTTTAGTTGCTGCAAGTAAAGTTGCTGACTTGGCGGATTTACTTGAACATTATCAAGTCACGCATCGTATATTGGTGAGCTAATTTGTTTGGAGATTTAGAATTATTATTATTTATTTTCCTTGTGTGTTTCCAAAAACAAAAAAGTATTTTAAACCTTTGTAGGAAATAGCAAACTATGTATTGTTCGTTTCTTTAGTTGCCTATCCATAGAATTAGTAAATTGTTAATAATTGGCCTTTCAAATCAATTTTTTCTTTATTACAGACTTACAATTTCCAAGAAAAAATCGATAAAAATTATGCTTCTGTGCTGCCCATTGGTACGGATTTATCAAAGTTCGACTGGCGTCATTATTTTCATTTGGAAACTATCTATGAATGGTTGAATTCTTTAGTTCAAAAATACCCAAAGCTAGTAACTATGGTAGATATGGGTACGAGTACCCAAGGTTTTCCCATTAAAGGTATTAAAATATCCCACAACTCGGATAATAAAACCATATTCATAGAATCGGGTATACATGCTAGGGAATGGATAGCTCCTGCTACGGCCACATTCATCATTAACTCTTTGCTAACATCCACTGATGATTGTGTTCAAAATTTTGCTAAAAATTACAATTGGATAATATTTCCCAGCGTTAACCCGGATGGTTATAAATTTACATTTGAACATGATCGTATGTGGCGTAAGAATCGGCAATTATTTGATACCTGCCGTGGAGTAGATCTAAATCGTAACTATCCTGATCACTGGAATTCAACTGGCAGCAGTAGCGATCCTTGTCGTTATGACTACGCGGGCCCATCGGCAGGTTCCGAAGTGGAAACTCAGCGCTTAATGAAGTTCATAGAAGATAATGTGAACAAACAACAAATAAAAACCTATATAGCTCTACATTCCTATTCGCAAATGATAATGTTCCCTTATGGTTACACAAAAGAACATGTTCACAATTACGATGATTTAAAAGAATTAGGACAATCGGCTTCGCATGCCATAAAGGAATTGTCGGGGCGTGATTATACTAGCGGTAGTTTAATTGAAACTATATATCCCTCCAGTGGAGGCAGCATGGATTGGGCTTATGGTGTTCATAAAATACCCATTGCTTATACTTTTGAATTGCGTGGTCCTCCTGATAGCCAAGACATGTTTATTTTGCCAGCTGAAGAAATATTACCCACCGCTCAAGAAGCTTTTGTTGCCATACAAGCCATTATTAAAGGTGCAGCAAATAAAGGTTATTACAAATAATCAACACGTTAAACTGCAAAATATTCAAAATCAGTTGATAATAGTTTCAAGAATGTATTTATATTTTTTTCTAAATGACACAAATGTTTCAGTTTATTTTATATCATTTTTATTGTCTTTACATTGTAAGAGATTAGTTTTTTATAAATAAGATAAAATATATCTAATTATTGTTATTGCGTTTAATTTATATAGTCAATTGTGAAGTGTTTTATTCAGGCGTGTGCTGGAAACGAAGCGATTTCAATACGAATGATTCTGGGAATCATTTGTGAATCAAAACCAATTACGTTAAAAAATCTGGTCAGAAGAAAATTTATATGAAAATCATTCATACAAATTTTCATATAAATTTTCTAGTCAATTCTGCAATCTGGGTTGTAGAAACAAGGGATTAACTTTTAAAATACATTTGCAGAAAAGAAGATATCGGTTTTCATTACATATTTAATTAATAGCAAACCCAGCTCACTTCTTTCTATGAGCTCCACTGTTGCTGCATCATTTTTATATGCAGAGATCTTACTAAATTCGATTTGGCTTTGATTCGATCCCATTATGATGCCCTGATTTATAACAAGAATTATTCCAGTTGCCTTAACGTTGCATCGAACCATTCGGGCTGTGGAGTTCTATTTTAGATGGAACATCTATGCATGAGCAAGTATAACAGTTGAAGTTAACTTTTTTCAATATTTAGTGGTAAGGAATAAAAGTATTTACATATAATAGAAATTTTTTGTGAAAGAGAATGAATATTAATGTGCAATTTCCATAAGTCCGGCAGACGACTCGTCTAGAAAATTTTTTTATGAAAATCACTCAAAAAAATTAGTGCTTTCCATATAAATTTTGTACTTCTGTCGACCGTCTGGGTTTTAGAAACAGGGGGTTAATTGGTCAATTTACAGGCTATTTTATGTCAATTTCGTTATAATTTAATACTCAAAATTTACAACAACAAAAATATTCAAGTATGTAATTATATAATTTAATAATCTGCCAAACAATAACATCACTTTTCGCTTAAGGCATCAAATTTTTGAAGCCCAATATATGTATGTATCACACCAGCTCCAGTGTTATTGTACATAAAAATCAACTTCTTTTCACAGCCGTTGTAATATGATTTCTAGGCGACAGGCGAGGATCAAATATGGGATTTATTTGAACCACACAATCTACAGGGAAAGAATTAAAACATACATATGTGCACATATTTCATTAACTAATATATTTAAATATACTTACTATTTTCTAGTAGATAAAGTGAACGATCATACAATAAGATACTTTCAATTAAAGGAGCAAAAAATAAACGTAAAGTATAAAATATTACAATATTTTTCCAATTCAAAAGATCGTTATGAGTAACAATGGTATTAAGCTCGTTTTCCGAAAGGTTTTCAACCGGCAAACCTTTTACAGCTTTATAAAAGTAGCTAAAAGTTGGAAAAATAAAAATAAAACTTATCAATAACTTGTCATATAAACAACTTAACTTTTTAATACTCACTCTTTAAAATTCATATCTACTGTATGTTTAACACTTTTTAAGCCTGTATGTTTAAGAAAAGAACAATGCTTTACAATTATTCTTTCAGCTGCAGCACGAAATGAATGAACTTTTAAATATTCATAATCTTTTAGAGATAAACGTTCATTATACAATTCCATGGCATGACAAGAAATTTCTCTGGCTTCATAACTCAACCTGACATTTTTCGAACTTGTTTTTAAGTACTCGCTTAGAGGATAACCAAAAAACTGTTTTGATTTTTGTAACACATTCGACGGCTCCTCTTGAGTTGTCAATTTTTGATAACAACAACCAACAAAGTTTAAAAATTTAGCTTGTTTACATTGTAAAAACATTCGCATTAATATGGCTCCCAAGTCGCCACAAGGATGCAGTCCTATTATACCAAACGTATAGTTTTCAGTTTTAAGCTCTAAATCATTTTTTATTATGGACAAAAATTCTTCTTTTGACATTTGCGCTGTTAAACAAAGGCTTACATGTGAGGGATTTTGAATATCTGTAGCTGGCAAATATTTCTTCATAAATTTTTCCAAATTTTTATCAAGCTCATAGGCTTGGCTATTGAGTTCTTTTTGCATTTCTAAACAACAAACTTTGATGTTATATGCATAGCCTAAAACTCGAGCTAAGTGACCCAGACCGGCTCCAAAGTCGACAATAAAATCGACGCTATTTTCCGAGCAAATTTGTTTACACAAAGCAGCCATGTAATCCAATTCATGTCTTTTTTTGGGTTTAACTCCTTTATTGAAAACATGTTTTAGCTTTGTGTGATCTAGTAAAGAGCTGCGAGGTAGTATATGCTAAAATTATTATTAACATTGATTAGGTCATATTAAAATTATTAATTAGTTATAATTTCTCAATTTAACTCAACTCTTAACTCTTAGTAACGCTTTTTACAAAATTTTCAGTATAAGTTTTCTAAACCGTAATAAATCCTAAGCCGGCCCCCATGGAGCGTTACGTAATATGTGAACAGCCCCTTGTTTGGAAAGGAATCACTACGCTGCAAATTCAAATTTAAATGTCCTCCTAAAGTGCCTCACTGAAGTATGTAGATAACGCACAAATAAATGTCATATTAAGAAAAAAAAAAGATTATTATCGAACTTATATTACATTTTAAATTAAAGTTTGCTCATATATGATGCAGAGCAGCGATGCATTTCCGAACTGAAACAATTTTTAAAAAGCTTCTGCTTAACCAACAACAAACATATTTAAAATAATTTGAATCAATCGCTTAGTTCTTGCATAAAAATGGAGAATGGTGGGTTCCATCAGTCTAACCTTTCATTTTACTTCAGCGTGAGAATATTAAAAACTAGATATACCAAACGGACGATACACTCGTCCGTACTCTAGAATTAAAATGTAAATAATTTAAGATTCAAAGAAAATGTACCTATCTAACTAAACGTCATAAAAAATTTATTAAAACACAGCCACACACAAACTTATGCCGAGTTTACATTGGGCATTTCTTGTGTGTCATTTGCCCAAAAAAGCGTACCCAAATAATTACTAATGAAAAACTATTTGAGCCAGACATGTATTTATTGATTTAAACAGTTTGAATCATGGCGGATTCTATAAAATTGTCTATTAGTTATGTATGAAACTATTTAACTTCATAAAAACATGTCTTAATTTAAAAGTTTTTCCTTAGTAATTAGTGGTTACGCTCTTTTTACGCTTGTGTGGCTCATGGCACACAGATGGAAACGCGGCCTTACATACATATGCAAGCATAATTAAATAATACATGAAATTAAAAAAACCTAAACAAAATCCCTTCAACCAAGCAAAACCTTCAACCACAAAAGAACGCTGATGATGAAGGTTTAGTGGCCTTCGAAAACGGCTGGCTGTTCCGTTCAACTATGTGTTGTCAGAATATTTACAACTAACTTTGGTGTTATTTGTTCATTAATAATTATCACATGTAATTTGGCTTAAAAAGCGGTACGAACTTTAGCCTGTTAAAATCATTAATATAGAAACAAATGGAGTTCGAATAATAATTAAAATTAACAAGCTAATTCACTTTATTCAATTCTCTTCCTTTAAGTATTATGGCTTTCATACAACAACAAATAAGAGAAAAAAAAATTGATAGATCAAGAGAAATACTACAAACACACACACATGTTTTGTTTCTTTTTTGCTTGTAAGCTAATAAATGCGTGTGTAATATGTGTGCATGTAGTAGAAGCAACTTTAAACGCTTATAGCTCCCAAAATACTAAACCGATTTCAATAATATATAGATTCTGCACATCTGTACAGAAAATCCTTTAAAACCATATAAATCTTTTTAAAATCGGTGTAGTGGTACCAGCGTAAAAGGGATTACAAAAAAACATGTTCGCCTGTTAATTATATAGATAATATGAAGTACAAATAAATATATGACAATAAATGTTTATCATTAACAAAAACGCAAGACGCCCTAAGAAAAAAAAATGGACATCGGCTTTTTATTTAGATGTTGGCCAACAACATGCCTCTGTCTTTCATACAGCTAAATTAAGACTTTGCAAATTAAACTTTGCGTGTCTAAAAGGGGTACAAGCGAGATTTTATTAAGGAAATCACACTTTATCACGTTTTTTGCTTCTTTTAGGGTGTTTTGCGTTTCAGGTGACGATATGTGTAAGTACATTTTTGTGTACATGTACATTTTTATGTAGGCGTACCTAGACTAAATCAGATCCTGTCGGAATTCAACTTAACTTAAGTCTAACTCATGGTTAATGAGACACAGACGACTAAAAGCATGAGTTAGCATTAATTTAATCTTCCACGAGCCAGATTTCGTCCAATTAATCATTTTTAAGTTAGCTTGAAGTCAGTTGCGAATGAGCTTGTCAGAATGTAGACTAATATTGAGTTAGCTCATAAAAATCAGACAGGATAAATATCGTTGGTCACAAGTAGAAAAACCCTAACTGAAATAATTGTAACTTTATCAAAGATAAAAACATAATAGCAACTTTAAAACTGCTTTGTATAAATGCTTGCAAAAGCGTTATTTTTTACACTTTTTTTATTTGTGTGAAATGTATTGGAATCACTGAAAAACTCAATTTCGTGAAAATACTAATTAGGGCCTTTCTACTTGTGACCATCGATACATACATTCATACATATGTACATACATATGTATGTGCATAAGAAATTTAAGCCTACCAGACAATCTTGTTGACGTTTGACACACAATTCCTCAAAAGCTTTTCTTAATGATAACAAGCTTAGGGGCCATACTCTGCAAGGATACTTTATACTTCCCCAATTACTATCTAAAAGAAAACTTAAATCTTCAGGTGGTATGTTTTGGAAACAATCCCGCCATGATGATGGCAATTTAGACCAATGATTATCCACATAAAAATCCTACAAAAATATAGTTATGTACATATTATTTTAGCAAATAGTTATTTAATTAACTTACTAAAACGAAGGAGTTAATTAGCCAATCGAAATTACGGATAATATTTAAAGACTTGTTTAATTTTACTTTTAAATCGGAAGAAGTCGCAAACTTATCCATTTTTGTTTTATTTCCATACTTTATAAATTACATAGTCGTTGCCAGATAGATTTATCTACCGAATACGCATGGGATTGTGAAATATATAATATACCATGCACCAAAAATAATTTTAGGGAATTACAATTAATTTTTGTTTAGGTCTTACATTAGACAAATATTTATAACCATTTGATATAGCATTAAATAGCCACGTTATCTTCGAAATTCTTCAATAGTTGTTGAATCTTCACAGTGATGCCAGATGGACCAACCAGTTGAAAGAACAGCTGTTAATGTTTTTATAATTCTTCTTTGTAAATTGGTTCTTCTTTGTTTATATGAATATTTGCAATTTGGTTTAATTTTCGACAAGTGTTATTAGAAAAATAAATAAGAAAAAAATCGTCACAAAGTAATAAATCGGGACAAATTCGTTATCAAAATAGTTTTAATAGTGTGATAAACTCTTTTATAAATAAATATGTATGTATATATTCAGCTATTCATTTACACAAATGCGTACATATATAAAATTTTGTATTGTAGCTACTATATACATACATACATACGTACATATTTGCAACCATATACAATTCGTTAAATGAACTGATAAGATTTATTTTCAAAAATTGTTAATAGTTACTAAAATTTTCAATCCGGTATTAATAAAAAATACCATTAACATATGTGTGTATGTATGTGTATGAACGATGGGAGCACTAGCCAAAGGTCACTAGCTTAAGTAAATGATATGTGTGTAACAATAATTGCTTTAGCTTAATCATTTTATATTGAAGGAACAACGAGTTAAAGCATATGTGATAACTTGTTTTTTTAATAACGTATTTCAGTCCGAACAGTACAGAAAGAAATCCATTTGCTACTAGTCATACCAGCAAGTGTGTGGTATCAATATTTAACTGAAAATTTATTAAAAAATAAAAAACTATGACTGCAAAAGTTAATCCCGATTTACAAAAAGAACGCAGAAGTGCTTCATTCAACATAGAAGAATTTACGTTGTGGTGGTGTGGCGGACGAAAAAAGTATGAGGAACGTAAATCATTGGGTAAGTTATGGGTGCATATTTTCAAATTGTTTGTAAATGTTTAGCAATACAAAATAAAATTATCTCTTAGCCGTTATGTCGAAATCATTGTTTTTTACGATTAATATACATTTATACATACATATGTATGAAGATACACCCATATACCTATTATATTTTTTTGATTTCTATATGTGTAATGAAAACTTAAGTGGGGGTAATTTCGTGCAAATATCTCAAAAAATGTTAATACATTCCGGGCCGGACAAAAATATTCACTCTCTTTTAATATTTTTCAGACGAAAAGACCTAGCGAAATGTGGTATTCTATAAATTGTTTCTTAACTTACTACTTATTTAAATACAGAGAGAAACTAGTCATTCGTTTGTTACATTATAAGAAATAGGTACATAAATTAAAATTCTGTGATTTAAAGGACTATTTTAAGTGGACAAAAGTATTCACACAAATGATCATATTTGTGGTAAATACACAAAAATTTAATATTTTTCTTTCTACCTATATGACAACGCTTTTTATCGTATAATATGGAACAGTTCCGCTATAACATTTGAAAAACATTCCATAAACAGAAATCTGGAAATTAGAAAAATATTGAAAAAAGACCATTCAAAAAAAAACATTTAAGAACTTTTCAAGCTTCCCAACTTTCCATCACACTGGCCGACCCCAAAAAAGCTTATGTTGTATTCTGTGTTCCAAATGGAACAAAAATGACAAAAGCATGTAGCCAAAAAGCCAGGGTATCCCACTTGTAGAAGCTTCCTTCGGTTGCTGCGAACGACCTATACCTTCGTATAGGAAGTAGGAGTTTCCAAGATCCACTCCTAGAGTTTTTTATGGTCTCCACCAGTTAATCTTATTAAAAACGTTTGCACTTGATAATGGAAAATTCCACAAAAAACTAACTGTAAGCGATTCAGTTAGTTGCGGTAACCATTAACAAGTGCGAGTGAGACGCAAAACTCTCGAAGGCCAATAAACAACAGTGGCCTGGTTGCATTTAAGAAATAATTGCCAACGACGCGTGATGTTGACGCGCCCAGAGCTGCTTTACGACTGGCCCCAAAAGCTTACCTCAAAAGAACAATGTTGAGTTTAAGAAAAATAAAAAAATAACCAAAAATTACTTGTATTAAAGTGATAAAAGAAAAGGTATATGGAGTAGATTAATAAAGAAATTCCCTTGAAAAATTTAAAAATAAATCTAATACAGTGGCGGTATAGTTCTCGAGTTACAAAAAGAAATCCAGATATTAGTAAGAGCAATAGGAAAAAGCGTTTAAGTTTTGCAAAATGATTCAAAATTGACGTGAAAACTTCTGGGATAGTGCTCTGATTCCTGTTGAAAGAAAATTTTGGAAATTTGGATGGAAAAATACGGGCTTGAAGGAATTCAAATAACGCATTGAAGAACAATATTAAAAGTACTGTCAATCACCGTGATGATGTGTTATTCGTGTGTGGGTGTATTTCTGAATTTAATTTTAATCGAAATAGTTTATTTCAACGTCTTAAAAGAAAGTCTCTTGGACAGCACCCAGAAAATAAGTCTTGGAATAATTTCTATTTTTAACAACAGAACGACCCGAAAACTAATTGCATTCGATTGTTGACTATTCACCAGGCCCCTAAATTCTAGCATATCGACGGTAATCATGCACATGAAGCCGATTAAAAATATTTCGTACTACAGGGTGGCGCAAAAATAACCTCTTGGTGGTGATCAAGGATGGCTTGAGCGTATGTTAGACGCGATTGGCGGTCAACAGCTAACAGCTGATGTACCGTCTGGACTTTGTACGGAAGCATCTTCAAATCTTGTACCAAAATTCGCTGTAAAGACCGTCGACTGATACCCATTTGCGTGGCACGTCGTCTGGTCGATGTCGACGGCGCTTCCATGACTTCCCTGGCTACAGCAGCAATATTCTCTGCAGAACGGCTCGTGCAGCATCTCGTGTTGTGCCAGTCTCTTCGAGGCGAGCGGCTAAACGTCGCAGTGTTTCACCAGTAGACGTTGGACGGCCAGGAAATCTGCTACGAAATTCACGACCGATTATTGGTCAAATAAATAGTCATCAATATTCCGCGTTCTGGAGCAGTGTAGCGTAACATTGTTTATTAACGTGTATTTCGCATGTGTTTACTATACAAATGTCAAAACAGAACTGACATTAGGCGCCAATCGCAAAATTTATAGCATTTTCTGATAGGAGGATTACTTTTGCGCCATCTTGTAGTAGCTACACCCGGTGTGCTTCGCTACCCATATCGTGTTATCGAGTGATGTAAATATTTTGTAAATAAACCGAAAACTCGGATTTTTTAATGCAACATTTCGAAAGTTTTAAAATTTTGATATTGGATCATTATTAACATAGGTTTTTTGCAAATATCTTCGGAACTACATAACCGATTTAAGAGTTTGATATCTCGTTTTGAAAAACATGACAGCTTTCAAAAAAAAATAAAATAAAATAAAAAAAAGCAAAAAAAATAATATATATGTACATATGAAAAATGAATTTTGCCACGCCCCTCCGCGCCCAGACCGAAAATCAAAAATAAGACTTCACAGTGTCACCCGCCTAAATATTCTGAAAATTCCCTGAAAATTTCATCAAAATCGGCCCAACCGTTTTGGAGTCCATACGTTACATACATACACACATCCTCTTTTATATATGTATATAGACACACATATCACGCTGTGAGAATACTTTGCCTACCTGAATTCGTGCCTTTAATATAAAAAATAAAATGTTTTAAATTTTTTCTCATATTTATATAAGAAACTTGTAAATAAATAAAACTTATTGGTCTGTGTCTTTTTATTCAAAATATATGTATAAGAGGTCGAAATCAAAGATGGATGTTGTCTGAATATTTTTACCCGGCTAAATTTAAAACATTTATTTGTTGTTAGCTTAGCACGTCTAGATGCATTTCGTGCTGCTAAACATCACTTCAGTAGACTTTAGCCATAGCGACAACGAAATGCATCTAGACGTGCTAAGCTAATAACAAATATATACATAAGTTTTTTTAATTCGTATTTGTTTAATAAATAAATATAAAATATGGAAATAATATATTGCTAATGATTTTTTTTATTTTTAGTAAAATAAATCAAAAAAAAAAAAAAAGAAATAATATACCTATGTATGTACATATCGCTCGCTCATTTACTTCAATACTTTCACAACTCAAAAAAACTAGTTTTGCAGAAAACGTGTTTATAGTTTTAAATTTACATACATTTGAATGCAGATATGAAGAAATATTGTTCTCTCAGAAGGTGGTAGTACAAGCTATTTATATAAAATTTGTACTCAAAATAAAATACAAAATGCCGAATTATTCTGCATTATTAACTCAAAAAACACATTCTTAGAGTTATGGCACTATTGACGTAAATGAGCGATATGTATACATACATATTAATTAATTTGAAAATCTATTAAGTTACGTGTCGAATAATGGCAAATTACATTGTTCGGATAAAAAAAATTACAGTGGATCGAAATTAAATATTTATTAACGAAGTCGAAAAAACGAACTTAAATTTCATAATTAATCGAAAGAGAAACAACAATATCAAAAGATCCTATTTGGGACATTTTTGCTGTAAATGTATGTATATCCGTAATATTGAAAATATTAATTATCTTCTATACAAAACCACAAAATAAATTAGTAAAAATAAACATTTAACCACTTTAGTTTACAAGTATCTCCCTCTATTATATTCCACTTCTCCTCTATAGTATTTATTGCTAGATCAACAATTATTCTAGGAAATAAAGATACTACATCAAATGATTCAGTAATATATTCTGAAATTCTGATGCATTCTACTTATCTCCATTAGAAAAATTATTTCTTGATGATCCAGAACTCAAAGATGACTTACCAATTTCCTATATGTCCCACAAAGAAATGTACGAAGAGAGCGTTCGCAAGTCTGTAAGAATTGCAGAAAAAATCCGTGAATTGCGTGACAGTGGCGAAGATGGCGTTGACTCCTACACGTAAGAAATCATAAAAGTTATTATCAATCAGTATAATCTATTTCAATATGTTTTATTTTCATAAATTTTAAAAGTGCTCTTTTAGGTGGTTCCCTGGGCACTGCACTACTAAAAGAAGGCAATCCAATGGCTTTGCATTTTGTTATGTTTTTGCCAACGATAATGGGTCAGGGTACTATAGAGCAACAAGTGGATTGGCTTAGTAAAGCCTGGGATTGCTCCATAATCGGTACATATGCCCAAACCGAGTTGGGTCACGGAACGTTTTTGCGTGGCTTAGAAACGCGTGCAGACTACGATGCCAGCACTCAGGAATTTGTACTGAATTCGCCAACAATTACTGCTTACAAATGGTGGCCTGGGGGATGTAAGTTTTAAAAAAATATATACATACGTATATTAGGATAAAAAACGTGCTTAGATTTTATCTCTTTTTCGCTTAGTGGGTCATACGGCCAATTACGCAGTTGTTGTTGCCCAGCTTCATACTCAAGGTGAATTCCGAGGCTTGGCTCCTTTTATTGTGCAGGTGCGTGATGAAGAAACCCATATGCCCATGCCTGGTATAGATATTGGAGAAATTGGTACAAAACTAAGCATGAAAACGGTAAATAACGGTTATTTGGGTCTCAAAAATGTACGTATTCCCTTGAACAATATGCTAATGAAAAACCAACAAGTTTTGCCCGATGGTACTTATGTGCCACCTAAAAATTCGGTGCTAACGTATGGCACAATGATGTTTGTACGTGTGGCTTTGATACGGGACGCTGCTATGGCTTTGGCCAAATCGTCCACTATTGCCTGCCGCTATTCAGCAGTTCGCCGTCAAAGTCCTATCGATCCAAATCTTCCGGAACCTCAAATAATGGATCATACCACGCAACAGCTCAAAGTATTTCCACAAATAGCCAAAGCTATTGTATTTAAGACTAACGGAGACAACATTTGGAATATGTACAATCAAATATCTCATGAAATTGAAAAGGGTGAACTGGAACGTTTGCCAGAAATGCATGCCTTGTCCTGTTGCCTTAAGGCTATTTGTAGTGCTGATGCTGCAGCGGGTGTGGAAACATGTCGTTTGTCGTGTGGTGGACATGGTTTTATGGACTCTTCCAATTTTCCTACACTCTATGGCATGGCAACAGCTGTGTGTACTTATGAGGGTGAAAATACAGTTATGCTTCTCCAGACTGCTCGTTATTTAGTGAAGGTTTATGGCCAAGCCTTGTCCGGAACTAAACTAGTGCCTACAGTGGCGTATATAAATGAAGCTATTCAACAAAAGGAATTTTTATATTTTGATGGTTCCCTGGAGTCGATTGTTAAAGCTTTCCAATTTGTGGCAGCAAAGTGAGTAAAATAAAGTTAAATTTAAGTTCTAGCGGTTGTAAAATTTCTTAATATATTTTAGTAAAATTCGAGTTGCTTATGAGCGTATTGAAGAACGTCGTAGACAAGGTCATAGTCCAGAAGTTGCCTCCAATTTGTGTGGTATTGAATTGACTCAAGCAGCTGATGTAAGTAATAAAATAAAATCATAGTTTAAGTAAAGAACACAAGGGCTATTGTAGTGTAATTTTTAGTTTCCGAATTACCGGGAGCATAACATTTATATTTAATTTATTATAATTCCTATAAATTAGAACAAATGCAAACGGCATGGGTATTATTTCAAAGTGCTCTAAAGTACCTTTCTATTGATATACATACATATAAGTTATTTAAACTATCGAAGCATTTCAATTGCAATTTAAAAAATATTATGGAGTTTTTAGGTAAAATAATTTTCTCCCAAAATGTGGCCAATATAACTATACTTAGTCCTAGTTTACACTATCCAAGTATTATTGCTAAGCTGGTTAGTTTGTTAGGAGAGAGAGAGAGAGAGAGAGAGAGACGAAGGGAAAAGCAGCATTTCTGTTCACCTCGTCCCTCTCTCTCTCTCTCTCCCACAAACTATCAGCTTAGCTATAAGACTTGCATATTATAAACTAGGATTTAAGCATGCATATAATTTTACAGAATATACATATTTATATCCGAATTAATTTTCAAAAATATTCACCCAATAGTACTTTTTAGGGTTCCGTATACAAAGGAAAAGAAAAAATGAACCCTATTGTTTCCGCTACAATGTGCGTCCGTCCGTCTGTCTGTCACAGTTTGTTTTCTCAAAAACAGTAATAGCTATTGACCTGAAATTCTCACAGAATATTGTAGTTAAATATTAAAGGGTGTTCTGAAGCAAGCAACGAAACATTTTGAAATCCTAATGTAAAATTCTGACAATTATAAGCTCCGTTTGTTTACTTTTCCAGTGAAATACAGTAGTTGAGTACGTTGAGTAAATTTTGGGTAATTTTAAAATTTTACGCTCAAGAATGTCTTGCACAAAAAAGTACGAGAACGAAAATTTTCAAAAACGCTAAAACTAAAAAATCCCAAAATTAAAGAAAACCCAAAGTAAAACGCTAAAATGTAAAAAAATTAACTAAAGTAAAAAGGTCGACAAAAAATAAAAAATCGCCAAAACTCGAAAAAGAATCTCCAAAACGAAAAAACGCTAAAACTAAAAGAATGGCAAAGACAAAAACAAAACCGAAAGATATTCGATTATACAGGCTAACAACGTTCGCATAGTATTACATATCGTCACCTAAAATCCAAAAGGCCGTAACAACCCAAAAATTCAAAATTGACTTTTTGACTGATTATGATGTGATTAACAAAAATACAACTTTCCTTAAAATTTTACTCACAAATGTTCAAAAATACCGATTTTATTCATTATTCAATTTGGCACTTAACAAATAAATACATAGTCTTAAATTAATAAGGTTTTTTGCTTCTCCTGTAAAAAATTAAGAATTGGCCTTTTGGATTGTATATGACGATATGTACTTTACAGCATTTATTCAGTTAAAAAGAGTAATAAAAGCTTTATGATCATTTTATATGTACTTGTTTCAATTCTTTAGAATTGTAAATGCAGATTTTAAGGATAACTCACATTTTCGTAAACAGACAAAGACACAACAGTTCAGTTTCCATTTTTGTCGAGAAATAAGTCAGTATGTACATATGTATGTAATACGTAGTTTTTAGAGTTATTAACGTTAAAGATACGATACAATTTATTTTTATTTTTTTTTTTTCAAAGAAATGTGAATTAAAATTTTGAGTTGAAACTTTGAACTTGAAACAGTAGTTTAAGTTGTCAGAATTAATGCTATAGCAAACGATTTATTAATAATAAATATTAAAAATGTCTTTGCTTTACAAAAAAATAATCCTTTTTTACAAGTATTTAATCAAATATTTCTTTTTTCAGCTTCATGGCCGTTCTTTCTTAGCCTCCTCTGCGCTATTTGAGCTGCAAAATCTTGCAAAGCACATGTCACCGGCTTTAAGAGATGTTTTAAAAACTGTTTTGGAGTTATATTTAGTGGATGCTTGTCTCAATCGCATAGGGGATTTCTTGAGGGTAAAGTTTTTTGGAGTTTAAAAGACATGAAATTTTTATGATAATTACTATTGCAGTTTATTCATTTTACGGACAAAGAAGTGGGCCAGTTAGAATTGCGTTTACAAAACTGCCTTAAGACTTTGCGTCCAAATGCTGTAGCCTTAGTAGATGCCTTTGATATTGATGATCGTATTCTAGATTCGGCACTGGGCGCCTGGGATGGTAACGTATATGAAAGGATGTTTGAAGCAGCCAAGAAGAGTCCACTTAATAAAGAACCGGTTAATGCATCATTCCATAAATTTTTAAAACCCTTCATGAAAGCCAAACTTTAAGTGGCAAAATATTAAAAACTGTGTATTCTCTTTTTAATTTAATTTACAATGTACTTATGTATGTAATAATTAATTTACTGTACTCCATTACTAACTTCTTACCATTTTCATTGTTACCTAAATGTAATTATTTAAAAAATATTTAAATCCATACCCTTTTGTACATACTACATAATACATATCCAGCCTTTATTGCAGTAGAGTCAAAACGAGAGAAAAAACATGATTTTTTTTAGTTAATAATGCAAAAGTAATGATCATATCCTTCTTCATATTATTGTTTAAAAATTTCCTACAAATATCGTGTATATTCAAACTCAACTCTTGAGAGAAAAATAAAATTATTTTTTTGCATTAAGTTAGTAAATTCAAACTCGTTTTCTGCAAAACAAGTGTTTTGATTTATGATTCTATTGAAACAAAGGATGGATATGTAGCTAAAAACAAAACATTTCAAAACATTTCAAAACATTTCTGTGCCTTCTTTTACTTTATTTTCTAATTTTCTAATATGTAGTATATAATTTTGACTTTAGGTTAAGAAAAAGGAATATGTATATACAATAAAGTTTGTTACAAATAAAATCAAGTCAGTTTTGGTATAGATATATATGTCCTCGTCTAAACTTGAAATTTATGTTGCTGCAATTTCTTCAAAATTTGTTTTGAAATTGCATAATTGTCCACATTACGAAATTTTAATTTTGCAATTATGCATTAAAAAATTATATTATACCACAAATTTCTCTGAAAAATTAACAATTCTATTTACTTTTAAATATATTTTTTGTTTTTCATACAACTGGAGAAATAAAATTATAAAAAACGTCAAATACAACTAACAACTTGAAATTAATAAGTACGAATTTCAAATCAAAAAAGAATTGCCGAGCACATGAAACTGTGTACCCCTCCCCAATCTTCTCACCTCTCTCACCAATAAACTCAAGAATTGCTGCAGCAAAATTTCAAGTCTGGGCAGGGACTATGAGGCATTATTCCTTGATATTTGGAATAACTACACTTAAAGTAGATATGAATTTGTATGCCAAATTGTTTTCTGTATGATGTTTCTTTCTGATGGATATGCCATTTCAAAACGTTAAAAGTATATGAAGACACCCTAAACTAATTTTTATTTAAGAAAAATATTCAGGGCTATCATGAATAAAATTCCGCGTGAAATTTTTCACGGGGAATAATTCCAACTAATAGCAAGTAATAGGGAAAACAAAAAATTCTAATTGGAAAAGGGAGAAATTTCACGCGGAATTTTAATCATGATAGCCCTGATTGGTGAGAAAACTTTTTATTGAAACGGCCACTTCAGATTTCTCAGAGCGATAACGGTGCACAGTTATTAACACATATTTTCAACCAGTGTAAATCCCTCCACCAAAGGTGAAAAGGAACCCTGTTGTTTTCGCTACGCTGTCCTTCTGAAAAAAGAGGTACGGATCTGAAATTTTGACAGTGTATGCATAACATTGGCCGCTACAACAACAAATATATGACAGTTAAAAATTAAAGGGTAATATGTAATGTACATACAATTATATATAGAAACTTGAAATTTGCAAAGTTAGTGTATTTTTATACAGACTACAACAATTAACACTAAAATTTTAAAAAATCACAATTAAAGGGTATTATATCAGTTAATGTATAAAATCGCCAAAAACTGGAAAAATCGCCAAAACGAAAAAGAGCACTAAACTAAAAAAAAATCTCAAAAACTAAAATAAATCGTCAAAAATCGCCAAACTGAAAAAGCCGACAAAATGAATTAACCTGAAAAAATCGACGAAACAAAAAAAAACGCCAAACTAAAAAAAATCTAAAACTAAAATAAATTGCCAAAAAGAGAAAAAAACGTCAAAAACCTAAAAAATCTCAAAAGCGCTAAAAATAAGAAAATCCGCCAAAACTAGAAAAATCGCTCAACTTCGTATATTATTACGTACATATGTATGTATATATGGTCACAGAATACACAGAAGTGAAGAAAGTGACAAATAAAAAAAAAGTTCCAATCAGTTTTTTTTTAACTCGTGAAAAGAAGAGAAAATTATAGTGTACTTGATACTGTAGTGTATTACTTACTACTTACCAATTAACACAGCTAATAAAAATTTATTGCACTAGAAAGACGTATCAAAACAAAAACGACGAGGGAAAACGAGACAAACAGAAAAATAGCCGTATCTTCCGTCTCGTGACACTTCTGTATGTTTTGTGATATGGTGTCCGTACGGAACCTTTCGTATGCGAGTCAGTCACATTTTAATGAATTTATTTTGAATCAAAACAAAACAAGTACGACAAGGCGAGCGATGTCCAAAAACAAGATTTTTTTTGTTTCTTTACTTTTAGGTCAAAGTTGTAAAATGAGAGCAAACTATAATTTCTAAACTAAGCACATACTGTTGTACATACATATATGCACACGTTCGTATTTACTTACATAATTCAGCATATCGTCGCTGCTCTGACGTGATCGGTAGTGTAGATTTTTGAAAAAAAATTTAATACACCATTATAAAGCTTGATGTGTCATACATTCACCCACCAAATCGTTTAAAGATATCTTAATTGGTTTAGAAGTTAGCAAAAAAAAAACAGCAACATATGTACATATGTGTCAAAATAAAAAAAAATATTATTTTATTAGAAATGCTCTTGAAACTGAACAACAAAATGAATGCAACATGAGCAATTTCATGTTGTTTTCAATTCAAACAAGTGAAACAAATGTCTTGCCAACAGTGTTGTTTAGCGTTTGTTTTAGAATATTTCGCTGGAGTAAAGAGTTTGAAAAATCTCTCATGTCTTGAAAGGTCTTATAAATGGTCTTGTGCAGGACTTTAGTATATATGTATATTAGAGTGGCCGTTAATTGCATGGAGACTTTTTTCTAGTCTCACCCTCCAAATCGGTTCAGTTTTATGTAAAAAAAAAATACAAAAAAATTTCATACCGATAAGTTGCATTTTAGGGGGTGCGTCCGGCCTTAAAAGTTGACCTTCAAGCCCATTTTTCAATGTAATTTTTTGCATATGACTATCTTTTTAAAAAATAATTTTACAAAAATATGACATATGTCAATTCAAGTCAACAACATGAGTCTCAAAGAAAGTTTTTTGCTAAAATTAATATTTTAGAGAAAATAATGAGGAAAATAACCAACAAAATACCAACAATTTTATGTAAAAAAATTATATTTACATATATAAAAATTTTTCATTTTAAGCATGTACAATAAAGAGCTTATATATATTAAATTATTTCATACACATACATATAGTCAAAATAAAACTAAAAAAAAATTACATTGAATATATGGGCTTGAGGGCCGGACGTTCCCCCTTAAAACACAACTTATCGGTATGAAATGTTTTTGTATTTTTTTTACATAAAACTGGACCGATTTGGGGGTGAGAGTAGAAGAAATCAAAAAAATAAAAAAAAATAACGGCCCTCTAACGTATCTGTACATACCAGACCCAACACACACAAAACTTTTGCAAACAGCTTCATATATCTGTGCAGACCTACAATAATATATATATATATACATAGTATGTACGTCAGTAAATAGCATTAACACTGTATTGCCTATGTAGTATGTACATACATTACAAGCTGAGAGCTTGATTTCAAACAATTCTCAAATCCTCATGTTTGCTGGGGATATATAAGAAAACAAAAAACCGTGACACAATTTATAAATTAATTTGATTATTTTTAAGTGTTTTAAATAATTATTTTAAGTTAGAGTAAGTTAGAATTTCATTTGGATAACTTGCTCTGTGTATATTTCAATATGGAGACATTCGTTTTCACTACCTAACCAAATTTTGCACTTGTCAATGTGTTTTTTGTAACCTTCTGTGTTTCGTCATCGCTGGCATTTTGATCAAGCTTTTCAAATCCATTGTGTTTATTACGCTCCAGTAGTAAACCGCCAAGTTTGAAACCATCTGGTTTTGATGGAAAATCCCACGCATGACGGCGATTGTTAGAACCAAATGGCATGCAACCTTTAAAAAGATGTTAAGATAATATGTACATGTACAATTGTGCAGTTATGTATATTAAATACTTAAATCTAAAGATATTTTACTGTTGTATACCAAAGTGTGCATCTTAAAAATTTAAAGTTTAAATAAGTTCAGTATTTTTATGTAGTTTCACTTTTACATGTTTTTTATTTATATTTTTTTCGCACATTGAGAAATTTTTTATTATATTAGTTCTTATTTTATGATTAAGAACATATAGAATCAAAAAAAGGCATATCGAAAAAAATTCAAAATCGTAATTAACGAAAATCTATTTGCTCCATAACATTTTTATTCGTGTATGCCCAAAAACATTTTATATTCTCCTGTAAAATCCCTTAAATGTAAGTTAAGCCTTTTTTTGATTTTATATGACGATATAAATATTTG
Source organism: Tachina grossa (assembly GCA_949987645.1). Taxonomy (NCBI): domain Eukaryota; kingdom Metazoa; phylum Arthropoda; class Insecta; order Diptera; family Tachinidae; genus Tachina; species Tachina grossa. Next base: position 38,524,643 of record OX465278.1, on the reverse strand, counting down.
TATATGTACATAGATTTAAAAAAATCTTACATCATCAATTACCTATTAGGACAATGAACAAATAATAAAAAGAACTGCAGATTTTTCTAATTTATGTATATACATACATACTCGTACATATATGTAAATGTGTATAGAAAATTAAACTAAACACGATGACAAAGAAAATTGATCACACTTACTTTAATGTATGATTGCCATCCCTAACTGGATTTGGTTGGCAATCGTATGGTTATGCTACGACTCAGGGAGTGTCTTGTTACTGCTTGCGGAAAAAGCTGTCATTCCCATCTCTAACTTTTCCTCATCCGTTATTTTCCTTTGTCGATCATTTTTCCTATATCACCCACTTGTAAAGTTAAGGCGGTAGGTAGCTGTTCGGAGAATCTGAATGGCTATTTAGTGGTTAAGTAGAACTAATAGCTACAATGGATTGGTTATAATGGTTGCTAATCCATATATACGGGCTATGAGTGGAACAAAATTAAGGACGACAAAAAACAATGAAACAGGACGATGACATTACGCTGCCGACTCTTTTGCTTGAAAACAATATTATGCAGGAGAGCCAGCTTAGCAACCAGCTTGAGGAGGCAGACACTATTCAGGCTCTGGGGATCTTTCACTGAGTCCGGTCCGATCAGATAATTTAGCGACATTGCCTGCTCCTCCTGACAAGTTGCTTCTCCGTGATCTTAAACAACTTAGTATTCCTCCTCGCCAGATCATACAAGATATTTCATTTTCTTTTATTGAGTTTTCCTTGTGTTTCCCCTACCCAACGTCCACTGGAGACTCCGAGGGATGCTGCTCCGGATTCTGACTAGGAGCTGGGGCTACTGTAGTGTGCAGTAAAAGATTCCGTTCAGGCTTAGGAACGGTGTTGTGCCTCCTCAAGCTGGTTGCTAAGCTGGTTCTGCTGGGAAACTACAGGTTGCTCCGATGAGACTTAATCAGGTGGTGCCCTCATGTCCAAGACTCTTGAGCAAAGCACTCAAGCCTTTGGAGCGACCTGCTGCAACCAAAGGTGCAACCCCATTTGCGCAAAAAGGGAGGGTAGTGGCTACCACTGGCTCTTTTAAACATATCCATAAGGAGGTTACTAAGAGAGCGAAATATAGATGAAGGTCTTCAAGTTACTGTCACAGATAGGAGAGATCCGGTGAGAAACCCTTTCCAGACCAGAGGCAGTCAGTTGACGGTAGTCTCCGCAATTTCCATGTGGATGAGGTGGGGGATATGATCTTCCATGGTGCGATCCAGGCGCGTCAATTTTTGTCATTCGCATCAACAGTAACTCTATTGAATTCCTAATACCCGTGGTAGGGACGTGTGATGATCTTCGACGAGAGGCGAAGCTAGCCAACCATAGTCCCGTCCCCCCTCATTACAAGCCAATAGAAGCTTAGTAACTCTTGGACTTGTAAGGAGAATATAGGGAAGAAGGAAGGACTCCGTGTATCAGGAGTATCTTAGGAGACTATGAATGATAGGAGGAGTTGCTAGGTTCGGCCTAAGGAATGACAGATTCAGATTTCCGAGATCTAATGATCTCAAGAAGGCTGCAAGTGGTGCAAATCAACCCAACCGCGGTCGAACTGGCAGCTCACCTAATCAGATTGCAAGGTGGATGTGATTCTTATCCAAGAACCCTGGATAAATGAAAATTGGGGTTGGTGCTAAGATACATGGACTACATCATTTATATTACAGCTACCGAGGATAAGTTAGGACTTGCATACTGGCAAAGAATACTTTTTATCTGCGTGGATATTATGGTCGTTAGGAGGGAGGTGGTAAAACCAGGTGTATGCTGCATTCGGTTACGTGCCTTATGATGCTATATAATCCACCAGTCATCGGTATGCAGGAGCTTACGGTGTATGCAGGAAGATGTGGAACGGGCCCTGTACTCGGGTGTGATACCAATGAAGCGACATAAATAAAAGATCCGAGTTGATTTTTGATTTTATAATTTTCAATAATATGTTCTTATGCAACAGGGGAGTAATTGTACAATTGTATCCTTAAACAATTATTTATATAATTATGATCAACGATGATAGGAATATGTATTGTGTAACACTTGAGGACTGCAACAAGCTTTTTAGATCACTGTAGAATATCCAGAAGCCAGGCGTAACCCATATAGGAACCCCTGAAAAATAGATTGAGGGGCAATACGGGGTCAAGGTTGATATAAGGTTAGGGTTAAATTCATTAGAGGAAGTGGATGAGGTGGTGAGTTAATTCACCAGAGTCTGAATTTCTTCCCGGAAAAAGAGAACATCTGATGTTTGAGTAGGAGTTTTGTACCGAAGCTATGGAGAAAGGTTAAGGCAATTTTTACAACCAAGAACGTTAATACGAGCCATTCAAAGCCAAAGGACTTTAGATCGATTAACCTGACGTCTTTTCTTTTGAAAACATTGAACATAATTGATACGCACGTCATTAGTGGTGCTCAACATGCTTATCTTGAGGGTAGATCTCTTACAATCGCGCTTCATAGATTGGTCGGATTTATAGAAAGGGGCTTGCAGTATAAAGAATATCCGTTATCCGTGTTCTTGGACATTGGAGAACACTAGTTTTCTTTACCAAGATGTACATATATAATACATAGATAGATTTAAGCTACGAATACCTAGGTTTGGAGGTGTAGAGCTGAAACTGGTGAATGAGGCTAATTACCTGGGATATATATTGGAGTTATACAACGGTTCTCTCATACTGATGTTTTATGTGGTGAGAGGCCTTCTAAGAACGAAAGCCGTAGGAAATCTCTTGCTAAGTTCCAGAGGTGTGCTCCAACGGACATCATTATTGCTACACGAAGCACTTTTTAGGCTGACTTGCATGTCATTAACCATTCTCTAGCCATCGAGAAATATGTAATGTCGAACGGCGGCAAGGACTCGGCTCTGCCCTTTTGACGTCAGGTTTAGTGAGTATTGTTCTACTCTCAGGCATTTGATAAAGTATGGCATGAAGGCCTAATTTTACAATTGAAGACATATCTACCAATAAATTTCCTAAGGCTATTGGAAAGTTATATTCTATCCCGGAAATTTATTGTTGTGGTGGAAGGAGACTTCATATATACTGGGCCCAGTTTTGTTTTTGGTATATACTTGTGATATGCCTGTTTGCACTAAAATCCATACATCTACATTTGCCGATGATACAGCCTTCTTTAGCATGCCTAACGAGGCAACCCCATATCTTCAGGAACATATTACCCAGCTGGAACTATGGTTAAAGTTATGGAGAATTAAAGTAAATGAACAGAAGTGTGCGCAGGTAACATTACTCTACGAAAAGATACTTGTTCCCCCATTAGAATCAATAATCAAATTGTTCCTCAACATTCACATGTAAAATACCTTGGTATACACCTTGATCGACGGCTTACATGGAAACAACACATTGATTCTAAGCTAACACAAATGAAACTAAAATTAACTCAGGTACATTGGCTGCTTGGTAGAAATTCAACTCTCAGTCTAGATTGCAAACTTTTGATACACAAGTCGCTTTTGAAACCTATATGGTGCTACGGAATTCAACTATGGGGCACTGCTTCAGCTTCCAATATCGAGAGAATCCAACGAAGGCAAAACTAAATCTTACGTATGATAACATCGGCTCCATGGTACATCAAAAATTTAAATATACATCGTGATTTGAATATGCCACTATTGATTGAAGAAATTGCAAAATACGCAGGCAAATATTTAACAAAACTCGAATCACATCCTAATCCGCTTGCTCGTAATATTTTGAACTTTACTGGACACATCCGCCTAAAAAAGAGGGACACAAGGGCTCTTATACTCAACACTCCATATGGGACTACTTGAAAATACTTTTATTTTTCCTTTCTGATTATCACTACTTATGTATTATTTACAACTATCACTAAGTTTATGTCCGACAGTGGTCGGGCCTAATAATTATATTTTAGATTTAAGATTTGAATACTTATTGTTAGTTCATATTTGAAGATACAATAAATAAATACATGTATTAAATATAAAAAAAAAGGTTTAGTGAAACCAATATGGATATAGGACCGAACGCTGTGATCTACATTAGTTGCATCGATATTTGCAGATCCTTCAGACTTACGAATCGTTCACTATCAATGTTATATGAGGCAATAGCAGAAGCTTCAGTGAAACCACCATTTGAATGGACTGAATAATCAGGTTTTAGAAGGAACAAATAGGTCCTGGCTTAGTGGGAGGATTTCATGGTCTCTCGGTTCTTATGGCTAACGCTTAACCTGCAAAAATCCGAATTATTAATGAGTATGAACAAGAGGTGTCTATAGGTACTTATAGCAAATCGGGAATTGGCACTCCGTATTTATGCAGGCTATGCAATAATGAGGGGACCAAGAAACATTAGAATACATTATATATCATTTCCCGGGGCTACAACGTCAGGCTTAAGCACTGCTCTGCCAAGCCTAACCTAATCCAAAATTATATAAAAATCGTTTTTGACTTATAGTGTTTGGGATCATAAATTATATTTGAGTTACTATGGGCCCTTATTATGAGTTTCATTAGATTTTCGATCTTTGCTGTCTATCGAACATCGAAAATCTAATGTTCAATTTATAATATTACGAATATGAGCATCGAAAATTTCGTTGGGCAACGAATTTTTTTGTCGAACAGAATTCAGCCTTCGATGAAGTACTATAATATGAAAACTTATTAAAAACCATTAGTTTTTAGGTAAAGTTGTTGCAAATTTTAAAAATCATTCTGAGTGATATTCACAATAAGGATATTCTTTGTCAAATGCTCGTCTTAATACCAAATGAAAGCTCGTTCGATCAGTCGAAGATCGAAAGTTGCTCACAATAAGCGCCTATTTTAAGTGTGAAAAAACATATTCAGCCTATAGTTAATTCTTCATGATATGCGCAGGTGATTATTTGGCGAATATTGATGATCTTTGCATAAGTGGTATTTTGCTGTCTAATTGCCATTTGATTGAAAATTATCCGCTTTAAAGCATTCGTGAAGCAACCGACCCGTACTAATATGTATGTAATTATGTATTAGATTGCAAATCATCATTAATGGATTATATTTTAAATAATTTTTTCAAACCTCATTATATTAATCATAAATAATTTTACGGTTATTAAATTAATCACTATTTAACTATTTATAAGACAATTATACAATGCAGTTGTGAAATTAAATTTATTAAAATATAAAAAGGAACAAAAGAAAAAACTTTAAACTATCAAGAATTGTAAATGTGTGTTCTTTGGACTAGGAAAAGCAAAGTAGAATCCACAAAATTGTGGTTGTTCTCCGCGCAATGACAATTTTTGTAACATTCAGTGTTGCCAGTCACCGCAATGTAAACCAATTATTTCTTTCGTCGATTAATTAATTTTATAATTTCAATCGTGTAAAAATTAATTGCGATTTAATTATAATCGAATTAATTTAACAATAAATAGTTAAATATGTATTTAATTCTCATTTTAGTTGGTGTGGTCAACTTCATCGCCACTTTTTAGTTAACAAACTTAAATTGATTCCCTGATTGGGTTTTATTGAGGACGATGATTTTGATATGTTCGCGAATTATTTTACCTGCTTATTGTAAAAGCATTAACTCTGGACGACCATTCAAATTTTTTGACATTTGAAACTTTAGCTAATTGAAATTTTTTAAGTTTTAGTGGTTGAATAATTTAGATATTTTATTTTTGCAATTTTGCATATTTTTTTTTTAACTTTCGCAATATATGTATGTACATTTTTTTTAGTTTGCTACTACTTTCTGCAAGTTTTACATAAAGTTCTGGTTAAGTTTGGTAAAATTTTTGCAAGTTTTTGCGATTGCCCATAATTTTGACTATTAAACCGAATCTTTGAGTGTTATATATTTTTACAGTTTGAATTATGTCGAGTTTAATATTTTTTTTTTAATTTTTCAAAGGGGTGTTATAAGTTTGTAATGTGTGGCTGTATATCGGTGTGTATGTACGATACCACGTAAAGACCAAACGGCTGGACCGATTTTGATTTATTTTTTTTAAGTGACTTGATCGAGAGTGTTCTTAGCTATGTTTGAAGAAAATTCGTGCAGCCATCTAGAAGATATCAGATCTTTTCTAGATGTATTCGGGGATTTTTTAAATTTTTCATTTTTGTCATTTAATGTTTCGTATTTCTGCGATACAACTAATAATTGGATTGTGTTTCAATGTTTAACTGACTTTAAGCCTATTGGAATAGAACAAAACATACACTTTTAAGCAGAGAATATAACGCTCATTTACTTCAATAGTGTCGCAACTCAAAAAAAAATATAGTTTTGCATGTTATTTATATGAAAATGTTTACTCAAGATGAATACAAAATGCCGAATTATTCTGTATTGTTAACTAAAAAAATGAGTTATGACACTATTAAAGTAAATGAGCAATATGTAAAATAAGAAGTGAATGAATTTTTTGAGTTTTGAAACCATTGAAGTAAATGAGCGATATTTAAAGTAAGAATTGAAAGGCTTCTAATTTATTATACTTTTTTACTTTAAAGTAATTTAGGTCATTTCATGTTACTACGAATTCTGTTTTTCATTTTCAATCGTAGTCAGAAAACTTTAAACGCGATTTAATTAATCCTAATCAGCGATTATTATTACGATTAATTAATAAGTATAATTAATATCGATTCAGATTCATTAAACTTGATCAATAATAATGATTATCTTTTTAATCGTTTATTTGTAATTATTACAGTGCGCCCTCTGGTTGTGCAACAGCTTGGAACCGAAAGCTGTTGCAAAATCAGCATTTGTTGCAATAGCCGACTAAAAATTGCATGGATAAAAACAGCCTATTGTATACCCTACACAGAAAAAAATATCATCGTAATGCAACGAACGAAACATATTGTTAATATTTCATTTAAAAATTAACAATCATCATTGTGGATATAACAAACGTAATTTTTTTGTCAATTAAATTACTTAACAAAATTATTTGTTAAATTATATCATAACGCTATGCGCACATGTAGAAGAAACATGAGAAATCATGTTTTGTGTGTATTCGTTACAACAATAAAAGTAATTATAAAATAAATTTCAAATTAATAAATATACTCATGACAATATGTCGAATAATAAATTTATTAAATGTTAAACTTATATTTTATTTTTCTTTTTGCCTTAACTATAATTACTTTTATTGTTATCCAATGGATTTCTAATTGTATAAAGGTGTAGAAAAATAAAATATATTCATATCGAATATAAATTATTTGCTGGGTTCTGTATGAGTTTCTAAGCCTACTACGCTTATTTTTCTTTTGTGATTTTCAAAAATATTTTTATTTGTGAATTCTCAAATAGTTCTTGAATGTCTGTGCATAAGATAAGACTATGTGACTATTCAAAATGTACGGTTGAAGTCTAATGATGATTTGTTAGAGCAACAATGAAATGCAGTGCAATGAAATTTTGCAGTGTTGCAATAGGCGGAGTTGCGTTAACTGAGGGTTGCACAAGGCGAGAGCGCACTGTAATCGGATTAACCTTTTGCCATACATACATATCGGTACTTGTTCCTCTAAAGCTGGTCAACTCAAAATTTAAACATTTTTAGTAGAGGAAATCAACAGGGTTTTTTAATGCGAGTATACGCTTACACAACAAAGAGGGATATAACTGTATTTTTTTAACGAAAAAGTAGAGAAAATAATGATTTGAGATTTTTAAAACAAGTGAAAATTTCAAGTTGAGCCCCTTTAGAGGAAAAAGTGCGATATGTACATACATACTGTCTTTCAAAGAGAAATAAATTTCCCCTTACCCCCACACATGCTCCTATTTAAAAAAAAATGTTTAGCCTATGTTTTTTTATAGTCAGATCTATCTGTTTCGAATTTCATCAAAATCGGATAGTTTCAGAGAGAAAAAATCTACAGCTTGTATTTTTGTACTCAGATCTATTTAGGTTTTTAGTTTCTCCAAAATCGGAAAGATAATTTTAAAGAATCGTACAGATAGTTTCAAAAAGGAAGAAATCGCCCTTTATCTCCTCACGTGCTCCTATTTTTTAATGTATAGCTTTATGTCTTACTTTGGACTCAGATCTATGTTTTGAATTTCATCAAAATCGGTTAGATAGTTTCTGAGAGGCAGAAATTTCGCACTAAATCCCCTCGTGCACCTAGTTTTTATAAAGCATATAACCCTTGAGTCCTTCTAGACTTGGATTTAAATTTCATCACAATTGGTTGCATGGTTTAGCCGTTAAAGCGCAGCAAACAAACAACAAATTCACTTTCGCATTTATAATATTAGTTAGTAGAGACACCTTCAGCTACTCGTGTCACTGCCACGAACCAGACATCCAAGTCGTTAATTTTTAGCAAAGACACAAAGCACATTGAAGATCCCAAGAACTAGGCTAAAATCCCCAAAATCCCAGTTGTTTACCGGCACTTCCCCGGAATATTGCGGCAGCAATGAAAATCTAAAAAACCCCCAGTTTCAGCACCGTTATTCTATGTAGTTTTTACCAGTAATTGTAACCAGTATTCGCCAGTATTTTTTCATTTTCAAAAAATGTTTGTTTTACATCTATGGCGCACCATAAGGAACTTATGTATGCTCCAAAAATGTTTCGATGTTATTTAATCTATTACAAAAATGTCGTAATCGAAGCCGAAATAAGGCAACCACGACAAAGGGGAATATATCTTCTAAAATGTATGTATATATATATTTTAATTTTTGTTGACAACTTTATTGTAATGAAAGTTTTTTTTTATTATATTTTATAAAAAAAAAAAACTTTCATTACAATAAAGTTGTCAACAAAAATTAAAATATATATATACATAATCAGTTTGGATGAGAGAAAAATAAAAGACAAAACTAACGGCCCACGACGTCGACAGAAAATGTTCGATCGATTACATACGAGTATATTGTAAACAATAACAAATTTTATTATTTTATTGTTTTTTTTTAATACAAGTTGTCGATCGAACGTCTTCTATCGATATCGTGGGACAGGCCGTAAACTAAAAATTAGTAAAACGTAAGATCACAAATAACTCATTAACAATTATTTCCATATAATGTAATGTACATAAAACAGAAATAAAACAAACAAAAATATTTAAATGAAAATACATACATAATAAATTTATTTCATACGTAAAAAAGAGATTACATTAAATTGGTTACAAAAAATATTGTATACACGTACAAAAAAATATAAACGTAATACAAAGAATGAGTGAATTGGTATATGTCTCAGAGTCAATTTTTGGTTAAGAGATTAATCTTGGTTTCTTTCTCGAATTAACTAATACAAAAATTAATTAATTATAATTATTAAAATAGTGGCAACATTATTTTCTGAGTAAAAGTTATAACGTTATTCACACGCTTGATTTTTTGTGGGAAGAAGAAACTGTCTCATTTTAATATTTACAAGTAAATTATTGTGCGTCTTAACATGCCGACCACACGAGCAATAGTCTTGGCAATTATTGCCGTGACAACTGTCAAATTCGATTGCCGGCACAAGATATTAGCGTGTGGACCGTATGAATATGTGTTCAAATATATATCCAGCAACAAATGTTAAAATACATTGCCGAGCAACAATCTCTTAACACATGCTGTCAAATACAAATTATAATAAATTTTTTTCAACGTAAATGTAGAAAAAAAGTTTTAACTAAATAAAACTAATAAAAGTTCAATTTAAAATTATAAAAGGATAAAATTATTGATAATTGAAGTATTTATGTGAATAAAAGCAAATATATTTGAATATACGTGCTCACTACTTCTAGATACATTGTTGAACACAAGCAATTTGACGTCATCATTCTGCCGGCGTTATTGCTTGTGTTAAGACACATCAAATTGCTCGTGTGGTCGTAGTGTAAAGGAAATATATAAATAATTGCTTAATTCACAACAATCTTTATCGTGTATTTGTGTATCAAATACACTTTTGGTTTTTTAATTGTGAACACCCTCTGTGTTGTGTATTAATGTATTTCGTATTTTTAATAAAAAAGAAGAACAAGCTACATACAAATTCTCTCAGAGAGCCTCTCTTTGAATACAACATTTTAAAAACATATGAAATAAAATTGTAATCAGGGTGACCGATGACATTTTTCAAAAAGTGGCACCAAATAGGGGATTTATCAAAAAAAAAGGGGCAAAATTAAAAAAAAACGAGAAAACTGCACTAAACTTTTTATTTTTAATGTATTTTCATATAACTCACCCTAAAAAAGGGGGTCAAAAAGTGGCAAGGCAGTCGAAAAAGGGGAAACGCAGTTGAAAAAGTGGCAAATTGCCACTTTAGTCGGTCAAACGGTCACGCTGATTGTAATAGTGTATTTCATTTTTATATGAAAATTTCATACAACAAATGTTACACTCTTGTATTTAATATGATAATACAATCGATACAGGGATACAAGAGGTTTTGTGAATTAAGCAAATATAAAATATATTTTTGTTAAATTCAAAAGGTTCAATGTCGTATGCTTTTTTTAATCGTCTAATTATTCAATATTGTATTTTTTTAAATAATTTTCATACAAAAGCGGTGCTATAAAATAATACCTTTAAGAGTCTGAACACAATGTAACGAGAATTCATTGCGGTGCGGTTTTTCATACGATTTTGAAGTAAAAACCCGCAGTGGGGAACGACATAAATTTAAAATCTATTTTATTTTCATTGCGGACTTTCTTATTCTCTCAATTTTTGACTCTCTTTCTCTTTCTGAATTTGCCATAGTTTTTGAATAATTGGCGGTGTTCACAACAAAAAACATGATTTTGAAGTTCAAAAATGTTTGTCATAAAATATAAAAACTTAAAAAATTTATTAAATGTATCTGCGAATGTATAAAATTTTAATCATGTTTTGTTTTTAGTTACTGCCATTACAAAATATTTAACAGAAAGAGTATTTTTTTATAAAAATGTATGCACAAAAAATTAATAAAAATTTAAACAAACAATGACAAGTATTGCCGTCGCCGTCTTCCGTTGTATTATGTTTATTTTTCTCTCCCGCAACGAGAAATCGCAACGCACCGCAAACATTGTGTTTAGACTCTAAGTCCCAAATCACACTATGCAAGTCTTATTGCTAAGCTGATTCGTTTCAGGGAGAGAGACGAGGGGAACAGCAACGTTTCTTTTCCCCCCGTCTCTCTCCCCTAATCAGCTTAGGAATAAGACTTGCATAGTGTAAATTGGGACTAACTAACGCCAAGTGAAGTCAATTATTATTTGACTATGGAAATATGTATACAAGTAACTTAAAACAGCAGGACAATTACTGCCTCTTTTCATAAAAAGAAAGAGAGCTATAGTTAAACATTTTCCCCCATATTCATAAAAAAATAAAACGAATTTGAAATCCGTTTTAGGAAAATTTTTTATGAAAAATTTGAAATAAAATACATTTCAAATTCATTTTTACTCACCACTAAGAATTGTTAAGTGGTGAGTATCAATATAATGTACCATTTTGCACATGCAACGACGCAAGACCATTTGCACAAGATTGTGAATTGGGCCAATGTATAGCTGTTGTTGTTTTCTACATTTATTTTCTTTACACATACCCCTTTTAGACACGCACGGTTTACTTTGCAGTCTTAATTCAGCTGTGTGAACGACAGAGCGAGAAATACTATCTCTTTTTGTCTTTCTCTCAGCTGAATTAAGACTTTGCAAAGTAAACTTTCCCGGCCCTATGTATAATCAAAACTTGGCATGAAGTTAGCATAAGGGACAAAATTGAACTACGTGTTGACGAGTTCCTCTAGACAATTTGACAATTAAAATCACCGCATAATGTAGTTTTAACACTCGATTACAGCCTAGCATGATTTTTAATGGAGAATTATATGGCAAAACACGTTAAGATCGTGTTCAATTTTGCCACTTATGCTAACTTCATGCCAATTTTTGATTATACATAGGGCTGTCCGTGTCTAAGAGGGGTATTACTTCTTACAACTACAATTCGAGCTGAAAAAAGTCAGCCAATATAGCAATGGTAGGTAGGAAAATAAAAAAGATGTTGCTTATTGAGTTCTTGTTTCAACTTTGATTTTGGTTGAACCTTTCTCATTTGTTTAAATGGAAGTTTAACATATTCTGGAAAACACGTCGAAGAAGTGAAACTTTACATTAAAGCAAACACAATTTTTGAAAATAAGTAAAATAATAATTTGGGAATTAGAGCGTTAACAAATGTTAAACTTAAAAAATTACTTTTCTGACTTAACATAAGAAGAACTAATGTATAGCAGTGATAGCCAGAGATGTAAAAGCACTAAATTTTTGCTTTTTTAACTTTGTATTTAGTGCTTTTAGTGCGTTTTGCAATTTGACTAAATATTAATTTGTGATAGTCTTGTAGCTTCATTAAAGACGCGAAATAGGAATTTCCCACTTCTTTAAAACTCTAAATTTAAAAACATACACTCATACTCAATGAAAATCTAACAAGATGACTGTACTGGCGTCCTTTACTATCAGGTGTTTCCTTCCTAATTACCACATTTTCTATGAAAACACTGAAAAAACACAATAACAACATTCTGTTTGGTTTTTAGATACATATGAAGTTTGGTTGCATGAAGAAAGTATTTCTCAAAGCAAATTCATGCATATAAACATGTATATATTTACATATGTACAATAGAGACCTGCGTAAACAGTCTTGAAATGTAAATACATGTTTTTTAAATGTATTCACGTTACATGTATTATGCAGGGTATACACGATACTTAATTTCGTACTTGGTGTAGTATGAGTTGTAGTACGATTTTTAAGATACACGTTACTACAAATCATACTAATTCATTTGAAAGAAATTTTTTAAGGCAATACCCACGCGGATAAATGAATAATGTGGTGGATTTATTAATTAAAAGTGAACTGCAGTGGAAAAGAATGAAAAAAATAATGCAAAAAGAAAAGGGGCATGTTGTAGAGAATGATTAAAATAATATTTTATTTTTTATTTTTATTTTTTAATTAAAATATCCTCTACATAAACCTAATTTTAAAATTGAGTCGCAGAAACACTGCGGTTTCTAAATCATTTCCTCATAAAACTAATTTTGCTGTTCAACAGCATGATACATAATACTTATTATCGTACTTATCGAAGCTCCGCCCACAAAAATCAAACATTTTTGATTTTCCTACTACAAAGTATACTTCATAAGTACGACAGCATGATACACGTTACTAATTTCATACTTGTACGATTTATCGTACGATTTGTAGTATCGTGCATACTCACCATTATACTAAGCCAATAATAAATGCTGTCGTACTATAAGCGAAGCACGATGGATGTATTGGTGTACCTGTATATCAGTGTTAACAAGCGATGTCGCCAAAGACGGCTTGTTTGTAACAAACACTCAAAAGAAGTAGTGTTGATTTGTGTATGCTTGTTATTTTGCATATTGTACGTTTGAGTGTGTCTGTAAGATGTAGATGGTAAGCTATTATGTGATGAACCGCATACAACTAATGTTAATGCATGTGTGTGCGTTTGCATGTGCGCAGAAAAATAAAAGATCATACACACATGCATGCATGACGTTCCCTGCAGTCAGACTGGGGCCAAGTGTCTCTATGTCAACACTAAAACTCTAGTAGTAGTTACATTGTCTACAATTTCTCTTTTATTTGTCAGTATAAAATAAAGAGAGAAAACAGATGTGGTGTATTTCTGGTGGATTTTGCAACAACTTGTCAATATACATAAATTAAGGTATAGAAATGTACCAGTAAATTTCTGGTTGGTATGTCTCCATGTTCCCATAACAACTATGAATTCACTATCTAGTCAATTGTTTTAGTGTTACTAGTAGAATTTCAATGATAAGCACATGCTGAATGTCTATAGCACAAAGTATATGGGGAATAATTGTAGAGTAGTACTGGTGACAAAGTCAAAAGCGACTCAGTACATTTTCACCATCGACATTTCCTTCAGGGGTTTGTACACGCGCTCACGCGTAGAAATAAGCAAGTATCACATATTCTTCCGTCACGAAGTATTTTCTTCTTTACTCCTATACCTATAATACTGAAACAAATTTCTTGCAAACAGTGTTGTTAACGTTTATTTTAGAAGATTTCGCTGTAGTAAAACATTTGAAAAATCCATCATGTCTTAAAAGTTCTTATAAGATATCTTGTGCAGGACACTAATGTACAAATATACTTATATATATCAAATCCATACAACTCTGGAACATATACAAGATACGAAAACAGCAATTTGGTTTTAGCCCTTTTAGACACGCAAAGTTTAGTCTTAATTCAGCTGCGTGAGAGACAGAGGGAGAAATACTTTCTCAAAGTAAGCTTTGCTTATCTAAAAGAGATACTAGTCAAAAACTATCTGATTAGACCCCTTTTAGAGAAGTGTTTTTATATTTCGACTATACCGGATGATTTAATTTAATATATAAAAGATTAAAAATTAAATTTGAATTGAAATATTTATCCTGTTCATAGATACCAAGATAGTTATTGCATTTAGTGCTTTTTTCAAACATACAAGATTGTTTTTGTTTTCAACATAAATAGTCGAACTAAAACTCTCTTTCGCTTTAAAAAGTAATGCAGTTAATAAAAACTAACTAACAACTACGAAAGAAAATTTTTGAACAATAATTCTAATCGTACGAAAGATTCAGTCAGTTTCATATATGAAATTTATAATTTTGCGCTAAGAATACTTCGGCGAATTTTAAGTTACACATATTTTAGCTCTTTCAACTTTCGATCAGCCAATGTAACACAAAAAAAAAATAAACTTGCCCAATAAAATATTTAAAAGTTTATTTAACTAAATATATGCTAGGAAATATGCATATCGAAATCACACGAAAAATTATAACTATAAAATTACTTAATATGTATATTGGGATAGTTCCGCCCAGAGCAATTGAACTATATCGGAAAATCATCGATAAGCTATTTTGATATAAAAATTTTAGCACGTACTAGTGATGCACGAATATTCGTATTCGTATTCGAATTGCCCAATATTCGGCCATTTTTAAATATTCGTATTCGCATTCGTATTCGTCAAATTTAGGCGAATACGAATATTTTTCCAAAAAAAATTAAATAAAGAAATGGATAAATGCTAAACGAAATTTAAATAAATAGATAAAAATATCAGTTTGTATGAATTCATTAAATTTTTTATAGAAACTTGTGCTTTGTATCATTTTCAAATATGATATACTGACGATCATGAAAATTTTGGGTATTTTTTATTAACTTTAAAGTACGACAACAGGAGTATGAAGTTCCTTTTTAATAACAATTTATTAATATTTCAAATTGCAGGCGTAAATAGAACTTTAATTTAATTTCTATAAATTTTACCTTAAATATTCGTGTTAGTATTCGCGAATATCGTTTCAAATATTCGTATTCGTATTCGCGATTATCAAAAATTGACATTCGTTACATCACTAATACGTACATATATTCATATTTTTTTTTTTTTTAATTATTGTTAAGTGAAATTGAACTGTAAATTTCTTATCCTCAAAATAAACAAATTATAGATTTATAAATTCATTTCAGCACCAGTGAAAATCGATTGAACTGTTTGATTTAATAGATTTTCAAAAATTTACGCAACAAATTCGTATTACCTATGCGAAGTTCGCCATTCGTCCCAATTGTGTCCATATAAACAAATTTTGATTTGCAAAAGTTCAAAAAAAAAATTATATCGAAATCAATAAATTTTTCCTTTTAATTTAAGTAATTGCCAAAACTCACTCACATACCGAAAAAGGGAAAAATTTATTGATTTCGATTTTAAAATTTTTCTTGTATCAAAATTTATTTATAAATAATGGTATAAACGCAATTAGGACAGATGGCGAACTTTGCACAGTGTGACGAATTTGTTGCGTATTGCCTGCCATTAGATAAATTATTTCATGGCGTAAATTTAAACCATTACTACTACAACTACGACTGTACAAAAAACAGCAGGGTTTTTTGTTAGTGTAATGTATTTTATATGCCAAAAATGTGAAATAGCTTATACGTATGTGCTCTTATTTATATATAAATAAGACATAAGAAAAAGCGCAAGAAACTTGTATCATTTTGGGAGCCAAAACGCATAATTAACGGCCTGTCCCACGATGTCACCAGAAATCGTTCGATCGACATCTTGTATTGCAAACAACAATAAAATTAGAAAATTTGTTGTTGTTTTCAATACGAGTACATATTCGATTGAACGATTTCTGGTGACATCGTGGGACAGGCTGTAAAATGGTTTTAACTTTGTGCCAGAAATTAATTATTTAAATACAAATTATAAAATCATAAAATTATAAATCTAATTTAGTGAAGCTCCTTTAAATAAAAGACATCTTAGGTAATAGAAAATTGAGTTTTAAGAAAAAACTGTTAGATACAAAACGCAGATGAAGGAACATTAGTAGCATGTTTCACTAAATGATCCATCGTATGTAGCAATGTTTCTTTTTAAAATTCGTGTTTCCTTTTTAGTTTCTGAAATATAAAATCTTTTTGATATTTTATGTTTCCAAACGCAATGTTCCTTCGTCTGTACTAGAGGCCTGCGTAAACAGTCTTGAAATGTAAATACGTCTTGTTTTTTAAATGTATTCTCGTGGCATGTATTATACTAAACCAATAATAAATGCTGCCGTATAATAAGCGAACCACGATGGATGCATTGGTGTTCGTGTATATGAGTGTTTACAAGCAATGTAAAGAAGTAGTGTCTCAACCTTTGTATTTGATCCGTGTATGCTTGTTATTTTGCATATTGTACGTTTGAGTGTGTGTGTGTGATATCACCCCTTTTCCACATGGAAAGTTTACTTTGAAAAGTCTTAATTCAGCTGGGAGAAAGACAGAAAGAGACTGTACTACAACCTCTGTCTTAATTCAGCTGTGTGAAAGACAGAGGGAGGAATAATATCTCTTTCTGCCTTTCTCCCAGCTGAATTCAGACTTTGCAAAGTAAACTTTCTGTGTCTAAAAGGGGTATAAGCTATACCCACATAAATTGTGTTTCGTTTTTGGTTCAATCGTCTGTATTCCAAAAGGAAACACCCCTTTTACACACGGAAAGTTTACTTTGAAAAGTTTTAATTCAGCTGTGTGAAAGACAGAGGTAAGAATACTTTCTCTTTCTGTCTTTCTCTGAGCTGAATTAAGACTTTGCAAAGTAAACTTTCCGTGTATAAAAGGGATAAAACATTAGTAGAAACACATGCTTTTAATAAAGACGTAATTTGCACAGTGCCTTTTCCGTTTGCCTTTGCAGGCAGGCTTTTTAAGTTTGTTGGTAAGAGGTGTTGAGAGACATGCGGAGTAAAACAAAAAGACACGAAATTAAAATTTGAAGAAATTTTTTATTGTTTTTTCGTACTCTCAGCATTAAGCGTGTATATAAACATGTCAAAGTAATACCGCTTTTACACACGGAAAGTTTACTTTGAAAAGTCTTAATGCAGCTGGGCGAAAGACAGAAAGAGAAAGTATTCTTACCTCTGTCTTTCACACATCTGAATTAAGACTTTGCAAAGTAAACTTTGCGTGTGGAAAAGGGGTATAACAATGTATAAGGCCTCTATGCCTGAAATTTCTTTTTTTTAATTAATATCGAATTTGATTTCATTATTTTCTTCCCCTCTAACCATCGCTTTAATTTTTCCTCATCATTAACATTGATATGAAAAGAATAATAATGCCTGTAAATAATATTCTCTAATGCCTTTAATATGTTTGATAACATATTTAAGACATTGGTTAGGCATTTACATGATATCCATTGCAACGTAAACTTTGAGTGTGGAAAAGGGGTAATATTGTTAAACATAACTGTTCTTCCTTAGAATTAAATTTTCTATCACTAAAATATTTTTTTTTATTTTTTAGTAGTTTCACTAAACTAGATTTGTTCCCGGAGCTAATTTAAAAGCATAAAAATAGCAAAAGAAATTTAAGTTGCGAAAAATAAAATACAGAAGTGAGAGATGAGGCTGGTTTGCTGTTTGCAAGCATGGAATGCAGTTTTAGCATCAAAAAAATTATGGACAATCATTACAAACATTTTGGTTAGATTCTACCAATGCTTTTTGCAAGCATAGAATATAGTTTAAGCAGCGAAATAAAATTATGGACAATCATTACAAACATTCTGATTAGATGCTACCAATTTTCTATAGACCAATTCACTAGGTTGACCTACAGTTAAACCAGTGGCATTACCTCGTTTACGTTTTCGTGCTATTAGTAAGGCCAAACCGAATGTTAGAAAGGCAAATAGCAGCATGAGTGAGGCCACCAAAATCGCCGTAGCACCAGGTCTATGATGATCTTCACTGGAAACTCCGATAGCATCTGAGTGGTCGGGAGAGTCGGCCATGCTTAAAGCATCTGGTTTTATTTGTGATGCTAAAGTGCCACTTTTATCCTTATTACCGTCTGCTTCAACATTGGCTGTCGGCTTGGCATTTGATAATGGCATAGATTTAACTATAGATTTATGCAGAAATTTATGTATACGCATAGGATTCAACTCAGCCACATATACTTCTTTGCCATCTGTCGAAACGGCCACATCATGTGGATTAGAAAATTCCATATCATTTGGACCAAATTTGGATGTAACCTTTTTGGTATTAAAATCCACAACATAACCGCGAACTTCATTGTATTGTTCAGTTTTTGAGCCCAATTCAGCAGTGGGTCCGTTAACTACAATAAATTGTCCTCCTAAATAAAAAAAAAAACAAAATATTCAAAGGATTAATAAACTTAATTAAATAATAATTTTTAAAATTCTAAAACTCACCCTGAGCTGGAGTATAGTCCATACTAAACAAACGATCTCCTATTATTTGTGAATGATATTGCGAGTGGAATGTACCATTAGACCAATAGAAGCACTGGATACGACCATTTTCACGATCTGCTGCACAAATCAATTCTTGTTCGGGTACCAATGTTAAAGCATGAGGTATAGCAAAGAAATTTTGTGGTGCCACACCAAAAGATAGACCAGAGAATGTATTTTGTCCCCATTGTAAGATTTTATCTCCCGTTTTTGAGTACTTCAAAATTCGAGCATTACAATAACCATCTGCAACAAAGAAATCTCCATTTTTCAATACGGCCACAGAAGTAGGTTTGCAGAATTTTGAATTTCCAGCACCAGGTGTAAATGCAGTTCCTAAGACCATTAAAGGCATATCGTTAGAACCGCGCGGACCAAACTTAAACACTTGATGAAGCGCTACATCTGTTATCCAAACATTATCTTCATGATCAATTGTTAAGCCATGGGGCATGTAAAATCTACAAAAATAAAAGTGCATACATACATACATATGTATATCAAAAGAAACTTGTGAGACAAACGTTATATTTCAGAGGTGTGTAAAAATTCACTTTTAATATGCAATTTGTTTAATCGTTTTTAAGGTTTGCCTTTAAGACCATTTCTAATTTATATTTAAAAACATGCAGATTCTAAAGTGTAGTTATTTTAAGTATGTATTGTTTATAAATGCTTTTATTTAATATAAAAATAATGTTAGGGCCTGTCTCACAATGTCGACAACGACAAACAACAATAACATATTAAAATTTGTTTTTGTTTTCAATATAAGTGTGCGACAAGTCGAACGTTGTCGACATCGTGGGATTGGCCCTTTTTCATTTATTAAAACGGACCTCAAGCCGAACATATACACGCCCATTGTTATAAATAAAAGGTCTAAAATATTTCAATATCAATCTTTATAAAATGGTTATTACATCTTTTTATTTATAAATACGGCACACATTTTTTTGTCGTATCTTATCGTCCACCAATACTGGAGAAACATATATGTTTTGAAAGGTATTTTTGTGTAGATATGCACATATAACTGTTTTTTTTTTAAATTTCTTGGCTCAAAAGTAGTAAAAGCGATTTAAATTTGCTTTAGAAGTCAAAGAAAAGTATTTTTAAAATAAATTAAAATTTTAAACGCACTAATAATCTCAAATTAATTTTTATGCATTTTTTAATTTCTGACATGTACTTACAAATTTTTGCCCCAATCATACACCAATTTTCCAGTTTCTCTATCCAACCCTAAAACAGTACTCTTACGTATCGGTCCCGCACTTTGTTTTGTAAACACATTATTTAATGAAAATGAGTCCTGTTCCCAAACATGATCACTACGATGGAAAATTACAACATTGCCAGCTTTATCGAAACTAACAGCTGTAACAGACCCCAATTTAACATTCAGTGCAGGCCATGCGGCTTGATAAACATATGCTGTAATAAATATGTTTTCAACAATTTTTCTTTGGGAAATGATAAAAGTAAAACAACTTACTGATATTTAATTTAGTTATTTCTTTTTTGACATCAACCTTTTCAAATTTATGTTTATCCGGCCATAGTGCATCCGATGAACTGCTACTTCCCTGCATAATTTGTTGAAAGCGTTTGTCATTGTTCAGCAATTGTTCTTCGGTTACCAAGGGAAAATAACGTTGTAAGTTGGGATTCTAAGAATGTTATGTAAAATATAGTTCCATATAAATTGTAAATATTTTTTAAGTATTATTGAAGGTTTCCCTAAGACTGAGTTTTGGACAAAAGTTAATTTTAATTATGCGGAAAATTGATGCGAGTTCAAAAAATAATTTTAAATAAAGAAGAGGATGCACCTTTATGTGTACCGAAAAATTTAAATGAAGTTATCATGAAGTTTAAACTGGCTAATTGTACAACAAAGCTTATTTTATTTGGCTTTGAAGTTCATATATAATATAAAAATAGGCAATTGTCCCACATATTTATCACAAAAAGTCACATACGGCCACCAAATACATATGTATGTAATGATAGCACAAGTAGACGAAATGAATTCCGGGTAGTAGAAATCACAACTGAAGCAGACCGTGCAAATCTTTATTATAAAATACTGAAACAATCACAATAACGGTACTCTAAATGACATTTTATAAGTAAAAAAAAAACAAAAACACAAAAATACTATGCGTATTTTATGCAAATTCAAAAGTAAATAGAAGGCGTTGTAGATGCGATATTAATTTTTTTTATTCAATTTTAATTTTTGACTTATTTTTAACTAACACACAAGAACACATTATTTTCTAATAAATGGTAAGTTTTCTATGAAGTGTTAAGCTAAGTAGGTTTTTTACAATTATTACCAAACAAACTAACTTTGTCAGACGAAATCTTTTGATCTCCATCCGTTTCACCACATCCATCAACGTTTTTGTAATCTTTCAACCTTGCTGTTATAGACTTTATATAAAATTTCTGCCCCAAACTGCCCCATTAATTTTTTTTTCCAAAAATATAATATGAGCATCAATTCAGAATAAATTATTATTTATGACAATTTCATTTACTTTTAGGGCCAGTCCCACGATGTCACCAACGTTCGACTTGTCGCACATTTAAATTCAAAACAAAAACAAATTTTAAAATTTTGTTTTTGTTTCCAATGTAACTGTACGACAAGTCGAACGTTGGTGACATCGTGGGATAGGCCCTTATTATTGTAAAATATGTGTGTAAATAAGTTTAAAGTACATACTTTGTGAATACCCCAAATATATAAATAAATTGAATATAAAAAAATTTAATATAAAAATACAAAAAATTAGGACTCTATCTTAATTATATACAAATTTACAGCAATAGCTCTCAAACTACTCAAAGTAAAGAGTTTACCAATGTTTATACTTTACGTTGACGGACACATACTGAATGTAACAAACCTCATAAGAAATCACGTATTTCAACTTAGCTGTCAGTTGAAAAAGGCAAAGTATAACGTATGACGGATTCATTGTGCCCAGCCTTAAGCAAGCAAACATTCTGTGCTCAGCTCTAGTACATACATAATAGTGATGCACGAGTATTCAAATTCGTATTCGAATTGCCGAATATTCAGCTATTTTTAATGCGAATACGAAGCATTCGTATTCGTCAAATTCAAATTTCGTTTTTCAAGATCAACTCGGAATCCGCAATTGATCATACCTCAAATTAATAATTCTATCTTTGAAAGGTCTTTCCTGATAAGAGCATGCAGGCTTTACAATGAACTCCCTATAAATCTTCGAAGATTCGATATATCTGCTACCAGTTTCAAACTCGCATTACTTAGCCATGTTTCTGTTTAGTCATGTTTTAATTAATTGTTAAACTATCATACCTTCTTACTTTCCTTCACTGTTAACCAAAGGATTATTTGATTGTTATATACTTACCTTCAAACATTATCTAGATACATATGTACATAATCATTAAATTTAGTTGCATACATATATTAATCTTATACATATATATTATCTTATGTCATTAGTCTGTAATCTACGCTTAACTAATCATATATGGCCCTATGGGCTCGATTAGAAAATAAATAAATGAAATGAAATACGAATATTTTTCCAAAAAAATTTAATAAATAAATGCATAAATCCTAAACTAAATTTAAATAAATGGATAAAAATATTAGTTTGCACGAATCCATTAAATTTTTTATAGAAATTTGTGTTTTGTATCATTTTTAAATATTATTTACTGACGATCATTAAAATTTTGGGTAGTTTTTATTAACTTTAAAGTACGCCAACAGGAGTATGAAGTTCTTTTTCATAACAATTTTTTAATATTTCATATTGTAGGCGTAAATAGAGCCCTAATTTAATGTCCATAAATTTCACATGAAATATTCGTATTCGCGAATATCGTTTCAAATATTAGTATTCGCATTCGTATTCGCGAATATCAAAAATGCATACAGGTGGTTTTGTTTACCGAGTCAATAATATTGACTCAATATTTTTAAAAGGGTTTTTTTACCTTACTGCAAAAAGTAGATTTTGTTTTTTCTTGAAAATAGTGTGAACATTATTTTCGTTAACTGAAAGATGATACACAGCCCCATTTCAGATCAACAGGACAATATCTATCTTACCTTTTGTTATTTGTTCCATCAGAGTTTGAATTGCCGTTTTACTCCGATGGAGGTTGATCTGCACTAGCAGTATCATTTTATTCGGCTAATAGGGAGTCTTCTTGAGATGAAGTCATCTCAGACTCCTCCCTATTGTTTAGCCCCGCCTCTTATCCGGTATTATTAGTCTCGCCCACAGACCTTTTATCAAGTTTCGTAGTGTCTCTATTATAGGTCTGCACAGATATAACTGTTCGCACCAGTTTTAAGTGTGTTGGTTCTGGTATGTACAGATACTACATGGTATTCAGAGTTTCTGTTACTAGTTATGTTTTAGACTCGTTGTTTTTCTTGAATCAAGTCTCGAGTTTATGAAAGAGAGAGGAAAGAAGAAAGTATAGGGGTTCTGACTTGCTTGCACCGAAAAGTTATGACTAGAAAAAGAAACGCTGAATAACATATGATAAATCACGTCCCTGATAACTTTACTGTCCTCAATATGGGTTTGTTTAGCATTCTCGTCAGCTGCTAGAACATATTCTACAATATTCTCGTTTATGGCATTCTCCTATGGTGTACCATCGGTACTTTGCCTGAGGGACAGTTGGAGTTGATAACAGCGTAGCTCCTCTGTCATC
This sequence comes from Tachina grossa, assembly GCA_949987645.1. Classification (NCBI taxonomy): domain Eukaryota; kingdom Metazoa; phylum Arthropoda; class Insecta; order Diptera; family Tachinidae; genus Tachina; species Tachina grossa. The sequence continues at coordinate 38,500,912 of OX465278.1, read as the reverse complement.
CTCTTACGTGCCACTTTGGCATATGTAGCCTGCTCCTGGGCACTTTTCTCATCCCGTTTCCTCTTCAGTGATTTGGAGGCTTTCTTACTGAAGGCCCCTTCAGCTGCTGAATATTTCGCAGATGTCATCGCTTGTTTGGATGTAGCAGACTTTGGTGTGTTCCTTTCGCTCTTTGAACCCTCCGAGGAATTCTCGTTTGGTATCTGGAGACCACCAGCTGATATATCCCCTACAAGCTGGGAGCTTTGTTTTAATTTTTTTGTGGTGGTCAACGGTGTTCTACTCCTCCGAGGACCGAATTATCTTGCCCTTCTCATTGGAGATGGGTGTAGAGGCAACAGTGTCCTTCGAAGCATCCCGTTGTACACCTATTTAGCACTTTTCGCTTTATTTTGGCCGAATTCCTTATTTCCTGACCAGCTTATTATCTACTTCAGAGGCACCCGAATACTCCCGAAATCAGATTTTCTGTCACAAACACTTCGTGTTGAGGCGGACGTGTTCGTGTCAAGAAAAAAAACACGACACGCGCCCTTCTCTATGTAGATGTGTAGATACATACACTAATTTTGACTTAGCTGCACAATCAACTTTGCACGACTTTTTGTGCAGATAAGTCAAAAATACTGTTATCTTAAATGTACTTACCTGCCTAAATGTGCAGATATACAATTTTTGACTTCAGTTTTATCAAATATAAATTGTATAGAATACGCATCTGAGCTAAAAAATTAAACATTTTTTGCTTACGCTTTAGATGCGGGGGGACAAATATCGCCAACTGGACGCAGCTATGTCCTACGGCATACATTCTATTAAAATGATACAAAAGGATAAATTGAAAAAATGGTAATAAAAAGTGTCATTGGCACGAAAGGGTCAAAAGTGATACTTTAGTGTCAGTGTCACAACGGCAACACTGCTCTCAGAAATGCGAGCGTAGCATACTCTGCAGAAAGAAATGAGAGTGCGTACGCTGGACTAGAGCTGCAAAACTATCGATAGTACTATCGATAGTATCGATAGTTTTGTTGTAAATGAAATATCGATAGTTTTTTCCAGTATCGATACTATCGGTAAAAAAAAACAAGTAATTAAAAAAAGCCGGCAGCTTTGAAGCAAATTATCCGTAGTTGATTTAAGCTTTTGTATAGCGATGCAAAAGTTGGTACAATTGTATAATTTTAGCGCTATTTGAATGCCAAAAGTACCGTAGCAACGCAATGACCCATTTAGCACTACTGGAATCTCTTTATATTTATTACATGCCAAAAATAGCATTAAAATATATTAACCCCCTTATGCAAAAAATAATGCGTGCTTGAAGTGTACATTCAAAAAAATTTCCATAGAAAACCCGGTTTTAACGTTCACTTACATATTTTTTTGCACAAGGGGGTTAATCTTTAGCTCGAAGGTATTAGAAAATTATGTAAATCAAACGATGTTTTCCGGTACTTAAAGAATTGCTAGAGGAATGTTATTTATTCCAAATTCATCTGCAAATGTGGAAATTTTATTTTCGTACCAAAGGGAGAAGCCGACTATTTGCATCGACTGTGAACAATCGAATAAAAAAAAAGGTTATAAACGTAGTATATCGTAAATGTTACTTTTATATTCAGATCCCAGCAACTAATATTCTTTGTGCACCTTCTGGCGTTTTGTTAATTGATTTTTAGTTAATTAAAAAGTACAAGTATTAAAAAAATATAAATAAAGAATTAGGTACAATCGTACTGAAAAAATTAAAAAATTTTTTTTTTGAAAGTTAGTACAATTTGTAAATATGACATCGCATCCCTGCTTCTGTATACATAAGTACTTAAATACATACATATGTAGGTATATGAATTTATTTATAAATCCAAGTGTTATTCGACAAATAGTAGTCACAAGTATCTTAATAAATTCAACATCGTCGACACAAAGATAAATTTTGGTGCTACTGATATCGCGACGGCCGCCAATCGTCTCGGATTTATTTTGACATACCCTAGCGTGCTTCCCTACAAAAAATTTTTTTTATTGTACCTACATACCTACATATCCAGCCTAATCTTCGATGTAATCGTATGCGATAAAAATTAAATTTTTAGAAGAAGGTTAAAAGTGTCTCAAAAGTTATCAACAATTTTCGCGTTTTGATAATTCTAAACCATGGGTAGGCCCATAAAATTATAAGTTCAATAAAAAAGTATATTTTCGATAATGTGCCGCTTACGATAAAATCGAAAAAAAGGGTTGATATATTTTTATATAATAATGAAAATGTTGAGGACTCTGGATTTTTTTTTCGAGTCAAATGTAGTTTATGTGGCAGGCAACTTTTATAAAACTATTCGATACTATCGATAGTATCGATAGTTTTACATAAAACTATCGAAACTATCGAGTGGAGCGACTATCGATAGTTTTGCAGCTCTACGCTGGACGGGTAGTACCAAGGCGAATTCAGTATCAGGTGACCTTATCAGTACAACAATTTTACAACACAAAAAACAACATGTAGTTTTTTATGCTACAAAACCAATCTGTCAAAAGATTTTTGAGCAAATTTTGACATTTTGGTTCAAATTGCTCAATTTTGCATCAACAGCTGATAATCAGCCGGGCTGATAAGGTCACCTGGTACTGAATTCGCCTTGGGTAGTACTGGAAATACCCGTCATAGAAAATTTTAGCTTGTATGAGATGCTCATTCTATATGATTTATATTCTTTGGTTTTATACACATACATACATGGTTGCATATTTATGTAGCCACATTTTTTTTAATATGTGCAGCTAACTTAAACTATTTATGAGAATAATTTAAAACTGTGCACTTACAAAAGGATTTTGAACAATAATTACAGAAAAATATATATTTTGTGCAGTTAAGTCAATGTACATTGATTTTTTGTATGAAAATATTTTAAAATTACCAAAATTTTAGTTCACTTATCTTAAATGTGCAGGTATAGAAAGTGCACTTAAAAAACGGGAACAAATCTACTTTAGTGAAGCTGCTCCAAATTTAAAAAAAAATTATCTTAGATAGAAAATTTAATTCTAAGAAAAAAACTGTTATGTCCGAAAATCCCCAGAAAGGCATATTTACGGGGTTACGGACCTCCAAAGTTTTGGATGGCTTTTGGCATTTTCGTGGTAAGTTTCTGATTTAGTATAACAATATGGGTATCACATGATAGATTATAAAAATTATGACACGGTAAACAAATTTTCAAGGGAAACCAAATAGTATTTTTCATATTTTTGTTCACTTTTTAAAGTTAAAGGAAAATATTTTCTCCTCTATGATAATGCCCTATAAACAAAAGGCAGCTAAATCAAAACTACTGTACAAGTGGTTTTGTTTACCGAGTCCATATTTTCCAAAAATGTTTACCCTTTTTTGTTTTTTTTTTCCTTCTATTCTGTTACTCTGGCATGGAGAATTATGTTTTTTGACCTTACTGCAAAAAGTAAGCATATTTTATTTCTTCTTGAAATATTGTGAACTTGATTTTCGTAAACTGAAAGATGATAAACAACCCTATCTAAGATCAACAGGACAAAAAACTTATTGCTGCGTACAAAAACGCAATTAAAAGTAAAGAAAAATACATGTTTGGAAAAATAATAATGTACCAGATGTAACCATACATATGTCGTAGTTAATTCACAAAACCAAACCAAATTATTTGGAAGGCGAAACTAATCAAGATTTTCTATTTATTACTTACACAATCCCACTTTGCTTTTATTTCTTTCAATTGTTTTAATGAATGTATTATAATTACCTCATCTGTTGCTGATTCAATTACAAAAACCATCACCAGAATCAGACAAGTTCCTATTAGTTGCTGCTGTGAAAGCATTTTTTTCAATATGGTTTAGTTTCACAAAGGAATATATTAAACTTAGAATTTTGATATACACAATTGTGTGTAAAAATCATTTAAATATACAACTTATTGATTCAGGTCTTTATTTCTTTTGTTTAATTGTTATTTCTTAAACTTTTTACCACAAATTACACTTTTTGCTTTTGCTTTGCAAAAAACAATCTTTTATCTACCATCGATGCCAGAGAACGAAGCCGAACTGGTTTTCAGCCGTGGCTAAGTCGCCGCCGACTTACTTTCCGGTATCCCGGCCGCTGCCGATCCTGGCTAAAAATTTTGTCAACTTCGTGAACTTCCACTATACAGGGTTGTCAACTTTGAAATTTCAAAAAGCCCAAATAAATAGGCCTTGCAGAGATTCTTTTTTTATACTGTGTTCAGACATGCATTTTTAATTGAGTCAATTTAATTTTAATTGAGCAATTAAATCTAGTGTTCACACATACTCAATTTAGCTGACTCAATTATCATTTGACAGCTGAAAAAAAAGCATTGTTTTTATTTGTTTCGTGAATATTCGTGTTTATGAATTTCAAGAACTGATGCAAATTCGGCTTTAAAAGAAATTTCACTAATATATAACAGAAATGTCGAAGTCATCAAAACAGAAACAGAAAACGAAAAACTTGATAATTCTATAAAGTGTTAGAAAGCAGCAGCTATTGCTCTTTGCATTTTGAGAGCAAAAGTTGGAAAATTATAAAAATTTTGATGATGTGGAAGAATCTTTGTGAATGAAAACAATATTTAAACAGTATTAAAACTCATACAATTCATTTTTAATTTATTACAACTATTATTATAAATAAATGTACATCTCACGGACTTTATTGAAAACCCAACTGCTGCAGCTCATCTCAGCTTAGACGCGGCCATTTTTTCTTTGGCCACGAAACTCTACTCGACATGATCACAATGCCATCAGAGCAGCTGCCTTGGCCCCACTAAACGCCAGCCTCTTCCTCTTCAAGTTTTTTGCTATTTGTAAAAGGTATTTGTTAAAAAGTAAATTTATTTAGGGATTTTAAATAAACTTGGGAGACCAATGGAAAAGTGATGCGAATACAAAATTTTACTTGTCGATTTGTATAAAAAGCTTGTCCTTTACAATTGTCAATCTCACCCACTGTCCATAAAGGACTTGGTGTCTCCTGTTTTCACAAACGAGGCTCTGGCGACCGACCTTAGGCGGTATAACCTTCAGAACTGCACAGAGGAAATTCTGTCACAAACCCTGAGTCTGTTAAGGAGGAGGGATGGAGTGTCGCTGAACCCTGAATGGTCTAAGAGCGTCTCAGGAACTAGGAGGAATGCGAACACTAAATTCTCTGAAACACTGGCTCCAAGATTACAGCATGTTTGGGTGCTCAGATAGCAGACCTATCACCAAACTTGGGAATGAAGGTTAGCAACCTACGTTACCTGAAATAAAATTGCTACCGAATCGCTAACAAATAATGATTATAATAAACCGAATTACTTAGCGCCCTATGCTCCAGTGGGAGTTAAATAAACTTACCATCTTACCATTTCCTTTTGCATTGTTTATTTACTTTTTTTGACATTTGGTTCGCCATTGTAGGAAATTGCTATGCTCACTGAACACAGTTCTCAACAAACACCAGGGTTGCATTTCGAGTTTTTCCCAATTAGTGATACAACTAACTACTAATTGCTCAATTTATTAATTGACTTATTGTATGGCAAATTGTGCTCAATTAAGGACTTAATTGCATAAAATTTCCTAATTGTGCAATTAATGGTATGTCTGAACACGGTATTAGATTAAATATTATCTTTATCATCTGCTAATAAAGGGATCGTGAATCACTCAGCATAGACTAACTAAATCATCAATGATGAGAAAGGACGACACAACTCTATAGATTATGAGATAGCACCAGAGGATCCAGTGTTTGAAGCCCAATATGGCAAAACAATACCAGAGTTATTAACTGAGCCTAACATAGTTGCGACAGCCACCCATGAAATCAGGAAGGATATGGGGCAGCAGTTCTCAGGCTCCCATCACGCTGCTAAACACTCTCCAATGAAGCTTGGAGGCATGTATCTGGAAATCTATGGCTGATATGGAAGTCAAGATCCTATCTCAAGTCAAACGCATAGAAGAAAGAATGACCAGATTAGAGGAAGATATATCGCACATAAAAGAAGTCACAAATTCTCTTAATGGGAATGTAGCAGCAACGATACAGAGCTCAGGTATGAATATGGCCTCGGTAGAATCTAGCTTGAGAGATATCAAGTCTAAGTTGGACATGTTGAATCATGTGTACAAAACACAAATATGGCCATAAATCCAGTAGTAGGATCCAGTTACACGGCTCAGATAAAATATATATATATACTATATCTATACTATGCTATACTATCTTATTTCTCTAAACCACCTGTAGGAGATATGGGCGGTGATTTATTAGCAGAGATGTTTGAGAATAGAAGGACTGTACTAGCAAACTTCAACTTGAAGCACCCAGAGCAAGATCCTCAATCTATTACAAACAAGGAAGACAAAGCAACTCCATTAGACACTAACTTGAGCAATCGGGCAATGATATATGGTAAAAGCGTACAAGAGACTCGAGATGTCCTGACATTGAAACAAAAATCCGATCAGATGAGAGCAATTGTATTGGAAAGAATGAATGCCGGTAAAGGTGCAAAGCCTTCTAGCAAGTAGAAGCTGCATCTAGCATAATTAATCAACATCATAATCAATCTCTTCTACAAAACATCATGTACCAATTATGGTAATTTATCTAAACATTAAATCGTCAATCATGTATTAGCATTTTGAAGAGACTCCATTATAGGAATGAATCCCCTCGACATAATCTTTAAAATAAGGCACAAGGGCAAATGAAATCTCATCACGATCTCTAATATAATCGTCGAAAGTACGAATGTACCTTTATGAATGTAATATTTAATATTTTTAACCCCCGACTAAAAAAAGGGGTGTTATAAGTTTGTAGTGTGTGTCTTGTGTGTCTGTGTATTCTGTGTATCTGTCTGTGTCCACGTACAGGCCAAACGGCTGGACCGATTTTCATTTAGTTTTTTCTGTTTGAAAGATGACTTGATCGAGAGGGTTCTTAGCTATGTTTGAAAAAAATCGGTCCAGCCGTTTAGAAGATATAACATCTTTTCTGAAAAAAGTCGGGGGTTTTTAAAATTTTTACTTTTTGTTATTTTTTATTGTATACTGAATTTTTATACACATTTGTGTTAAGTTTCTGTTTTTTATTGTAAAGAAAATTTATTATTTGACATATTGTCAGAAGTGTACATAAAATAATTGAAATTTATTTGCTGGTAGTTTAGCATGTCTATATACGTATTTCATTGGCGCTTGAACCAAATCATCAGTAGACTTTAACCACAAATTTTAAACAGTCACAGATCTCTTACTTTATGCATAGACTTTCAAAAACTATATGAGAATTCATAAAATAATACTTTTGAAAATCAAAAAAGAAAAAATAAGCTTAGTAGGCATTGAAACTGATACAAAACCCAGCAAATAATTTATATCCAGGTGAACTCATTTTATTTTTCTTAAACAATGAGGTCTGTGACTGTTTAAAATTTGTGGTTAAAGTCTACTGATGATTTGGTTCAAGCGCTAATGAAATACGTATATAGACATGCTAAACTACCAGCAAATAAATTTCAATTATTTTATTGTAAAGTTCTGAATTTATATACTAATTTTTTTACGTTTCTGTTTTTATTAATAAATATTAAAAATTGGTACTTTCATGGTCTAGTTTCATAGTTGGTACAAAATCCAAGAAATCATTTTCCTTCCCTGATGCAGCCTTGTTGACTGCGGCTCATGGTACAATTATACTAGGTACATGCACGACTACAACAAAATTACAACACCAAGAAAACATGTATTTTGTTGGTATAAACAAACGTATAATTGTCAGAAACAGATGCCTTTTGTTCTTAAAAATAACAATTACAGGGTAACTGAAGTACAATTGCAGACGCGGCATTCCTGCATGATTATAGTTATTCAGTGTTGCCAATCTGTATGCAGTTAGACAGCGTGTAATTTATACTCACATGTGTAGGCCATATAATTAAATTCTTGTATAATCTGTGTGTAATTCTACTTTGGGTTCTATTATTGTTTATTTTTGTTTTAATTTTAACCTACACAAAGATGTGTAGTGTAATTTTCTTCAATGTGTAATTGGAGACACAGCCACGTGTAAATTCATTGGCAACACTGTAATAATTTTATTCACACACATACACTAACATTTTTGCAGCTTGTAAACAAAGTTTGACAACTATTTGCATTGCATATATTAACATGCTGGGCTTGTGCATGTACCTGTTATAATTGTATCATGACTGCGGCTGATTTTATTTTAGTCCTACTTTACACTTTGTGAGTCTTATTGCAAGGCTGATTAGTTTGATAGAACAGTGTCGAGGGGAACAGAAACCTTTCTTTTCCCCTCGTCTCTCTCTCCTATCAAACTAATCAGCTTTACAATAAGACTTACATAGTGTAAAGTAGGACTAAGTCAGTGCGATTTTCGGTAATGACAACTCAGCGATTTTTCTGCTGGACTGTATGTAGTATTTGTTATACATTATATTAAACATCAATTTTAATCAGAAAGAGATATTACGTTGAAATAATTTTCTGAAGATTTGATTTTCATTAACATGCATTATATTTCCACAATCATGTTTTAGTAAAGGTCGGGACACAATGAATCCGTCATACGTTAAACTTCGCCTTTTTCAACTGACAGCTAAGTTGAAATACATGGTTTCTTAAACAATGAGGATGAATCCTGTAAAAATGGAATTTTAAACTAATGACGTTCTTTGAGTAAATGAGCGATATTTTGAAAATATGTATATCGGGTCACGGCATTGGCAGGAGGCAAATTACGGCATTTGATATCAAACGAAATTTAAAATTATTCAATAGTTTAAATGGAAATGTTTTGAAATTTCATTCGATTTCAATAACGATAGTTTGTCCACACATGGTTTTAATCACTAGTTATCAGTTTAAACTTAATTTTGTTAACATTACGCATTACTTTTAACATAAGCAAAGCAAAAGCAGTATCGTGCCGTTATTCTTCCGTAGTTTGTTACTAGGTAGTTTAGACGAGGGGTTACGTAATATTAAAATTAAAATAACTGTTATTTCCTGTATTAGAATTTGCTTTTACTTTCGAAAAGAGTTCATGTTATATTCTCTGTCTACTATTATATTCTTATTTCACATACTTTTATTGTTTTATAGCTAGTGGTAACAATTTTTTTTATTTATAAATAGATATAAGTTTACAATTTTTAGATTCCAGAGAAATAAAAGAAGTCTCGTAATAAAAAACAATAGGTTATTAGACATGTAGTTGGAAAGGGCGAAAATATTGTTTTAAATGTTTTTGTTTCGTTTTCGAACACGTTTTTTTATAAAAGTTTGTTCTTTTAATGTGTGCTTTTATGTATATTTTTTTCTGGTATGTTTTAATAGTAGTTTACATTCGCATTCCAAAGAAACTTATGAAAAAATAGTTATAGAAATAATGATCAAAATGTCGCCATTTGATGTTTGTATTGGAGTTAAATTAAGCCACATAGTTATATTGATTTTGATTATCCTTATCACGCTCCATATAGTCACGATCAATAAGTGATTCAATGCGCTTTTTTAAATCAGCCGGCTGCATTTACATAAATGAAAAATAAAATTGCACAATTGTTAATATGAAATTTAAAACATTATCTTCAAATCAAGTCAAATTTGAATAGCTCACCTTGACAGGAAATGTTAACTGATTGAAGAGCTCTGTTATTAACAAATTATGTGACAATGTTTTGCGCATTTTCATAATTCGCACAATAGCTGCATCAATCTGATATTGACGATCTTGAAATACTCTTTCTTCTGTAGCTTTTTGTTCTTCCGTCTAGAGTTAAATAAATAATATTACAAACTGGGTACGTTATTAGATTAACAAAAGTTTCAATACCGTTTCTTTCATTTGTATTTGATTAATTTTGATGCGGAACAATTTGTTGGTGAACTCATTATTGTAATGGAATTGATCTTTATCTTCCACTTCACGACCTTTAGGTTCTTTAGTTATAACACGAGCGCGGCCACAAGCTAATGATTGCAATGTGCGACGCAATTCACCATCCTGCAATATATCAGAATTTAAAATTAAGTATTGTGAAATATACATACTTCAAAAAAGTTAAAGACAAGTAAGAGCAAGATAAAACAGATAAGTTTAATAAAGTCACTTCTATTCTTATTTATTGGGATGGGTTAAGTACAAAAAAAATTTAAAAAAATTTTTTCGGAAGAAAGTATATAATTGTCGAAAGAATCACGTTATTTTAAAATTGAGGGCAATTATGAATACAATTCAACTTAATAACATCTTATTAAAACAAGTTCTATTTATAACCAGATGCTCCAGGAAAACGTTGCTCTGTCTATTTTACTTTTCAATAATAAAATAAAATAGACAGCGACAACATCGCCATATATACAGTCGATAAGTATCGTATCTTAAGGCTCAGTTAATCCCCAGTTAACCGACTGTAACTAAAGGCTCAAAGCTCAGTTAGCCGACTGTAATGTAATGTCACTCCAACAGTAGGAAACAGCTGATCGATATTGTTATGTGAAAAGTAATGAAAATGGTTATAGAGATGTAATGTAACGTAATCTAATTTTCATATAAAAATATCGATCAGCTGTTTCCTACTGTTGCAGTTACATTACATCACAGTCGGCTAACTGAGCTTTAAGCCTTTAGCCGACTGTAATGAAACTGAGCCTTAACTGATCCTTTAAAAGATTTAGACAAATGTTAAAAATATTCCACAAATTGCCATTGAGAAAAAAGTTTTGATAACGTCAACAACACCAAGATTTGTTTCCAATGACATTATGTTCAAATTACAGTTTTCGCGAAGTTTCCAATTATCCGTTTGATTTTTCAAATTTATTCTTATACATGTAAGAATTATCCTCGTACCATAAGGTATATAAATGTGGTCTGAAAGAGCGCTGGGTAAACATATCAGAAGTTTACATATGTTTAAAATACCACACATAGAACAATTTTGTATATACATATAAAAATAACGTACCTCAATATTTGTAGCAGCTAATATTTCCTCAAATGATAAAGTGTCTCTGTCATTAAATAACAACAGTACCAAAGCTTGAAACAATGAAACCATCAAGTCTTTTGGTCCCTGTAAATATAGGAGAAAACATATATTTTATCAAAACAGATCAGATAATGATAAATCGTTTCTTTATAATCACCCCATCAAAACGCGCTTTTAGAACACAATTACCCAATGTTGGCTGCCATTGTAATTTACGTCCACTGTGCTTAGCCAAATAGAATTTATTGAATACCTGCTGGGGTTTCACTAATTGTGGGGGCATATTTACTTCTGTCAGTGGATATGTTGGCCAATATCCCATGGTCAATATATTCACAGTCAGATCGATATTTGTTAATTCACCATCCATATTCCCCACATATTGTTTAAATGATATATTTATATCACGACTTAGTTCCATGTCCTTGAACATGCCCTCTAGTTTCGAGGTAAAGCCGCCACCACACTCTTGCTTCAATTTTGAGAGCATACTCTTTTCAGCATCAACTGAGGCCGATTTACCGACCAGAAGTCGTTTTGCCAAATCCTGTTAAAAAAATTATATAGTATGCATTTGTTGAAAATAAACTTAATACACGTTACTACCTTTTTATAAAACGCTTCAAAGACATCCTTGCCATGTATAAAACGGAAAAGTACCATAATTTTATCGAGTATTTGTTCCAGTTCTTCTTCGGTAGCTTCTTTATTACCAGCGCGTAGTTTCATGTCAACATATTTGGCTGAAATTGTATACATAAGTATATGTATGTAGGATGATTTCATAAAAACAAATATATTAATAACGGTAAAAATACAGAAATTTGAAAAAAAAAATACAAGAACGAGTTTTATTCGCCTGAACACATTCCACGGGATTGCTAAGGTTTAAAAATATAAATGGAAAACGATTGATATTGCAGACTTTTGCTGAAAATTTATCGCATGCGATTTGAAATCGTCAAACTTATTTCAGTATGTTAAGATTATTCACATCAGCTGTTATTTGAAATCGTTAGTGCATAAGAAAGCGAATAGAAAAATTTACTAGTAGTGCTAATTCGTTTGTGTATTATTCAATTTGTAGAAGTATAAAATATTGATGCAATTTTTGAAATTTTTTAGTCCTTCATTTTTTGTGTAACTTTATCTAGTTTATTTCTGCTTTCAAAGCACAATTTTTTTTGCCGAATCTTCAATCAATTCAAAAAGAATCAAAACCATCTAATTGGGCTATAGTGTGAACAAAAAAAGCTATGCTCTGTGTACACTAGACTGGTCGCAGCTTGTATGGCATATTTTTTTCTTGTTATTTCTTAATATGTGCGCTGTCTAAAATATGAGGTTGGTTGCCTTAAATGCGGTCTTAATTTTTTTAGCTCGATCCGAAGGTGTCTTCTGGTGCCTAGCGGGGCCTAAAGTACCCCATACACAGTGGGGATTTTGTAAAAAATATCTAATTCAAGGTCTTTTTTTGTCCAATTACAAAGCTGTTACCAAAATATTTATTATGCCACCTTAAGACAAGATATGTTTTTAAATATCTTAAGGCTGTGATACATTATCACAGTCGTTCGATCTGTCAAAAAAAATCGTGTGTGCTCAAAAAGTATGATAGTGTGGATTGAAATTTGACATGTGTGATAGATTTTTTGACAAGTCTGTCCGATTTCCAAAAGTTTATGAAAATTTTCATAAAATTATAATTTCTATTAGATCAGAGATGCATTTTGTAAGGCAGTTGATAAGAAAACAGCAAATTCTGCTTCATTTATTTAAAGATAGAGATACATTTTGAAAATTACATTTGCGTTATTATTTCTTTAGAAATGCAAAATAATTAAACATAAAAATTATTTTGAATGTTTTTGCATCTTTTTTGTGGAATAGTGTGGCACCTATAAGAGATTTTATTGCGATTTTTTTGGAGTGTGACAGAATTCAATCCGATTTTCCAGTGAATGAATCGTACGACTGTGTATGATAGTGTATCACGGCCTCTATCTGCACCCGGCGAAAAATAAGAAGAATACAGCAAAAATACTGAAAAAATCCAAGTTTTGGAATTTTGCGTTTTTTTTTTTTTTTTGGGAATTGCCGAGAACTCAAAAGCAAATTCTATTTGTTTTTAGTTTCTGTGTATTACTTGCATCATTTTCCACCTAAACGAACATTTTCAGCCGAAAATATTGAACAAAAAATTCTTTGTAATCTTTCTTAAACGTATTACCTTTTGAATAAGTAAAAATATTAGGTTTGTATTTGAGCAAACCTCATATTTTAGACAGCGCACATACATATATAAATTAAAGGAAAAAAAAGTTTTGCGACCAGTCTAATGCACATGCATTTTCACAAGAAACAATTGGGCATAAGTATGTAATTGAAAATTTTGTTAGTACACTGCTCACTTTGTTATCACGAAATTATATTATTGAAGAAACCAAATTCGTGAGTAGAGTTTCATAAGAACTTGAAATATAATAGGTCCGTTTATTTACTTTTCCAGTAAAATCCAGTAGTTGAGTAAAGTTTGGGTAATTTGAAAATTTTACTCTCAAGAATGTCTCTTGCACAAAAAAGTACGCGAACGGAAAAATTGCAAAAATTTGCAGATTGATCAAAACAGCTGTTGTTTTTGAAACCCATCAAATACATATTTTTGGTAATTGATGCATACATTTTTATAATTATAAATTTGAAGCGATATATACATACATATTTCGGAAATAGAAGTTGTTTGAGTAGTAGTTTTATTTTTTCTGGGTAAATGGCATAGGAAAATACATCAATATTTGATTTATGATACTCGGTACCCTGAATAGTATGCAGAAATATGTATTCACATATACATAAACCTTACATCTCTAAAAAACTTAAGTAAATAACACAATTAAATTAAATTTGGAAACTGATATATTTAACGATTATTATTCTTTAATTTGTTTCATCTTGAACATAAAAATTTTTAGATTTGTTTTGTTCAACTTTTACTTCAACTTTTCTTCTTTTAAATGTTTTTATTAAAAAAAATTATACTTTGTATTTGTTTACTTTTGTTTATTTTATTGAATCATATGTTTTTCTCGTCTACTGGATTTTACTGGCAAAAATTTGTCCAGTAAAAATTTGCAGACTCTCAGTCAACAACTGTCAATTTACTCTCTCAATTGGCACTCTCTTTTACAATTTTTGTGTGTAAACGAACGCATTTCAGTAAAATCCAGTACAAATTTGCACAAAATTGCACAAATTTTGGGGTAAACAAACGGACCTAATATCAAAGGTAAGACAGCACGACAAAGTATTGTTTGCATCAGAGAACAGCAATGAGTAGCGAAAAAGAGAGTAGAGTTGAATCATGACTTATAATTTCTTGTACTTATTGAAATGTTGTCTATGAATTATATTCATTCGAAAGTTTGAAGTGCACATCGAACTCATACTTAAGCTACGGTCACACTTGTCACACATTTACCCCAAAAAGCGTAACCACTAATTGCTAATGAAAAATCTTTCAATTCAGACAAAAGTTTGTCAAGTTAAAAAGTATCCAATAATGTTGGATTCTATAATATTGTTTATAAGATTTTATAAGTTGTGTTCGAAACTGTTTAATTTGATAAACAATTGTCTGGATCAAAACTTTTTTCATTAGTGTTTGTTGGTTACGTTTTTTTTTGGCAAATTCTTGACAAGTGTGACCGTACCTTTAGGAACATTTATGACGTTGTTGATTTCGACTCTCCTTATCTCAATGCCTATGGAGAATGCAAAATAAGTATGATTCACAATGCGAACTTCGCATACGAACATTAAAGTTCTCATTATGTGGTTATGTGTTTCTGTGTTGCTTTTTTTTTTTTGTTCTTTTGCAGCAATTTAGTAGTATAAGTATTTTCCTGAAATTATAAATCAATCTGAGGTCATTTATGAGAGTGTGTGTCGACGTCGACGTCGCATTCATATTTATTTCAACCTATACTTATAAATCAATGTCATCATGAGTATGCGTAAATCAGAGTAGTTGAGTTTAAATGATGTCCACTCACTTATATTTAAAATTTCATGAGTCAGTATGAATAGCGAAAAACCGATTCATTGCCGATCACTGGTTCGCATTAATTCTTGTATTGTGCTGTATGCTCCATAAGAATTAATAAAGTGCGGTCTTATCTTAAAGCTGCATTGTATATACTTACCTATCAATTCAGCTGGTTTATTGGTTCTTTGATTAATAAAGAATTCAAACGCCTCACGTAACGAATTTGTAAACTTCTCATTATGTTCGAAACATTTGCGCACAATTATGTCCATTTTATCTTTAAAGTCCAATAAATCTTGTACCATACTTTTATCCTTTTCTGGATCAATAACAATGGTACGTCCCTTCTTTTTTATATAGCCATTGAAATTGCCGCATAGTTCGGCAGTGCCATTTTTAACACGACTTAATAAACTATACAATATTGATAAATCTATCAGTCTGTTCTCTTCTAAAAGGGTGTCAAGGCCTTTTTGCAGAATTTGTGTTAAATGTTCGGCAAGTAGTTCTTTTTCCACGGTATAAATTAAAGGATGTCTGTAGCAATTAATAATAATAAATATTTACATTTTTAACTATTTTGCTAAGTAAAAAGAAGAAAAAAACATACTTAGTACTCGAATCTAAATAATGCAATAAACGTTCATTTTCTTCGGCTAAACGCTTATCGACGTGTTGCAAATATTCGGGTACATCCAGTTCTTGCATTTTACGTTGGCCTTCGGCCTGATACAATTGTCGTGTAGCTATTAAGAATTTCTCCTCGAAGGCGGCTATATAGATTTGCAAATCACATAACATGCGAATAAGACTCTTAAGAAGACCACGATCGACGGCATCACCATTACGTTCCTTTTCAATCAACATCAACAAACCCTCTACAGTGCGTTTTTGTACCAGTGAATTGAGGGCTATATGAGTGCGAAATAAATCTAAGCCCATATCCCTAAAATATAGTAAAAAATATTAAAGCAATTGCATTATGATAGTAGTTGATGGACATATCAATCATTTACTTCATTCAGTAGTGTCATAACTCAAAAATCTTTTTTTCGAATTTATAATGCATTTCGCGTTTTATATTGTGTAAACATTTAATATAAATAGCTTGTACTATCACCAGCTGAGAGAATACTTTTTTCATGTAGTCATTGAGTTTTAAGGGGCTGTCCATATATTACGTAACGCTGTTTTCCCTGATTTTTGACCCCCCCCCCCCCTCCCCACAAGTAACAGATCCTCAACCCAGAAATAACGTAACAATGAGATAAAAAATAAATTAAATAGTTTAAAGTTTTTATTAAAAAAAAAAATTAAATTTAATTTATTGTTTTAAATTCATTTGTTAGACTAGCACAGTGCGTGGATAAAAATTAAATAAGGTAATATTGGCGAAACTATTTTTTAAATTTCTTCCCAAGTGTCCTCAAACTCCAAAAATTATGGTTTTATAGAGAGCCTTATTCCTAAACTGTATGTATGTATTAGTGATGTGTATTGGAATTCCAAAACATTCGGCCGTTTCTAGATATTCGTATTCGTTTAAAAAAATATATAAAGAAATTCATAAATCCAAATCGAAATTTAAATGAATGGCACACAAATAATAGTTTGTAATAATGAAAAAAAAATTTTTTTGCTATGCGTTTTTGCCAAATAATCTGCTATAGTGAGCAGTATTTCAAACATAAAGACGAGAATTGGCATTAGCCTTGCGGTCGCTTTCACTAGTTTCTATAAGTGAAGTCGTCGTGTGTTTCAGGGAGCTTAAAGATGACTCCGTTTGGCCATCTTCAAATCAATCTGGAATGTGCGTGAAACAGAAAAATTATATTTTGGATCAATAAAGGTTGCCATGGGAATTATATTTCATTTTCTAAAAAATAACATCTTTAACCCGCTTTAAACATACAGATTGTTGGGATATCAAATGAGTCAAAATGATGTCAATTACGAAAGATATGCAATTTTCCTTTTCTTAATTTTTGTCCCTTCTACTTCTGCAAATACCATTTCCTTCTATGTATTTGGTGAATTTAATGTTAATATATGTTTCAGTTTAATATGGAAAGAAGTTTTTATGTACATACATATATTAAGAATATTTAATAACAAAAATTAAAAATTTTAAAAACCCTCGACTTTTTTCAGAAAAGATGTTATATCTTCTAAACGTCAGGACCGATTTTCTTTAAACATAGCTAAGAACCCTCTCGATCAAGTCATCTTTCAAACAGAAAAAACTAAATGAAAATCGGTCCAGCTGTTTGGCCTGTACGTGGACACGGACAGACACACAGATACACAGACATACACTACAAACTTATAACACCCCTTTTTTTAGTCGGGGGTTAAAAATGTAAATGGATAAAGATGAGGAATTCAGAACCATGTATGTTCAGTTTGACTACAATTTATTTAATTTATTATAACAACTTCGTATAATTTTCAAATGTTATTTAAATTTTAATTTAATTTAATTTTTTTTATTTAATTTTGCAGAATAAAATAGACCTCCAATTAAATGTCCATAAATTTCACATACAATAGATATTCGTATTCGCGAATATCGTTTTAAATATTAGAATTATTCGCGAATATCAAAAGTTGACATTCCGCAGATGTATGTAGTATACATACTCGTACATAATATATGTAGCCAACACGTATGATCAATTAAATAAATAAATGAGAAAAACATGCGTATTTTTGTACAAAATTAGTAATTTTCTCCGTTACGTAACATTTTCAAATACACCCTCCCCCCCATAACAAATCGTAACAAAACTTAATTCCCCTCCTTCCCTAGAGCGTTACGTAGTATATGGACAGCCCCTAAACTATTTTTTTTAATTTATGACACTTTGAAGTAAATGGGCGATATGTTTGCATAAATTACCATATAGATTGTACGGTTGGATTTTGTAATACGTATGTACGATCTAAATATAAAAATATACTACGCATCATGATCATTTGTTGACAGTATGATAACCACCAATCATTAATTTTTTTTAAGAAGACCTAAAATTTCAATAAATAAGCAAATTTAATTATAAACATATCGTATTTAACCGAACATTTACCAATTTATCCATGCTGCCGCCAGTGAAGGTATCCACATTACGTTTAACATGAGCCTCGGTTAAATCTTTCAATTTAGCGTAAAGTTGAGCATCCATTTTATGACTGCACATATTTTCCACAGCCTGATATAATTCCTCCAAAGAATATTTGATAGGCCGGGACAATTGTATAGCCAAAACTGCTTCTTCTAGTTTTTGACAAGTACTTTCTGAATAATTTTCAGGCAGTGTAGGTTTAACTAAAATTATATTGAAAAATAACTATTATATAACATTCCCCTAGCTTAGGTAATGTTAGGAAGGGTGGTGTTCAAACACACGTCCACTCGGAGACCCAGTTGGGTCTATTGTGACTCCCTTTATTAGCACCCGTTAATAAAAATTTTACCCTCATTGCAACCAGAAAACCCTCTATTATCTGCCATTAAGCCACTGGATTCCCATGATGAAGCCCTTGATATGCTCCAGTTTACACTTTGCGATATCACTAATGCTCTCATGGAAAAGTCTACTCAGCCTGTGATGTTTCAGTTTCGGGCAATTTCAGATAATCTGCCTTATCGTGGTTTGTGTATTTCAAATATGACTTCTTTAATCTATTACCAAACAGTCGAAGTCGCATTTGAAATACGCCAACCACGATAAGACAGAATATGTTCAATGATTTCTGGTTTACCTTACCCGATCAATATTGGAATCTATTTTAAAACCGAACTTATTCCACATATTTTTTAATAAGAAAAATTTTTTTTAACTATGATTGAAAAAGAATATTTATGAGCAAAAATTATGAGATAATGCCACAAGTGTTTAAAAGTATGACCTTGATATATGTAAAAATGTATATGTCCCTTCGGTCTGAAGTGGGAAATGTTTGTTAACAAAAAACTTAGCATTCCAAAAAATTGTCCAATTTCGTAATATTTTTAGTCAACCTACCTCGATTTTCTTTTTGGAAAATTTTTAATTTCCAACCACTTTTACGACCGGTCCGGTCGGTACTGGGCATTCCATAACAACTATTTATTTATTTATTTGGTACATATTATGCAAAGTAAATTTGTATAATATGGTGTTGCACAAGTATGGGCGGAGTAACTAGACCATATGCCCAAGATGGTATTAACAGTATTTTAAAAGTTTTTGTGACTGACTGCACACGACCTATGCCTTCACATAGGAAGTAGCAACGTGGTTGTTAAAGAAATTCCACAAAAACCGCAAGATTATACGGTTATCCGTGGCAGATCAGTCAACCAGTGCGAGCGAGACGAAAAACTCTCGAAGGCCAAACAACACGCACAAGCCTGACCGCACTTAAGAAATAATTACGATGACGCGAGAGATGTTCCTCAACCCAGAGCTGCTTAACGACTGGTCCATAACAACTATTTTTTGATATTTTTGTATTTGATAATATTTACATACATATGTACATAACATTAGGTGTGTTCAAGATTTCGTACAAGTTCGGACTAATGAGAGTAAAAAGAAAATTACTCTCTGAATATGCAAAAGTTATCCAAAATTGCTGGAACGCAAAAAACCATAATTGTCCATCTTAAAATACTAGTGCTGCTTACTTTTTAAATTAAATTTAATTTAAGTGATTTTAGTCGCTTAAAACGCATAACATTATAAAAACAAAAGTTTTGCATCATTGGCAACAGCTTTAAAAATCAAATGAAAATGAGTTCTAAAAAGTAAATTATCTAAAAACAGCATTTTTTTATATTAAATAAATAGGGAAATGTGTACAAATGTACTTACAACTTCAACTTTGTTCAAAAAACCTTCCATTTTGATTTTTAATAAATTTGTATGCAAATACTTTTTTTCCTAAATTTGCAAACTTTCTGGTTAATTTTTCAGTTCGATATATAAACAAAAAACAGATGATTATATAATTCTTGTCCGAACTTACCCAGAAGAAAAAGTTCGTACTAGTTTGTACAGGAAATGAAAAAAATTACTCTCATTCGCTCTCAAAACTGCACGAAATTTGCTATCTGGAAAGCTTTTGGATAACTTTGCACAAGTTCGGACTGTTTTGTTATGCAACTGGAACAGGCCTACTATTATTTAAAAACATATGTTTTGAACGATTAATCAAAAAAGTTCCCGAATTTGCCAGAGGCTCTTTTTAGGGGCACAAAAAAATATCGCAAAATTGGGGAAATCAAAACTAAAGAATTTCCCAACTGTCCGGTTTGGCGTGGAATGACCCATATATGTATATGCATACACTTATAATTATACTCATAGGGATATTTAGATATGTATATAATATGTACATGCAAATTGAACGATGTGCGTGTAAAAACTGTTTTAGGAATTACAACTTATAAAAGAATAGACGCCTAGAATGTTCTATAGCGGATCTAGCATACGGTTACATATAATAGCATTGTCAGAAACGCTAACATTCCAATTAGGAATACATAATTTTCAATACACAAATTTGTGGGCATACTGTATTTAAACAATAAATAATATAAGAACATCTTTTTGAAATCTCAACAAGTTTAGCAGAATGCACTATAATAAAACACCAGGAGATTCTTATGCAGACGTTTGCTCAGCACGCAGGACATTATCACTGTATCCAAAATAAAAAGCCATTAAAAAAATTAACTAGGTAGATGTGTACTTAATATTTTGGCCATATGTGTACCATCGCAAAGATCCCCCAAAACTTTGATTAGCTTTCATTATTATTAACAATAATAAATTTTTCTTGAAAAAAGTAAAAAACATACCCTTGAAATTTTTAATGACAATCTTCTTAACATCACCCGGTTTGGACGTGGTATTGGCTCCCATTTTATTTAAGAACGCAGATGTCGTTGTCGATGAATGATGGTCGTTTAAATTACTAGTAGTATCCAACATGGAAAAATTTGCACGCCGTTCACCGTTTGTCCCAACACTAGTACCACCGCTATTTAAATTACTATTACTGCCAGAACGTTGCATTGCGTTAGTATTTTGCTGGCCTAAGGCAATACGTCCGCTAGACGCCGAATTTGATTGAGCTGCTGCCGCTGCCGATGTTGAGGGACCAAAGAAATCAGCCGATTTCCTGAAACGATTATTTATATTTTCGGTATCCTGTTGACGTAGAATCTCTGTAGCTGTTTCCGACGACTTATATTTTTTCGAGGCGCTCATAGTTCGCCGTTAGTACGACACGCCTAACAGCGCTGCCAACGCTTTTAATTGTACGGTCTTTTCGTAGTTTTCCTATCAGCAAGTGAGGAAAATAAATAATGGACAAATTTAAACAACATTCAAAAAAGAAACAACATTAATAAAACTAATATAAGAACAAAAATCCAAATAGGCAAGTGCCAACTTTTTAATTATATGTATATGTACGTATGTATATATTAATTTAATGGAAGATGACATACCTTATATTTAAAGGAGTTATTTACAAATGTTTTTTCTTCCTTTACTGGATTTCTTCGTTGTTTACCGACGACTATACGTACAATTTTACTTTATTCTTGGTTGTCCAACTGCCGAAAATGCGATACGATTGAATTCAGTTCTGGGTGTCTTGTCTTTTTGTCTTTCTTTTGTTAATCAATTTCTTAACAATACTACTTATTATTCTTATTTAATCACTATGATAAGTAATATATGTATTTCCTTCGGTTAACTAAACGTATTCCTTTTTATAATAATATTGAAAACTCAGTGCAATTTTTGCTCAATAAGATTGGACGTTTTGGAAGAAGATATTTTTCAGATGCTTCTTCTTGTGCTCTTTCGCCTCCTGCTGTTCTACTGAAGTGTTGCTACTGCAGCTCTGCCAGAAGATTTTGCTGAAAAATCGCACTTTTTGAAAAATCATCGGCATTTTCGGCATATTAATTTCGAAAATCGTTTAGAAAATCGGCATGCGTTGTTTTTCATTAATTTTTATTAATTAGACAAAAATAGCAATCATATGTAATTTCACGAATTTTATAAAATGATAATACATATGTAATTATTACATTTGTGTCAAAATTAATAAAAATTTAGACTTCAACCAGAATTTGCAAAAGCTTACAAAACTCCCAAATCTCAATACATTATTAAGAATTACAAAACTTCAATCATAGTTGGCTAATGCCGCGCATACATTACACAAGATCACTGTACAAGTCTGGCACTGTACAATGCGTTTGTGTAGTGTATGGGGGTGGTTGTGCTATTTACGCAGTGAAAAGATTTTGATATTATTTGCTCAAGTTTGTAAAACTGTACAGTGAACTTGTGTAGTGTATGTTGTAAACGGTCAGTTTCTCAGTTTTTCTGTCCTAATTTTTTACGATGCATGTACCACTTTTTACACCTTTTACAAATTAATGGAATAGAGCAGTATTTGTACATGTTGTCTTCTTCACTTATAACTTAAAATAAAAACTGCACAGTTTACTTGTGCAGTGTGTGTCACAAGCTTAGTTTACGCAGTACCAGACTTGAGTACTGAATTTGTGTAGGTCCTGATTCACACACGTCAGGTCTGAGTCGTCAAGTCTTGAGTCCTTAGGAGAGAGAGGAAAAGAGAATGGAAAGGGGTACAGACTTGACCGTACCAGTCAAGTTTGCTTTTTCGTTTTGTTTTGTCATTCGTAATACTCTACTACAACACAAATTGATGAGACTTGATGAAACAAACTTGAGGATGTGTATGAACGTAAATGCAGGTTCAAAAGAAAATTGAACAAAAACTGATCAGCTAAGCCTGATGTGTGTGAATCAGGACTAGTGTATGGCTGGCATAAGAAACTTTTTCAAAAAATGCTGATTTTTTTATCAAAATCGGCATTTGTTTGTTTACTAATGAAAAATCGGCAGAATTCCGAAAAATCGGCACTTTTGCCAGCCCTGGTTGCTACTGCAGCTCTGCCAGTCGGCAGAACTTGCAAATACTCTTTATTGACATTCGTAGTGTGCTTTTACAAGTGCTGCCAATGTTATGATATTTTCAAGTGATAGCATATTAGTGATGAGTAAAGCTAAGGTGAATAAATAATGAAGATCCGTTGAATTGATTGCCATTTTGGTACTACACCAATATTTTTCAGAAATCATGTTACACATTAAAAAACAAGCTTAAATGTGCTAAAAATTAAATAGTAAAGATTTTAAACTTTTTTTGAATTTTTTTTACCAGAATGAAAATAAATCGATTTTTGATGGATTTTTATAATTTTGTTTATTGTTACTGTTATAATTAATATTTTAATATTCATATATAATAGATTTACGTTTTATTTATACTGTTTGTTGTATGTTTGCAATAAGGTGTGTGTGAGATTGCATTTGAAATGTGTAAATGAAATTTTTTTATTGTTCCATTTATTGCAATTATACATAAAAAAACTAATAAAAAATTCTCGTTTAATTGAAACACAAGGATTTATAATAAAAGAAACAACACAATGAAAATGTAGAAGTTAATGGCTGTTTTCATTTCTTCTAGCTTTCAACATTTAAGGAATATTAATTATAAGATATATTTAATGCTCTAGGAGCATTTAAGTTAATCTGAGTGAAAAGAAAAATTAAATTAATTATGCCTAATTTCTTGATTTTTTCCATTACAAATTCTTCAACTAGTATGTAGTAAAATTTAGTTTTAGAAGGGCAACGTTCTCCGAGATTTTTATCAGACACACAAAATAGAATGATAAAAGTCAAGTATTTCGACATCTTTGAAGCTACACTTCTAGCCTTACTTTTTTCTGGTAGGAAATTAAAACGTATAGGACTATGTATGATTGATAACTAATGTATTTTGTTTTTTAATTTCAAATTTTATACGCTCAAACTTAAATTCTATGATAGAAGGAAGGAAAGTTAAGACCAACTTTATTATTATATGTATTTATGCATTGTAGTTGTATAATAAATGTAAGGAGTTCATTTGATAAAAGTTAAAAAAAATATGCAGGAGAATTAAAAGAAACTAAAAACCATTTCACATTTTCATAAGCAACCTTACACCGAAACAAGAATAAATCTATAATTTACGTTGAAGATGCTACCACATTATCGCACCCTTTTTGCACCTCCTTTGCAACTGTGGCTGCGCTGCATTCCTCAGTTGCAGTAGTTGTTGAAGCAGTATCTGTGCTATTATTAGGCACACTCGAGCAGGAGGTGGAGTTTGTTTTGGAGGAAGATGACTTCTTTTCCTCATCAGTCTTCAAGCGTTTAGTTTTATTTTCAGCTTCATTAAAGTCATTATCATCTGAAGTCGGCGATGCTGAACGTTTCTGAGCTTTCTGACCAGATTCAGCCTCTTGTTTGGCCATCAAAATATCTTCCGTTTCATTGGGAATGATTTTCGTCGGCAGTTTAAGTATAGATGGTTTGAAACGAACAATAACAGCTGTCATGTTGTCACAACCAGTGCCATCGCCCAAAGTATTAGGTGCTAAACACGCATCAAATAATTCCTCACATATTTCGGACATTTTCTTATTTTCATCGTTGATACGTAAACGGACAAAATCGACAACTTCCTCACTTGTCATGAAATTCCAAATACCATCGCAAGCCAACACCATAAATTCGTCATCGTCCGAAACAATTAATTTCTTGATATCTGGTAGTGCGGAAATCATTTGTTCTTCGGCGGGTAAATCATGATTCTAAAATATAATAAATGGTAGTGCTGTTAGTACTAGATCTGCACCTTAAATAAAAATGAAAAACTGTGAAATAGGAAAGAAGTGATTAAAAATAAATTCATGTATCTTGAATTTTTTATTTTTTTTAATAACAATTGAGCGATTCATTTATAAAATTATGGATTGCTAAAAAATCATTGCATGATCCTCTGGTTCTAAAAATTATTTATTATATTTGATGATTATCTAATATAAATATGTACATACATATGTATATCCCGTTTTCATTTGATTATTATGGCAAAATTTAGAATTTTTATTACAATTTATTTTTAAAATTATTATTGATTCAAAAAAAGTTATATGTATGTATTGCGAATTCCAACTTACCATTTTGTAGGCATGATCTCCAAGTGCTCTTGACAAATTTAAACCCCCATTAACTCGACCATCTAAGGTAACACGGCCTCCTGCCTTAATAATGCGTGCTGATTCTTCATCATCTTCTGGTTTGTGATCTAAGCTCATTTCGATTGCCTTGCCATTGCGGCAAACAACGCAACGCGAATCACCTGCATTAGCTACATACAAATCGCGTCCGTTAAGTAGGCCAACAACAGCTGTACAACCACTGTCTTTGCCAGGCTCTTCAATCATATTGGCACAAAATTGTTCATTGGCCAAATACGATTCTTCGTCCTCTTCGTCATCGGCCTCCTCATCTTCCTCGATTTCATCATCATCATAGTCAGCATCTTCATCTGTAGTGTCATCTTCTCCCAACTCTTCCTCGTCTTCAGACGAGTATTCTAAAGCCTGACGTGCATTGCTATCGTTTCCTATAATAAAAACATGTCAGAAATTAAGTAGTAAAATATACTTAGAAAAAGAAAAATTACCCTCCAATTCAACATCCTCCTCTTCATCAATTAAAGCTTTTCTCTTATCTTTACTAGTTGATGTTATAGTAGAAGAGTTGGTTTCCTGCTTCGTCGCAGATTTAGTAGATGATTCCACGTTGCCGTTTTGTTTATTTTCCATGTTTTTTGCATCGCTTGAGCCAGATACAGTATCATCATCTTTGAATGTAGTTTTAATTGGAACATCCTTCTTATTTACTTGCGATGAAGATACATTGCCATTTTGTTCATTTTCCTTTGGGGCAGATGAATCGGGAATTGCATCTGTACTTTTACCATTTAATGCTGTCTCTAATACCTCTCCGGTTGTTGAAGCGGTGGCAACTGCTTCAGCCTCATCTGCATTTTTAGCTGAATTATTAGCGCTGTTCGATTTGCTGGCACTAGAACTACTGCTACTAACAGTAGAGTCCTCTTCGGACTCCATTTTGTTACCCGAAGATGATTTAGATGAGCTGGGTCCATCTTCTAATAAAATCAAATTCAAAAACATAACATGTAAGTTATAAAATTTTTACTTTTTACCTTGCAAAGCTCCTAAAGCAGCCTTCGAAGTTGATGAACCTTCTGGTTTTGAGTCGGGATCTAATTCAGCACGATTAGCTGCATCTGCAATAACGGCAGCCGCACGTCTTCCTCTTAAATATGGTGATTGTGGCTTTGAGCTATTGTTATCTTTTAGTTTTTTCAGAGATGGCATTGATGGATGACCCTTGTACTTTTCCATGACTTCATCTAATGGCAAAGTTCCTTCCTCATGTAGTTCCGCTAAATCTTCATCTTCATCCTCTTCCATGGCATCGCTTTCTTCACCGTCAACAAAATTCTTTTCGCCAGCTAAAACTTTCAATATTTCAATAATTTCAGGTTCCAATAATGTCTTATCGAAACCCAAAAAGGCATCTATTAGAGCCTGTTCATAATTTCCATCTACATATGCTGACAAAGATTTAAGAAATTCTGGCAATTTATCAGCACAATATGTCGAGACTTCTGCGCCACCATGACCATCATATACTGCAAAGAATGCTGTATTCGTATCGAAATTTAAAATTGAGTTGTGAGCATCCTAAGGAAATATAAAAGTTGACAATTCAAAAAGCCGCCAAAATCACAAATAACTCTTGAATTTGATTTTTTGTTTTGTTTTTTTAATATACATATACCATAAGAAATTTTGTAGTTTTATCCTACCTCCTGGCTGTTGCGCCAACCCTGCATTGAAGATGCTCCTACAGACAAATAATAGTTTGATTCATCCGTGGAGATCTTGTCTGTTTTGGGTTGTGAGAGATAGGCTCCCATAGTAAACAAATATTGTCAATATTAATTAAACAAAGCTACCCCAAAAATTTAATAAGCGCAAGCGAATATGAGTTTGGATATTTCCTTTTTGAAGCCGGTTAAAAATCGATGAGAACTGCTTTTTACTTTTTGTGCAAGTGGCATGCAAGGCTTTTATTTTCCTATCTTTTTTCAGAGCGTTTTCTATTAAGATATACAAATAATTGTATATATATTAATCAATTGCTGGCTGGAAACACAATTAAATACTCAAAACAAACTTGTCTTTTCATTCACGTGGTTAGAAATACAAACTTTTTCTTAAAATTACAAAAAAAAAGTTAATTTTCAGTTTTTTACAATTACTGCTTTGTCTTGGTTTTAACAGTGTGTGTATCCCCACGCCTTCTTTACACAAAAAAGTAATAAAATTATTTCAATATTTTTTTTTTTTTGTTGAATTTTCTTAGTTGGTTTTTGCTTTTATGTATTTATTTTAAGCAAATTCTCAGAAGCGATATATATGTACTTATGTATATGAAAAACCGAATTTATTAAAACAAACCGCTTTAATTTCTATGAATTCTACAATTTTCCCACGTTTAATGGGTAGACGATATAAAAACACAGCGGCGAAAATTGTGCAAATGATGTTTGCAAAAAAGAAAAGCAAAATGTCGAAAATTCATTCGTACACGCACACATACGCTTAAAAACACAACTCTGTATGAAAGCAACTATACCCAATAAGCATTCGAGCTGTGTAAAATGATCCTTGTTCACACCGATGGAAGTTAATATGTACATATACATTGTACACATGCGAATTATCCAATAGGTAATTTATCAACTACATTGTCGGTTGGTTATTGGCTTGCGGCACAGTATATTCCAAATACATCATGTCTGCAGCAAACCATTAACCAACCGACGACGTATTATTTCAATTTCTAATATCTATGTCACGTAACTGTTCGAGTAAAAATCTAAATGTTCATGTTAGACAAGTAAAGCTTACTTATAAAAATCTTGTATAATAATCAATTCGTACCATGTGTTAAGCCTATAGTACATGGCATGTAAAACACCACATGCGTATGGGCAATGATGTCACGGAAACTTTCAGCATGTTGGTTGCATTTATTAAAATGTCTTTCAAAAGACAAATGTGTATCACATTTAGCCGAATTGAACACATTTTCTGAGACAGCACATCTATAAGAATGTGAATATCTACATGTGTATATGTTACTAGTACACAGCATGTAGCAAATGTAGCTTCATGATGACGTCAAAATTACGTCAGAACCACATGCGCATGTGTTTTTTTACATGCCGTGTACTATGTATAAGCTTTATGAAATAACGAAAATTGAGATTAAAAATTGATCCCGTGTGCAGGGTCACTAAAAATTTCTACTTTTGCGAGTTTTGCTTTTAAAAAGTTGACAACATTTTTTTTCACAAATTTTGCATTTTTTGTAATAAAAGCAGAGGATATCCTCTGTTGCAATAAGTAATAACAATAATTATGAATAAAAGAGCAATTAAAGTTGATTTATCTATATTTTTTGATGATGAGCGAAAAATGTCCTATATTCTGGTGGATCCTAATTGGGAAAGTGTGGCATGCTTACAAAGAAGAGTGGAGCTTCTATTAGACATTGATTCCGTAAGGTTCATCAGTGATGGCTGTTTTCTACCACCCCAGGAGTCCATTGAAATTATAAAATTCTGCGACGATCTTAAGTAAGTGACAAGATTTGTTAGCAAGCAGGAATGATTGATTTTTGTTGTTATTTAGAGCATTTGTGCCAAAGGAATCCCTAGAAAAAAAGAAAAAGAAGTCTAAAAAATATAAAACCATGGAAATATTGGAAGAATGTGAGAATGAGGAAACTATATGTGCCGGTTCACACAAACAACAGCAAAAGAAACGCAAGTCTGATTGCTTACAAACCAGCATTCCTCAAAACGATGTTCCTTTTATACCCAAAAAATCAAAAGCAAGCAATAAGCTTCTTTCTTTTGAAATTACAAATTCAGAGGACGAAATGCTTAAGGATTTTAATAATGACAACGATGAAGTTAATAGTGCATTGTCTAAAAATACAAAAGTTAGTATCTCAAAAGTGATTGAAGATTACGAAAGATTTGAAGGACAAAATCAGGGGGAAAAATCCCAAATTAAAGAAATGAACTTTTCTTCAACACCAAAGGAAAAGAAAATATCGAAAATCTTAGATAATAATGTGGAGGAAACACGTAAGTTTAAATATTTAATAATTACCAATCATCTTAATCTCTCGACGTTCATGTATTAATTTTACCAGTGTAAGAATTCAAATACGTTTAAAGCTACATACCTTAATACAATAAAAATTAAAAATTTTAAGAACACCCGACGTACAGACCAAACGGCTGGACCGATTTTCTTCAAGTATAAGCGGGAAGATATTAGATCGTCACTTTTCAACAAAAAAAAAAAAAAAAAATAAAAAAAGAAAGCAAATTATAATCGGTCTAGCCGTTTGGGAAATACGGCGTCAAAGACACGCAGATCCAACTGAATATGTCTAGAAAAGATGTGATATTTTCTAAGCGGCTGGACTGATTTTCAAACACAGCTAAGAACACTCTCGATCAAGTCACCTTTCAATAGAGCTGAGTCCAACTCGTTCATTCGTTCATTTTTGCACAAACCTATGATCAAATCCATTTAAATTATTTTATTTATTTATTTTATTCATTCGTAACGTAATACAAAAGAACATAAGGCAAATAACTCGTATTACATAGTGACATAATTATGTATGTGTGAGAAAATTAAACTCAGTATAGTAAAACTAATTAAAAGATTAATTATAACAATAATTAATTAATTATAGCAACAATTTATATTAATAAAAAAATTAATTGAAAATAAAATTTCAATTTCTAAATCTTATATTTTAATTTAGATGCTTTAACCTATCTGGCTAAGGGAGCCTGTCTCATCAAATGAGGGAAAAAAAAAGATTTAAACATATAAATGCTATAGTAAAGATAATATCTCTACATGAGATTAACGAGTTGTACCCTACTTTACCTTTCAAACAGAAATTGATTTATTTAGAGGAGTCACCCAGGGATCTATATTAGGTCCACTAATGTTTCTTTTACATGTAATGATATATTTTTAAAATTATTTTAATTGCTACACGTATGCTGATATGGTGAGCATCACTAAAAATATGTCAGTTTTCAAAATTCAATATGGCGACCAACAGACGCCATTTTGTAAGTACGAAAAAAATAAAAAGTCGACGAACAGGTATTTTAAAATCATCTTGAGGTTTCTCTTTAGGATATTTACCCTGCGTTTACATATGCAAGTACCCTGCATGCAAGCTCTGTGTGCTTATTATCAACGAAAATTTCACACAAATGGTCGACTGTCTTGCAACTTGCATGCATAATGGGCCAACCATTAAGCTTAAATTAGACGTGACATAGCCATAACCAAACCAAAATTCAATTGGTTTCTATGGTGAGAGTTATGGCGAGTCACCTATAATCAAATACAATGTTGCCCATTAGTTTGGTTCGAACGGCTGCTCTCTATGTACTACGGTTATGTCACGTCTGATTGAGCCTTTAGTTAGTCAGTTTGCAGCTAACTAATAGTGCACTTGATTTTATCAGCCAAAAACTCACTCGAAATGAGCTAACTTGTGGTTATTATAAACTTATGCAGCGTGAGTGAGTACTGACTCGTTCTGAGGATATTACGTTGAAAAACTGAATAGCTTTTAACATGTAAAATGAGTTAGCTTTTGAGTCAGTTGTCACTCGTCTCTGATTAACCATTAGTTACTTTTAAGTTAGCTCAAATCCCGACAGGGTACATACATACATACATATATGATTAATTTTCACCCACGAAACAAAAATGTTGGTCCTTTAACCTGCAACAGAGACTGTAGAATATTAGCCTTCTGTTTTTCATAGTCTTTGCCTTAAAGCCTGAAAGAAGAGTTATTGTGAAGGAAGCCAAGAATATATTTGTGAGTAAAAAACTTTCGTGACAGTGCCCCGTGACCAATTCAGAACCTTATTTATTTTTTACTAGCTATACCAAACGGACGACACACTCGTCCGTATTCTAGAATCAAAATGTAAATAATTTAAGATTCAAAGAAAATGTATCTAAACTTCATAAAAAATTCATTAAAACACATCCACACACAAACTTACATACATATGCAAGCATAATTAAATAATACATGAAATTAAAAAAACATAAAGAAAATCCCTTTAACCAAGTTAATTCACTTTATTCAATTCTCTTCCTTTAAGTAGGTATTATGGCTTTCATACAACAACAAATAAGAGAAAAAATTGTTAGATCAAGAGAAATACTACAAACCCACACACACACTCATGTTTTGTTTCTTTTTTACTTGTAAGCTAATAAATGCGTGTGTAATAGTTTGCATGTAGTAGTAGCAACTTTAAATGCTTATAGCTCCCAAAATACTAAACCGATTTCAATAAAATATAGATTCTGCACATCTGTATAAAAAATTCTTTAAAACCATATAAATCTTTTTAAAATCGGTGCAGTGGTACCAGCGTAAAAGGGATTACAAAAAACATGTTTGCCTATTAATTATATAGAATAGATTAGTAAAAAACGAGTAGAGTCTACACTGATAATGCATTCATTTGCAAGTAATCGTTTGTGAGACCTACTACAGCTTTCTTGAATATCGAAATGTGACATAAAAATGTTAAAACTCTTTTGTTTACAACTCTGAGTGCTTTAGTACTGACTACATATTTAATGATGTTTGTTGTCTTTCATATCCTCTCCCGTCCAGTTATTACAACAAGCTGCTTCTTGGCAAATTGGTAAACTGCAAAACCTATTCGAATCTAATCAATATAACTTAAAATATATAAATAACACTTTACATTGCTATTGTTTGTTTAATCCCTGCTGCTTCTATTTGTACATTTTCTTTTAGTTAATGAAGAAATGGAAACAGAACGTCCCTCCGATATACCATCATGTCCAATTTTAACCAAAAGCAAATTTATGGAGAAACATGATGCAATGAACAATTCACCCAAGCCCGGAAACCCGAACAATCCTTTTACTAATGCAAAATCTAATGTGGGACATGTATATTTTGATGAATGTGGTGAAATTGTAAATTCTGTAACTAAATCAAATTCATCACAAAGAAAAGGCAAACAACCAAAAACACTTATTGTATTTCGCTGTCCGCTAAATGATGTCACAAATGGCACGGAAACTCAAAAACCAAGAGTTTTTAATTTAGAATCTAAAAACCTTACCAAAAGTAAAATAAGTAAACAAGTAGTTGAGATACAAGAGGATATCATATTGCCACTACATCCAGCACAAAAATCCATAATCGAATTGAGTTTAACTAACGATCGAACTATAAAAAAGGACGACGTCGGCAAACAGAAAGAAACTAATGAATCATCCAGGCATACAAATGAAGCAGATTGTTTAAATAAAAGTAATTTAGTGTACAGTAAAATTGAAACCGATTCCACTACAACCGGTAAAAATGATCCAGAAGAACAAGTAAGTGCTGGCGATTTGGAAGTGTCTGACATCCAGGAAGCAAATGTTACTAAGGAACAAAATGAGTCCCAAATGGAGCTAACAAATATAGATGGAGATATTACAAAGGCACAAAATAAATCGCAGGTGGAGGTAACGCATATTGATGAAAATGTTACCGAATTGAAAGATGAATCAGAATTAGAACTAACAAATATTGATGAAAATGCAGGCAAAGGTCAAAATAAATCTCAAACTGAACAGAAGAATGGTGAAGTGCAACTAGATTGCGTTGATTTAAGTATTGAAGAAGAAGAATACGAAGAAGTAACATCGGATGAGAGTGTAAAGGAAAAGCATGACTTAACTGCAGAAGATGAAAATAATAAGTCATCAGCGTCAGATATCGAAGAGATATCGGAGATAATAGATTTAAATGAAAGCGAAGACAATTGCAAGAACAAATTCAATAATTCAACACAACGCAAGAGCTCAATTACAAATAAAGATGCTGAAGATATAAAGGTTAACAAAATTTTGCCGTTCTGTTCCGATTTAAAAGTTTTACCAAATGATGAAGATATAGTAGTCTTTAAGGTAAAAAACAGTCTCCTTCAATTGAATAATGTAAAAATAAAAATGTTTTCATTTTTCTAAAGGTGCCGTTTGTGAACAGCAAGACTAAAGTAAAGTGCACTACGAAATTTATGGCTGGAAAAGTTGAACATGTTAATAGACGTACAAAAGCTATTCAAATTTTAGTAATTGGTAAGTGAACTTTTGCGTATCATGATAGTTTTAATTTGCTAATTTTTTATTTAGATGGCGTTTCGGAATTATGTTATGTACCCATTCATTTATTTTTTTCCAATATGGATAATTCACTGGATAGTTCTCTGAATGGCAGACATCTGAAGCTTAAATTAACTGATATGCGTGAACCCAAATTGTTCTCAACGAATTAAAGGATTACTTTTTTACATTTTAATTAATATTACATATTAGGTGTGTTCCGTGATTTACTATCGTACAAAATCGAGCGATCTGCCAAATATCACATTTGTATTAAAAAAAGTATGAATTGGGTCAAACTCGTTCATTAGTTCATTTTTGACACACACCTGTGATCAAACTCATGCAATTTAAATGAGTTTGATCATTGGTTTGTGTCAAATGTGAACTAGTGAACTAGTTCGACCCAAGTCTGATCAAATCAGTATGGCGCCTAAAGAAGATAATAATATTTAATATTTTTTTTAACTTTTTCCTTATTCGTTACCATTTTAAATGCACTTCTATTTATTTAAATAAAGAAAGCAACTAAAACAAACAGATGGTTTTGCATCATTTTTGTATAATAATGTGTCAATTAGAACACAATTTTGAAGCGTTTCAGACTTCTGTAAGATTTTCCTGTGAAGGAATCGTGCGATCGTGTAGGATAGTGAATCAGGGCCTTAACTGAGTAAATACTGAGTAATATAAAGAAATTACTATCAATAAAAACATTTGTTGTACGCGAACGGAACAATTGTAAAATCCAGTCAAACATATACATACATACAACTAATTGCTAATAGTTTTGGCGCTAACAAATTACATACATATATTCGAAATAATAAATATATAAAAATTATCAGTACATACATATGTATATGCAATAAAAATTATACATATAAACAGAAACTTCAATGTAATAATCTGTCTATTCACTTTATTCACGTTTAAAAACAAACGGGTATGTTCTCTATTCCACGTGAATTTGAATCGTTCGGAATTGCAATAGCATTCTTATTGTAAATGAATATCGCACATTTACTCAAAGAACGTCATAACTCAAAAAAATGGAATTTTTCAGTTAGTGATGCATAATTAATCCTCGTCGTTATTCATATTTGGGGTATTCAAACGGTAGTGTTAAAGTCATAATGTCCTAAACTTTTAAACTATTTTTAACCCCCGACTAAAAAAAGGGGTGTTATAAGTTTGTAGTGTGTGTCTGTGTGTCTGTCTGTGTCCACGTACAGGCCAAACGGCTGGACCGATTTTCATTTAGTTTTTCCTGTTTTAAAGATGACTTGATCGAGAGGGTTCTTTGCTATGTTTGAAGAAAATCGGTCCAGCCGTTTAGAAGATATAACATCTTTTCTGAAAAAAGTCGGGGGTTTTTAAAATTTTTAATTTTTGTTATAAAATATGAATGTTGTGAGCATTTATCGTTTTAAAATTTTAAGGCTTCGGAGTTTATTTGCAAATTTTAGTTTTGCGAATCAGGTAATTTCTGATACAACTTATTGCTCTTGTGCATAATTTTAACAAATAAGGGGCGACTCAAACCATTTCATTGTCTGATAGAAGTATTTTTTTACAATTTTTACAGTTCTGGCGACTTTTCTTTAATATCACACTACTATTTTTTTTTTTTTTTTTTTTTGATAGTAGCAAGTTTTTGCAAATTTTCATTTTCGCGAAGTTTTCCGATTTTTTTTAATTTATTATATCTTTAGGTTAAGTTAAGTTATTTTAGGACTTGTTTGATATTTTGCAGTTTCCCGCCTATTTTCGCGATTAAAGTGATTTTTAGCCAAATATTGCCTTTTTACCAAGCACTACGAACTAGGCTGCCATACTTACAGGTTTCTTGTCATCTGCTGGTATCGCTAAGGATAAATACTGGTCTATGCGAGGTCCTTGACCACCCAGAGTTACCAATCTAAAATCTGACGAATGTTTTTATAATTTCGATATTTGAGTTTTTTTTTTAATTTTTAAGTTGTTTATTGTTTTTGATTCAGTTTGATCATACATTACGCCTAAACATGTATATACATACATATATGCAAGCAAAACAATATGGAAAAAACGTATTTTTAATGTCATCAGTTTTAGCTTTTTATGAAATAAAATGTTATAAAAATTTTCTTCTGCTTTTGGGAAAGTTCGTTTCTTACGGATTGATAGAAAAAATTTAAATATGTTAATCTAAAGATTGCAGTTAAAAATAATTAAAAATAACATTTTATTCAGAAATAATCACTACAGTTCAACTAAATCTGGAAAATGTCTCATTTAAAAATAACATGTTTACAATTTCTAATTGTGTAATCACAAAGCTATTTTGTTCCAAACTATTTTTGTTCCAAATTAAAGTCCATCCGAAACTTCAAAAATTTTTTACGAAAGAGAAATTAAAAAAAATGTTAAACATTTTTGTTTTTTTTTTCAAATCTGAATTAAGTTGGCGGAATATAATATTCACAAACTGCCAGGTTCAACTCAAAAAAAAATATTCAAATTGCAGTACAATTTGTGCTTCTTTGATGAATTCGATTAGTGAATTGTATACAAAGTAATTGCCACTTTCAGATCCTTGAATTTATCAAAAATTGTGTGTTTATTTCTTATTTTTTCAATGTGAAAAATATTTCATTAAAAAAATTCTTTTAAAACAAATTTTAAAATATGAAAAAACCATTAAAAAACTGTGAAAAGTGCTAAAAGTTGCAAATTTTGTTAGTGGTAGCTGCCGTGGAGAAATTTTTTCAGCTTTTTGTGAATAATTTTTATTATTATTATTTTAAACAAATTCTATTTTTGACATTTCGGATAAACTAAAAATCATGTTGTTTTTTTCATTGTTGTATTTTTTCATTATTTTTGTAATCCTGATATTATCTGGAAATAAATTTGCCTTGTCACAAGCCTTGTTTAATCGTTTAAAGTTGTTTGCAAACAATTTTAAATAAGATATCTCAAATTAAAAACATTCAAGAAATTTTGTTTATTATTGTTTGTTTTGTTTGTTAACTATTTATAACCCATTGGGCTCAGTTACTTAAAGTTGAATAATAAATTGAAATTGAAATTGTCTTTTCAAATATAGCTTGTGAATTGATGAGTTTTCATTACTATTAACATTTATTTTATTATAAGAAAGACAAATGATTTGTAAATTTATTAGGTAAAGGAATTCTTTAGAGACATATTTATTACCTCACTTTTTTATTTCTCAACAAACCACAAAATATTGAAAGTATTTTTTTAAGACTAGAGTGCTGTTGACGCAGAATAAAAGTATAATAGGTAATCTTTGGTAATATGTATGTAAAAGTAAACAAATAACTTACAAATAATACATACTTTTTTCATTGCTGTGCGTATTCTTCTTAATTACTAAAATTATTTATTTAGTTTTCTTCTTAAAACACAAGTTCTCTAATTTCTGCTAAATATTCTTGTAGACCCGGTGGTATAGACATTTTGGCAATATCATCCGGTTTCGTTGAACGTTGTATAGCACGACGGCACAAGTCCTGCAATTTTGGCATATTTAGGTAACGACTAAGTGGATATTTTAAAATAACAGGAAACGGTGGTTGCATTTCATTTGGTACTTTAACAAAACATACAAAGTTATCATTTGTACAGCGGTACAAAATGTCTTCAATCATTTCGACTATCGACTCGTACTGCAGCTCTTCAAAATGCCAATAATCATTGCGATATTCAAGACGATAGTGTAACGTTACGTTAATTATACGAAATGAAAGAGTAAATTGTGAACCACTTGTCTCCGAGTCGCGCACTAAAAATGAGCCGGTTGGTTTATCTGTTAATTGTTTTTGAGCATCACGTCGCGAGATTTCACCCCAATACCATACTTGGCTGTAAATATTTTAAAGAAATAATATTCAGTATTAGAAAGATTCATAATTGTATTGTTTTGTTGGAAGTATCCATTTTATGTATTTTTATGTCCCTTATTATGAGTTGCATTCGATCTTCGCTGGTTATCGAACATCTACAATCGAATATCAAATTCATATCTGTGGCAATAAAGAAAAATGGCTTAGGTTATATTTTACTGTTTTGCAGGAAGTGCTTTTTAAGCGCTCAAGTCGATATTCAGAAATTTATTTCTTTTGTAGTTAAATTGGTAAGCACTTTTTCCTTTTTGCCACAGATATTATGAGCATCGAAAATTTCGTTGAGCAACGAATTTTCTATCGAACAGACATATCGTCGGGTGGTTACTGGTTTCCGGACAGTATATTAAGACTACATTATTACTGCGGCAAACCAGTAGCCACCCCACGATATATGAAACATTTTTTTTGTCTAGGTGGAAAATTTGTTAATAGCGTTTGAAATGTAATGTACTTTTTATAATGAGTTCATCTTTTGCGTTCGGAATCTACACAAACATTTGTTTAAAATAACGTTTTTATTTAAATTACCAACAATTCATGCTGGGCGAACCAGGACTCCGACAATAGATTGAGAATTGGGCAACCGTTAGTTCTTCAAAAGGAAAAACACAATTTTTTATAACTTTTGTCTGCTAATGAGTTGCTTAAGCAGAAACGGCATGCATATAGACGGTACTTTACCAAAAAAATTCTTAATATGTACATATATTGCAATCTTAAAATAAAATAATACATACTTCAACATTTCACAACTAGCTTCGAACATTACTAAATTGGGACCCTCTTCATGTTCCAGCCATTTCTTTCGAATGAAACGTTTGAAATCATTTGTAAATGGTATCATATCATTTTTATCATTGGAATATCCTGCTGCGCCACAGCTACTGCTTGTGCTGCGTTTAAAATTAAAGTGAAGAGGTTCATGTATTGGAGAATGTGTTAGAAACTCGGATGAAGCATCTGTTGTGGCTCCATCAACAGATGAGTGTTTGTGACGTCTAAGGGAGGGAAAGCGCAACCCCATTCTCTTACGAAAACGTTGAAATGCATTCTTTTCGTCCTTACGTTTGCGTGTGCTGCTATTACCACTACTGCTACAGCTGGGTACATCAGTTGATGTTAAAATTTCACTGACGGCAGATGAGTTAGTATTGCAAGATCTCATCAAAGGTTCATTATTATTATTAGTTTGTAAATAACTCGATGAAAGCAGATCGGAAGTTGCATCTACTGATCGGTTTTCCGACATAGGAAAAATTGATTCTCGGCTCGTAGTTGCTGCTGGATTTGGAGAAGTAATAGATAACTGTGATTCTGTCTTTTTACGTCTAGTTAATGAATGAAACCATCCTCCTTTCTTTTCTTTCGTTGACGTTATCGATGTTGCTGCGTTTGCCGTCATGGAAGTGGCTGCCACTATTGTTGTTGGCAAATCAACAGCTTCTGGTATAGTATTATTCATTTTTTTCTTCCTGTTTTGTTTCCGCCTTTGGTCTGCCTGGTACAATTATTAATGTTTTCACACTTTGAAAGGGTATTTCTTTATACCATAGGTATTTTCAATTCTGTACAACTTTTGAAGTTGTAATTAATTACTAGACGTTAGTCACTGTTAATAAAATGTATGTACTACTATAAGTTTGCATCTAGTATTATATGAATTTGCGATTGAATTAACAAATAATGCAAACATTTCGCACAGATAACAAAAAAATTATTGGTGTGTGGTGTATGTGTTTTTGTTACATTTTTCTTTTATCACTTTCTTCTTTTTCTGTTATTTAGTCATGGTTACCAGGTCAAAATAAATATACTCCTATATAAAACTCAGATAACGAGGCTTTTTCTTGTGGGTTTTTAGAAGTAGTGAATAACCTTTGTCTTCGAAATAATATTTTGGTGATGCCGTTTTGAATTATATACAAGCCAAATAGTTCTTAGTGTTAATTACTTAAGAGAATTAAAAGCTTTTGGCTTTTGAAAACAATTGCAGAAATCCTATTTGAAAATTTTCATTTACCACATTACCCGAGTTGTAGCTCTCTTGGATTTTAGTAAAAATTTTCAGTCGTGCTATACTTTCCCTTACCATGTGCAAGTGTACAACTGAAAACCCAAAGAAATTCCAATAGTGGATCTTGGAAACTCAAACTTCCTATGCCAAGTAATCGTTCATTTCGAATCAGTCCGTTTTGCACATGCGTCCGAAATTAATCAATGAAAACATATTGTGGGCACTGAAAATTTTGTGGAAACACATTTTAGACGGTGGTACAGATCTTATTCCCGAATTTTTAAGCAAATAATAAAACAGCCTGTCGATATTTTGAACTTAAATAATCCTTATCTCTAAAAATATTTATTTAATTCTTGTCAAATTAATTATATAAATCATCTTCAATATTGCAAGTCGCTTCCTCTTTTACGATTATATCAAACACTTCAAAGTTTTGAGAGTCTTCACTTATCTCATTATTTATGGCGGTTTCATCAATACTGTCGCTGGTAGTCCCATCGCCACCATTGTATAACTCTTGTAATGGAGTTTTCGTTTCATCAATTAAACGGTAGGCAGCAAATTCACCAATTTTTTCACCATCTATATAATGAAAAGATATGAAACATTGTTTGCATAGAAAAGCTGGGTCCTCTAGTTGTCGATTGCTGCCTTCAACGACGAAAACGTAATTCATTTTACCACATATGTTACATGCTCGCGTATTATTAGTACTAACGGAGAGCACAAAAGGATAACAAGAAACCGATGGTAAAAGTTGTTGACTAGGATTTGTAATAACTTCAATATTTGAGAAAACGAATACATGCTCGCAATTTCCATGGTGTTGATAGAGTTGTGGGAAGCCCAAGCTTATAGTGAGATCTATGAACCGAGTATCTTCCATATTTGCTACATTGAATTTTAGATTACTTAACCCTTTAGCTTTTTTTGCCCAATTTCGGATTATTTCCGAGTAGTCCTCATTCAAAGGGTTGCGTTTGTCGTTATAAAAGGTGTCGGTTATGAAAAAAAATCCAGGATCCGTTTTTTTATTTGTTGTAGGAGCGTTAGGATCTTCGCTTACATCAAAAAATCTTTTATTATTGCACACACAATATATTTTATCCCGCATTTCGCTCAAGAAGTTTCTTCCAAGACATCCAAATTCTTGAGAAAAGACAGGTCTTTCTATGGTGCGACCAATGTGGGTGGCCCGTGTGGGACGATAGAATCGTACATATATTAGAACGTCCTCTCCAGGCTGTAATGTATTCGATGTTTCCATCGCCACCACAGGAGGTTTCATCATTGCAAAGCTATCACGAGTTCTCTGAAAGGCTGTCGGCTTTTTAGATGTTTTATGTTTTGCTAATGTATGAAAAGTTTTTAGTTTCAGTGCATTTATGTCAACATTTCTATTTCCTTTGCGCGCTATTTCTGAACAGCCTGGTAGAAAATTTGCAACTCTTGGATCATTTGGGCTTTTTAACTGATCTATAGAGCAATTTTCCTCGATAATTTTATATTGTTCTTCATTTGAAATTTGCAAAACATCTTGCATATTTATATCAACAGTGGGAATGGTGTATGGATATTTAAATTTATTTTTGTAGCTTTGAAGAAAATTTTTAAGATTTATGGGAATACGCGGAGTTTGTCCTAGAATTTCGTCCATTTTTAACTATTCTGAAAGAAAAGAAAAATAATTTACATTTATTTACACATGTATAAACATATAGTAGATTTATGTATGTTCATCCACATACATATACTCGCATACAAACATATAATGAATAGGAGTTGGGATTTTGGGTTCCAAACAGAATAAAAA
Organism: Tachina grossa; assembly: GCA_949987645.1. Lineage (NCBI taxonomy): Eukaryota > Metazoa > Arthropoda > Insecta > Diptera > Tachinidae > Tachina > Tachina grossa. The sequence continues at coordinate 38,459,738 of OX465278.1, read as the reverse complement.
ATGGTAAATATACGTAACCAAAGAACCAGTGTATCGCACGTGTAGGAGTATTTTGGGAACTGCGAGTATCATGTACCTTCGTATAGGAAATAGTAGTTTCGAAGATCCACTACTATAGTTTTTATAGTATCCACCAGTATATATCTTATTAAAAGCGTTTGCACTTGATAATGCGAAATACCTGTAACTGTTAAGCAGCCCATACACAATTCAATTCAACTGAGTCGGTTGTTGTCCAAATCAAAGCGTGTATGGCTTTGTCAATTGATTAGTTTGGCAGTAACTGCCAACTCGACAACTGTTGTCGAGTTGGTTGAACAAAAATCAAAAGATTTTGATTTTTCATGTTGACTAGTAAATCTTTCAATTCGATTGTCCTGTGTGTGTTCGAGTCTCTTGATTAGCTGTCAAAATTTATGTTTGTAGCTTTATTTTGTATAAAAAAGTTATGTATTTTTAAAATTGTATTTAATTTGATTGAATTCTAAATATAAAATATAAAAATTAATGAATGAATGCAATAGAAGTTTTAAATTTTTCAATTTGTAATTGTGAAAAATATATCAATTTGACGGTTGAATGAAAATCTTTCAATTCAGTTTATGAAGTGTGTGGCCAAGAATCAATTCAATTGAAAGACTCAATTTACAATTGAATTGAAACGTGTATGGGGTGCTTAAGCGATACACTTAGTTGAGGAAAATACTAACAAGTGCTAGTGAGACTCTCGAACTTCGACTTCGATTGTTCAATTCAGTGTGTCTACCCTGTAATTCGAAACGAAGGAAATGTTTTAGATTTTGTAAGTTAATAACACGTAAATTCGAAAGCATATTCGTTCGTTTCGAATAACACAGTAGACCCTCATAGCTGTTTTACGAATAAATAAAAGAAATATACAGCTTAACTAAACTATTTTATTTTTCATTCATCTCTTACAATATTTATGTACAAATTAAAATTCAATATAAATTTTCTTTCCACTGAGATTCATTAACATTTGGAAATTGTTTTATTGCGTCTTCATAGGTTACACTTAATTTTAAATTATCTTCATTTTGTCCGCTAGTTGGAGCTTCTCCTTCAAGGTCTTCTTCATTTTCTTTCTTTTCTGATATATTCTCCACATATATTCGCTGAAAATTTATAACTTTGTTTGTTTTTCCAATAATTTTGAATTGTTGCCGGCTAGTTTGTTCGTATAGTGGATCCGGTGGTGCAGCATCGTCATCCTTTTGAAAAAACACATCGGTTCCCATGGCATAATCGTATGTTCCTAAAAAATTAAAAATATAATATTTCTAATATAGAATTAATATAATCTTCCGCTGTTCTATATTCATTACGACGTTAAAACACTCGGAGTTGTGATAACATGATATACACACATACATTTGTATGCATATATTGTCGGGCGGTTACTGGTTTGCCGCACAGTATGCTAAGAATACATTATTACTGCGGCAAACCAGTAACCACCCGACGACATGTATGTATGGCGGTTTTAGTTCCGATCGTTTAATTTTACATAATAACGGCTAAAACGGAAGGAAGCTTTTTTAAATTCCAATTTTTGGATATGCATTTGAAAATGATTTATTTTTGAATTGTATTTCAACTTACCTTTGAATATATTACCATTTATTTCAGCCACTGGATTCTTATTCTCAATACCAATAATTTTAATAGCAGAATTTTTACCAGATAATTGTTCGGGGAACACTTGGTTTTTAAAATCAGCAAAAACTAAAAATTCCTCTTCTTCATATTCCGAATCACTCATTTCAGAATCTCCAAGATACTACTACAAAGGTCACACTGTATAAGAAATAGCAAACTTTAATTTATATGAAGAGGTATGGCAGCTCTTATTATAAACTGTCAAATCCGAAGAAAATTAGACATTTCTTTTTACGTTAGTGTGCGTTTTGAGAAGGCGGAATTTTTCCATTTTTTGTGATTGCAAGTAAATAAATATATTTTTCTTCATTCATAAGTAAACAATTATATTAGCTTCAAGTAGTTTAAAAACTTACCACTAAATACTCAAAATTATTTAAATGTGAATAGATTTGGCGAAGCTTGAATCGTGCATGTGTTTTTTTCCATTTAGCAGCAATATACCACCATTTTGAGCGAATTCGATTTTTCCCATAAGTGACAGAAGCGAATTCGGCAAAGAAGAGAGCACAAAAGAATACAAAAAATCCGTGTTAAAAGTACAACGTCATTCAATAAAAAATAAAAGGAGGGACGCTTTCTAAAAATTTAGTATTTAAAAACAAACTAGTTAACTTTTTAAACAAAAAATTAATTAAAAAAATGGCCGATGAGGATTTATCACTGAACGAAGACCAACTCTTGGAGAACTTGGATGAAACAAACGGTGAAAATGAAACAGAACTGATAACTGAGGTAAGTGTGTGTTGTATGCCGCATGCATCGTTCATGGGAAAGAAGAAAACAAGTTTCTTTTTTCATATACATACATACATATTTGAAAAGAATCCGGGGCAAAAAAGATAAAAAGGAATAAGAACAAGTTTTGAGCAAAAGGTTTTGTATCTCAATAGTGACACACTAATGATGATAGATACATTTTAAAAGTGTTACCACATGGTGCATCTGTATACAAAAAACGCTGGGGATTTTAGTTCATAATTAGAGTGAGGTTAGAGTAAATAAAAATTATTTATCTAGTTACACATAAGTACATACATACATTTTGCTCCTTTCTTGCAACATAGTCATAACTGAAAAAATTACTTTTGCCGAAAATAATTTAAAAGTTTTCAATTTATATACAAATCGATAAACATTAAAAACAATTTATTTTTTCAAGAGGTAAATGTACAAGCTGTTTGTACAAAATGATTAAACAACATTTAATATGATATAACAAATTTTTCTGATTATTAACTCGGAAAACAAATTTTTCGCGAAATGGATATTATCGGGCCTGTTCTGCAAATCACGACATGTCAAATCACGGTGATTTTAATGAATCAAAAAAACCTAAATCATTGCTTTTGTAAATTTGAAAATTCATAGCGATGGAAGTTGCATTAAAATATTCTATTATATATGACAAAAACTTAAAATACAACAAAAACCCACTAACAAGTCAGTTTTTAATAGTTTACTGTTGAAATCACAGTGATTTAAATCACCGTGATTTTCAGAACAGGCCCGTATGTATCCATATGTATTATATTCAGAATTATTAAAAGTATGCATTTATTGCTAATGCGATGTAAGGTTAATCTTTAATAATCATGAAACTTTAAAGTAATTCGCATAATTACAGCTGGACGAAATCTAGTAGATTTCAGTCAAAATATTTGCATTTTTGCATCTAATTCTTTAACATCAAGATTTTGTTTGTATGATAAAAAAACAGCCAATTAAAATAAACGAAAAGAAATAATATTTTAATACAGGTGAATAGCGCGACATACATATAGGGCTGATGACAGAGTGACCGCTAGAAGCTATACTATAAGATGGCGCTACAATGTGCTACAAACCACCGCCTGTGGTTTCTTATGTGATCGCTCAAATGATGTCAGAGTGCGAGCGAAGCGAGATGCGAGTGTGTGCTACAAAGCAGGTTGTGTAATGGTTTCTAGCACGTTGTAGCTTCTTCCCTTTTGTTTTTGTTTTTCTGTCGTGGCATTTTCTTGTTTCTTTGTGAAATTTTGATTATTTAATAAACTTTTGTGTATTAAAATCAAATAAAAATTAAATTAAACAAAATATAAGAAACTTGTGTGTTAAAACATCTTGACGTAATGGAAGTGGATACCGAAAAATCGCTTTGTTCAATATAGCGTTCACTCTGACATCTTATAGCATGGTATAGCACAAAATATTATGGCTTCTATCATCGCTTCGCTTCTAGCGGCCACTCTGTAATCAGCCTAGTTCGATATAAACGAAGAAAAAATAATCGTGTGGATTTGCATTCTGCGTTTTTTTTTCTACAGTATCTGGCAACATTGTATCGAAGATAAAAGTTGCCCAAAAAATATCATTGTGTCATCTACACCACAATTTACATATAAAAACCAAAACCGTAACCACCGATTTTTTTTGTATTCCGCTTTATTTTTCTCGCAGACTTTTTTGTATACCATCGATTTTTGTTTGCTGCAACAAAATCTGGGCGTGTGATTAATAATTTTAATCTCAACTGCGATTTTATTTTGTTTAAAATAATAAAACTTTTTTATTTTGTTTAAATTAAATATCGATAAATATTTTCTACTAGGAGGATAACAATATGCAGATTGATCCCGAATTAGAAGCTATAAAAGCTCGCGTTAAAGAAATGGAAGAAGAAGCAGAAAAAATTAAACAAATGCAGTCTGAAGTAGATAAACAAATGGCCGGTTCGACAACGGGGTTAGCTACAGTTCCCTTGTCACTGGAGGAGAAACAAGAAATCGATACTCGATCAGTTTATGTGGGTAATGTTGATTATGGTGCATCCGCTGAGGAACTCGAAGCACACTTTCATGGTTGTGGAACAATAAATAGAGTGACTATATTATGCAATAAAGCCGATGGTCATCCAAAAGGTTTTGCATACATTGAATTCGGCTCCAAAGATTATGTTGAGACTGCATTGGCCATGAATGAAACTCTGTTTCGTGGTCGTCAAATTAAGGTGATACATTTGCTGATTAACTCTTAATAGTTTGTGTTTCATTTGTTGACTTTTGTATCTGTTGTAAAATTTCGCTTTAGGTAATGTCAAAGCGCACAAATCGTCCTGGCCTCTCTACTACTAATCGCTTTCCCCGTGGTGGTTTTCGAGGTCGTGGTGGTGCTCGTGTTTCCCGTGCATGTTGTCATACCACCACATTCCGTGGAACTCGTCGTCCAATGTAAGTGTTAGTTTCCTCCATTAGATAATTGCAATTGATATTTTTGTGTTGTGACCATTTACTTATACCTTATTGTCTTTGGTTCCAGAAGAGGTTTTCGTGGACGTGTTAATTACTATGCTCCTTACTGATTAATATTCTTACCTACTTTTAATGGTGAGTAAAACTGATTTTTCTGTTATCTAACAGCATGATTTTTAATAATTACAACTATTCTCGCTTTAACAACTTTCATATCACACAAGATTTGCTTTTATATTTTTGTTATTTTGTGTTCAGACAAGGTCATATAAATTTTATTTTATGGTTACATACATATGTATGTACATATCGTCGCTTTATTGCAACAGATGCATAACTAAAAAAATTAATTTAGCAGAAAATAAGTTTTTTTTTAATTTTCAATTTACATACAACTCAATGAAGTTATAAAAATACTGTATTTTTTTCAATATTTGCTGTATCAGCCTTTTATATGAAATTTGTACACAAGATTAAATACATATTATGTAACGTATTTTTTTTTCAATATTACGTTATCCAAAAACGCATTTTGAGAGATGTCTTATGTTGCAATAACGTTGCGATATGCACTAAGTATTGTAACGAAATTTTGCATTCATAATCGATAATATTTGCTGTTGCGTGACATCCAGACTAATACCTTCTCGTCAAGTTTAGTCAAATATTTATTGAACGGTTCAAAAAAGAATAATTCTGTGGCAATAAGGAAAAAGTGCTTAAGTCATATTTTACTGTTTTGCAGGAGAGCACTTTTAAGCGTTCAAGTCGATTTTCAGAAATTTATTTCTTCTACAGGTAATTTGGGAAATTCTTTGTTAAACTTAATTTTTTTAATCAAACATAACGATGTTTGTTTTACACATTACAAGTAATACATTTAAGTTGAAATATACCGTAGTATAACCTCAATTAAGCTATTATTCCAAATGATATTAAAAGTCTAAAAAAGATAAGCCCCAAGTCATAGTGCTATAACTTCCTGAAAAATCAGACAAATTGATTGAAATTTTGACCAGGGGTACTTTCGATTATGCAGATTACGGAGGTACCATTAACTGAAAATTAGCTTATCTCGACTAAAGCACTTTTTCCTTTTTGCCACAGAATTTGTGATATCTTTTATTAAAAAAGGGTGTGTTCGTAAATGCATCACTGCTCTGTATCATACGTGCAAACTTTTATTTAAAATGCAATAAAAGTATGCTGATGATCTGTTTTAGTAGTAAACATGTTTGTACACCTTGACATTTATTTGTGCGTTATCTACTTCAGTGAACCAGTTTAGAACATTTAAACATCCATTTGCAGCGCAGTGATGCACTTACGAACAGACCCAAACTTTTGTAGTTTCAAATTAAAAGTATTTTTGTATAAACAAAAAACAAAATATAACGAGTGAGGTATCTGGTATCAACCAATTTCTTCAAAATCAATATTTGATTCAAAACTGTTCTACGATGATATCTACATCTCTGAAAAATTGGAGGGAGAAAAAGAATCTTGTTTGTCTATCAATTACATTAATTTTATAGAATTATTAGCAAGGAGATTAACATAGTAAATATATGTTACGATGGAGTTAAATAGAATGATATGAAGCAATTCGAATTATAATTTTAAAAGATAATTTGATTCATATAACTATACAGAATTTTGACATAAATCAGTTGTTTGCCTCTTCCGTTTGTTTCATAGCAGATATTGAATATAGTAGTATCTCGATTAAAGTTCTTTCGAACTATCATGTTAAATTAATAATTAAAGCTTTAAAAACGACTTTTGAACCTACATGCAATTGTGGTAACATTAACTTTATGCGACACATTTGAGACATTTTGTAATAATCTTTGAAAATAAAAGAATTTAAAATGTTTAATTTTGCAAAAATATATAGGGCCAATACCACACCAGTGTTCACGGGTTTAGATATTATACACGATGTGCTGAGCTGTTCGATTGTGTAGTTATTCATATTAAATTCCCCAAGTCATCTTCGCAAAATATTGGAAAAAAAAAATAATAATAAAAAAGATATAAATAATTGAAATCACATACAGTTGCGAACATTGAAATAGCAGTACCAGCACATTTAAAAATTTTTTTTGGGACAAAGCAATAGAAAATATACGTTGCAACAGAAAATAAAATGTGTGAAAATTCAATTCTGGTGGGTAAAAATTAAATTTAAGCGTAAAAAACGATATTCATACTCAACATAAAAATAGCACTGACTACGCAGGAAAGGCTAAAGAAAGCGCTCAATGCCTACTACGCATGCAGGAACTCCATAGGAAGGAACTGGGGTCTACAACCGAAGGTAGTAAACTGGATTTACACATCGGTTGTCAGGCCGGATATTTCCTATGGTTGTGTGGCATGGTGGGAGGCATTGAGGAAGGAAAGTCACAGTAGATTACTAGCTAAGGTTCAGAGATGTGCCTCGATGGGCATCACAGGTGCTCAGAGGAGCACACCTCAGGCTACCTTGGACGTCATTCTTCATCTACTTCCTATAGAGGACTTTGTGATGGGACGGCGACTAGAACTCTCCTTAGACTCATAGAAACAGGTTTGGTGAGGACAGGAATGTCAGGTCACACATCAATCTTAAATAAGATCGGTTTTGGTGACCAGGACTATAAGGTCGCTGAGATCGATTTTAGTAGAACACCCTTAATGGTAATTCCGGATAGGGACTATTGGGTCAAATCCGATAGGATGTATGAGGGTAGTACAGTCTTTACAGACAGATCAAAAATGGGGGAAGGCACATGGGGCTGGTGTCTATATCTTGGGAACAAACACTCGTTGTTCTTTCAGACTGCCGAATGAATGTAGAGTTTTCCAGACTGAGATCTCGGCGATCCTTAGAGCCACGGAGGTGGTGGACAGGAATATAGCTGGTTATGAGAAGGTAACCTTCTACGTCGACAGCCAGGCAGCGCTAAAAGTTTTGAAGGGACACAATCTCAAATCGAAACTTGTTAGTGACTGTAGGAAGGCAAAGTATAGTGTCAGACTATGTTGGGTTCCTGGCCACAGCAGTGTTGAGGGAAATGAAATTGCTGATGAGCTGGCAAGAATAGGGTCGGCGTTGGATGAGGGAATGTCGGACAGATCGGTGAAATTACCGATAGGTCATTACAATAAAGAACTCAGTGATTGGGTAGAAAGCAGGACCAACAATTCATGGCGAAGTAGGGAGGATTCTAGAGTCCCGAGCTGTTTTTGGCCAAAACTAGACTCAAGAAGATCTAAGCTACTACTGGACATGAATAGGAAGGCGATGCGAATCATGATAGGCGTGTTGACATGTCACTGATCGGTCAGAGCAAGAACCAGCATTTGGGAGACTGCCACTCCAGATTTTTGTAGGATGTGCGGGGATGAAGAGGAACCAGAAACCATTGAACATATTATCTGTCATTGCCCGAAACAGCAACGTCATAGGCTTAGATGGCTGAGCAGACGTTTCCATGAAAGCATTACTGATGTCTGGAAGTGTAAACTAGAGGACACCAGGGGCTTTATTATGGGAATTCGGTGGCTTAGTGATGGATAATAGGGTCACTTCTGGCTGCAAATGGGAGGGTGAATATTACTTTTTATGGGCAACAGAAGGGAATCACAATGGACCCAATTGGGTCTCCGAGTGGTGGTGCGGTAAAGCACCACCCTTCCTAACCTAACCTAACCAAGGCTTTGGATCGTTGTCCTGCTAGAAGACCCATTTCAGCAGAGTTTCTTCACAGCTATGTGGTAAAATTACATTCTTCAGAATGCCAGCATACGGGTGGAGACCGTGAACAAAAGCAACAAAATATCGTAATTTTTGATCCACCGTAATTAACAGCTTGCACAGTATACAGTGGTGGACATGCTGAAGATGGTGGACGCCGAACTTATTGTCCACAGCCAGAATTTCCATACAGAACAATTATAGGCGTATCAGTCCACAAAATGTTGTGCCACTTGCTTGTAGGCCAATTGACATTATTTTTAGCGAACTCCAAATGGTTATCCCTATTAGTGTCCTGCACAAGAGTATTTATAAGACTTGTGGGGATTTTTCTTGGATTTTGCGCAAAAAACTTTGCGTCTAGAAGTCTTCTTCTGACCGTTATATCGCTAAGTTTTAGATTTAGTTTGGTTTTTATTTCCCTGGCTGCTTTAAGAGCATTACACCACAGAATACACAGAAGTGAAGAAAGTGACAGGTAAAAAAGCTCCAATCAGGTATTTGATACTGTAGTGTATTACTACTTACCAATTAACACAGCTAATAAAAATTTATTGAACTAGAAAGAAGTAGCAAAACAAAAACGACGACAAAATTTGAGGGAAAACGAGACAAACAGAAAAATACCCGTATCTTCCGTCTCGTGACACTTCTGCGTGTTTTGTGATTACACTTTGCTGGACTTGGGTGAACTTTTTCTTTTACACCTCTACTTTCTGCTTTATTTTTATATTTTATTGCATTTGATATTATTTTTACATTAAATATCATAATAAGATATTCCCTCTTTCCTTAATTATTATTATATTCATTTTTATTGCTCAATAGTGCTCAATATTACAAACAATGAACAGACCTGCAAGATTTTTTTTAGGAATGCAGTACAAAGTTAAAAAAAAATGATGTTCGCAACTGAATATTTAATTTAATACAAAGAAAAGGAGATATGAAAAACATTCCCACATTAGCAACCAATTTTGCAAACAAACAAAATGTTCGAAAAAAAAGACACAACATAACTTATACATTGAGTTTGACACTTAGCTTGTGTATCCACTGCATACTTGCATAAGTGTTTCTAAATTGCCATTCGGAAAAGTTAATAATTATGTGGATTGCGGACACCAAATCTTCGCTTTTTACGATTCGAAAATTATAATTCTAATTGCAAACATTCGACACTCAAGACACACGAATATTTTGTTTTCACTTTTTTCAGCATAACTTACTCATGTTTTAGACTCGTTTTTCTTGAAGCAAGTCGTGAGTTTATGGGAGAGAGGGGAAAAAAGAAAGAAGAAGGGTAGTTGCTTGCTTGTACTTCAATTCTCTTGTTATTTCATTCGCAGCATTAAAACAATAGGAAAATTAAACAAGAAACCGTCTGAGTGTAAACAAACGAGCAGTTTTAAAAGATAATTGAAGATAACTTTCAAGAAAAACTGTGAAGTCTAAAACAAGACTTACAGGATTAGTCCCTATAGCACAGGGCATGTAAAAAAAAACATACGAATGTAGCTCTGACGTGGGGCCGGTTTTTCAATGTCTAAAACGTTCGAAGTGTTGCACATTTGCATTTGAAACAAAAAAAAAAATTTTAAAATTTGTGTTTTTGAATGTAAGTGTGCGACAATTCAAACGTTGTCGACATTGATACATGTCGTGTACTAGTAACATATGTACATAAAGATATTCACATGCTGACACATGTGCTGCCTCAATAAATGTGTTCAATTCGGCTACGTGTGTTACATTTATATTTTGGAACAAAATTTGTATAAAAATTATATACGGCATGTAGTCACAACTAGTAATTTAAAAAAATGCAACTAAGAGTCTAAACACAATGTTTGCGGTGCGGTGCGATTTCTCGTTGCGGGAGAGAAAAATAAACATAATACAACGGAAGACGGCGACGGCAATACTTGTCATCAGGGATGATAAAGTTAGTACAATTGTACTTTTTTTGGTACAATTCAAACCCAAAAAGTACGTTAGTACCCCCGTGACTTATTTAGTACTATTTGAAAAATTTGCGAGTGACTATCCCTTGTTTTTTTCACACAAAAAATAAATCGCGATCATTAAAGAATATCCAATTTGAGAGAAAAGTGGCGAATTTTATTTGTTGATGAGAGTGTCTACCTTGTTAGATATGCATTACACTTGTTTGGTGTTTCGTTTTCAATGTGATAGCATTGTCTCCTTTTATTTTATCTATTGTGTTATTATAAAATATATAAGAAATAAAAAACTTGCTATATTAATATCATATCAATCGCTTAAGTGATGAAAATAAATGAAGCTGGGTATGCTACATACATATGTAAACGATTAGAATTTACTTTGAAATGTAAAACTTTATTTATCTAGACATAAAATTAAAAGTTGTATAGTTACAGATTTTAAAAGAAATGTTAGTTCTATATAACCTCTGGTGAAACTAAACAAATTTAATTTTCATGACGAAATTTTAACCTGGCCAACAAAATTCACTCCCGAAAATCGTACCTTTCTCATTAAAAAATATACCCAAAAGAAAATGGAAATTATGATAGTATTAATAACGAGTTTCGCGCTTTGAAAAATTAATTGGATGTGCTAATGTTTCCGTAGCTTTCAAAAGTTGAAATGCCCTAACTCGCATTTTTTTACGAAATTGAGTTTTTCAGTGATTCCATTACATTTCACAAAAATACACCTCGCCACAAAAATGTATTGCAATAGTTTAAAAAATAACGCTTTTGCAATCAGTTGTACAAAAATATTACAGAAAGAATATTACAGTTTCTATTGTGTTTTAACCTTCCCCTGTAAAATAACAATTATTTGTGTTAGAGCCCTAGAGTACTTGAGACCAAACAAACAAAACAAAAAATTCTAATTGGAAAAGGGAGAAATTTCACGCGGAATTTTATTCATAATAGACCTGAATAATCTTGAAGCGATTTCCCCATTTGATTTTCTTAAACTTGATTTTAACATGCATTTATTTGATATTATTTGAAATATAAAATATGAATTTATTTTATTTTTTTTATGCATTAATTAAATGTTTCAATGTTTTATTTTAATTGCTTATGCTATCTATGTAAATACATATGTATATTTTGCTTGAATTAAGGTATCACTCATACTTTTTTTTATTATATTACATGTATATGTACATATGTAAATATTAAAAGCTTTAATGTTAATTTCGCACATTTCTTTTTTTATTTCGTATTGCATATTATTTCAACACTATTAATTTGATTTCAGATTTTTTTTACAATGTATAATGATTTCAAAAAACATTATATGATTGCCATAATTACACAAAAAATCTTCTTAAAAAATATTGTATAGAGAGATCCGAAAACAGAGAAGCAAAAAATATTTAAAACTAAAAAATAGAGGTGTTAAAAAATAAACAAAAGAAGTTATGAAAAAAGACGAATCTTGAAAAGCAACGGAAAAAAATCTACTAAAATGTCGAAAAAAAGAAAGAAAGATGTGAAGAAGATGATGAATCTTAAGAGAAGGACAATTGTTTCTAGTATATACAAATTTTTACTAAAAAAAACAAAAGTGGCTAATAATGTTTTTTGAATGATCACCAAATAAAAAAATATTCTATATATACATACATATATGTATATAAATATATGTAAAACATTTTTATTTTAAAACCACAAAAAAGATACTAATTAAAAAAAATAAAAAATGAAAAGAAGACCTAAAAGGAAAAAATTATTAAAGAAGAAAATATTAAAAAATCTGAAAAGGACAACAAAAAATACTTAAAAAATATGGAGAAAACATTAAAACAGAAGAAAAATAATGAAAAAAAAAAGAAATATAGCAGATGATAAAGAAGATACAAAAAAGAGAGCCCATCCAAAAAGAAAAAAACATTTTAAACTACAACAAGAAAATGGAAAAAATGGATAAAAAGCACCAACAAAAAATGATTTTCTATGAAAAGCGAAGAAAAAACAAATGCATTGCTATTAAATTTATGATAATAAAAAGAAAAAATTATTAAATTTTATTTCAAAAATTAAAATAACGCATTTTCATTTCAATTATATTTAAAGCACTCCATACACGATTCAATACAATTGTCAACTGAATCGGCTGTTGACCAAGTCAAAGCATGTATGGCTCTGTCAATTGATTAGTTTGGCAGTTGTCGAGTTGGTTAAAGAAAAATCAAAAGATTTTGATTTTTCAAGTTGACTAAAGCACCCCCTACAATTTTCAAATCAATTGGCAACTGAGTCGGTTGTTGTCCAAATCAAGGCATTTATGGCTTTGTCTATTGATTAGTCGAATTGGTTGAAAAAAAAATAAAAGATTAAAATTTTTTCAAGTTGACTAGTAAGTCTTTCAATTCGATCGTGCTGTGTGTATTTGAGTCTCTTAATTAGCTGTCAAAATTTATGTTTAGTCCCTATTTAAACTATGCAAGTCTTATTGGTAAGCTGATTAGTTTATTAGGAGAGACGGGGGAAAAGAAACGTTGCTGTTCCCCTCGTCTCTCTCTCCATGAAACTAATCAGCTTAGCAATAAGACTTGCTCAGTGTGTTTTGGGACTTATAGTTTTATTTTGCAAAGAAAAAGTTAAGTATTTTTAAATTTGGATTTAAATTCATTGAATTTTAAATAAAAAATATAAAAATTAATGAATTAATGCAATAGAAGTTTTTTATTTTTAAATTTGTAATTGTGAAAAAAATATAAATTTGACAGTTGAATGAAAATCTTTCAATTCACTTTATAAAGTGTGTGGCCAAAAATCAATTCAATTGAAAAACTCAATTGATAGTTGAATCGAAACGTGAATGGGGTTCTTAAGTTCTAAATTCGAATTCTGTCGAAATTAAAATAAAATTGCAATCCATACTAAATGCCCTAATGTTGGCTAATTTTGGAAGGGTAGTGCCTAATCACTTCCAACGAGAGATCCTTATTGTCCGTTGTGAAATAGCTAAAAGTTGATATTCTAGATTTTGGTACCAATGATATCGCTTAGTCTCTCGTGGAATCTTCTAAAGGGGGAAAACTTCTCTACACCATTCTCCCAGAAAAAGGGCATACCTAATAAATCATGGGAAAAGTTCTATTGCGAATTACATGTAAGCATATGTAAGTACCATCAAAACTAACCAAAAGCAATATCAAATCAAATTAAAACTTCGACTCTTGAAAGTGCTGCGCAATTGTTCGTTTTCTGCTTCGACTGTGACTTTTGTTTTTTGTCGTATGCATAAGCAAAACCATTGGTTCTTTTTAAACAGTTGGAAAAAGCCAAAGTAAAAATTTCAAGACTTGATACTTCGACTTAAGTTATGTAACCACAGAATTGAAATACACCTCTAGACCAGAAGTCAACAAATGGAGAAAATGCTTAAAAGTGAGTATATTAATGCTGCTACACTAGAAAAAATTATTCCCCCTTATTGTGAATGGCGTCGTCTACGTCACATTAAGACGACAGTAAAAATGCTCACTTGGCTACTCTCTGTCGACAGCAATTGACTACTATTAACATGCTACATCAATTTACAAAGCATCCGAGATTAGTAAGATATTGTCAATAAGGGCTAATTTTTGCCGATAGAGAGTAAAAAAGTTACAATATTTACTGTCGTCTTGATGCGACGTCGACGACGCCATTCGCAATAAGGGGGAATAAGTGTCTAATAACTATGTAGACTTAAAGCATCTTTCAAAAATATTTAAGACAAATAACATATTATTCTCACTCTATATTTTACATAGTACATACATATATTCTAGTATTAAGCATAACAAAAAATTGGCATGAAGTTAACAAAAGGATATGTGAAATATTTGGCTTTTTACGAGTGCCGTTATATGACGTCGACTACGACGATTTTGTATAAGATTAAAGCACATTGCAACTTTTTTTCTTTAATCTAGTACGAAATCGTCGTAGTCGAAATACGAAACTCGTATTACAGCAACAGATCGTAACTCAAATAAGCTTACATATCGAGCCTTTTTTCGATTTTATCGTAAGCAACATGTTATCCAAATATACTTTTTTATTGAAATTAAAATTTTATGGTCCTACCCATGTTCGAATTATCAAAATGCCAAAATTGTTCATACCTTTTTTTAAGATACGACAGAAAAATTGTATCGTAAGCGACAATTTACGTACAAGAACATATCGAGCCAGTCGTAAAGCAGCTCTGGGCGAGTCAACATCACGCGTCGTTGGCAATTATTTCTTAAATGCAACCAGGCCACTGTTGTTTATTAGCCTTCGAGAGTTTTGTGTCTCACTCGCATTGGTTGACTGATCTGCGACGGTCTACCGTATAATCTTGCGGTTCTTTTGTGGAATTTCCTTAACAACCACGTTGGTACTTCCTATGTGAAGGCATAGGTCGTGTACAGTCAGTCTCAAAAACATTTTTAAGAATACTGTTAATAACATCATGGACATATGTTCTTCGTCACCCGTTCATTTTTGTGCAACCATATTCTGTAAATTTACTTTGTAGAATATGTATGTACTACATATAAATAAATAAATAAATAAATAACATATCGAGCCTTATTTTCGATTTTATCGTAAGCGACATGTTATCGAAAATAGACTTTTTTATTGAAATTAAAATTTTATGGGCCCTACCCATAGTTTAGAATTATCACAATGCCAAAATTGTTAATAACTTTAAGATACGGGCTGTAAAATTTTATCGTAAGCGATATTTTATGTACAAAAACATATTTGGAATTTTTAAAAAACGTTCTGAAAAATTTAATTTTTGTCGCTTACGATAAAATCGAAAATAAGGCTCGAATGTGTATTGTATTTACAGCTTCTCACACGTAAAGTGGGACACAAAGAAAATTCTGATGTTGCTATGTTTGGAGTTGGTTAAATTTGGAAATTTTATTAAAAAGTTCAATAATTTCAATAAAAACAATATAATACAATTAGACATTTCATATTTCAACTGCCTAAGGCGAAGCTCACACTCAAAGTGGGACACAGCAATTTTCATGCTGGTATTAAATGTTGAATGCATTTTTTATACTTGGTTGACTTTCCCATCTCTTGATATCTCGCACCAACGAGCGGTAATGTTCTGCCGATACAATTGCCCTCGTGTGTGAAGGCTCAAGGAGGCAAGCGTGTGACGGCAAAAATTTTGATTGGGTCAATTTTCAATCAATTTTATTGTGCGCCAAATTCAGCACAAAAATTGTGCCAAATTGGTGCATTGCGACAATCGTGTAATCCTACCTTTAGTTAGTTAAGCAAAACATTATTGTGAACAAGAAATTAAACCACAATTTAAATAAATTAAAATCGAAAATTGAAATAAAACTTTAAAAATAAAAAAACCTTGTATAGAACAGAAAAAGGTTAACTTGAAAAATGGTGTAATGGACTTGCGAATTTTATGAAACAACTTATAAATAGCGGCAAATCGACACAAGAAAATACCTACGCAACATAAAATATATGGTTCGCATCCATAGAGCGAGGCAAGTGATTCAGCATTAAACAGGTGAATACATAATATACATTTGTACTTAAATACATACTTATGTATGAATATAAGTATTTATACATACCCTGAAGGAAATGTCTATGATGAAAATGTACTGAGTCGCTTTTGACTTTGTCACCAGTACTACTCTACAATTATTCCCCATACAATACTTTATGCTATAGACATTTAGCATGTGCTTGTCATTGAACTAGTAACACTAAAACAATTGACTGACTACGTAGTTCCTATGGTAACATGGAGACATACCAACCAGACATTTACTTGTACTTTCTACGCAAAACTGGTACAAACAGTTATATCTGTGTAGACCTATAATACATACCATACGTACATAGTACCTACATACATATCGTTACTTTAATATAGATAGGATCTACCTCATTATATTTTTGTAATCGAGAGTTGCATTTTCGATACATTAGGTGTCCTATCGAAGTTAGGGCCTTTATATATTAAGGTAACAATACAATATAAACGCAACTGAGTAATCATATTTAACATGAGAAACTAAAATCCCCATTTAGACACGCAAAGTTTACTTTATCCCGGTTCACACATGTGAACCTTAGTTGATCAACTCTTAATTCAGCTGTAAAAAGGAGAAGGAAATATTTCTTTTTTCTGGGACTACAAGGTACATTTTGCGTCTCTAAAAGGGTTGTAATTTTTATATTATATATTTTTATATTATTTTTTATATATCGAGCCTTATTATCGATATTATCGTGAGCGACATGTTATCGAAAATTTACTTTTTTATTAAAATTAAAATTTTATGGGCCCACGCATAGTTTAGAATTATCAAAATGCCAAAATTGTTGATAACTTTTAAGATACAGGCTGTAAAATTTTATCGTAAGCGACAATTTACGTACAAAAACATATTTGAATATTTAAAAAACCCTTCTCCTGAAAAATTAAATTTTTGTTGCTTACGATAAAATCGAAAATAGGGTTTGATATGTATTCATGATATCTTTCTAGCCTTATTTTCGATTTTATCGTAAGCGACATGTTATCGAAAATATGCTTTTTTATTGAAATTAAAATTTTATGGGCCTACCCAGGGCACATTTAGCAGGTAGTAGCGGAAATGCAGCTGAGCTATTTTTTTTCCAAATTAAAGTTCATCCGAAACTTCAAAAAGCGTTTACGAAAGAAAAATTAAAAAAAAATATTAAAAAAATTTCAATGTGAAAAATATTTTATTGAAAAAATTCTTTGAAAACAAATTTAAAAATACGAAAAAACTATTAAAAAATTGTGAAAAGTGCTAAACGTTGCAAATTTTGTTAGTGGAGACATTTTTTCAACTTGTGAATAATTTTTATTATTATTATTTTAAACAAATTATATGTTTGACATTTTGGATAAACTAAAAACCATGTTGTTTTTTTCATTGTTGTATTTTTTCATTGTTTTTGTAATCCTGTTATTACCTGGAAGTAAATGTGTCTTGGGCCTACCCATAAACTATAGTTTTAAATTATCAAAATGCTAAAATTGTTAATAACTTTTATCTTAGCATTTACACATGTAAGTGCAAGTTCGAAAAACTCAATACATTGAAAATTTTTTACTAATTCAATAACATTTTTTGTACTTACTGCTCAGCTTACAACATAATTTCCTTGTAAGTCCCGGTCAATACGTGTGAGAGTGTTGAAATAGAAATATATACATTTTGCAATTCCCTCTCGCTCTTTTGCACTAAAAAATAAAAAGTTGCTGCAAGCAAAATTGCAAGTCTGTACCGGCACTAAGTAATTTTTGTAAGTAAAATGACAAATGAAGAAACAGTGCTACCGAGAATGACTTTTGTATAAATTTATTAGTACTTCGTATTATAAAAGTAATATTTATTGCTGATTTCTTGCATATGTATAAGAAAATAATATTTGAAACAGAACAAAACTATGCAACAACGCATCTTGGTTATGTTTTTACATATGAATTCCATGCATTTTTACAAAAAAGTTGTTGAAAAAAATATTGTTTTCAGCAATTTATGATTTTGGCAATACGGCAATACTGGATTCATATATTTTTGAAATAAAAATAGTTTTTTTCATTCAAAAGCAAATAAATTTTCATAAGACGTGTACGCTTCGAAAAAGTTTGAAAATTGAACTTACAACTGACTGTGTAAACTCTCAAGTAAGTTGCAAGACTTTCGGTTATTTCTTCGAAATTTTCGTTGATAATAGGTATACACAACTTACAAGTAATCACTTACATGTGTAATTGCAGTATAAGATACGGGCTGTAAAATTTTATCGTAAACGACAATTTACGTATGTAAAGCGCATTATTCACGGTCAAAATGCATGACCTGCATTATAATAATATTAGTGAATTTTTTTTGTATGAGTCACACCGACGATGCTTGAAGCAAAACCTAAATTTTTTGATTTTAGCACATGCATGTATGCAACACAAACATAACAAGTTAAAGTACTCAAAGCACTGGGTTATACAAAGAAATGTCAAATTCTATACGTAAAAAGTTTTTGTATGTAGTTTGACAATTGCCTTACAATTAGCTTGTAACAAGATGCTATTAATTTATCGTGCAATGCATGCACGTGTACGCTAAGTTCTTCATGCACACGTATATGATGATTGTGTCATGCATTTTGACCGTGAATACTGCGCTTAAAACAAATTGAATATTATAAAAAACCTAAAAAATTAAATTTTTGTAGCTTCCGATTAAATCGAAAACAACCCCACGTTGCCACATGCAAGTGCAAGTGAAAAAAACTCAATACACTCACAATTTTTTACTAACACTACGACCACACCAGCAATTTGATGTGTCTTAACACAAGCAATAATGCCGGCAGAATGATGACGTCAGATTGCTTGTGTTCAACAATGTATTTGGAGGTGGTGAACAAATATTTAAATATATTTGCTTTTTATTCACGTAAATACTTAAATTGTCAATAATTTTATCCTTTTCTAATTTTAAATTGAACTTTTATTGGTTTTATGTAGTTAAAACTTTTATTTTTACGTTGAAAAAATTTCAATATAATTTATATTTGACAGCATGTGTTAACTAGCCGTCCACACGAGCAATAATCTTGGCAATTATTGCCATGACAATTGTCAAATTCGATTGCCGACACAAGATATTAACATGCCGACCACACGAGCAATAATCTTGGCAATTATTGCCGTGGCAACTGTCATATTCGATTGCCGACACAAGATATTACCGTGTGGACCGTATGAATATGTGTTCAAATATATATTCAGCAACAAATGTTAAAATACATTGCTGAGAAACAATCTACAAATCAACAAAAATACAAATTATATTAATTTTTTTTCAACGTAAAAATAAAAAACGAAAGTTTTAACTACATAAAACCAATAAAAGTTCAATTCAAAATTAGAAAATGATAAAATGATTGACAATTTAATCATTTATGTGAATAAAAAGCAAATATATTTGAATATACGTGTTCACCACCTCCAAATACATTGTTGAACACAAGCAATCGGACGTCATCATTCTGCCGGCGTTATTGCTTGTGTTAAGACACATCAAATTGCTGGTGTGGTCGTAGTGTAACGTGTAGACCGTATGAATATGTGTTCGAATATATATTCAGCAACAAATGTTAAAATACATTGCTGAGCAATAATCTCTTAACACATGCTGTCAAATTGAAATAATATTAATTTTTTTTCAACAAAACAGTAAGAAAAAATGATTGAAATAAATAAAATAAATATTATTTCAATTTGCAATAAGCAAAAGATCTAATACAGGATAATTAAGGTATGTATATGCATAAAAATTCAAATATATTTGAATATACGTGTTCGCCACCTCTAGATACATTGTTGAAAACAAGCAATTTGACGTCATCATTCTGCCGACGTTATTGCTTGTGTTAAGACACATCAAATTGCTCGTGTGGGCGTACTGTAAGAGATTATTGCTCAGCAATGTATATTAACAGTTGTTGCTGAATATATATTTGAACACATATTAATACGGTCCACACGCTAATATCTTGTGTCGGCAATCGAATTTGACAGTTGCCACGGCAATAACTGCCAAGATTATTGCTCGTGTGGGTGCATGTTAACAGTTGTTGCTGAATATATATTTGAACACATATTCATACGGTCCACACGCTAATATCTTGTGTCGGCAATCGAATTTGACAGTTGCCACGGCAATAACTGCCAAGATTATTGCTCGTGTAGTTGGCATGTAACACAGTCACACTTTTGTTACTTTACGCAAGTAAAGTGACAAAACGAAAAACAGTGTTGCCGAGTAGAGAGTTATTTCATGAATTTGGTTAGTATTATAGCTGATTTTTTGTATTTATAAAAAGGATATTGAGAAATGGCATAGACTCATTTTAGAGCTAAGTTTGAACATAAATTTAATGTTTTAATAAAAGAAATATATTAACAATGCAATTAAAGTTCAATATTGACTTCTTGGCAACACTGCACCAAATGTTGAAGCAACGCTATTATCTAGAACTTTACTTGTTGACGACATTTTAACTTGCACTTTGCTGTGTAGCCACTCAAAATATTGTGTTTTTTATATTTCTCCTGATTTTCGTTAGTTGTCTGCTCCATGACAACTTTGCTCAGCTGAGCTAATTTCACCATATACCACACCAGCGAGCGGGTACCATCAGCAAAATATCAAACTCTACTTGACATCGCTACAGCAAACCGTACAATCGCACAAAATGCCCATACACGACCAAACCGCTGGCACAAACACTTGATTGCGCATGCATGCTGTTGTAGTGTATGGGCCCGTTAACGTTTAATAACATGTTGATGCTTATTGAAAATGTGTTGGCAAGTTTTGATACGTAAAAATCTGCACAAAATAGATTTTTACGTAACAAACGTCAACTTCTGGCTTACATAAATACACAAAAACGTATAAAGCAAAGAGAAACACAATACATACACTTTCGCTGGCAGACTCATGTATTTACTAATTAACATCCAACCTTAAACGATACGACAACTTTAAAAGTAAGACGATACGAACGAAGCCGTAGGTCAAGCAGTGTGCACACTTAATTTTTTTTAAATTCGGTATAATCGACAAAAAAAAAAAAAATCGGTAGATTTGAATGAAATTCGGTAGAAATTTTTTTTTTATTCAGAGAAACATAAAAACTAATGTGATTGGGAATTAAACTGCCATAAACAATGAAGCATTTCCAATAAAAAAAGTGTCATCCCGGGAATTCAGTTTTTGTACATAGGTTTTATAAAGCTACTAAAATAACTTTTATTTGACAAACATTTGTAACTACAAAGATTATATGTAAGATCCATTTACGAATTTAAACTTTTGTGCAAACTTTAGTAAATCATTGGGAGGAATAAATGTTTCATCCACAAGGCACAATTCTTTGGCAAATAGTTATATATATATATATATATATATATATATATATATATATATATATATATATATATATATATATATATATATATATATATATATATATATATATATATATATATATATATAGTTTCAGTTTTTAACCGGTTTCTTTGTTCTGTTTTAATGATTTTCATGACAGAAAATTACCGCTCTGCGGACGCACTGCTATGTGGCAAAATGGGCAATTTACACATATATCTACTTAAGTTACTAAATAACAATATTCGGTAGATTTCAGGCCTTGTTCGGTAGAATTGGTAGATTGTTAAATTCACAAACATATTCGGTAGAATGTACCGAATATCGGTAGAAGTGTGCGCACTGAGGTCAAGTCGAATGATAAGGTAACCCCACTAGGCTAGTACCTGTGTTCTATAAAGTAGTGCACACACTACAATAAATTACCGTAGTGAACCAGTTCGCAGAGTTGCATTTACTTGATATAAATATATATTGGGCAACGCCGCTTTATTTTATATCGACGTTGTAGTCTGTAAATGTCAAATTAATAAAGTGCGTTTTAGAATGTGTTTGTTATGAAATAAAAGTGTACAAAAAAAAATATTGAAAATAAAGAACCATGAATAGCTTGTGCTTCTTCAAGGAAATTAGCAAGTTGAGGTATGTTGTAACACGATGTATTTCATATTAATGTATGTATATGTCCTATGCCCTTGTTTTTCATAATACAAACTATATTTTCAAATGCAGGCAGTGGACAGTTTTAGCTGCTCATCGCTGTATTGCACAAAAAGTTGAAACCAAATTAAGCAGCTCCTCCCAGAACCCCAAAAACAGTGACGAAATTGATAACAAACCTATCGAATTTTTCGGAAGCAGAGCAGCTACTTGGCGAGCGAAGGACACACGTAGTGGCGGTTCTGACGAGCATTTATGGTATCAACCTTATGTTATATCAGGAAGTTTGGCAGTATTTCTTCTGTACTTTTGTGTTTTTCGCGAGGAAAGTGATATTGATTTGAGATTGGAAGGCAGTTTATTCGATCATGTCCAGGGCTTGGAGGAAGTGCAATTAACTATGAACTACAAGTACAATAAAGAGAATGGTTTGGATAATAAGGAAGTTATCACAAGGCTTAAAGAATTGGGCATTGATGTTAGTTTATTAGATGCTAAGATTGCACAAGGTAACTAAAAAACGTGCTATTTAGTTTAAGAAATAAAATTATTAAAGTTGTTTGAAATAAGATAAATACTTTTCACATACATATATACATATGCAGCTATGTATGTGTGCTAAACCTTATTTAAAAACTTTTTAGTTGTTGAAAAACTAACATACAGTTTACTTAAGATATATTACTTTTTAAATTTTAATCAAAATATACTTAACATGTAGTTAATATATGCCCACATTCTATTTGTTCATGTCGGTCAAAGTTCCCGTTGTATCCATCCATGTATCAATTTAAAAAGAGACCACAAAGAACTTAAAGAAGATAATATATTTATAAAAGTAAAAAAGCATTTTCATTATATTCATACATATGCATATAAATATGTATATGTAGATCATATGCATTTGTAATTCAGTAAAAGAAATCAATTCTTCTTAACCAAAAAATTATCTAATATGTACCACCAAGAAATAAAATAAAAATGATGGACTGTATTAAATGCATTTCGTTTCAAAACGAACGAACCTAGTAGCTATTTTGTTTCAGGTGATGATGTATGTATTAATGGAGAATTAATCATAAACGACTTCGTCTACGTAAGAGTAAATGAAATGTAGATATACATGTACATACTTATATATCTACAGAAAGGCCCTAACTCATTATTTTTTTGAAATCGAATTTTTTGTATATTTCGATAGATGAACATCTTAGGTATCGAAAAATGCAAAAATTTCGATTTCATTGAAAAAATGAGTTAGGGCCTGTCTACATTTAGGTAACGATATGTACCTGTATGTATGGAGTGTTCAAATATTTATTTCAATACCTATTAAATCAAAATGGTTGAAATCTTTTTCATAAATCTTACCATTCTTTTTGTTGATCTTAAAATCAAGAATTGTGCAAATTATATGTTCATACTATGTACTTGCAACTGGCTGCTGTTTTTGTTAACACGTTGGCGGACAGTGGAAATTAGTTGTTGGAAAGTGAAAGGACATTTGCTATAAACTGGAAAAAGAAATTTTTGGTCAACTACATACATATATGATAATGGTAATTATTTTATTGTAATTGAAATCTTACTGAATGCTTATATATGAAAACGAAATGTCTTAAAAGGTATTTTAAATTACATTTCAATGCTTTATAAGGCATTTCGTGTCGGCATATGCAGTTTCTTCCTCATACTTGAAACAATGAACGACGGCATTTCTCGTCATGTCCTTATATGCATGTATATGGAAAATTTTCGAAGGCATAATATGCCGGCTTGTCTGCCAACGTGTTAAAAAATGTAATTTCTTTTGAAAGTTTAGAGTTGCCAGACAATGTGCTCAGTTACTTAGCGTATAAACGAACAAGAGGCCAGAAAAATATGGGTGCGATATTAGCTAACTTAAACCAAAAATCAGTGCTGACATCTTTGCAAATCTATTAGAAAAAAGTAGAGGGCAAATCTCTACAATCTGTTGAAATTTTCTATCAAACAAAACAGGAGGTAATTTGAATCGAAAGCAAATGCTTTCGAATTCTAATATTAATAACATACAAATTCGAATGCATTTTCTTTCGTTTCGAAATACAGAGTAAACCCCCCAAGTAACATTAAAGTGTACTAGCGAATTAAAATAAGCCCATAATATTAGTGTATTGCGTACAAACTTTTTTTAATTTATGTATCTAAAATTCGGGAACTGCTGCACTGATTT
This sequence comes from Tachina grossa, assembly GCA_949987645.1. NCBI lineage: Eukaryota > Metazoa > Arthropoda > Insecta > Diptera > Tachinidae > Tachina > Tachina grossa. Next base: position 38,435,238 of record OX465278.1, on the reverse strand, counting down.
GTATATTTTTGATATTCGTAGTAATTTAAAGAAATACTGGCCAAGTGGGCGTAACACCTCCCATATATAGCAAATATTTGTTTTGAAATATCTTGGGATGCGGTAAAACACCTGAGATTTTATAGAAGCGTTCAGCGTGGTTCAGCTTTGTTTGTATGCAAATAAATTTCATATTAAGATAATCTTCTGACAATATGTCGAATAATAAATTTCTTAAATGTTAAATTTAGATTCTATTTTTCATTTTGCCTTATAATTCCTTTTGTTGTTAACCAATGGATTTCTAATTGTATAAAGGTGTAGAAAAAAAGAATAGATTCATATCGAACATAAATTATTTGCTGGGTTTTGTATAATTTTTCTAAGCCTACTACGCTTATTTTTCTTTTGTGATTTTCAAAAATATTATTATTTGTGAATTCTCAAATAGTTCTTGAAAGTCTATGCATAAGATAAGAGGTTTGTGACTGTTCAAAATGTGTCGTTGAAGTCTACTGATGATTTGTTACAGCAACAATGAAATGCATATAGACAATGCTGAACCACCAGCAAATAAATTTCATATTAAGATAATCTTCTGACAATATGTCGAATAATAAGTTTCTTAAATACACACAAAATTAATATATATTTCAATTTACAACACACCAAGCCAGGCACATTCACCCGGTAGTAGCGAAGACGCAGCTGAGCTATTTTTTTGTTCAAATTTAAGTTCATCGGAAACTTAAAAAATTTTTTATGAAAGAGAAATTAAAAAAAAAAATGTTAAAAAAATTTCAATTGAAAAATATTTTGTTAAAAAAATTCTTTGTAAACAAATTTAAATACATATGTATGTATATGAAAAAACTATTAAAAAAGTTGTAAAAAGTGCTAAATTTTGTTAGTGGTAGCTGCCGTAGAGAAGTTTATTCAACTTTATGTTAATAATTTTTATTTTCATTTTGTTAAACAAATTCTATTTTTGACATTTTGGATCTACTAAAAAGGCATTTTTTTCGTTGTTGTAGTTTTGTAATTTGTAAAAAAAATTTAAATCGAAAAGAAAAAATTTTATTTTAAAAACGAAACCATTACGAAATAAAACTAAGTTTGTTTTGTGTACATATATCGTCGTGTGGTTACTGGTTTGCCGCACATAATATTAAGAATACATTATTATTGCGGCAAACCATAACCAGATTCCCTTTTTTTTGACAAGTAAAAAAAAGTACTAAATAAAACAACAATAACAACAACCATTTAATGGCGTTCTTGTTATTTATTGAAAATATTCAACTCGTGCATCTAAATGTAAAAGTTATTATTTGTTATGAATTTTCTTTTTATGTTGTTATTTGTTTGTTTCCAAACCATCACCATACAATCATCATTTCATTAAAGTGGGTCAATAGAATGAAAATACATAAAAGGAAAACTATTTGTTTAAGGTCACTGAATATTTAGGATTCGATGTGAGTTATTGAAAAAAAAATTATTCTATTCTACAAAAAAGTAAATCAGGGTAAACAAACATAACTTTTTTGTTTTTGATTAAACAGATTTTTATTTGATTTATAAAATTGTATTTATTGTATTATTAGCTTTTAAAAATAAATATGTAATTGTATTATGATGAAATAAATAAATTCAGTGAATTGCGACTTTGACCCGCTCACGAAGGGTTCCGTACGGACACTAGATATGTAATTCAGTACGAACTTTAGCCTATATAAAATATAGTTTTGAAATTTTTTTCGCTTTTGGGTTTTTTCGGTTTTGGCGATTTTTTTAGTTTTGACACTTTTCTCGTTTTGGCGATTTTTTTGGTTTTTGGCGTTATTTTAGTTTTGCCGATTTTTTTAAATTTTGGTGATTATTTTAATTTTGGCGACTTTTTTTTCATATATTTTTTTTTTAGTTTTTTCGCCTTTTTCGCGTTTTGGCGATTTTTTTTCGGTTTTTAGGGTTTTTTTTTTCACTTTGGCGATTTTTTTCATTTGGGCGAATTTTTCGAATTTGACGATTTATTTTAGTGCTAGAAATTTTTTTTAATTTTGGCGACTTTTTCGTTTTGGCGATTTTTTTTAATTTTTGGCGATTTTTTTCGGTTTGACGATTTTATAATTTTGGGATTTTTTAGTTTTACCGTTTTTGAAAATTTCTACGGTTTCCAAGATAGCGCAAGTTGTCAAAATTGCATTAACTGATGGACCACCCTTTAATTTATTTTTTTTAAATTTTAGTGTTAATTGTTGTAGTCTGTATAAAAATACACTAATTTTACATATTTAAAGTGTCAATATACATATCGTCACCTAAAATCCAAAAGGCCGTAACAACCAAAAAATTCAAAATAGTCTTTTTGATTGATTATGATGTGATTAACCAAAATACATATTTTCCTAAAACTTTACTCACACATGTTCAAAAACACCGATTTATTTCATTTTTCAATTTGGCACCTTACATATAAATAGTATTAAGTTTATAAAGTTTTTTGCTTCTCCTGTAAAATAGTAAAAAGTGTACTTACGGCCTTTTGGATTTTATGTGACGATATGTACATACAATTGTATGTATATTACATGGGATTTTAAAATTTTTCGTTGCTCGTTTTGGGGCACCCTTTAATTTTTAACTCTCATGTATTTGTTGTTGAAGCGGCTAAGGTTCTACATACTCTGTTGAAATTTCAGGTCCGTAGCTCTTACGGTTGCTGACAAAATAGCCTGTGACGGACAGACGGCCAGACGGACAGCGTAGCGAAAAATAGGGTTCCTTTTCACCTTTGGTGTACGGTACACTAAAAAGCCAAACAAAATTTACATTGCTATGTACATACTGGGGATGCCAAACTGGAAATCCCGAATACCGAATCTATAGGTGATCACAGTCACTGTTTAATTTCACTGATCACAGTCACAGTTTAAAAGAACAGCGATTTAGAAATGACGTTCACAAGGAGCAACATTATTAAAAAATCACAGTATTTCTCATCTCTAGTTCGAACAGCAAAACATAAGCATAACTATGGTTCTGGCACGTTTAATTTAAGCTATAACCAAACATAGTGTTGCCCATAAGTTTGGTTCGAAGAGCTGTTTTTTCAGTTGCTTTGTCGACAGCATTTCCAATTCCCTGGTCCTCCTTTACACGCTACAAGTGTAAAGTAAAATGAGTAAATAGCTGCACTATAGTACACATTCTTGCCATTTTGGTATTTTCACTGCCAGATCTGGCATTTTCATTCGTTGAAAAGCATTAAACTTTTAAAAAATTCTGCCAATTTCTCATTCAATGAAAAATTCCAATACATACATACCTGCATACATTTATGACTAAGTTTTTCAAGCTGCGCCCCTTAATGATTCAGATGACCACCGTTTTCTTATATCAATAGGAGAAAATATAGCAGTCGCCTAATTATGAGTATAATTCATAGTTTTCTCTTTTGATTTTGTTTATTGGTGGCGGTAACAATTGCAATTGTCTTACTTCGTGTATACCGGTTGACTCATATGTACTCAGCTTAAAACTCCAAATGCAACGAAAAGTTTACCTACATATGAACTTGTTCAATTTGCACCCAAGCAGAAAATTAAATAAAGTTTTATGTATATTTACTAATTTTTTTTTTGATAAAACAAAAAGCGTGTTATTTTTATTCAGTGGTTTGTTTAATGTTTTTTTTACTTTCGTTTAATATTAATTAAATATTGTGGCATTTGTAAATAGTTTTATTTATTTTGTTAATCTGTTTAAATTTTAAATTATTTATTTATCGATATACATATACATTTAAATATATTTGCATTTAATAATAATCGCTAGCATTAGAATTTATTATGTTAATTTATTTCTATTATTTAAATTGTATTTTGTTTGTTTGTGTTATTTGATATGACTTTGTTTTTGTTTTTTGTTATTGTTAAGATGAGTTGAGTTGTATGCGATTTTCTAAGCTTGTTGCATAATTTTTTTTATTAGTAAATAATTTTACGTATATTTGTATAGAAAAAATAAGTTTTAAAAATAAATGGGTTTTATATTTCCATTCATTAAAAAGCAGTTGTACATTTAAAATATTTTATCTGTAAAATATGCTGAGAATTTTCATATTTTTATGGCTACAATAATTTGTGGTTAATAAATTTATAAATCACAGCTTTTGATGTAATTAAACGTGACACTATGTCAATTTATTTAATAACACACGAATCTCTACGACAGAGTGAAATGAACAAGTAATGAAACTTCATTTTCTTACATTTAAAAAAAATTAAAACTCCATATATTTCTTTTATATAAAATCATCATTAGTATTAATAATAATAATCTAAATCCACAGGAAATTTGTTTTTTTAATCATACGTGATAGATCGACCTTTTTACATTTGACTTAAAGAATTGGGCTTTTGTGATCAAGTAAGCCTAGTACTCTGTTCGAAGTTGTGAAAAATTTTCAGAAACATTGATTATTTCCGGTGAAAAATTTGACACTTAACAAGTGATGCCCATATTCCTTTTTCGAAAAATTTTTCATTTTTATTGGTTAAAAGTATGCAACATTGATCGACTTTTGTTAACAAAAACATCAGCTGACAATATTTCGCACGAAATAAATGCCAGTCACATTATTTCACAGATGGCAAGAAAATGTTTTAGATACATTTCATAAGTTTTTCATGAATTGAACAGAGTACAACTTTTGCAACATTATTTCATATAAATTTTGTGTGTTATTTTTTTTTTTATATGGATTATGTCAACATTTCGCGTGAAATTTTGAACAGAGTACCAGGCTTTAAGCGGGTAAATAAATTAAAAGCAACTTACTTAAAGTGGAAACTCGTCCGCTTCAATTTCATATTGAACATTTTCATCGCACGCTCCTGAATAAGTTAACGGGAAATCAATTGAGCAGAAACTATTGCAACAGCCTTAAAAGTAACAAAGTAATTATCTATTTTAAATTATTTGAATAAATGCGCTTAAGTTTTATGCAAAGTAAAAGGTTTACTTTCTGCAAAAGATACTTTTTGTAAGAAACTTTTTGTAAAAGATACTTTTTGTAAACTGTACTTTTTGTAAACGGTACTTTTTGTAAAATATACTTTTTTGTAAACGGTACTTTTTCCAAAAGTACTTTTTGTAAAAGGTACTTTTTCTAAAATGTACTATTCGTAAAAAGTAATTTTCGTAAAATTGTAAAATGTAATATTTGCGAAAGGAAATTTTCGTAAATTTTCTTTTCGTAAAAGTTACTTTTGCGAAGGAAGCTCACTTTTTGTAAACGGTACTTTTTGTAAAAGGTACTTTTTGTAAACGGTACTTTTTCCAAAAGTACTTTTTGTGAAAGCTATTTTTTCTAAATTGTACTTTTCGTAAAATGTAATTTTCGTAAAACGTCCTTTTTGTAAAATGTAATATTTGCGATAGGAAATTTTCGTAACTTTTCTTTTCGTAAAAGTTACTTTTGCAAAGGAAACTAACTTTTTGTAAAAGGTACTTTTTTGCTAATGGAACTTCTTGCGAAAGGAACTTCTGGTAGAAACTAATTTTCGTAAAATGTACTTTTGCAAACAGTACATCTTATGAGAAAAATTTTTTGTAAATTTACTTTTCGTAAAATGTAATTTTCGTAAAAGGTACTTTTTGTGCAAGGTTCTAACATTTGTAGGTACTCTTTTTAACCCCGACTAAAAAAGGGGTGTGTGTCTGTGTATCTGTGTGTCTGTCTGTGTCCACGTACAGGCCAAACGGCTGGACCGATTTTCATTTAGTTTTTTCTGTTTGAAAGATGACTTGATCGAGAGGATTGTTAGCTATGTTTGAAAAAAATCGGTCCAGCCGTTTAGAAGATATAACATCTTTTCTGAAAAAAGTCGGGGGTTTTTAAAATTTTTAATTTTTGTTATTGTAGAGCATTATTTTCTGTGCTAAAAGGAAAATGAATTAAATTTTTATTTATATCCCATAACCCAAGCGTTCTTGAGTCTGATGTTTCGTACAATTTGACAAGTGAAATATATTACGGTCACCTTGTAGTTATTCACCCACACAACATCAATGCTAACTTTGTATTCCCTAATAGTGTTATGACGCCGTTGCCTGTTTATCGATAAATGAATACAATACACATATCCAATATTTGAGTCAGCTGATTCATTTTGTTTACTATTTTTGGGTAAAATTGTTTTTGAGTAAGTAAAAGCTTTGTAAATAAATTAAAATAAAATGTTTTTCTTTTCTATTGGGACGATGAAAATAAAAAAAATTAATAGTGAAAATAAGATTTCTCAGACAAAAGTCATGCGTTTGCTAGCTACCCAAGGAAAATAATGAGTAATGTTCATCCTTCTAATATTTTAAAGTTATTTTCGGCTGAACAAAACCTCATTTAGGCATGTATTGGATACAATAAAGCCTAATTTTTGAAACAAAAGGGTTCAGATCAACGTTTATTGGAGATTGGAGCTTCCTCCAAAGGGGCTTAGTGCTAATTATTTATATACCCCGCCTCCAGTTGCTTCACACTCAGCACTGTTTGCAACTTTTTTTAAATTTAAACCTCAAGTCCCGCCAGATCTGTAGAAATAATTTTATCATATATTATACTTTCCCAACACACTATTTGCCTTACATTTTGCCATCCACCACTAGTTCTAATTGGTGGACCGAGGGAATTTACTGCAGCCGCAACACTTTCCTACTGTACCTTGAAATAATTAGGAACACTACCCCTGCGGAATCCTCTAGCAAAAGAAAGATTTTTTTTCAACTCTTCCACAAGCTTTCCAACTTGGTTGGGGTTGGTAATTTTAATTTTGTCCAATGATATTTTTCACTTTTTTTAAGAAATTTTTTCAAAAATAAATATGTACATTTTTATATCTACTTTGGAATTTCTTATATTTCAATTTTTTTACCATTTAAATTATTTTTCAAATTCGTTGAGGCATGTACACAACAGAACACTACATCGAAAACACTGACGACAAAATGAACGGTAACATCAACATCAATATTTCTTACAGAATACCAAACATATGTTGACAGTCATCGATAAATGGCAATACTATCTACGGGAATACTGATTTGCCAAAAAACATTAAAAACGACGTCGCGTTATGTTACCAACGCCAAATAGAATAAGGGTGAATATTTGTTGTGCAAACAGTGAGCGTTGGCAGAGTGAGTTTTGTGTCAAGAACAGAAAGAGGGGTTCTTGCTTCAAGACCAGCGCAGTTAGCGGAGTAGACATCGTGGCAACAAGTGTTGAATCATTTAAGTAATTTAAGTTGTGTGTGTGTGTGTATTTAAGCTCTTGATTTGATTAGTATAAGTCCACTTGGTAAATAAAGTTCCATTATTAACCCTAATTAGCACACGGGTGGTTTTTTCATTTGCAAATCCTCGAATCCACAGAAAAACGTTTTTAAAGGGTAAAAACGTAGCAATATATTCATACAGAAGCTTACAGTTATAACGAACACAGCAGAAATATATTTGAGTCCCGTTTATTGTTGCACTATCATTATCTAAAAAAAAATTGTGCCTATACTTTTATTGTAATACATGTACGATATTAAAATTAATGTAAACTTTTCTAATACGAATAATATAAAAATATATGGCACATGTGTATTTACCTTTATATGCATTTATTCATGTAGTTATGCCTGTGTCTATATACATATCTGTGTGCCCTAAATTTCCTTATAAATTCAAATAAAAAGCAGCAATATCTTCTCACAATTCATCTAACTAAAACGCAAACTGACATATGAAAAATTTACTCCAATTTGGAAAAATGAATACAAAGTTGCACAGAGGCACTATTAGAAACAATAATTGTAACAAATATACAATTAAAGGGTGATTTTTTTAGCAAGTTTCTTTTCGGAAAAACTGTGAGCTGCCTCAGCTGTTTTCGTGTATTATGTTACTGCTAAATATGTTCAGTTTGGTCTATAATTTAACCATGAATCGACTTACAAATGAACAGCGCTTGCAGATTATTACATTTTATTATCAAAGTTCATGCTCGGTTAAGAAAGTGCATCCGATCATTTTATGGTCAGTTTGGGCGACTTTCTGAATCTTGTGATTAAATTTTGCACCAAGATTACATTATTGAATACAAAACAAAAAATTCTCATACCAAGAGTGTGGACAGAGGAGAATAACGCAGCTGTTGTTGATGACAGTGAATTATCGATTCCGCGCCATTCGTAGCAATTTGGACTCTGTTATTTTTTTTGCCCAGAATGGAAGAGAGAGACTTGACTGACATGTGGTTTCAGCAAGACGGTGCCACATACCACACATCACGCGAAATAATGACCCAATTGAGAGGTGAGTTCGATGAACAGTTTATTTCACGTTTGCGGCCGGTCAATAGGGCGCTTAGATCGTACGATATAATGCCTTTAGACTATTTTTTGTGGGACTATGTTAAGGCTCATGTCGATAAGGACAAGTCCGCAGCGGTTGACGTAATGGAATACAATACTAAATAATTTATTCGTGATGTCGGCGATATAATGGAGGAATTATGCCAAAATTGGACCCAGCATATGAACCATTTCAGACAACATATCAGCGGTAGAAATTTGCATGAAATCATCTTTAAACATTGAATTATATAGTTCTTTCTACCGACTCAAAAAAAGATTTCAAATATTTCTCTAAATTGTATGTTTTTTTTTAAATAACATCCTTAACCTGCTGACGACATCAGACATGAAATGAGTAACATATATTAATTTCATGTTAGATGGCTTTTACAAATTGAAGACATTGCATAGTAATCTTTTCCTGTGTAAAAGCAGTTTCAATAGGTATGCTTAGTATTTTTTTTAATGCTTTGACAGCTTTGTTATAAAATATGTTTTAATAACGTTATTTCACTTGCCGTCTAGGATAAGAAGTAGGAGACAAAAATTTGTAAAGGAGGTATTGCTATACTGAAATGTCATAACACTAACAGTAACATGAGTTATAACAATAACATGGGTTACTACACCAACATTAGTACAACTGCCTCAATGAATTAAATTTTTCTGAAAACTTATGCTGAGCACACATCTGGCATTTCTTGTGGTGTCATTTTCAAAATGGGTGCAACGCCTTTTACATTATATTTTTTATATCGAAAGCAATGTCACGCAACTAAAATTATAGGAAATGACAAACGCTGTCACTAGTACACACTATTTCGATGCCACAAAATGGCATAATGTGTACTCAGCATTAGGACCGTGTTTTATGCTTTGAGCTCATTACTGCCATGTGCAACTTGCGTTTTATCGCTCTTCGACCCACTGTGCAAACATGTAGTGAGGAAAGAAACACTTTTAATGAATGGAAATCTAAAACATTTTTTTTTTGCATTTCTTTATTTAACTCGTTTGCTGTACACAAAATAAATAATTGTTGTTATTCCTTAAAATAATGTGATTTTTATTTTGTTTAATGATTCGTTTCTCTTTTCCTAAGGTTTTACATTTCTTATTTATGGTGGTTTTGAAATTTTTTATTTTGTTACTTTTTGTTATATATGTATCTTTAAACTTAATTTGCTTAGTTTGTTTTCCCTACAATGAAGAGCTAAAATATTTGTGTGAGTGAATGTAAAATGTGAGTAAAATATATGTTAGTATATACTATCTATGTATAGATTATGTTGTATGTTTTATGTTGCAAGTGTTAAATACTTTTTGTTTTCTTTTTTTTAAGTATCTATGTATGTATGTATGTATGTATATGTATATTATTTAGCAAATTTTTTATTATTTCTTGTTTTAATTCTTTTGCTTTAACAATTAAAGACACAGTTATAAATTGACGTTTTATGTAGAAAATTAAATACAATTTATAGTTACAAGTTAAAAGAACTTAAGCTAAGAATTTAGTATTACAAAATATTATCTAGAAATAGCCAACAAACATTTGAATTGTAATAAATAAAATTAAGTTTTTTTTATTATTCTTGTCTAACCCTACGTCTACACCTGATATATTTTTATCATGACAAAAGTCAAATTCTATATAGAAAAAAAGCTAACATAAAACAAAAAAATATTTTTCTATATAAAGTTTGACTTTTGTTATGATAAAAATATATCAGGTATAGACGTAGAGTAATATATGTATTTAGTTTTTCCAATCTTAAAAATAGAATAAAATTTTAAGCACATCATTTCACTTTTCGCTTTCCAGTGTCTTATTTTTAATTATAATTTTTAAATATATATTTTAGGATTTTTTCTAAATATAAAGGTTTTAATTTGTTATTTTTAATATTATATTATTTATTGTAATATTTTTAACTTAATTTTAATGATTATAAGTTTTTGTTAATAAGAAAATTAAAGGCCAATGTCTATCTTTGTTTGTTATTTGATGCGTTTATTTTGCTTTTATCGAGCTGAATTGTTTGTAACTAAACGAATTTGAAATTTTTTTAATTTTTATTTTAAATGCTAACAAGAATATTAGGACCAATAAATATGAAATAAAAACAGCTGACCATGAACACTATTTTAACTTAATAGTGTTTTCACACTGAAAGTTAAAACCTGGTTTTAACGTTAAAACCATAAACAGCTGATTTTGCATTCACACTGCAAGTTTGTTAAATTCAGGTTTTAACTCACAGGCTGTCGAATAACTTTGCGCAAAATAAAATAAATCTCCTGCATAAATGCGTGTATTTGTTGTTGCATTTTTTCTGCTCTTTAATAACACTTGTTGGACAAACTGTACAACAACAGTTTTTGTTAACATGAAAAACTGAGATATTTCACAATGCGCTCTAAAATGGAAATTATTTTATATTTTGTAAATAATTTTTTTTAATTATGGAACTTCTTATATAGAATGAAGAAGTGCTTGGAAATAAAGTTATTATATATAAAAAATGCACAAATACATTATAAGATAAACCTTTTTTATAGGCAGGTGAATGGCAGTCATATTGTGTATTTTCACTTTCCAGAGTTCAATGAAAATAACTTCTTTGTTTTCCTTATAAAAAAAACTCTTTTTTCCATAATTTTTATTATTTTTGTTGCTGCTGCATCCATTTTTAAGTTGAAAATCTTTCAACCGCCATCTATTGTTATTCACTGGCATAAGCATTATCAGCCGCTATCGGTCGTTTCAACTTGGCAGCACTGAATTTGTCACAGCAAACAAACAAGGTTGCATTTCATAAAACCAACTTAAAACCAATTCAAAAATGGTTTTAATTTGGTTTTAACAACAACAATTTGTATGGTAAAACAAGGTTTTAACAGTTGGTTTTAACGTTAAAACCAACTTTTATTAAAACCATATCAGTGTGAAAACACTATAAAGAAGAAATAAAGAATATGTTCATTATGGCCCTAATTTCTTTCTTGATAACTTAAATTATCCCTGTAAAGTATGCATAAACTTTGCACAGTATAGATCAAAACGACAATAACAATGCAATATCTTTCCATATAAAAAGTATGCTGGGAAATAAAAACACTTATAAGAAAAAAATGCGCGATACAAGACATATGTATGTTGCCATGCACCAATAATGAAAATATTGTTTTTTACTGCTTCGAACACGACGATGTTCCATTTTTAAAATTTTAAAATTTTTTAAACGCACTAATAATACCAAATTAATATTTTACTTATTAAGTAAACTATTTTTTTTATTAAAAATACATTGAAATTGATTACTGAGGGGCTTAGCTGGATCCTATGCGCATTTTACTGTTGCTAATGCAGACTATCAGGGAACCTTTAACCAAAGTTTCTTAGAACAACTAGAGTTATTATGTTATAAACTTTCATTTAATCAAATGAGAAGAAGCTCAACAACAAATAACGAAAGTTGAAACAAGAACTTAGTAATCAACATGTTTTTTATTTTCTTACTTTACCATTGCTACATTGGCTGACTTTTTTTCAGCTTCAAATTGTAGTTGTAAAAGTATGTAAAAAGAAAATAAATGTAAATAATAACAACAGCTATTCAAGAATAGACTGTTGCCACACAAGTATTTTTTTTTTTGACCGGGTGCATTCAATTTAATAATTAGTGTTTTTTGTGGGAATTGTTACAATTTAAGTTCCATTTTTTCATTCAATGTAAAATTCCTGGAAATTACTTCTGGGTGAAAATAAATATTTGACAAACTGTATATGCATTTACATGGATTTTTGAAAATATCGTCAGTAGCGTATACTTAATATTATTTGCATCAATGGCAGAATAACACTCATACTCTGTTTAATATCAAATTTCAATACGAGTATGGTTAACGTGACCAGATGATTTTTTGCAAAAAGCGGGACATGATCGATCAAAAAGCGGGATTTTGAAGAAAATACCGCTAAAGAGCTGGATTAAAAAAAATATTTTTTAGAAAGCGGTATGTGTAATATGCACATACACAATTTATTTTGTATGTGCTTAAGAAACACAGTTTTCAACTCAAAAGAAACGCTTTTAAATAAACAAAAATATTTAAACATTTAGCTACATATCGATTTAATCGTAAGAGACAAAAATTAAAGTTTTCAGGAGAACTTTTTTTTTAAATATTCAAATATGTTTTTGATACGTAAATTGTCGCTTACGATAAAATTTTACACCCTGTATCTTGAAAGTTATCAAGAATTTTGGCATTTTGATAATTCTAAACTATGGGTAGCCCCAGGGTTACCGTTAGGAATTTTTGAAAAGTCGCACAAAAGGTCGTTTTATAAAAATAAAGTCGCACAAAAAAGTCGTTTGAGAAAATAAAAGTTGCACATCTTTTCTACGTTCTTTTTATTAATAAAAAGCATAACACAACAAAAAAGTAAGTTGAAACAATGCATATTTCATAACACAGCACTTGAAAACCCACAATTTTTATTTATTTAATTTTTTTTCCTAAAACTATTCTTTGAAACTTCTACTGAAAATTTGCGAAAAATTTCTTAAATACATTGTACATGTGACAAAGTTGCAATAAATAACAATAATTTGGGAATTGCTTTTAAATTTTGAAGATTTTTTTTTGATAAAAATAGTAAAGAAATTTTTAATTTACTGCAATTTAAATGTTTTCTGTGAGAATCTTTATAAAAAAGGGTAAAACGTTCCAACAAAATTAAAAAAGTTGCAAAAGTCGGTGATAAAAAAAAGTCTCACAAAAGTCGCACACCTCTAAAAAAGGGTCAAATTGCGACTTTAGTCGGATCAACGGTAACCCTGGGTAGGCCCATAAATTTTAGTTTCAATAAAAAAGCCTATTTTCAATTACATGTCGCTTACGATAAAATCGAAAATAAGGCTCCATATGTATGTATATAAATAAAATTCAAATGTTCGTTTGTAATCGCATCGATTAAGACCGGCTGCATCGATTTCTTTATTTCCTTTTTAAAACATATAATGCATATTTTTGATTTGTCTTCAAAAATAATACTAGCGTACCGATGTTGTTGATTTGCTTACAGCGTATTACTGATGGTCAAGAAGGAGCAATATGCTATTAATTTTTCAATGACTGCAGTTGGCCTGGCACTTCACAAATAGAAGCAACATTTATTTCAAGATGCTCGTATCTTGGCAGCCAAAATAGTCAAAATGTTGAGAGTTTTTCGCAAGCAGTAACGCCAAAGAAAGCATCAACATTAGAGCAAAAAGTGTGCCACCTCCTTAAAATTTCGCTGATTCTGCTGAAGATGGAAAATAATCGGGATTGGTGAGCATGGCTCCTCTCGAATAGAGATGTTTACTTAAAAAATGGTGTCTATTCTGGAATAGGCATTGACTTGGTGAAAGTTATATGCAAAATAAAAACAAAATTACGCAAATGTTTAAAATTTGTTTTTGTTTAGAAAAGAAAATGAATCGTTTTAGAAATATGGGCGTCTGCCAAACGGTAGAAAAGTACTATGGTAAAAAAATATTTTCCTGTGGGGAAAAAATTTCATTTTTCTGCTGTGCCAAATGATATCTTTTTTGACAATGTTAAATTTTGACAAATTCGTTTTAGCATAGAAAGAAGCTGATGAAACAATTGATGCAACATTTTTCGCAAACTAAAATAATCAATGAAAAATAAATGTCAAAAATTTATCTGTTGTGTCAAAATTTCTACTAGCCCCCAGGGCTAGTGAAATTTTATTCACCTCAGAAGTGTTAAAAATTTACTTACACTAGTACTTTGCTACCGTTCGGCACAGGCCCTATATGGTAAAAAACAATTTTTGAAACTCTGTTTTTGTTTTAATTGAAATATTCACGCGTTTTCCAAAATATCCACCAATATCACAGTCTTTATGACTGTTTATGTTAATAATGAGAATTGAGCATTTAATATAAAGCATTTTTCTTTTAATCTCAAAACTTATATGGCGTCTAGCGAACCACATAAGGATTTGGCTAGTGAAGCAATAACTACACTTAAAAAAAATATTTGGTGTGAGTTCTTATCACTTACATTTTAGTAAAAATCGAATAACATTTTGAGAATTCAAAGTTCTAAAAAGTGGGATTAAGCTTGATAGAATTCCAAGGCGGTATCGCCCTATGAAAAGCGGGATAATTCCGCCTAAAGCGCGGAATGTCTGGTCAGGTTAAGTATGGTGGATTGTTCAAGAAGGGATCAACAAGAAGTTAGAAACTATTGAGAGCAAGGAATCGTTGACGTGAGTCACTCAAAATGACATAATAGAAATCTGCAATTAAACTGAAATACTTCGCGACTTATTGCTAGTTTAGCTTTCTCTGTTCCAAACTTTATTAAAAGTGCTTAACTCTTGACTTGCCATAATATAACACAAGCTCTTTCTGCTTAAAAACTTAATTATTATTGTGATATTAAAAAAAATGTGTTGTAAATTATATTGCAGTCGATTTGATCGAATTTTTTTTAAATAATTTGCTTATTATATATTTTTAATAGTTAAACTTTGACTAAAAAATTATTATTATTATTATTATTATTATTATTATTATTATTATTATTATTATTATTATTATTATTATTAAAATTATTACAAATGAGCTTTTGGTTTTTTTTTTTGCAAAATTTGTGGAAAGTAGTGGTCTTATGTGTTTCATTTAATTAAATATACAAAATTTATTTTATAAATTTTTCACCTAAAAAAATGTTTTTTAAGTCGAATATTTACGAAGACTTTTATTAACCCCCGACTAAAAAAAGGGGTGTTATAAGTTTTGTGGTGTGTGTCTGTGTATCTGTGTGTCTGTCCGTGTCCACGTACAGGCCAAACGGCTGGACCGATTTTCATTTAGTTTTTTCTGTTTGAAAGATGACTTAGCTATGTTTGAAGAAAACCGGTCCAGCCGTTTAGAAGATATAACATCTTTTCTGAAAAAAGTCGGGGGTTTTTAAAATTTTTAATTTTTGTTATTTTTTATTTATATTTATTTATTTATTTTTTATTTTTTGTTAAATGTTGCAACATTCAAATTTTGTTTGCTTCTTTTATTTGCTTTAATAAATAGTTTTGTTTTTGTGTATATAAATTTCTTGTTTT
Source organism: Tachina grossa (assembly GCA_949987645.1). Classification (NCBI taxonomy): domain Eukaryota; kingdom Metazoa; phylum Arthropoda; class Insecta; order Diptera; family Tachinidae; genus Tachina; species Tachina grossa. Next base: position 38,419,707 of record OX465278.1, on the reverse strand, counting down.
CCCATAATAATATAATTAGTAATAATAATAATTTCGTATAAATATTAAGTTGGATACTTACATTGAGATATAGTTTTGTTTTTTTTTTGTTGTTATTGATTTTTACACAATTTTTTTTTTTAATATTTCTATAACTTATTCATTTAGTATACTCTTGTATAATTCAAATGGATAATTTTTGTTGTAAAAAAAAAACAAAACTGTAACTTTTTTTGTTGGTTGCAGGGAGCTTAAGTTTGTTGTATGGAACTTAAAAAGGCCGGATCAACAGATGCAACTTTAGCTGTCAGAAACGCATGCATACAAAACAACAAACTCTGTAGTACTTGACATTCAAGTTCCTGTGTTGCCAATTTGTTGGTATGTTTTGAAATGATGAGGCATAAAAATATAAGAAGAAGAGTCATAAAACACAACAATATAAATATTTGCATAGACTTTTTTAATTTATTTAAGTTAATTTAAGTAATAATTTCTATGATAAAATTTCGTTATACTGAAACAATTCTTTTGCTCAATTTAAACAGAAGATGGCAGCGAATGTTGGACTTAATAAGATGCCATGGCGATGTGGTGGTTACACGCACGTAAAATATGGCAACCATATTGTAACTTCAAAAATATGGTCACGTGTTTTATGGGAAAATCCTACGATCATCTTCTCGACAATAGTCGACAAAAGAAAATTGTTCACAAGAGCCACAATTTTTTTTTTTTTTTTTAAAGAGAAGTAACACTCAGGTAATGAAGGCCTACTGATATTACTAGGTGTTACCTTCTTTAGGAAAGGGATAATGCTAGAGAAGACAGTCGGTGAAGGAAGATGCAGAGAAAAGCTTCATTCTTTTACAACTCTGCTTTTTGCAGGTTTTTTTTTTAATAATGCAGTGTTGCAGCGCCTTTGGTGTTAAATGAGGCGTACTAATTTTTTTTTTTGAAGTTGTGGTTAGTAGCCATTTAATCGGTTATTTTACTTTGCAGATGATTCTGCTACACAATGAATTTTGTTAAATAGAAAAAAATATGAAAACACTTTCATGTACTGCTAAGCAGGGCGCAATCTTTGGATTGCTCGTTGCAATCGTTGCTCTCGTTGTTTTTTTTTTCTATTTACTGCTTAAATCCCTTTAAACTCCCTAAAACTCAATAAAGCTAATAAAAATAATCATAATAATAACAATAAAATAGAGAGAATAATATAATTCATTTATCGTCCTTTATAATGCAAAAAAAAAACAACTTGGTATTATAAAAAGTGAAAAACGACATAATAAAAAAATGAATGAAAGCCTAACAATGCAAACAAAATAAATGGCGTACTTTGTAATTCATTTGCATGTCTACTTACATATCGTCATCTAAAATCCAAAAGGACGTAACAACCAAAAAATTCAAAATAAAATTTTTGATTGATTATGATGTGATTAACCAAAATACATATTTTCCTAAAATTTTGCTCACATATGTTCAAAAACAACGATTTTATTCATTTTTCAATTTGGCACCTTACATATAAATAGTATTAAGTTTATGAAGTTTTTTGCTTCTCCTGTAAAATAGTAAAAAGTGTACTTACTGCCTTTTGGATCTTAGGTGACGATATATTAAAGTTTATTACCAGGAAAAGAAAAAAAAAATTAAAAACTCGTGCAGAAAAAATAGCAAGAAGTTACGAATATTAATGCTTTTCTATAACTATAAAAAAAAAAACAACTGGGAAGAACTGGAACAATGAGACAAAGCCAAAGATGAAAAAAGGAGAAAATTTTAATAAAAAATGGCATAAGCAATCCACTACTAATATTTGAATTTAGAAATTAACCAGCAAAATTACTAAAAATAAAAATAAAAAGAACTATTAACAAAAGCAGCAATTAACTCGAATCACAAATACCAACAACAAACACTCATACCCAGACTAAATACTCCATTAGTCAACGCTGTTTTATTTGAAAATAACTTTTGTTTTATTAATAAAAAATCTTTTCACTCCACAAATTTATGAGACTTTTTTTTCATCAAACAAAAGTTATGTGAATTTCTCTAAATTCAATTCTATTTATTCTAGCCATAATGTTTCTTACATTTAACTTAATGAACAGTAGTTGCAATAGTCGCTGCAGATAGAGAAAAAAAAAATGATTGAAAAAGAAAGGTTCATTATTTTTTTTTGCTTTGAAAAAATATATTTTAATTTCCTTGTTAATAATTTAAATGATACTGACTAACAGTTTTCTTTGTACTTTTTTATTTCTATATAAAAAAATAAACACAGATATTTTTCAAATTGTGTTTTGAAATGGTTTAGATCTTTTATGATTTAAAAATTCATAGGCCGACCGGTTAGTGAAAGCAGAAAAAAACTAAATTTGATTTTAATCATCAAATTGCTTGAATCAATACACAGTAAAAAGTTGTGGCTTAAACCCCTGTTTGTGTAAAACGTTTGAGTTAAAAATCTTGGCGTTTTTGTAATAGACTAAAAGAAACTTTTACAATTTTTCTTTAATCTATTACAGAAACGCCAAGATTTCTAACTCAAACGTCTTACACAAAGAGGGGGTAAGTTTTGGAATTGAAATTTTAAATTAGTTGCGAAATATTGTATCTTTTAAACCAACATTCAACTTCAACCTTCATTCCCAAAAATTTCGGTTAAAAAAATTAAAGAAAATTTAAAATTGTTTTTAAAGTTTTTTTGTTTTATTAAGGCTTTCAAACCATTGTTTCAATCCCATTCACACCATCTTTAAATAATAAACCACCCACATGAGCACACACACATATGCACACAAACACACGTGCAAACCCACTTACATACATATACATATATTCATTCACTGGCACTCATACTTACTTTTGTTTCAATTGCTCGTGTTTCATGATCCTGGAAATGTAACTTTAATTTTGACTTGCCATCATCGCTGGAGCCTCGCAATTGTGAGAATTTATACTGCCACACGATGGCTGAATCGGCACCCTCAGCTAATGAGAAACCAGTTTGCCAGTCTAATGTAAGTCCTCCACTCTTGCCATGATGTGATACAGCAAAAGTTTTACGCTGGTGAAACAAGAAATGAGAAAAATTATTTACAAATATTTCTTCTATTGTCAGGGATTGTTGTTGTTTTTTTTTGCCAGCATTGTTTGTTGCTTTATGGGAATTTTGTAGGCAATGTGAAGGATGCAAAAAGAAAGAAAAAAAAATATTGCAAGTATTAATTTCTTTTGCTCGCATACGCTTTAATTCAACTTAAAACTGCCATAAAAATAGTTTGGCAAAAAATTGCTTTTCATACAGGTTTTTTTTCTGTTTTGCTATGCAAGAGAAATGGCAATAAAAAGTGGTGAGCGAAGAGTGGAACAAATATTGTTTAGTTTTTATCGTTATTTTTCAGTAGTTTAAAGTACGAGTAGAATTAACAAACAACCAACCCAACCAGTCAACCAGACAACCATATGTATTTAACGAACTAAATTTTATTTGGTGTCTCAGCCGGAGTTAATTATTTTAATGAGCAAAAAATTAAACGAAATGCAGTCAAACAATCAAGACAAATTTATTTAACTAGTAGACAGACTAGTACTGTAATGATTAAGTAAATATTTATGCATATTTCAAATGCAATAACAACTTTATGCACTTCCAATATTTTTTATTTAGTAAAAAAGGAGTTAATAACCGAGCGTTAGGAGGCTGAAATACTTTTAAGCACTTTACAACTTTTACCACTTTATTTAGGTTAAGTTAAGTATGTTAGGTTGACGAGAAGTTTCATTACCAGAGAAACCACAAATATGCTCTAAAAAAAGTGTTTGATGCGTACTCAATATGCACTAAAAATTTTAAAATATGCAATAAAAACTCAAAAATATGCTCGTAAAAATAAAATAAATTGGTTTACTTGTAAATGAAAATATATTTTAATTCAAAAATTCAACAACATGTGCACATAAAATTAGACGAAAAAAAACAAGTAAGTGCTATATTCGGCTGTGCCGAATCTTATATACACTTCACCAAAATGCGTATATGAAGTATAGAGATACATTCGTAAGCACATCCATACATATGCTTATGTTTTCTAAAAAAATTTATAATTTTTTGCTCTAGTGCAATTTTTAGTAAGTGACCTCTCGGTATTTTTCGATTAAATACTTTTTTTTTCGATATTAGCAATAAGTTGAATATTTTATTCTACACTCTGTATTAAAGAAATATTTTGCATTCACCCTGATTCCAGTTGTCAAAAACGACGTTTTATTTAGTAACTTTAATATCCAGAAAAAAAGTTCAAAGTTTCCAGCTCTGGAGCTGTGGATTTGATTTTTATAATTTTCTACACCAAACTTTTCTTTCCAAAACGTAAAATATATTTAATTTATAAAAAAAAAGAAAAAAATTAATTAGAGCTAGTTATATTGTATATAAAATGCCACAAAAAGTGTAAATTTCCCAACCCTGGAATCATCCTTTTTGATTTTTTTGATTTCTCACACCAATCTCTTTCTTTTAAGAATATAAGATATGTTTAATTTATAGAAAAACAGGAAAAATTTGTTTTAGTATGTCATTTTTGAATAAAAAAAGTTAAACTTTTACAACCCTGGAAATGACTTTTTAATTTTTTTATTGTTTTTTTTTAATTTGAACTACCAATTTTATTCATACTGAAGCATAAAATAAGTTTATTTAATAATAACAAAAATTAAAAATTTTATAAACCCCCGACTTTTTCCAGAAAAGATGTTATATCTTCTAAACGGCTGGACCGATTTTCCTCAAACATAGCTAAGAACCCTCTCGATCAAGTCATCTTTCAAACAGGAAAAACTAAATGAAAATAGGTCCAGCCGTTTGGCCTGTACGTGGACACGGACAGACACACAGATACACAGATACATAGACACACTGACACACACCACAAACTTTTAACACCCCTTTTTTTAGTCGGTGGTTAAAAAGGGTTTTGAGAATGTTCAAAAGTCTCGCAAACTGTCCAATTGCGCATTTTTACACTCTCGTAAACAAAATGTCAAAAATTATATAGAAATTTATTCACACAAACCTGTTAAATTTGCCCAAAAATGTTGACTCGTAAACTTAATCTGTGCAATTGTGCATTTTGTAGTCAACAATTTCTTGCTTTTTTGGATTTCTTTAGGCATTTTTAGACACAGATACACACTTTTTTATTTTTATAGACATAAATAAATACATTTTTGAATTAAAAATTGTTTGAAAATTTCTTATATTATTTTTATTAAATGAAATTTCTGACGTTTGTTTCAAATTTACGTACACTGTTTGCGCGCAAAAGTTCAAAAGGGGCTTCATGAAACAAGTCTCGCAAGTTTGCCCATTTGCACAAATGGCAATTTTAAGAGTTCTCATGAAAACCCTTAAAAATAATAAAAATTAGTTTTCGGTAGTTAATTTTTTATGTCACAGAAAGTGTAAGTTTTCCAACCCTGAAATCATCCTTTTTGATTTTTCTGATTTCTTACAGCAATCTCTTTCTGTTAAGAATATTAGGTATGTTTAATTTATAGAGAAAAAGAAAAAATTTGTTTTAGTAAGTTACTTTTGTATAACGTTTCAGCCACACGTTCAATAAATGGCTTTCAATTTCATTACACATATTGTGTGTCAAAATTCCTTAAAATTGATAGCTGTGATACAAATTGATAATCAATTTCATTTCTTAAATGCCACCGACGAAGAAACAACTCAAATTTGTAGCTTCAATCAATTTTTGCTGTGACCAGCCGTTCAAATTGAAAATTAAATTGCCATTTAAATGGATAGTTTTCAATTTAAAAAGTTTGATTGTGTTAGTGAAAAAAGTGTGAGTGTGTTGAAAATTGAATGGAATTGAAAGTCAAAAATTGAACGTGTGGCCCCCAAGTAAGAAAAAAGTTAAGGTTTTGCAACCCTGGAAACGTCTTTTTAATTTCTTTTTAACTTTTTTTTATTAGAAATACCAATTTTATTCATACTGAAGTACAAAATAAGTTTATTTAATAATAAAAAAAAATAATAAAAATTAGATTTCGGTAGTTACTTTAGTATGGCAAAATAAAGTTTGAGTTTTCCAGACCGAAGTATCTAGCTTTTCTGGGAGCTTCGAAAAACCGATTTCACGTACAGGTAGACGTACATCGCTTATTCGTCTTCCCTATACATAAGGATCCAGAATATATATACTTTGTGGCATGCTTATTAATATTGTGGAAATTACAAACGGAATGACAAACCTATATATACCCTTTTACAATAAAAAATTAACAAGGAATAAATGCCGAATTGAAATAATAATTTGGGTTTGAAGTGTACGTTAAAACAAAACTGCCATACAAATTTTTACTAAAGCAAATAATACCAATTATTATTATTATTTTTTTGATATTCCCATAAAAATTTAACTTCAACTTCAAGAGAGATCACGATCTCAGAATCTAAACTTTAGAACTGAATTTTGGATAGACAAGTTTTTTCTTTATAAGTTTTATTGCCCCAGATTTTCAAATAAAAATCGTGGCATCTAAATGAACTTGTATACATTGAAAATGTTCACAAATATAAAAACCAAAGTTTTATTGAAAATAACGTCCTGAGAGAGCTGGAGGAAATGCGCATTTTTCTGTGCAGCCACGCACTTCATCAGCACACATGTCTATCTAGTTGGGCAGCGATTGTTGTTAACATCAGCTATTTAACATGAATTTTTAATGAAATGTAATATGAGAAATGATTCTGATTTTTCTCGCCCAAATTCAGAATGCATTTATTTATATAACTAATATAAGAAAAATCATCAAAATCAAATTGTTTTAATTCTTGCCGACGAGTTTTGGTATAATTTATTTTTGAATCTTATTTTTGAAACTCCTAACAAAATTTTTTTCCTGAATTACAAAAATTTTTAAGTTCAATTTTGTTAAAAAAAATAGCCATAAAAATCGCAAGGAAATTAATTTATAGCTAAAAAATCGCCTTGTCGTTAAATAAAAAAAAGAAGAAAAATCGCCACGTTTGGCGACAAATTGCCATAGCGGACACCCCAAGCAGAAGGTATAAAATTATAGCCCAATTCACAATCTTGTGCAAATTAACCAAAATCGTTTCATAGTTCTCATGTCCCTGAGTAAAAACAATCCAAGAATGCTCACAGGCTTCCTCACAGGTCACTGCGGACTGAGAAAACACCTCAATAGATTTGGCATTGAGAGTAACAGCCTGTGCAGATTCTGTGATTACGACAATGAAACACCAGAGCATATTCTGAAGGACTGTGAAGCGTTATGCAACAGAAGATATAGCCAATTGGGCAAGCACCTATTGGAGGATTGAGAAAGTCCAAACTAGACCCACTGACAATCCTGATATTCATCAGGACAGTAAGTCTAGACTAGATTGATCAGGACATTAGGTCTAGTTGAAGTGGTCTAGCACTTGGCAAGGGATACAATAGATCTACTTTGGTCGCAGTGTCCTGTGTTTACCGTTTGACTTAATTCATTCATTCATTCATTCATCTTGTGCAAATGGTCTTGCATCGTAGCATGTGCAAAATGGTATAGTATGTTGATACTCACCACTTAACAGTTGTTAGTGCTGAGTATCAATATACTATACCATTTTGCACATGCTACGATGCAAGACGGTTTGTACAAGACTGTGAATTGGGCTTACATGTAGTTGTTGTTCTTTGGCGATATTATTTTTGAAATAGATAGGGAATTCACAATGAGTATAGGTATTAAAATTTTAATGTAGCAATATTGCGCCATCTTAATTTTTTCATTTCGATCAAGCATCGATATACATAAATACACATACTAGCCCAATTCACAAACTTGTGCAAATGGTCTTGCATCGTAGCATTTGCAAAATAGTATATTGATACTCACCACTTAACAATTCTTAGTGGTACGTATCACTATACTATACCATTTTGCAAATGCTATGATGCAAGACCATTTGCACAAGTTTGGGAATTGGGCTACTGTGTATATCAAGGTCAGGCAAACACACATACATCTTTATATTACCCCAATTCACAATCTTGTGCAAATGGTCTGGCATCGTTGCATGTGTAAAATTGTATACTATATTGATACTCACCACGTAACAATTCTTAGTGGTGAGTATCAATATAATATACCATTTCCCACATGCAACGATGCAAGACCATTTGCACAGGATTGTGAATTGGGCTATTATTTATATATTAGTCAGCGTGACCATGTTAGCTTATTTTGGGCTAAATGTAGCTTTTTTTGGGATTTAGCTTCAAAATCTTCATTTAGCTCTTAGCTTATTTTTTAGACTTTTTTAAAAACTGATTTAGCTTTTTTAGCCGTTTTTTATTCTAAATTGCATGTTCTCAAAAAATATGTTAAAGACATAAAAAATTTATAATAGCCCAATTCACAATCTTGTGCAAATGGTCTTGCATCGTTGCATTTGCAAAATGGTATAGTATATCGATACTCACCACTAAGAATGTTTAAGTGGTGAGTAGAATATACTACACAATTTTGCACATGCAACGATGCAACACCATTTGCACAAGATTGTGAATTGGGCTAATAACAAAAATTAAAAATTTTAAGAACTCCCAACGTACTGACCAAACGGCTGGAACAATTTTCTTCAAGTATAGACGAGACAAAAACAAAATTAAAATCGGTCTAGCCGTTTGGGAGCTATGGTGTCAAGGACAAAGATTCAACTAAATATACCTTCTGAACGGCTGGACCGATTTTCTTCATAGCTAAGAACATTCTCGATCAAGTCACCTTGCAAACAGAAAAAACTAAATCAAAATCGATCCAGTCGTTTGGTCTGTACGTTAGAGCTGCAAAACTATCGATAGTACTATCGATAGTATCGATAGTTTTGTTGTAAATGAAATATCGATAGTTTTTTCCACTATCGATACTATCGGCAAAAAAACAAGTAATTAAAAGAGTAAAAATAATCGAAGTCAGTAAACAGTAGCCGGCAGCTTTGAAGCAAATTATCCGTAGTTGATTTAAGCTTTTTTACAGCGATGGAAAAGTTGGTACAATTGTATAATTTTAGCGCTACTTGAATGCCAAAAGTACCGTAGCACCGCAATGACCCATTTAGCACTAGTGGAATCTCTTTATATTATATTACATGCCAAAATTGCATTAAAATATATTAACCCCCTTATGCAAAAAATAATGCGTGCTTGAAGTGTACAATAAAAAAAATTTCCATAGAAAAGCCGGTTTTAACGTTCACTTATTTTTTTGCACAAGGGGGTTAATCTTTAGCTTGAAGGTATTAGAAAATTAAGTAAATCAAACGATGTTTTCCGGTACTTAAAGAATTGCTGGAGGAATGTTATTTAATCCAAATTCATCTGCAAATGTGGAAATTTTATTTTCGTACCAAGGAGAGAAGCCGACTATTTGCATCGACTGTGAACAATCGAATAAAAAAAAGGTTATAAACGTAGTATATCGTAAAGGTTACTTTTATATTCAGATCCCAGCAACTAATATTCTTTGTGCACCTTCTGGCGTTTTGTTAATTGATTTTTAGTTAATTAAAAAGTACAAGTATTAAAAAAATATAAATAAAGAATTAGGTACAATCGTACTAAAAAAAAAATAAAAATTTTTTTGAAAGTTAGTACAATTTGCAAATATGACATCGCATCCCTGCTTCTGTATACACAAGTACTTAAATACATATGTATGTATATAAATTTATTTATAAATCCAAGTGTTATTCGACAAATAGTAGTCACAAGTATCTTAATAAATTCAACATCGTTGACACAAAGATAAATTTTGGTGGTACTGATATCGCGACGGCCGCCAATCGTCTCTTACGATAAAACTTTACAGTTAGTGTCTTAAAAGTTATCAACAATTTTCGCATTTTGATAATTCTAAACCATGGGTATGCCCATAAAATTTTAAGTTCAATAAAAAAGTATATTTTCGATAATATGCCCCGCTTACGATAAAATCGAAAAAAAAGGCTTGATATATTTTTATATACTAATGAAAATGTTGAGGACTCTGGATTTTTTTTCGAGTCAAATGTAGTTTATGTGGCAACTTTTATAAAACTATTCGATACTATCGATAGTATCGATAGTTTTACATAAAACTATCGAAACTATCGAGTGGAGCGAGTATCGACAGTTTTGCAGCTCTACTGTACGTGGACTCATACCATTCAGCGGCAGAATTTACTTAAAACTAAAATTAGAAATAGTATACTGTAAATAGCTCTAATTCACTTTAAAAAAAATTGTTTCGTATTTTAGTATAAATTTTTTACATATTTAAAGACTGGTTAAGCTTATTTTGGGAAGTTTTTGTTTTGTGTTTCTTTAAAACTCAAATATAGTAATGAATAAATAATTTAATTTATTTTTTACTTCAAATAATCGAAAAATGTGTTTGTGTATGTAAATAAATATATATTTAACGTTGTTTTAGCAATAAGTAACTATTGCAAAGTGAAAGAAGTCGAAAAAAGTGTAGCTTTATTTTTTGGCTTCAAATTTAACTTTTTAGCTTATTTTAGCTCTTTTTCAAACGTGATTTAGCTTAATGTGGTCACCAGCGTTGTCAACTTTGAAATTTCAAAACGCACCAAAATGGAGAAAAAAAACGCGCCATTTACAAAAAAAAAAAAAAACGCACCAATTTTAGAATTTTTTTTAGTTTAAAATGTTTATTGAATTATGCATAAAAGTACATTATTTTTTGTGTTAAACATTTAACACTAAAAGAGGATTTTACTGTTTAGGGTTAAAAAAATAAAACCAAAAAAAAACAGCAAATTTGTGTATATTCATTTGTATTACATAGATGATATTTTTTTTAATTCTATACAAAACTTTTTAAAGAGATCAAAGATTAATAGAAAGGATTCAAAACTAATAAAAGTTCTTTATTTATCATTTTATTCAAATATTTTTAAATCAGAAGTTTAATATATACATATTAAAAATATAACAATAAACAGCCTTTTACAATATATGTACATAATTAAAAAACAACAAAAAAAACTAAACAAATTCGTACATACATAGTTTACATATGAAAGTGGTCTAGGTCCTACCATTTTTGATTCGATATAGTACATTTTGATCAGACTAGAACAACTCTAAATTAAACTGTTGCATAACAAAAAAATTATTTTTGGATTTGTTCCAATGTAATCTACTAAATATATCGACCAAAGAAATATAGACATAATTAAGGGCACATGCATATCTTTGCATTCATTTGTCCAAGATGATACATTTTTGTATATTAATTTTATAAATTCGGTTTAAAGCTTTTTAAAAAGAAACCAAGAATTAATTATTCCAAATAAATAAAGCTAATATTTTCATCATTATTGCTATCATTGGGCAATAAAACAGATTTCATTTCAAATTGTGATATTTTGTAAACATTATTAGTATTAATATGGTAATTTACACTATCAGGAAGTTGGTAAGTTTCACAACAAGAATTGTCCAGTTTTAACCCACTGCTGTGTTAAATTTGCTTTGGTGCCAACAAAAATTAAAAAACGCACCGAAATTTTAAAAAAAGCGCACCACGCACCAACTAAGGAATTTTTCGCACAAAACATTTCAAAAAGCACCCAAAATGGTGCGAAACGCACCAAGTTGACAACGCTGGTGGTCACACTGATATTCAGCGTTGTCAACTCGGTGCTTTTCGCACCGTTTTTAGTGCTTTTTGAAATTTTCGACGCCAAAAATTTTGAAGTTAGTGCTCGGTGCTTTTTTAAACTAATTTTTGGTGCTTTTTATTTCTTGGCGGTGGCACTAAGCCCAAAATTCAAAAAGAATTTTCCTTATATAATATATATATTTATATATATATATTTTTTTTTTTGAAGAAGTCTAACATTTAAAAAACATAAGCACTGAAGTTAAATGGAACATTTCAAAATATTCTAATAAGATTGTACAAAATTGCTGTTATTAATATTGCGTTTGCTGTGAAAGAATGTTTCCACAGCATTGTTTAATAAAAATCAAATTTTGAAAATCTTGATTTTAAAAAAATTAACTACTACCCCCATCGAGTTCAAAATCTAATCAGCAAGTCAAAAATACTTGCCAATTGCTGCTAATTTGACTAATTTCAGGTGATTTGTTTCTTCGTTGACGAAAAAAAAGAATTTTTTATAATAATTAAGTTATTATAAAAAATAATTTTTTTTTCGTTTCGTTAAATTGATTTTAGAATTCACTGATTCTCATAGAATCAAAATGTGTATCGGATGCTTCAAATTTGAAGTTTTAGGCATAAAATGCAAGGTCAACCGATTTCTATATTTTTTATATAAAATTTTTTTTTTTATAAACAAAAAATTTTAATTTAGTGCTCTTTTACTTAAATTACGCGTTTTTTTTCCTGGTTTCAGTGCTTTTTGAAATTTAAAAGTTGACAACGCTGCTGATATTAGTGTATAATATGAGAGAGAGAGAGAGAGGGAGAGATAGAGTAAAATGCATGTTTGTACGAATGCTTATGAGCAGGTATGGGCACCACTACATTGAAAGCTTAGCATGTGTGTCATTGTATTGGTTTGTTTTTGTTCTCATTTAATGACATCCGACGCACATCTGCTTCGTTCGAAATTTTCTGCTAGACTGCTTCGCTCATCAATTTTGTATATGTACACATCGTTCGCTCTTTTTGCATTTTCATTTTGCATTTGCCCATACATGCTTATGAGAGACTGAATTATTTTCTTACGTATTAAAATAACAAAAATTTTTTTAATAGAAATTATTATTGGATAAATTTATCAAAATAACTTTTGTTCTGCGATAAATACAAATGTTTTTTCATCAACTACATCTGCGTTGACAGTTTTAACATGTTTAGGTTAACATTACCATATTGCCATATTGAAAATGTGCACGTGAGCGTTTTTTAACTCACGACACGCACGCTCACGCAGAAAAATATTTTACTCACGCACTTTCACGCACGAATGATATTGAAAATTTTCACGATCACGCACGCTCACGAACAAAATATTCTTAATCACGCACATTGCACAGTGAAGACTTTTACAAAGTAAATGGCAATAAAGCTGGAACTTCTAAACTACTGATTGGATTTATATGAAACTTCTAACATCCGTAGAGGAGGCCAAAGTGTACTACCTGGGACTCAAAAAAACTTCTGAGGCTTGTAACTTTTTTAAAAATTGTACGATTTTTACCAGATAAAGCATTTTGACATAAACTTGAAATTCTGAAGAAATAATTTGCCAAGATGTATTTCTCATAAGATATTTTACTTAAGCCAAAATTTTTTTTTGCCTTGACCTTTTTTTGTATTTTGCCTATTACTTTTTAGTGCATTGTTTGATTTTAAGTTAAAAGGCAGCATTAAATTTTTGACAAAATTTTAAATAAAAATAGGAAAAAAATTTATTAACATATCCATTTGTGAAATTGGAAAAAGGCTAAAGAATCCAAATTTTAAAATTTCCCTGAAAAAGGGATGTGTTTTTTTAAGTATCTTCATTATTTTTAGTTTTGTAAAAATCTTTGTTGAATACATTTTTAATTTTTTAATTACATAGCGCTAAAGACAACGCATTAAGAATGTGCTTAGAACCTGTTATTTTGTATTTTGGACATGTACCCTACATTCAGCAATGTCCTAAAATAGTAAATTTTAAAAATATTTTTTTGTGTTTAAGCGGTTATAAAAAGGTTGTGACGGTAGATTTTGAAAGTTTCAACTATAAGATTTTATTATGTAGATAGTTTTAAACGTTTTTAACTAAAATTTAAGAGTGCCTTTTCATAATTGCGGATGTACGCGTAGTTTTTCTGAAAAAAGTCAGAATTTAGGGAAATTATAGTGTACCATAAAAAATATATTAAAATAATTTTATTTTTCTACATTGGTGTATTTGAATTTCATATGAGCCAGTTTACTACTCCTGAAAAATTATAAGAATAGCCCAATACACAATCTTGTGCAAATGGTCTTGCATCGTAAAATGTTCAAAATGGTATATTATATTGATACTCACCTATTCAGGAATGATATCTCGTGAGGGCGTGATAATTCGTGCGTGATTAATAAAAATAGCTCACGCACGATCACGCACAAGTAATTTATTCTTAAGTCACGATCACGCACTCACGCGTGATTAATTATAAATTTAATCATGATCATGCGTGAGACACGATAAAATCACGACATTTGCACATCTCTACTTTTTATACTGTTAAATTTGCCACATGGTAATTAATTTGATTTACATACAAAACAAAACCAACAAACTTGCCAGATTGTGAATTCCCTAAGAAATTCCCAAATTGTGGGTTTAAATAAATAATAATAGCAATGAATTCACAACAGTTTGCATCGACTATCTTGTATCAAATACGCTTTCTCTTAACTTTATCCCGTTGAATCAGTGATGCCAACTTTTGAGACTCAAAACGCGTAAAATTTTTTTAAAAAAGGGCCAGAAAGGGCTAAATTGAAAAAAATATTCAAAAATAAAAAAAAAAAATAGTAAAATTTTTCGAAAAAGCGCGAAAGGGATAGTATTAAAATGTTTCTGTTGAAAATAAAAACCATCAAATAAATTTTTGTAAAGTAATTTATTGGAATATAAATAACTATCATGAGATCAACACATACATAGCTTTAGAGCTTCAATATTGTACATATTTCATTTACATTTCATGTTACATTTCAATAAGGTATGTACATACGTAAATTAAATAGTTAGCATATACATACATATATAATAGAAATATATATACATATGTATGTTTACATAAGTAGATACATTTAAAATTGGCCGTTATTAAATAAAATTTCGATTTCTAGCTCTTCCAAAAACATACATTATCTGTTTTAGGCTGTACTGAAAAAAATAAAAGATTACTCTATATTATTCTTTTTTTTTAATTGGTAAAGCAATATCGACTTTTCACTCATTTTATTTTGCTAGATTAAAGGAAGAAAAAGTTCGCAAAAGTTTAAATGTAGCCATATCGAGCAAAAACTAAAAAGGGGCTAAAAGGGCTGAAAGATTATTGTAAAAAGTGCTAGGTTTGCGCCTTTTTTAGTTTAGGGCTAAAAATTATTTTTCGCGTTTTGACTGACTGAAAACGGGCTAAATGTAGCCCTAAAAGGGCTAAGTTGGCATCACTGCGTTGCATGCCTAATTAACGGTACTTATTTGGCTCCTTTTTATGAGAGAAGTAAAAAGATCTATACTGAGAACAGTTAGAGAGTTACGATTTTATTAAAAGCAACATTGCCGCTTCTATTTAGGCTAACCCTAAGCTTCATAAAACAAAACGCTTGCCGCTTTTCTTAAGGTAGGTATATGGCTGTAAGCATTTGTAATAGTTTTTCTTTAAATATTTTTGGCACTCTCTTTCATTGTTTAAATTCTCTACTAGCGTCTTTTACGATATTTTTTAAGCCACAATTTCTTAGTCAAATAATAAATTCATATTTTATTTCTAGCACGCAATCATGTCTTAAGAAAAATAAATTTTTTTTATGCGCCAAATTTCTACACAATTATGTAGCAATCATTAGCTTTAAATGAAAAATGTATTGTTTCAAACTAAGGACATATGCACACAACTGCTCAATATCTCATACTACCTCGTGAGAAAAGAATTTTGCAACAAAATTTTAAACGGAAATGCAGGCAATAAAAAATTACAGGAAAATTGCCACTTCTGAGATGAAACAGGGAACAAGCAAATTATTACACACACGCTCATGCACGTACATGAGCGAAAAAAAGTTGGTTGTGAACAGCTTTAGCTTTTCCCAGCGAAATATGGTAGTTTGTTTTTAAGTTCATTAAATAAATAAATTCAAATAATTTAAGTTATTAACGATTTACAAATTGTTTTACCCCCTGTTTGTGTAAGACGTTGATGATAAAAATCATGGCGTTTTTGTAATAGATTAAAGCAAACTAGTGCAACTTCTATTACAGAAACGTGAAGATTTCCATCGTCAACGTTTTACAAAAACAGGATGTTAGACTTATTTGAATCACTTAACAATTTCCACCCTGAAATCTATGTGGATGTTTTAAGGAAAAATTGTATCTGCAATCTATTAGTGCATCTAAATTAGTGTTGTCCATCGCTGCTTCCTGCTGGAATATGTAATTTAGTTTTGATTTCTAGTTCCACTTTAAGGACGAAAAAAAAATATAAAATTAGAAAAAGTTCATTGACTGTTAGATGCTCTGGTATGGGATGACATGCATGCCGTACCATGGTGTATGAGGGTTATAATATAATTTTCCCTCATTTTCCCTTACATTCCTTTTCTTCTCGGCATGCCAACTCTAACAGGACCTCAGTATTAGAAGAGTGTTTAAGTGTTTGTATAGCATATCCTTTATAGTCTTTTAAGCAATTTTTATTTGAATTTCAATATGAATCGATAAAGATTTCGTGTTGACGTCCAACATCACGCAACTTGAATTTTTTATGAATTATAATCGAGGGTATTAACATTTTTTCTTAAGCATAAATTTTCTTTGCATTTTAATAGAGTTAACCACTACAAGTGTGGTCAGTATGAAATAATGGCATACACACTTTTTTTTCCAAAACATATTATTAATAGATTTCTGCGATAATTTTTGATTTAATGTTTTGCTCAGTACATAATAGTTAAAAAAATACAAAAGAAGAAATAAACAATTTTATCAAGAAAATATCATAACATCGCAAAACTTTAATCTACAAAGATTGTAAGTATTGTTCTTTTACTTAACAGGAAGAAAATAAAGTAAATAAAAATTATAGTTTTGTAGTCACGATTTTTATTTAATGCAGTTTTTGATTAAAAAATTTAGGGCCGTAATTACATATCCGCGATAATAATGAGAATTGTATTTTACAAAGTAGTGAAGATTGGACCGCAAGATAAGAAAAAATTGTCTTTTTACCTCAAAACGTACATAGGGTGCAGCGGAATGATCAGTTACATATTCGCCCTTATTCCAGTTGTCGACATCGACGTCACTTTAACGCAATATAAAAAAATTGGGGCTTATTTACTCGCTATCGAGAACAATTTTGTGCTACTGACAATCTATTTCTGTTCCTCAAGGTCTAAAAAATAGCATAAACCTGCCAACAGGATTCAGTTGTTTTCGACAACGGCTAGACAAACACCACTTTTTTTGCATTGCGTTAAAGTGACGTCGATGTCGACAACTGGAATAAGAATGATTATTCCACAAGTCTCATACTTTTCGAGGAAAATGCAAATATTAGGGAAAATTACAGCCTTTGATATCGTACGAAATTGCGAAATATGTCCACTCATTCCCCATTAAAATATTTTTTGATATTACTTTCGATATTGAATGCCGTGATTTGCCTCTGTGCTTAAAGTTTATTAAATAAAATATAAATCATTATGTTAGGGCTGCATTTCCGTATGACTCTTGGGGTATTAGAAATTATCTTTTAACCAGGTTCGGTATCTAAAATTTTTATAGAATGGAAAAAATTATTAATTAATATAGTTTCTGAAAGATGACAAGGAAAGTTAAACTAGACTTGGGCTGCAGGAAAACCCGCCTTTTCCTTGCTACCGCACACTTTAGGAGCACTCAGATCTATCTACCAGGGCAGATAATGTTTGCTAATACAGTCGAATCCGCTTTACTGGAAATAACCGGAACCCAATTTTTTTTTCAATTATCCGATTTTTTCTCTAAAACGTAGTTCAGATTATTGAAATTTGTTACAGTTAAGCGTATTGCTTAAAATCGAAAATGTCTAGCCACTTGCATTGACAATATAATAGAAAAATAAAGTTGTGAACAATTTTCAGCACCATTGATTATTTCGCGTGGAAAATTTGACATGTACTAAATGTAGCTAAACTTGCGGTTTTTTTTTTTTATAAATTTCTCGCTTTTATTGCTTGAAATGTTGCATACATTGTTAAAATTCCGTGCGAAAAAAGCACTGCTCATGTTGTTTCGCAGCTAAACTAAATTGATGCCAGATTAATTTTGCATGAAAAGGCATGATTTTAAGTGTTTTTCACAACAAGAACAGAGTACTACTTTTGCGAATTTATTTCGCAAATATTTCAGACCAAATATTTTTATATGTAGTTTGACAGCATTTTGCACGAAATTGTGAACAGAGTACCAGGCTTAAGAGCGAAAAGGACAAATACATTTCTAATAAATAAATTTGTCATTGTTTATTTTTTCACTAAAGCGAAGTAAGTTTCATTCAAAACGTAGTTGTGGGCTTACTTTTGGTTTTCAGGAATACGATATTTTCAGTAAAACGATGAATCGCTAAAGCGAAGTGAATAAGACTAGCTGCATTTAAAATCAGTGCGGAGATTTGTATCGCTTTCAATAATCCGATTTTTTTTCATTAAAGCGTGTTGTGCTAAAGCGAATTCGACTGTATCAGCTATTCAACACGAGTGTTTAATGAAATAATATATGAGGAATGGTTCTATTGGTTCAATTATTAATTTACCAACGGCCAATGCATTTATATGTATGTAAGTATAACTTATCATTTTTGCTTTCATTTCATGTTAAATATCTGATATTAAGCTTCCAATTCAAATATTTTTTTTCACTTTATATTTGATAATCACTTTAAACTTAAAGGGTCGTATTCAAAAAAACTTAACAAAGCTTTGCCAAGCAATGCTAAGTAAAGTTGTATTCTAAAAAAATTATTATATCAAAATTCTATAAGGCTACTTTAAGTTGATACTTCCAAAATGTGTATTTTGTACCTAAAATATTTTTGTTAATATACCTAAAATATTTTTGTTAATGGATTCATGTTACATCTGAAAATGAAGCTAGAAGTGCTAGCTCTTATCTTAAATTTATTATTTCTGTCATGTGATGGAAAATATCACTAAATTATCCAACTGATTCGAAATACATAGCAAAATCCATAAAAAAATATTAAAATAAATACAATTATACAAAAATGTTTTAGTGATGTACATTCAAACAAAACGAATCATGGATATTGAAATACTCATTTCGTTCGAATAAAATAAATTGAGATAATTTGTCTATGTTCATCATATTTTTTACTTTTACTTCATAAAATTTCATAATTTATATTTTATAAATTAGGTTGCTTAACTTCAAGATAATAAAAATGTATTTAATAAAATAAAAAATTAGTTGAATACTCGAATGAAATTGTATTCGATGTTGTACATCATAAGCTGTGAAATGGTTGTTGAACATGGTGGTGTTATTATTAAATCACAAAATAATTATAGTTGTCTTTTGAATACAATTTCTTAACAAAGCAATGTTAGCCTTAAAGTGCTTGGTAGGTACTATGAACTTTAAAGCTCAAGTAAAATATTTTTTTGAATAAGGCTGAAAGAGCTTATTTTCAAGAACACTTTTTGAAGTTTTTACGGTACATTTGATAAGCTTGAAACACAATTATTTTAAACCTTATTTATGTCTTGATAATTCTACTGCCTTAAAGCTTTTCGCACTCACATAAAATACAAAACAAAATTTTAACTCTCCTGGTTTATTATTGTTGATGAAGTTGCATTAGTGTGTAATGTTTTATTTTCAAAAATTGGCTTGTTTTTTGGTTACGCAATTGTCTATATGCATTTCGTTCCCGCTTGTGGAACTCGTCAGTAGACTTCAACCCAAAAAATTTTTGAATTCAGTTAAGAAACTCCGTATGTTTATAGTAAGACTCTTAATACTATATTGAGAATCACAATATACAAACATAATAAGTTTGAAAACCGCAAACAAAAATCTTTACAAAACAAGCGTGAACGAAACGCATATAGACAATTGCTTAACCATAAAACAAGCCAATTTTTGAAATTAAATAAAGACATTATGTCAAATAACTAAACTTCAGTATTTCATGTATGTAATGTTTTATTTAATTTGGATTTTCCAAATATCGATTTTGTTTGACCTTTGTGATATATGTAAGTCATTTAAACAGGTTCAATTATGGTTACTTTTTTACATTTTTAATGACACAGTAATAAAATGATATTAACTAACTTGACTAGGTCGCCTGCCTACTAAAGTAGTACAGAATAAATAATAAAAGCTTATCTATTAAAGTTCACCTACAGAATAAATAATAAAAACAAAAACGACATTTAAACCTGACGGCACATAAATCCTTTTCATGTCATTTAATATAAATTTGAGATTTTATTATAACTACACGCCTGCCCTATGCCATTAATATTTAATTTCTTTTTGACATCCTGTTGGACATTGCTTTTGCTAGGGAAGGTAAATGATTTGATTTGATAGTTTTACAAAGTTTTTTGTTTTATATTAAACTTACCCCTAATTTAATAACACTTGTTACTATGGCTGCATTCCAACTATTTTCAATACGCAATAGTTCCTGACGTGTTTCTACACTAAGATAACGCGGCTCATGTCCAGCACTCTGCAGCAGGAAGCAATGTTGACGACTGTCAACTGTTTCTGATTCTTTGACAACACGAAACATGGTCTGATACACTTTATAGACAACCAGTGCTTTTGTTAAGCCGGCCACGTTCAACTGAAATTGAAAAGAAGGGATATAAATTTAAATTTAAGATTTAATATATTTTTTTAAAAGCTGTAAACATGATACAATTATATTAAGTACATGCACGACTACAACAAAAATACAACACCAAAAACACTTGTATTTTGTTGGTATAAACAAACGAATAATTGTCAGAAACAGATGCCTTTTGTTTTTAAAAATAACAATTACAGGGTAACTAAAGTACAATTGCAGATGGGGCATTCTTGCATGATTATAGTTATTCAGTGTTGCCAATCTGTGTGTAGTTAGACAGTGTGTAATTTCTAATCACATGTGTAGGCCATGTAATTAAATTCTTGTATAATCTGTGTGTAATTCTACTTATGGTTCTGTGTAATTTTCTTCGATGTGAAATTGGAGACACAGCCATGTGTAAATTCATTGGCAACACTAATTATTTTATTCACACACATGCACTAACATTTTTGCAGCTTGTAAACAAAGTTTGACAACTATTCGTATTGTATACATTAACAGGCTGGGCTTGTGCATGTACCTGTTATAATTGTATCATGGTTGTAAATGTAAACTCATCAATATTAACTGCCTGTTTATCGAACACAATCGAAAATTCTCCTATATAAATTTCAACTCAAATTTTCTTTTTACTCTTGGAGATAACTGCCCGTTTTGTAGAAGACGACAAAACTGAAACGCGAGTAGGCGATACAGAGATGGGGCTACGCAAGAACTACAGGGCAATCATTAACAAAATTCCGCGTGAAATTTTTCCCCGTGAACAATTCCAACTAATAGCAACTAATAGAGAAAAAAATAAATTCTAATTGGAAAAGGGAGAAATTTCACGCGGAATTTTATTCATGATAGCCGTTATCGAACGAAATTACGAAATATTTCAATAGAGTTTATATGGAAATATTTCGTAATTTCGTTCGATAACGAGTGCCGTAATTTGCCCCCTGATTGTGTCCATAGACCATTCTGCAATATTGTCTTGCGGCTTACTCACATAGAGCCAGTTTATATGAAGGGCAGCGTTACCATATGTGAAGATTTATCTTATTTTCGAAGTTTTTTTCGGGATGTTAAAAAGACTAAAAGATTTCTCTGTTAAAAATAATATTTTTAAGAACATGATATTTGATACTTTTAGTATATTATTTAATGTCCTTTTGACTAAAGTTCTGACATATTTTCTTCTTTCCTTCATCAAAAGTATGAATTATGTGCATACATATATTTATCTTATACATGTTCTATTCAGTAAATATTTTGTGTAATTTATTTTTACGTTTGTTCCCTACAACAAATGAATAACTGAAAGTAACACAAACAAAATTTTTTCTCTAACACATGTGACAGTCAATTGACTAGTCATATGATCGGAAGTGATGATTGATTTATTTATTAATTATAGTTGCTCCACTGTAGCATAACTATGTTAGAGTGGGACATGTAATATACATATGAAAAAACTTTTAAAACTCGAGTATTATTAAAAAAAAAAATTCAATTCATTCTGTCTGTAAAAATTAAAATTTATAAAAAAATAATAAAAATTATATTTCTTGTCAGTATATTAATCATGTATGATTGCTCAGTTGTGGGGTATATATTAGTCAATTATTATTCGTTAATATTTCTGCTATCATTGATTAGTAAAATGCACTGGAGTGAGCAGTTCGACTTTATGTTATATTCATTAGATAGAGAGAGAGAGATGCAACATCATACGTACACAAAAGTTTCCATCACATTTTTCGTTTTGTCCTTAATAATGTGAATGTGCATGACTTCCAATCAAATCACTGGTAAATTGACTGATACTATTCTTGTAGGGTTAGTTCATTTGAAACAAAATGAATTTTTCCTGAATTTGAATTCATTAAAACCGATGCATATTAATATATTTTGAGTAAAATCACTAAAAAGAGATTTTTAATGAGAAAAAAAGATTTTTTTTTGTTCGACTTGAAGGTTTTTGAGAAAAAAATATGGCAACATTGATGAAGGATTACATAGCTGCGATTAGGGTTGTCGTTGTTAATTAAAAAAAAAAACGCCAAAAGTCGCCAAAATCAGTTTTATGTATTTTATTTAATACATATATACATATTTGATAACAAATTTGTTTTTATATAACACTTATTTTTAATAAGTCCTCGTCCATACAGTGAAACATTTGCTGCGAAACATTTTTGATTTCTCTTTTAAAACTGCATTCGTGTCCACACTCTGAAGTTTTTGTTTTGCAGCTTAATACATTTCCCCATATATTTCTCATGAGAATGAGACGAGAATGACGTACTCAACAAGAACTTCATGTACATGAAACAAAGTACCCTTTTCCATTCCTCTTTCCCTGTTCGTCGTCAAACTAAAAAGTTTTGCAGCAAATGTTTCACTGTATGGACGGGGACTACAAGTTTTAATTAAACAATCGTATAAAATAATAGTATAAAATCACCAAAAGTGGAAATAAAATCGTCAAAAATTATTTCTTGTAAATTTTTCTCATCCAAATTCAAAAGGCATTAATTACTATAATATACATATATAAGAAAAATCATCGAAATCAAATTGTTTTAATTTCTCCTTCTTCAACAAACTAATTGAATTACAAAAATGTTGAAGTTTAATTTTATTAACAAATAGCCATAAAATCCCCAAAAAAATGTATTTATCGCCCTGTCGCCAAACCAAATATATGGTCGCTACACGTCGTATTGTTGATATACTATGTCTGAGCAGTGTTGCCAGTTAGACTTATTTTTTATGGTATTGGGAAATTAGTGATTAATTAATTTATAAAATGAAATACACA
Organism: Tachina grossa; assembly: GCA_949987645.1. Classification (NCBI taxonomy): domain Eukaryota; kingdom Metazoa; phylum Arthropoda; class Insecta; order Diptera; family Tachinidae; genus Tachina; species Tachina grossa. Next base: position 38,396,262 of record OX465278.1, on the reverse strand, counting down.
ATTATACTTAGTATACAAATTAAAAACAAATAAAGTGAGAAGGGAAAAGAAAAGGTAAATTAAAACAAGCAAAAATGTGTCGTCATATTAATTCTACATTTTCCAAACAAATAATTACTTCCTTTATGGCAACACTGCCATGAATGAAATAAGTCCCCATATTGTGAATGGCGTCGTCGACGCCACATCAAGAAGACAGTAAAGGCGGTGTCTGATACAACTTCAACGCTTTGCGTGACGTTTCTAACTTTGGGAAAAAAGCGTGAAGCAAAGTGTGCATGACACAATAAAAACTTTGACAACACTCACTGTTTGTTTCACTATTCTATTTCATGTATAAAACACAGCAAAATTCGATTACTCTGATGCCACGAACTCGTTTTTTATGTAAATTTACCGACATTTTAATAAAAATTTCATATTTACATGCGATTTTGGTCAAACAAATTAAATAAAGTATACCAACTGATTGTCAAAGCACGCAAAAAATTGAGAGTTGCCTAACTTTTCGCTTCGCTTTGCGTCAAAAGTTCTTTATGTGACATGTTTCATATAATCACGTACATTTCATCTTAGATGTCAAAGCGAATCTTCAACGCAACGCGAAGCAAAAGTTTTATATGACATGGGCTTAAATGTTGTCATTTGTCTACTCTTTATCTGCAAAAATTGGCTCTTATTGACAATCTCTTACTAATTTCTAAGGCATTTTAAATTAATTTAGCATGTCAATAGTAGTCAATTGTTATCGACAAAGAGAAGGCAAGTCACAATTTATACTGTCGTCTTGATGTGACGTCGACGACGCCTTTTGCAATAAGGGGGAATAAAACTTCAGTAAAGTGCGACTGTGCGAAATTTACCCTTTATAATCAAATATCTTAGTTTTGGAGATTTTGCCACCTTTTTCGTTTTTGGGATTTTTTCGGCTTTTGACGTTTTTTAGTTTTGGCGTTTTGCATAGTGAAAATTACATTAACTGATAGAACACCCTTTAATTTAATATTTTTTAAATTTTAGTGTTAATTATTGTAGTCTGTATAAAAATGCACTAACTGGAAATTTCAGGTGTCTATATATAATTGTGTTTTCGAACACCCTTTAATTTTTAACTGTCATATATTGGTTGTTGTAGCGGCCAATGTTCTACAAAAATTACAAGATTTAAAAATTTCAGGAACAGAAAACAATGGGGTTCCTTTTCAAATAAATATCGAAACAATTCCCCTGACTACTGCGACAAAAAAGTCTTCATCTAAACGCGAGTAGTTTTAAGAAGGGAACGTAATAATTGTCGCAGCTACGTCACCCTTCATATAAACGGGCAATTATTTGTGTCAAAACGTTATGTTACCAATGGCAACCCAATATTGTACTAAAAAAGAAACACAGCTGACTAGAGTAAACGAAAGAAATTCGGTATCAAAACTTTATTTGTTTTAAAACATTTAAATGAAATGAATTCTGAAAACAAGTAAGATGTATATAAGTATATTTGTGTATGAGGTAGTTTACACGAGAAAAATTTTTAAGCCGCACAATTTTTGTTTTCCAAATTACACAAAAATGTATACGTATACACAGCTTTGTGTGAGTTAGTGTTTTTCGTACTCATTTAACATTTGCTGTTTTTTAAGTTGTGGTTGTATTGGTTTTATGCTGCTAATGCGGGGTTGCAGCTGGTTGAAAAGTTATGCCGATCACAAAACCACTCTCGTTGCCTCTTTCACCTACAAACTAGCATGTTATGCCAGCACAATTATGCCCGTGTAAATCAGCGCTATTGTCAGTATTTTATTTATTTTGGTGCACTGGTGTTTTCAGCACGACTAGACTTTTCTAATCGCCCAACTTCACGTTTATGACTAGACATGCCGTGATATAAAAAAACAAAATAAATTGACACCGGTTAGGTTTGTTAATAATCGTCAAGAGTTGTTTGTGATCTAAAATCCCCCCATCCCAGCAAAAAAATCGCTATGTTAGCGCTTATTAACGGTACATACAGTTAAACAGAGAAATATAGAACTAAAATGTTTTGCTTTCAATTATTGCGGTATTTCTTTTTATTTTACTCATGTTTTTTCTCAATCGAAAGTTCAAGTTCTTAATTGAAATTTATTCGTTTCCAGTCTATATTTTCCGGTAACATTGTCTGCATGCTAAATGTACAATATGAAATAAATTAAAATTTAACATAAAAAACTTGTTACGGGTCTGAAGAAAATTTGTTGGCTAAAAGATGTTTTGACTTATGGCTATTATTGCTTTTATTTAATGGTGTATCGCATGTCTATGCATGATGTTGTTGTGTTGAATGTTTTATATTTTGGTACTTGAATAATAAACTAAGGTCAAAGGAAAAGACATAATAAAGAAAAATTTATTCGTTTAATAGCAGAGAGAGTTGTAAGAAATTATATAAACATCTTATTTACTAGGTGAGCGTATATATGTATGAACATATGTTACATTTGAACTTAATTTAATTTTTATTGTAAATGGAAATGATATGTATAAAATATAAATTTTTTAATTGGAAAACAAACAAAAAGTGAGAATTTTATAACAGTTTTCAGCCAGCCCATTGTGACAAACTAAAAGTGCGTCCAAGTGTAGCCAAAATAGAGTTTCGAAAAGATGGCTATGATTATGATGTAAAAAAGACAATTTGGAATGTACATATAAATATTGTGTGTTAAAGCTATGTGCAAAATTTGTTTTCAATATGTGATGTATGCGATATTCCTACACTTTTACTTAAGCAAAAAATAAGAAAGGAATGGAAAGATCAGCAAAAATATTCGACACTTAGAAGCACGAAAAACGGTCAGAAGCAATACAATGCATCTCTAAAACCACTAACGTAAGCGAGACCATTAAAATATGTTCAACTTTCGTACACGAACAGTACATAATTATAGATATAAATATGTACGCACATATGTATGTACATATACACATGTACAAAACAAACACAAAGGCGGAAATTTCCTTTTTTTCAAGCAAATTTAAATCGTTTTTTACTACTTTTGAGCCAATACATTTGAAAAAAGATTTATATTGTGCATATATATCTACACAAAAATACCTTTTAAACCATATGTGTCACTAATATTGGTGGACGATAAGATACTTAAAAGTGTACGACAAAAAATGTGTTCAAAATCATGCACTTGTTTCCCTTACAACAATGCTTCCAACAAGCAAAAACGCTGGTGATGAAGGTGTAGTGGCCTTCGAAAACAGCTTGTTGTTCCGTTCTATTAACTATTTGTCAGAATATTTACACTTAACTTTGATGGCATTTGTTCATTGATTCAGATGTAATTTGGCTCACGAAGCGATACGAACTTTAGCATAATCAAATCAAAAATAATTATAAAAAATGCTTTTATATTTACAAAGTATAGACCTTTCAGCTTTATTAATAACAACAAAATAGAATTTTTTTAGACAAACAAATTTTTTTGTTGACCTTTTTCTGGAACTACCCATATGTGAAATGATATGTTCATTAACGGACCTAATTTTTTTTTGGGCCTTAAACCTGTTGATTTTCAGAAGTAATATTAAAATATATAATTAGAGGTAATTTTTAATAATTCTTGGTGGAAAATAAATTCTTGTTGGGGGAGGGGTGCATTGATACAGTGGAGTTCAGCTATAACGAATTTCACGGGTAAGGGGATTTCAATCGTTACAGACAAAGTTCATAGCAACCGGATTAAATAATTTATACAATGCAAAGAAAGCATAATGCATTTTACTTTCTTTCAATTATCAGGGATAAGGGGAAAAACATGAATTTGCGTGAAACTCCTGTTCCTGGTTATAACCGAACTCCTTTCTATTAAAAATTTTTCAATATCAATTGAATACTAATGAGATTTTATTTTCCCTAAAACAAATATAAAAAATCGATTTGTACTAGAATTTTGGATACTTTAGGTCTAGCTTCATAAAATAAATATTTTAAAATGTCGTATTTTTATTTAAGTAAATAATACTACGTATGTATGTAAGTATAATTTCATACATTTGCACATGTTTTCAAAGTGATTGATGGCAATATAACAGACTGTTATTAACAGTTCTTGACAGATTGTACAACTAGTTAATGACCGTAAGAATTGTAAGTACGTATGTATGTATGTATGTATGTAAATATGTATATTATGGAGAAGATAGCACACGTTGTTAAATATGTAAATATTTAGGTGCATGTGTACATACTCGTATGTATGTATGTATTTATTGCTGCTTGATTTGTTTTGTCATTTTTAAGGTAAAAAGCTCAAATAAAATAAATAAAAACTGTTCGTTTTACATTTGTATAAAATATTTCTTCAATAACTCTGTTTTCACTTGTCCTTTTATTGCCCCTGTTTGTGCATAACATATTTGTTGTTCTTGCTGAATGATAGACATTTATATTTATTGCTTCGATTAAATAAAGTGGAACCTATGAAATTTTTAAAGAATAAATTCATAAAAGAAAAATTTCATTTCAACATTTATGATGGCAATATAAATAAAATAAAATAAAAACAAAGAAGAAATGTTTAATTTCAATGGCTGTCATAAAAGAAAAGGAAGCAAAAGAACAAGGATTCTAAAAGCAGAAGTCAAATGAAATGTATAAGTTTTTGTGGCAAATAAAAGGCAAAATAGTTTCAAAGTGTAGAGTTAAAAAGAAATGTGCATGGATGAATGAAAAAATAAATAACTCTATTGAAAATGGTTGCAGAATGTACAAAATTAGCAATTGATATACAGTACGAAACAAAATTGTTCGCTCAATGTATTTTTAATAAAAAATATTTTACTGAGTAAGTAAAATTATCGTTATGTGGAGCAGTTCAAGAGTTATTATTATATTCCAAAAAAATATTTGCAAAAAATATTTGAAGAACAAATAATTTTCTATACCTATGTACATACATATATGCTGCACGAACAGGCAAAATTTTTTTGGGGGGGGGGGAAATTTAATCCCTTCTAAAATAAAATTCCGATGTAATCATTGAAAGCACCGACATACCTACGTAAATTTTTTTGAACCTCCTCTAACAAAACTGTCGAAACCCTTTGTTCTCTTTAATAAATAAATTTGATAATATTTATTTCCCCATTTCTATTGAAAACTCTTTCGAAAGATATATAATAACAGTAGCAACTGTTTTGAGCCGTTATATTTCTATTGTAAAGATATACAACTTTTATATTTTCAGAATAACAGTTTTATATGTATACTCTCATTCGATATAAGAGTTTTTAAAGCCTTGAAATGGTAAAGTATCAACGAAAATTTTAATATATGCACAAAAATAAAATACCAACGCAAAATCACCATGCAAAAACTTTGATTGCAAGTCATATTAAATATATTCAAAATAATATATTGTTTAAGTTGTTCTTCTTGTTTTATTGTTGTTTGTTTCGATGCTCGTAAATAGCCAACAAACTTCACCTTACCAGCCAAAACTTCCTGCTGCTGGCTAGTAGGCAGTATACTACACAGTGTAACACGAAAAAATATAACCATATAGGGACACCACTACGTGATAGAAGACCAAAAAAAAAAAAAAAAAAAAAAAAAAAAAACCAGTGTCTCCCAGTTTTGCCCTAGGTCATGCACTTTTTTATGTTTTGTGTGAACATGTAGAGTCAAAAAAACTTCATCTTCAAGATCAAAATTGCAAAAAATTAAAAAAAAAATCCATTGTTTTACCTTCTCTCTCCTGTTCAGGTCCATGGGTAGCAAACCGTTCAAAATTAAAGGAAACAATCAACTACAAAAATGTACCAAATATCTCAATAAACAACTTTCTAGAAAATATCAACTTCCTAGGAATGATGCTTAATACCGTTTAGGTACCCGCAAAAGTGAAAAATTTCCCGAAAATTTTTTAATTTCATTTGCTTGGAATTTTTTTCAGTTTTGCGGCTACACACAGACTATCTGGTCTTTTAGGCAGAGGGTCACAGATTCGAATCCTGCACATAAGCTAAAGTGGCTTTACAGTTTATATTTTTTTTACTATAACTTTAATTTTAAATAAATTTTGTGTTAAATGACTAATTAAATCATATTGAATTGCATTTAAAGAATATTTAAGCTTGTTGTGCTTGCAGCGGCAAGCGCATTTACTAGCACACAGATCTTGACCACAGCAGTCAATTTGACATCAATAAAACAATATTGGCCTATGCCAATAAATACAATTACGTAAGTTCAGTAATTAATAAAATAATAAAATGACTACATTAAATTAATTTAATGTTGTTTCAACGTGAACATGGCTCTTCGTGTTGTTTCAGTATAAAATTCAACTTTTTTTTACTGGAAATAACTTTAATTCAACATGATTTTTTATTTTGATTTAACATTACTGGAATATTAAATCAACATGAAATAAAGTTATTTCTTTCAAAATTACTGCAAATCGAGTTGAACATGAAGCACATGAAGCACATGAAGCACATGTGAAGCCAAATCATTGCCCAAAAATGTAAAATTCTTCAAGCAAAATACTTTTATTAGCATCATACTATCTTTAGTAGATGAACAATTTTGTATATATTTATGGGCGAATTTTCTCACTTGTGTTCCGTTTATAATTAAAAACGTTTAAGCATTTGTTTTTACAAAATATTCTGAAGATTTCGTCTATTCATTCCATTTTGATGTAAAAGGAGCTTTTTTCGTATAACCATGGAAAAACGTAAACATTTATCAATTTTTGAAAAAAACATGCTGTTAAACTCTTTAAGGGCCATTATTATAACTTGAAGATAGCTAAAAGTAGGATTTTATCGGACGTATAAAAACTTTACCATTTGCAAAATTTCACTTTAACCTAAAGTGAGCGATAAATTACAGGCAAGTTTATCCTACCTGGTAAGTTAAATCCAATTTGCAATAATGGAAAGCTTTTTATACGTCCGATAAAATCATACTTTTAACTAACTTTAAGTTGTAATAATGACCCTTAAAATAATTTCATAGATAAAGAAAACGTTTAAAATGTGGTGAAATTTTGTTTGGCTATTGAAGGCGTTACAAAAATTCTAAAATTGTAGAGCACTACCGATAGCATAATCTAAATATTCCAACTGAGTTTTGTGGTTTGTTTTCACTTCTTCTTCTTCTGGGTCACCCCAGTTCTTAAAAGTCAACTGAGCTTCTTCTTCCCTAGCTCTTGGCATTACTAAATATTACACAAATTTAGTTGTATAGAATTTAAATTTTTGTAATTTACTCTTCAGCATTATATTCTATTCGCGCCCAAGAAATAGTGGCTATGGCATGATTAGAGTGACCATAGTATGGTTTCGGCAAAATATATGCTGGTTGTAGCAGCTATCATTAATGCAGCTTTCAATCATACTGTGATTGATGTAATCATATTGGGGGTTTTTAATGCAAACAGATTTCGTTTATATAAAATGTTGCTTCTGGCCTATGGTCTTTAAAAGTATTGCGAAGTAAAATTGTATGCTTGTATGCTGTAAAAATATTAATAATTTGAATAAAGCAATTCAATAACCCAAACAACATACAATCAAAGATACGAATTCATAAATACATACATACATACATACATTCACAAATTTAAAAATACAATGAAATAGAATGATATAGTTTCGAAAATTTTCTTTTTATTGAATTGTAATGGAATTTGGTGTAATTTGTGTGCACATATTTGTTGTTGTTGTAAACATCATTTCCAATCACATGTGCAACTATAAGTTGTTGTAGTTCTCTTTCTATATTTAAGCGTATATTTGGAATAATTGCCTGTGTGTAAGAGTTTCACTTCACTAGTGGAAGCAATTTCCTCTGAAAATGAACAAATTGAAAATGAATATAGTATACGATGAAAATTTCCGTCGCTGTCATGGCAATTAAACCATACAGATTCGTATGAAGTTCGTTTGCAAACAAATAAGGGCTGCATAGTTTTTTATTTTTGGCAAAACTAAAAATTTAATTTTTATACAATAAAAATTAAGGAATTTCTTAAAGATTTTTTTTAAAGTTTTATAAAAAAATTTTAAAGGTTTATTTTGTTTTAAATAGCCGTTAAATGAAAATTAGAGTAAAATGAAAATATTTATACCAAACAGGAAAAATTTTGCTGCTTATATGTATTTTCAAGTTTCAACGTTTAATTGTTTCTAACTTAATTTGTGATGGCGTTAGTGCTGGTATGGGAGAGTTTCAATTGATTGTTGCTGTGGCGTTCATTTAAATTTTTTATTGTAATGAAACTTCTCTATTAATAATATTATAAAGCTTTTTTCAGAAAAAATATTTCAAAATAAAGTTTGTAGAAACAAGGAGCATTTATATTTATAAATCTGAATCAGAAAATGACAAGAATTCAAAAAAAAAATATATATATATGTATATATATTTTTAAGAATTTACACTTAATTTAAGTACCTGCATATACTCTTAACTGTAGTGCAAACAATTTGTACCCTCACATATATATCTGCTTTCCACCAGCTATAGCCGATTCCAATACACAAAAGTATCTCAAATTCAAATATGCGAAAGGCTTAAGTATTCTATAACTATAAATAGCAAGGATCATGCGAATTGTACGTATTGCGTATCTGTCATACTTATACTCGAAGTACTCAGAGTATGCATATTTATTCGGACAAAATAAATATACGTATGATACTTAGAGTATTTATTCATTATTAGTCCACGTACACACTATAGCTGTCAGTTTAATATAAAAAATAAATCTAATTTTTGATAGAAAAAAGTGGTTCTGAATTTTTTTCGTTACCTTCCTACTACACACACGCATTATTCTAAAACAACCCATAGAATGGAGGAAAAACCTAAACTCTCTTAAAAGCCACTAGAAATCATTTGCAAATCCATAAAATTTAATTAACTAATTAATGCCAGAATTAAAGAAAGTTTAAATATAAAAAACCAATATTCAGGCCTGTTCTGCAAATCACGACATGACAAATCACGGTGATTTCAAAAAAGTTATAAAAAGTAAATCAATGCTTTTGTAAATTAAACGATTTTTAGCATTGTAAGGTGGAATAAAATATTCCATTATAAATGATAAAACTTAAAATACAATAAAAATCAACTAACAAGTCAGCTATTAGTATTTTTTTTTTATTTTATTCTATTTTTTTTTGGAAAGAGAAGTAACACTCACGAATTTAATGCCTACTGCTATTACTAGGTGTTGCCTTCTTTTGGAAAGGGATAGTGAGAAGTGGTGAAAGAAGGGATAGAGGAAAACTTCATTCTTTTACAACTCTGCTTATTTTTGTATGTTTTTAATAATGCATAGTTGCAGCGCCTCTAGTGTCAATGAGGCGCATTAAATTTTCAAAGCTATGTTTGCTAGTCATTTTATTAATTATTTTACTGCGCTGATGATTCTGCTACACAATACTGATGAAGGAGGGCACTCTTATGTTACATTAGGATAAGTTCAGTGACCAGTGACTATGCCTTTATCACTTGAACTTTTCTACAACAACTGATGCAAAGGAACACTAATACACATCAGAAAAATTCGTGGTGTAGTGATTTAATGACTGTTGGAGACGCCACCCTCAGAACAGAACCGATTGTTTTGTTTTCTAAGTATGTAACATACATGAGCATACTACAGTAAAATTATAATTGCAGTAAAAATTTACTGGTTACTGAAAAAAATTTTAGTATCCAATAAAAATTTACTGGTTACTGGAAAAACTTTCAGTATCCAATAAAATTTTACTGAATACTGGAAAATTCTTCAGTATCCAGTAAAAATTTACTGAATACTGGAAAAATTTCAGTAAGCAGTGAATTTTTCCAATATTCAGTAAATTTTTACTTATTACTGAAAACATGCAGTAATCCATAAATTTTTACTAACATTGCACTTTTATCATAGTAAATATTCATTCGTGAAAAACGACTAAGTGTGGCTTGTAGGTGTAGTTGAGTAGATCATTTTGCCATTTAAAAAAAAATCGGAAAATTCCCTCAAAATTAGAAGCGATCGATTAAAAGCGATTTTAGCATTTTTTTTTTATCGATAACTTCCGGGTGCATTGCGAACATTATTATTCAGAAGACTATTCGCTGCAGTAAAGCATTTAAAAAATCCCTTATGTCTTGAAAGTTCTTTTAAAAGGGCTTATGCAGGGCTCTAGTACATAAGTGTGTATGTACATACATAAAGTTACATATATGTATAAAATTGTGTAATAAGTAAATTCAAATGAATTATATATTCGCTTTAATCCCTGCAAGTTTTATGCATGCGAATCATGAAGTTTTTTTTTAATAAAAATCTAGAGCATTAAAAAGTGGATATGGAACGAACGTTCGTGCTACATATGTACATGCACATGTACAAAAACGTGAAAATTTTAACATGTAATTAATCTAAAGGCCAATTACCCACAGCATGTTCATTAAATTTAATTGTTGAATAAGTGGGAAATGCATTCATTATTCAAATTTAAAAGTATACAAAAGTATGCTTAAATATTTTTTTTTATTAAACCAACACTTCCCATAAGAATATTATTTTTAGCAAATTTAAAAATTATAAAAATTTATATTTTGAAAACTATTTCCATTAATTCCATTTACCACTATAGATTTATAATATTTTTGATGGAAAATTTTCAAAAACAATTTAAACTTCAGTACAATATAAAGTGATTACTTTTCTCTTACAAATATTTAACTTACCGGTGGTGTTTCGAATAGCATTACTTCCGTGCCTTTTAATACCAAAAAGCGTGGCTTATAGCTCTGCCACGAAATGTTGTTATTGATGACGCCTTCATTCACCCAACCCATGTATTCGATGCGTTCGCCAACGGCAAAATTACGATTGTAAAGTTTCATCTGTAAACAAAATTGTACATAAAATAAAAGTAAAAAAATATAAATTTTTTTTTATATTTAATGCATAAATCTCATCGTGTTATTTACTCAAGCATAAATAAACATACAAAAAAAAATCATGTTTATAAGTCATATAAACTAAAACAAAGCAAATGATCACATGTGTTGTAAAATTTATCAATTTTCTAAATAAAAGTATTAAACTTGAAAAGCTTATGCTAAAACTGCAAATAAAATAAAAGCTTGTCAGAATAACTCATTGCGAAACTTTAAAAGTACAAATCACTTTTAAATCATTATTTTTTTCCTCACGGTATCATAGTTAGACGAGATTCATCTTAATTGGAAGACACAAAACGAATGTTTTATTAGACCCCACAATGTTTTTTGTTATGAATTTTCATTTCCGTTGTTTTTTTTTCTTTGTACACAAAAATGTACATGCATGTGCAAACAAGATCGCCATGTTGTTAGTTTTTCTTGTTATCTGTGTATGAATTCATTTATGTCGAGTTTACTTTTCGCCATTTATCATTTAGCAGGTGCATGTACAATGTCTGAGTATGTGTATTAGTTTACACGTTTAAAGGTATATTTATGTATGTGTGTGCATTTTATTTCAGCAACAAATTGCCATATTCCAATAAACAATTTTTATTTATGCTCGTATTTTAGTCACAGCACTAACAAGCAAATGCATATAAAAATTAAAATGTCCGTTTGCTTAATAAGGGAAAAATATAAAAAGCAAAAATATAAAAAACTTTGCTAAAAATGTAGATTATTTACACAAGTGTTGACGAAGTAAATATGTATGTAAGTGCAGCATAAATTTTATTAAAAAAAAATATTTTTTTAAAATAATATAAAAAAATCAAATGCTTCCTTCACCTGTAAATGTGTCAAGCCCACAACATTGTCGTTAATTAATTTCAACCATTGACTCAGAATCGCCAAATCATCACAGTGTATTATGCCCGTCGAGCTTCCATTTATGCCACGAACTTCAAAAGCATTTTGTCTTAATTTATCTGTACCATAAATGTAACGTGTCACATAAGCCATCATAAGGGGCACTAAAGGAACAAGAAGAAAAACAATTTTAATTAAGAGAAAAATGCTGCAAAAATGATTTGATTAGAATAAACACAGAAAAAAGTTTGTTTTATTTTTATATTTAATTAAAGCTGTAGTTTAGATATGTATACTATAATTCAATTAAATTATTTAATTGAATCAATTACTATTTTTTTTAATAAACCAAAAGCTATGATTCTTTTTCATTAATTGCTTAAATTACTTTTAAACCAATATTCAATTCAAATATCAATTAATTAAAATCATTTAAAACAAAATTTAAGATGCTCTTCAATTAATATGCTTTATTTATTCAATACTAGCGAAAATCCTTTTACATTTTTATTTATATATTTATATTAGAAGTGCCACGCTAGCAGTCCAAAAACACAGTTTCATATCTCTATTTGAGAGGAGCCAGGCTCACTTGTCCAATCCCGATTATTTTCTATCAAAATCAACTGATACCAAGATATTCAAAAATAAATATTTAATTTAATTGGAAGGTGGGACACTTTTTGCTTCAATGTTGAGTCCTTTTTACACATCGACCAAACAAAGGGGTGTTATAAGCTTGTATTATGTATCTGTGTATCTGTGTGTCTGTGCGAGTTCACGTACAGACCAAACGGCTGGACTAATTTTGATTTAGTTTTTCTGTTTGAAAGGTGACTTGATCGAGAGTGTTCCTAGCTATGTTTGAAGAAAATGGGTCCAGCCGTTTAGAAGATATCACATAGTTTCTAGATATATCGAGGGGTGTTTAAACATTTTTATTTTGTTCGACCTTTATTAATAGACTTCAAAAAAAGTAGGAGGTTAACAATTCGTCTCTATTTTTTTAATGTTACTTCATAACTCGGTACATTTTAGACCGATTGGAAAAAATATTTTTTTGTCTGAAAAAGTATAGCTTCCCATTGGTCCCATTCTAAAAAAGTAGGCGGGGACACGCCCACTATTTAAAAAAATTAATTTTGTGATATTCTACTTATTTGATTGCTGCGAAACCTATAAAACGTCTTTGGATCTTGTAATTACACAATTTGAAATTTGAACAATTGGGCGGGGTTACGCCCATTAAAATTTCTTATAATATTTCACGCGGTTCTACTTAATCGATTTTTAAAAAACTTACCACACACCTACAGCTTTAAAATAGACAAAATCCTCCATTTAAAAAAATGGGTGGAGCCACGCCCATTAAAATTTAATATTTTATTTTAAGTGGTTCTACTTTACCGATTTTTACAAGACTTAACACACACCCTGAGCTCTGAAAACACACACAATCTTGCATTTAAATAATGAGCGGAGGAAAGCCAATAAAAATTTAATCCTTTTTTTCACGTACTTCTCATCCTCTTCTATCAGATTTTTGCATTGAAGTCGTTTTTTTTTGGCACAAAGAATTATTGTTTAGAACAATTAATAACGATTTTGTTAAGCTTGAGGTCATTTTTGGATATTTATTTATCCATCTAATTATTATTGTTTTTTTTTATTGTTGCTCTTTGTAAGTGTATTTGTCTTATTTATCCAGAGTGTTAAAATAATGTAATCTTTTGTATATAAATGTATTGTAGATTTCCTGATGATGCTATCCAGAGGATGGCGAAATATCGAAATAAATAATTAGATGAATAAATAAATATCCAAAACTGACCTCAAGCCTAACAAAATCGTTATTATTCATTTTAATTTTTGTTATTTATAATACTATTATTCTTGTTGGCGATACTGTTGACGAAAAAATTTTGACTGTTTTGGCTTCCAAAATATCTTGAAGTTAATATTGCTTCTATGTGGAAAGTAATACGCCATTGTTCCTTTTAGACCATTAGTAATACGGTGTAAGCAAACCTGGCAGATTGCGACGCTAGTATTATTTTTGATGACAAACAAAAATTTTCACTACACGAGAGGCATAACACGCCTACTTGTTCAATTCTAAAATTTTTTTTAGAGACAATGCACACCATCAACAGAATTATCCCTGCACAATTCACAACGTTCTGTGTGATGCGTTTTTGATGTGTAAACATCTATACGCTAGGGGGTAAAAATCTTTTGACTTTGATTTCTTTGCTGAGATTTCTTCGCTTTTTGCTTTTGCTTTGCATTGTCAAATCGGTGTGAGCTATGTATGAGTGTATTAATGTTTGAAAGAAGCAATACCAAGCAGAGAAACAAGTCGACCGGCTCGAAGCCGACGGTGCGCCGCCGCCGGTTATTTTTCTGTATATTTCCGTACACCAAAGGTGAAAAATCGCCAAAATTAAAAAAAATCCTTAAACAAAAAAATCGCCGATATAAAAAAATCGCCTAAATAAAAAAACCCCCAAAACAGAAAAAATCGCCAAAATGAAAAAAACCCCAAAAAACAGAAAAAAATCGCCAAAATGATAAAATCGCCAAAATGAAAAAAATTGCGCAAATTAAAAAAACCCAAAGAGTGAAAAAAAACGCCAAAACGAGAAAAAGCGATAAAACTGATAAAAATCGTTTAAACTGAAAAAACTTAAAAAAGGAAGAAAGCTAAATCAAAAAAAATCAAAAAAAGTAAAGGCATTTACCATAGATGAGCACTGCAGTACCACTAAAGTTTCAGTAAAAACCAAAAAAAATTTACTGATTACTAAAATTTTTTTCTACAATTTTTATAAATTGCCTAAATGATTTGTTATATGATGAGGTGCATTGAATTTTCAGTAATCAGTAATGCCACTATTCATAATGAAATTCTACCAAGTGGCTAAATGTTTTTCATACAAAAGTTTCAAAATTTGAATGAAAAAACTTTGCCACTTGCTACGGCCCTACGATTTTACTAGTAATGCAAATCAAATTTCATTAGCAGTAAAAATTTACTTAATTTTTTTTAATAATCAGTAAATTTACTGCTTACTGCAATTTTGAATGCAGTACATATACATATACTGCAGTGTGCCCATTTACTAACCAAATAAGTTTAATAAAACAAACAAAAACCAACAAATTCATATGTATTTACAATATTGAAAGTTTTGATACTTTTAATTAATTAATTTAAAAAAAGATACTAAAAGCATAAGTACTTCCAACTTAAAAAAAAAAAAAATTTCATTACTAGATGTTTACACATCTCCTCTGTGATCGGACTCATATTGCTTTTTTTTCCTTATGGGAGGTGCCGCAATTACATGTCCAATTAGAACTTTTTTTTGTAAGACAACGAACGCATTTTATAAAAATCGTTACTTTCAAAAAATTTAACATATCTTACTGCATTAGATGCAAAGATGTTCCAAAATAATTATTTTATTGCGACTTTTTCTTTTTTAACAACTTACAAGGCCCATGGAGTATATAAATGTCTTGGCTTAAAAAATTTTACTAGGCTTTGTAAGTTGCACTTTAATTCTTAACTACTTGCTTAATGTTTTAGTAAAATTTAAATTTCGTGTACGAATTTCTTATGATGCAGCAAGATGCAGCAAGATGCAGCAGTGTTAATCAAAACTCTCTTTAAACAGACGTATAAAGAAAATTTTATAACTTACATCTTCACTCTTGCACTTTATTATTTTTTTGTTTTTAACATCCTGTTTTTACTACAACTTAATTTTATATGTTGTATCTACTTTGCTTCCATTCCATCTTTTATGCGATTGCTATACATATTTAACTTATTTATGTATTTACTTACCTGCCACAACATCAACCCATTTCTTTTCAGGCTCTGAACAAATTGACATTGGTCTGCTACAACTACGGCTTATGGTGCCATTATTCACCGAGGATTTGTATCCTTCGTCAGCCTTTAGTTCAGCACATGTTGTATCATTATCTGAGTCTGGTGTATCTTTTGCCACTTAATAAGGAGAAAATTGAAGAAGAAGAAAAAAACAAAGCATGAAAGACAAAAGCACACAAATGAATAAAATCGTGTACGGAAACAAAATTTAAGTAAATAAATTTGCATCGTTACACAGGTATGTATGTATATGTATGTATGAACTCTGTTACTTATGTAAATTGTGGCACAGTGATGCCTAGGACGAGAAAAATCCTGTGCATTATTTATCTCACATGATGAAATTTTCATAAAAAGTGTTTTTATGTGATTTAATATATGTATATATTTTTTTTAATACCTTCAAATAATACTTGAAATATATAAAGGAAGGAGGTTTTTCTTACAAAAGTAATAACTTGCGTTTACAGCAGGGCACAGACATATTTACTATACGTATAAACATAAACTTTGATTGTACCGAAAATACATACACAGTTGTTAATGCAAAGCTCAACTTTCTTATTTATGTAAAATTTTAATTTTCGTTGCATGTTTAGTTTGTTTTTAATTTTGCTGCTTAGCTGCAAAATTTGCTAATTTAAGTAACAGATGTATGAAAACTTTAAGTAATTGATAAAGCTGATCAAACAAATTAAAAATAAATTCAGTAAAGTACGACTTTGACTCGCACACGGAGGGTTCCGTACGGACACTAGATATGTAATACCATACGAACTTTAGCCTATATAATATATGGTTTTAAAATTTTTTTCGTTTTTGTAATTTTTTCGGTTTTAATCGTTTTTTAATCTGCCTTTTTTGCGGTTTTTTTCGGTCTTGGTGATTTTGTTTTAGTTTTGGTGCTTGTTTTTCGTTTTGACGATTTTTTTTTTCGGTTTTTGGGGTTTTTTTCATTTAGGTGATTTTTTTTTTCATTTCGGCGATTTTTTCATTTTGGCGATTTTTCAGGTTTTTTGCACTTCCAGTTAAAAAGAATAATTTCCCGACTTTAAAATTTATAGCAGACGGTGAGGATTTTATACAGACGACGACAGGGAAAGAAGAACAGGAGATTGCAAGGAATAGATTCACAAATATTATTTACAACCACTTAAATAAAGAAAGATTGACAAACACGGATAGATTCATACCAGACAAAGTTAATATGACAGAAAGGTTTCTGACAGGGAAAGAAGAACAGGAGATTGCAAGGAATAGATTCACAAATATTATTTACAACCACCTAAATAAAGAAAGATTGACAAACACGGATAGATTCATACTAGACAAGGTTAATATGACAGAAAGGTTTCTGACAAACAATAGGAACTTACTTATTTTAGATGCTGACAAAGACAATACAACTGTAGCAATGAACAGTTGTGACTATAATTCTAGGATGGATGACATTGTAAGTGATATCACCACATATAAGTTATCGAATAGAGATCCAACAACAAGGTTACAGACTATGAATAATTGCTTAGTTGAGAATCTTTTTAAATTAAAAGTTATTACATCTTTAGAAAAGAACAGTCTTAGGTCTAATGTGTCTATGGCACCAAGATTATATGGAGTAACAAAAATCCATAAAGACCAATTCGCTTTGAGACCAATATGCTCTTTTGTGAGTTCTCCATCCTATGGACTTTGCAAATATATTACAAATATTCTAAAGAGATTGGCAGAAAATTCTATATATAATGTAAAAGATTCTTTGCAGTTTAAACAAAAAAATAAAGGACTTAAGGATACAGAATGATGAACAATTAATTTCATTAGATGTTGTGTCTTTATTTCCCAGTATACCAATAGATATAGCTCTAGACATTATTGAAGAAAAATGGGAAATAATTAAGGATTATACGAAGATTGAGAAAGATTTATTTCTACGCATTGTTAAATTTTGTATAACAGACAATAGATATTTTAAGTATAATAATAAAATATATATCCAACAAAAAGGACTTCCTATGGGGTCTCCAGCCTCTCCAATTATAGCTGACATTGTTATGGAGAAGTTATTGGATTGTTGTATTGAGAAATTAAATATAAAACCAAGGATTGTTACAAAATACGTTGATGAGTTGTTCTGTATAATCTCAGATCAATCAAATAAAAATATGTTGACCACACTAAACTCATTTCATGATGATATAAAATTTACAATTGGAAAGGAATGTAATTCTAGAATTCCTTATTTAGACACTCTAGTAATGAGAAAGGGAAATAGATTATGTATAGATTGGTATCAGAAACCAACTTCATCAGAGAGGATTATCAATTATTACTCTAAACACCCAAGGAGGATAATAATCAATACAGCAAAGAATCTAATTCAAAGAGTTCTGAGGATTAGTGATATAAAATTTCATAGGATTAACATAGAAAAGATAAAAGAAATTTTACTGAATAATAATTACCCAATTTCTTTGATATATGGATTAATAAGGCAATATAAAAACTGCAATAATTTGAACAGAAGAATAGTTACTGAGCCAAAGATTTATAAATCACTAACTTATGTTCCTCTTTTGTCTGAAAGAATTCAAAATTCAAATATTTATGATAGTAAAAAATATATAATAGCACATAAAATGCATAACACATTAAATAGATTATTTAGCAAAACAAAAGATAGAATAGACAAATCAGAAATGTCAAATTTAGTATATAAAATACCATGTGGAGGTAATGATAGTGAAAATTGTAATAAGGTATATGTAGGTACTACAAAAAATAAATTAAAAACTAGGATTTCTGGGCACAAGTCTGATCAAAAATACAGACATATTACTCCCACAACAAAAACAGCCATTAACATTACATTGCAGATACAAAAATCATTATCCAGATTTTAACAATGCATTGATTTTGGATAAAGAAAATAATTTCCGACGTAGATATATGTTAGAAATGTTACATATTATAAAAGTTCCATCAACACAACGAATAAACTACAAAACAGATACACTAAATGTTGCACAATGTTATAGACATTTAGTTAATAGATAACAGAATGTAAAACATTTTTCAAACTGTAACAGACACCAACATTTAAAATAATTTTTGTTATCGCCTAGCTTCTACATTCGTAAAATGAGATGAAAGTGAAATTTTCTCTTTGTTTGTGTTACTAGTTTCGTAAAAGTGATTTAAAAAGTAAAATTTAATTTTCAGTTTGTTTCAAATGAAATAGAAGTGTTCTGTAATCCAATTTCACTACAAAAAAATTAATTTGAATTCGGCAGCAAACAACATTGTGAAAGAAAATACTTTTTAGTAAAAAATAAATATTTGTTACAATTTATTGCAAAAATACGAAAATGTAAGCAAATAAATAGCATTTTTATATACATTTTTTTATGGTTTATTTTATTTGTGTTTTAAAGGGGTAAGCACAAAAACCCGGAGTAAGAGGTGACGTTGTTAAAATATGTGAAAAAAATCCGCGATTAGCTAAAGGGTTCTGTAAGTGATTTCTTCAATGCGTTTAAAAATTTTTAGCGAATTTGCAGTTTTTTTCGCGAACTTGCGATTTTTCGCGTTTTTTTTCTTTTTATGGTTTATTTTATTTGTGTTTTAAAGGGGTAAGCACAAAAACCCGGAGTAAGAGGTGGCGTTGTTAAAATATGTGAAAAAATCCGCGATTAGCTAAAGGGTTCTGTAAGTGATGTCTTCAATGCGTTTAGAAATTTTTAGCGAACTTTAATTTTTTTTCGCGAAATTGCAATTTTTCGCGTTATTTCCGAGTTTATTTTCTTTTTAACAGATTTGGCGACTTCTAATGAATTTCAAGACTTCTTTCCGATTTTACAACTTTTCGCGAATTTTTGAATTGTTCGCAATGAAAGCGAGTTTTTCACGTGTTCCTATGAGTTTTCGCGAATTTTAAACAATATTAGATTTTGCTATTATGCCACTGTTATTAAGTTTTTGCGAATTTTCGCGATTTTGTTTATCGAATTTTTAGCAGATTTTTAGAGATTTTTAATAAAAATTATGGCTTGTTTAAAATTTTAAAATTTTTCGCAAATTTCTGTTATTTTTGCTAAAGATGTAAGTTTTGCAACGTTTTTGTAAATAGTTCCCCATCTAACATTTTTTTCCACTAGTGCTTATTTCGTGAATGGTAACCGATGTCGATTTTGCCAAAAAAATCATCTTTTCAGATGAAGCTCATTTTGATCTTGGCGGGTATGTAAACAAGCAAAATTGTCGCATTTTGGGCACAGAAAACCCGCACGCATACATTGAAAAGCCGACGCACCCAAAACGAGTCACTGTTTGGTGCGGATTTCGGTCCAGATAATTGCGCCATTTTTTTCGAAAATGAGCAAGGAGTGGCCGTTACAGCCAATGGCGATCGTTATCGGGCCATGTTGAACGAATTTTTGTTCACAAAAATTGAAGAGGAGAATATTGGCAACATTTGATTTCAACAGGACGGCGCTACGTACCATACAGCCGAAGCTTCAGTAGTTTTTTTTATAGCATTTTCAAAAAAAAAGTTATCTGGCGGACCCTTTATTTTTAATTTTTGCAACGTTTTTGGCTTTCTTTACTTATTTATATTTAGGGACTTAAAATTGAAATTTTTGCAAGCTTTGGCGAATTATCATAATGTTTTGCGCTTTCTCCCGAGCTAACATTGCAGTTTTAGCGAGCTTAATCAATTTAAGTTTATTGTTTGTTTCCAATATTGCGAATTTTCAAAATTTTCGCGATGTGTGATTTATTCGACTTTTAATCAAGTTCAAGACTTGATATAGATTTTTGCATTTATTTTTATTGCAAGTTCATAATCATTTTTTTTTGGTGTGAATATATATGCAAATATTGGGTCGTCAAATTTAATTGTGCTTTAAAAGACGAATCTTCGCAACGAATTCTTTAAGGCAAGTTCGTCGAACTATGCGAAGTTCGCCGTTAGTTCCAATTGTGTTTATAGCATAATATGTGTTTTTTCTATGTTGCTTGAAATATTTATTTGAAATAAACTGGGAATGAAATCGTCGTGGAAAAAAGTTTCATTACTTTTCTAGAACACAGTGATATCGACTTTTCGGAATTAAAAACGTTTTCATTTTCATATTGTAGTGGAATGTAGAACCTGGCCGTATGTGTTTATTTGAGTTAAAATACTATTTTTTCAATGTATAACAAACCTCATATTATAATTTTTTGAGTTTTTTGATTTACCGCCTTTTTATAAAAAATATTTTTTCATTGTCAATTATTATACAAACATATTTTCCCTGAAGAAGTTACCCATTACCCAACGAAATATTGGAATATAAATAAAATTTGTTAATTCTTTTATACAAAACAAGATCTCAAGCTTAATAAATATAAAAACTCATTAAAAACAAAACGATCAAAGGAATTTAAACAAGTATATTAGTTTTAGAATTTGTTTTTAATTTGGCGCTTTTTTTCATTTTGACGATTTTTTTTTTGGGTTTTGGTGATTTTATTCGGTTTGACGATTTTATAATTTGGGGTTTTTTAGTTTTACCGTTTTTGAAAATTTCAAAAGTTTGCCATTTACGGTTTCCAAGATACAGCAACTTGTCAAAATTACATTAACTGATAGAATACCCTTTAATTTAGAATTTTTAAAATTTTAGTATTAATTATTGTAGTCTGCATAAAAACATACAAATTTCTCATGTGTATATATGTACACACAATTGTATATATGTATATTACATGGGATTTTAAAAGTTTTCGTTGCTCGTTTTGGAACATCCTTTAATTTTTAACTCTCATGTATTTGTTGTTGTAGCGGCCAAAGTTCTACATAATCTGTCCAAATTTCAGAACCGTAGATCTTACGGTTCTCGAGAAAATAGCCTGTGTGATGTACATACAGACAGATACACAGACAGACGGACAGAAGGACAGCGTAGCGAAAACGGAACCCTAAAAAAGGTTTAAAATATCAAGAATAATAATATCTTTCTATATGTTTATTAAAAAGATATCTAATTCAATTTCTTTAAAAGGTATCTGTGCTACCAAATTTATTATATAAAACTAGTCTTAGCGCAAAAGGTTCGATTAATCGAATAAGTTTAGAAATTATTATTGGAATGAAAATTTTTGCTCGTTTATTAGTCGAATAATCAGAAAAAAATATGGAATTTAAATAAATAAATTTTTTTTAAGCTTTTATTTAAACAATTTTATTTTTCCATATTCGAATAAAAGCTTTAAGCCATTTTTCAACACTAAGAGGAAAACCTTCGTAAATACAATAATTTTTGACATTATATTTATGATTTTATCCTTATTTTTCAACCAATGCAACGCTTCATTCGCATTACGAATGTTCATGCCAGGTAAAATTTATACGTGTAAACAGCATTAACATAAATGAGTAGTGTAGACGCCTGTTATGAGTGGCTCTTCGATGTCCGCCTGCTAGATGCGCCTGCGCCGGCATGTTTGTCGGCTTTGCCCAACTTTAGCCGGCTATTGATGTTTCCGACGTGGGACTCTTCCTTCTTTCCTTTTTCTTTGAACAACAAGTACATTTTTCGGAGCGCTGCGACAAATTTATTGATTGATTTCTTATATTGTTACATTCACATAAAGTATATTCAAAGTCTGAACAACAAACAACGAAAATTGTTTCATCAGCTGATAAAATTTCATACATATATACAACAATATATTTTCATTTATGTAACGACATCCTTTTTACTAAGCAACGTATTTTAAGTGAAATGTGTAATCAGTGCAATGAAACTTTTTAGTTTATAAAATGAAGTGACGCTAGTCTTACATTTTTTTAACGAATTATTTCATTGAATTAATAACATTTTTTTATGTATATCATGACAGTATTTTATTACTGAAAGACGTATCATGTAATTCTTTGATGATATCGTATCATTGTGTTAAGATTATAAGTCATTGTTGTAATGACTCTGATTCATTAATTTAATGTATTAAGTTATCATTGCAATATCAAACTTAAAAGCCTGTAAATTACTTTTTAAAAAATTTTAAAGTATAAAACTTCATAAGTTACTGTGCACTGCTGTATATCCTTTCAATTATGCTGACTTCATAATGTCTGAGTTAAAAAAAGTAAACAAAAGTAAAACGCATAAGGACAAAACAGTCCAATGCTAATGTACCCTCAAGTACTTGTGTCTCTTTTCATATAATTAAGAATTAAATTGCATTTGTTTTTGCAATAAAATACAGAATTCTATATATTTTCTCTGGCGTATATTAAGGTGGAACTAAAAGATGACATTAATAGTCACATAAATATGCTGGTGTTAGGTTGGGCCAAAAAAGGCGTAACCACTAATTACTAATGAAAACCTGTTTGATTCAGACATGTATTTATTGATTTAAATAGTTTCCAATCATGTTGAATTCTATAAAATTGTCGATTAGTTATGTATGAAACTGTTTAACTTAATAAACATGTCCTTGAAAAAAAAAGTTCTTCATTAGCAATAAGTGGTTACGCTTTTTCGGCACATGACAGAAATGAAATGCCAGATGTAAACTCAGCCTTATGACATGTTTCTACATAATAAGTAAGCTCACAGGCAAGCAAGCGGTACACAGGCGAGTACGTAAAGCTATGTACAGACGATTGTCAAATCTTACAATATTGTCAGATCTGGCAATGTGCTGACAATGTACTGGCAATCGAAAATTGCCAGCACAATATTCCTTGTCAGTTCACACGGTTGTCAGAAAATCTTACAATTTATTGCCAGACGGTTATATGACAATAAGTTCATCTGACAAAATCGTCAGTAGATAAATTGTTAGTTCACACGGTTGTCATATGCACAAATTGTTAGATCTGTTGTTATGCGTTGCCAGACTTAAGCATTTGTTAGAAATTGTTAAATATTTATCGTTTGTGCTTGTGTTAAATGTAAAAAGTGAAAGTTTAAATTCTGCATTTATTTTATTATAAATTTTTTCTTTAAAATCAAGCGTGTGAAGTGTTGTCGATAGAAAGAATTTTCTTACAATGACGCCATTGTCAGATGCATAAACTTTGCACATTTGACAATATTAAAATGTCTGACAAATATCTGACAATAATTTTACAATGTGTTCACACGATTGTAAGATGTCTGACAATTTGTTGTCAGCTGCTAGTCTTGCAATGGACTGACAATGCCTTTTCTGGCAACGACGTCTGACAAAAATTGTCAGTTCACACGGTTGTAAGAAATTTTGAGCACATTTTACTGGCAATATTGTAAGATCTGACAACCGTCTGTACATAGCTTAACAAAATGAGTTTTTATAGTACAATTGTCTAGCTTACGTTGTATTTGGTATCACTTTTTGTATTTTGAATTTCATTATTGCCATGGTATACAATTTGGTATTTGAGTTAATATTTTTCCATACTAGAAGCATTATTGAATGGCAGCCCTAAGAGGAAATCGTACAAAATAAAAAAACAGCTGCTTTTAAATTACAATACAATATTAGGTCAGTTCGTTTATTTATCAAGCAAAATCGAGTAAATGAATAAATCCTGATTATTTTCGCTAAAAAGCATTAAAGAATGTTTGTATACATTAAAAAAGGCTGCATGGCAGATTTTTAATTAATAACATCGATAGTGGCACTCTTTTTTATTTCCGGTATATTATAATTCTTTTCACATATTATAAAAACATTAAGATCTTGCTGAAACAAGTAAAAAAAAGCTTTCATGCTTCATGTCTTTCAAGTACTTTAAATTATTGTAATTGCTTAAATAAACATAAAAAAGAAGAAGGATTTCATCCATTATCTACGATATACACATACATAAGTATATCGTCAGATGGTTACTAATTTGCCGTGTTTAATGGAAATTCTCCCAATCTCCCTGCTTTGAAATCAGCTAGATCACAGATAATAATGAATAAAAAGCTTTACATTGAAATGTGATTCAAAGCACATCAATTTATATATGAAACAAAATAATGGGCCTTGTCGTGGTTGGCAGTTTTTGACTTCAAATTCAACGATTTGTAGTTGATTAAAGAAAAGAAGCTGTATTTTTCTTTAATATAGTACAATACACCTGAATTTCGCTGCAAATTTGACAATCACAATAAGGGGCAATGCTTAGTTAATTTGAAAATTACGGATATGAGGTAACTTTGGGGTTTAATATCTTTCAATATATTTGAAATGTAGAAAAATGTATTAGAGATATAAAAAATATATTTCATATACATAAAACTGATATATCGAGAGCCTTTATTCAAAACACGTCAACTCAAAAAAACCTAACTTTTCAGTAGAGCGAAAAAACTAGTTAATTCGCTCAATATTGTAAAAATAAATGATGTGCCTTCCATATTATGGTTTAAATGTACTTACTCATTTATAGGTCTGCAAAAAATATTTGATTTTGCACTGGTTTGTATATTTTTATGAGATAACATATTTTAGTCGATCAAAAAACAAATATTTTCTTAGAGTTAGCATATTTTGTCGGAAAAAAATATGATTTTTTTAAATATATTTATTTTTTAATCAATTTGTGAAATCTTTTACTCAATATAAGATATAAGATTCGATATAGGCTCTCGATATACTCTTTTTTTTTTTTAAATATGTTACACATCATACAAGAAAACGAGTGAAGAATTTACTTAAAAATAAAATTCACAAAAAAGAAAAGTGTAACCGCTATTTTCGGCAACTTTCAATTACGAACTAAATTCATTATACTACAGCGAAGCTCAGTAAAAAATTTCAGGTACTCGAACAAACCTATTATTACTTTCCTTGAACAAATTAATGTGAACAAAATTGGAAATAAAATAGTGATGAAAATACATACATAATGGGTCCGCCAGATAACTTTTTTTTTTTAAACAGGGCGCAAAACATCGAGTGTCACGTAGCACCGTCCTGTTGAAACCAAATGTTGCCATTATCCTCCTCTTAAATTTTTGTGAACAAAAATTCGTTCAACATGGCCCGATAACGATCGCCATTGACTGTAACGGCCACTCCTTGCTCAATGGCCCAATTATGCCTCTGGACCAAAATCCGCACTAAACAGTGACTCGTTTTCAGTGCGTCGGCTTTTCAATGTATGCGTGCGGGTTTTCTGTGCCCCAAATGCGACAATTTTGCTTGTTAACATACCCGCCAAGATCAAAATGAGCTTCATCTGAAAAGATGTTTTTTTTTTTTGGCAAAATCGGCATCTTCTGTAAGTCGATCGCAGGCAGAGTAGCAAGCCGACCAAAAAATTTCGGCGGCGGCTGAAATCCAAATATTTTCAGCGGCGGCGGCTGAACGGCTTAACGCCGATTTGTTTAAGCATATAAAAATTTTTTTGAACCCAGTCTGTTTCTAGAAAATAAGGGGTATTTTCTAGAAACACACGCAAAGTTTACTTTGCAAGGGCAATAGTTTGCATATTGCAATAATTGATGTCCTAAGTGCCAATAAAAATAACTTCGTAAATTGTTAAACCATAGAAACTAGACTATACATAAATTTCATTTATTGCAACAGTGCTACGGATGACGAATAAAAAGCTTTGATCAAATTATAAAAAGTCGCCTAACTGCTGCAACAAAAAAGTCTATGTAAACGTGCATGGATTTGGGAAGGGACTCCAATAGAGAACGTAAGTGTTGCCGTAGCTACGTTAGTCCCGGTTCATACACAGCTGTAAGAAAAAAAGAGATATTTGTACTTTTTCCTCCGTCTCTCTTACAACTGAATTACGAGTTGATCAACAAAAGTTGAAGTGTGTGAACCGGGACTTACCGTTCACATACACATTCTCTCTATGTGGAAGCAATATCAACCATTTTTCAGGGACTCAGGCTATCATATTCAATACGAAATATAAATAAATACTATAAGCAAGTGGAATAGACACAATATTAAACATAATTCAAAGAGTATAAAAAATAAAAAAAAATAATATCGGCGGCGGCTCCGCTTGTTGAAAAAAAAATGGCTGAGCGGCTAGCCGCCAGCCGCGCCGTTACGGCTTGCTACTCTGATCGCAGGCCCACTTTCCCAGCGTTGTTCAAGCGTATACACAACCATATTCGTTCAGCGGAAGGTTAAAACTAATTATCTGTCAAATCGGACATGAGCTAAGTGTTACCATTCACGAAATAAGCACTAGTTGAACAAAAAAAAACGTTAGATGGCGGACCCTATATATGGCATATAATATAAGAATGTTTGGTTTATGTTTACAGTTTCCATAATGGTTCAATTAGACGATTGTGTGGACATTAGATTTCTTCTTTAATGAATAAAAACCCATTTTAATTTCCACACAAGTACTAATTTTTGATTGCCTATATTTGGCATTATAGTGTTTTCACACTGAAAGTTAAAACCTGGTTTTAACGTTAAAACCATAAACAGCTGATTTTGCTTTCACACTGCAAGTTTGTTAAATTCAGTTTTTAACTCACAGGCTGTCTAATAACTTTGCTCAAAATAAAATAAATCTCCTGCTGAAATGCGTGTATTTGTTTTTGCATTTTTTCTGCTTTTTAATAACATTTGTTGGACATACTGTTCAACTGTTTTTGTTTGTATGAAAAACTGAGATATTTCACAATACGCTCTAAAATGGAAATTATTTTATATTTTGTAAATAAAACTTTTTTTTTTAATTATGGAACTTCTTATACAGAATGAAGAAGTGCTTGTAAATATTGTTAATAATATGAAAATGCACAAATACATTATAAGATAAACCTTTTTTATAGGCAGATGAATGTCAGTCATAATGACTATTTTCACTTTCCACAGTTCAATTTAAAATTTTGTTGTTGTTTTCCTTCCAAAAAACTCTTTTTTTCATAATTTTTTGATTATTGTTGCTGCTGCATTAAGTTTTAAGTTGAATATTTTTCAGGCGCCATCTATTGTTATTCACTGGCATACCATTACCAGCTGCTGTCGGTCATTTCAACTTGGCAGCACTGAATTTATCACAGCGAAAACAAGGTTGCATTTCATAAAACCAACTTAAAACCAATTCGCAAATGGTTTTAATTTGGTTTTAACAAAAACAATTTGTATGGTAAAACCAGGTTTTAACAGTTGGTTTTAACGTTAAAATCAACTTTTATTAAAACCATGTCAGTGTGAAAACACTATTAGATACAATTGTAATTGTTATGTAGAAACAACAATATAGAAAATATTACGTTTGTTACTCAGAAAAAGTTGACACTTGTTTTATGAAACAGCAAAGCTAACTTTTGTACTCATATCAACAAAATTTTTGAGTTACTTGTAATGTAGAAACATGCCATAAGTGTTATATAAAATTTATTTTCTATAGTTGCCATTAGAGCATAGCCGGCCAAAGTGGCACCAGAGTACCGAACTTCAATCGGTTTCTTATACAAATAACTACACATACACGAATACATTTCTTTCGGTGGCCAGCCACGCATCTCTTTTCTTTAAACAAATATTTATAAATCAGATTATAAGTATGCTATTACTTGACTTCTTCCTATTTCTTCTATTTAACTAACATTTTGCAAGCTTTGCGTTTTTTTCTGGACAGAGATGAAGTTTTGTGTAGATACTAGGGTGATCGATTATTCGACTTTTTCCAGAAACCGGTTTTCTAATAGTTCGAATATTTAATATTATGAAAAACCCGGTTTCGGTTTTTTTAAGTAAGAAAATTATTATACAACAGTTGTGATTTTAAATTGCTTTATTTAAAAAAAGAGTTAAGAGTTCATGTAAATACTATAAAACAATACAAAAATCAAAGGTAAAACATAAAAATTAACTTCATATACTTGTGTATAGTACATATGTATGCATATATAATATATATATATATATATATATATATGTATATATATATATATATACATATGAATGTATGGACAAGGTGGATATCTTCTACCTCTATATAAAATATGAAGCAAAATTTAAAAAAAATATAAAACACTTTTTGCAAACGGATTTTGACATCCATTGCACACCATAAGTCCAATTTAGTTCGCCTCCTCAAAAAATAATTTCGCTTAAATTTCATTTATCAGCAAGTGTTGCCATGCTCAAAAAACGCTTAAGGTCGAGGTATATACCACGCGTTACGCGGCAACGCTTTTCTGGCTTGTTAAACGTTCAACGCTACACAAATGGAAGGTTACACACCACGCTTTTGAAGCTTTTTAGTTGTAAAATTTAAATCCTTTGCCGGCTATTTTTTTTTTGCATTTACGTTTTATTTTTCTTTAAATTATTAATGCATTTTTTATCCATTGCTTAATAAAAAATGAATTTCTAATAATTTTTGTGTATGTTAGCTTATGAATCTGGCAATACCAGCTGTCATTTTATATACAACGAGTGAAAGCTGAAGAATGCTTACTTTTTTGCGAGGTACGCGTGTCGCAAACTTCTCTATGTAACTTGCCTTATAAGAACACACTATTTCAACTTTTTTGACAGATGCGTGTATCGCATTAACGCATTGAACGCGTGTTATGTACTTCCACCTTTAGAACTTTTACACAAAAAAAAATATGTGCTTAAGAAAATCAGCAGGACACGTTGGTCTAAAATTTAATATAGTAAAAACTAATTTTATTGCAAAATGTACAAGTCGAAAAGTATTCGATTCAGCCGGTTTTTAAATTGTAAAAAAACCGGACTATTCGACATTCGAAAAATCAACATTTTGAAAAAACCGACAACCGTATTGTGAAAAAACCGGGTTTTAAAACCGGTTGAAAAACCGAGTCGATTACCCTAATAGATACTTTTCTAAATTATAAAAATAACTCATGCTATTTAATTTCTAAAATATGAAACAGCTGTAAAAAATCTGGTAAAATTATAAAAAGTAAAAAATAGAAAAAAAGGTTCCAATTATTAAATAATAATGAAAGTTTACCTTTAAACCAAACTTCTTTTTCCTGCGACTGTTTCCTCAACTCTTAAAGTTAATTAAAACTTGTATAAAAATAGGCTCTTATTTATTCTATAATTTTATCCTGTAAATTTGGGCAGCACAAATATTCGTTCACACTCATATCGACACACATACACAGAACACACACACACACACTCATACACATTTATGCCTCTTACACATGCGTTTGTTTAAACGTGTGTGTATGTTTACAATATAATTAAGAACAAACGAGCTGTTTGTTTTCTTATGTAATGAAACTGGAAAAATATTGAAAAAATAGAACAAAATGGGCTTTGAAAATGAAAATATATTCGTATGCAGGATAAAAATGCACTTTTTCTTTAAAATTTTTTACTTTAATTTGCATAAGTAAATGGCAGGACAAGCAACCTGCATTGACACTTTTATGGTTTTTCTGAAATTTTTATAAGAGCTGAAAGTGTAGGAATGTACATATGTATGTATGTGTGTTAGAGAGAATACACATACACAGACCCAGCGGGAACTAGAAGGAGTAGGGATGCCTTCTAGAAGGCCTCTGTACGCCTTCTTTTGGATGTAGAAGGCCTGCTCGCTCCATTCCATACTCCTATCTTTTTTACACGCGTTGTCATTGCGGAGCAGGCCTTCTGTTCTTGCTTCTTTCGCCAGAGATTGAGGGTGGCGTTGGCTGAAGTAGTTAGCACATTGACTACAAAACTGAAGATCCTGGGTTCAATTCCTGTATCCGACAATCCTTAAAATAACAACACCACGCATTTTTCTGATGTGCATTAGAGTCCCTTTGCATCAGTTGTTGTAGGAAAGTTCAAGTGATGAAGGCATAGTCACTGGTCACTGAACTATACCGACTTCAACAGATGCTAATCCTAATGTAACATCAGAGCGCCCTCCTTCGTCGGAATTGTGTAGCAAAAATCATCGGCGAAGTAAAATAACCAATAAAATGACTACTAAACACAGCTTCAAAGTTTAATACGCCTCATTTAACACCAGAAGGCGCTGCAACACTGCATTATTAAAAAAGCGTGCAAAAGCAGAGTTGTAAAAGAATGAACCTTTCTTCTATCTCTTCCTTCACCACCTGTCTTCTATCACTATCCCTTTCCTAAAGAAGGTAACACCTAGTAATAGTAGTAGGTAGGCATTAGTTGCCTGAGTGTTACTTCTCTTAATAAAAAAAAAAAAAAAAAAAAAACTAATAGATTTTGTTTTTGCTTTGGTAAAAAAACAAAACAAAACATGTTACTCCTTCTCTTCTCCCTTCTCATAGAAGCGAGCGTGGTATGTGTATCGTATATTTTATGCGAAAGAGTCCTTTAATAAGGCCTGCACTAAGAAAGTCTTCTGAGTTTTACCGCTGGGGAAGTTACAGCAATTGCTGGCCAATGTGTGTGTAAATTTTATTTAATATGAAGACCGGAATTTTTATTGGGAAAGTTAATGAAATTTTGAAATATAAAATTGGAAGTAAAAAATGTGAAAGATTTTTCAAACTTTCAACTAAGTACTTGGGTTTTAATTAAAGCTGCACAAGGTAATTGTATTACCTTAAATGAGACCCTTGTGCTATGAAAATATTAATTTTAACCATTAGCCTTCTTAAGTGTCAATATGCCTTTATGGAAGTAAAAGTGAGTTTAAAATATTTTATTTTCTTCAAGATTTGTTCTTCAAATTTTAAATTTGTTTTTTATGTGTAAAGGCATACAAGAATTTGGATATATTGAAACCGTTATTGCAGCGGAGGCATGATAGAAAATAAAAATGTAATTATCTGTCATGGTATAGGATTGTATATCATAATATGGAGTTGAATCCATGAAGTTTATTTTGGTATTCTGAAGAGCAAATTATGTGCCAGTGCTTGCATATTCGATTTTTATTTTTTTTTGACACAGGAAATCCGGTAAAACTTAGTTATAAATTCTATCAAGACAACGACCCGAAGCAAAAATCGTCGCTCTGTAGGACATGGTTGCTATATCATGGAAAAAGTGCTTAAGTAGAGATCAGCTGATTTTGAGTTAATGCTACCACCGTGATCTGCATATTTGAAAGTACCCGTAGTCAAAATCTCAATTAATTTGTGTATTTTTTCAGGAAGTTATAGCACTATGACTTGCGACTTATCTTTTTTAGACTTCTAATCTCATTTGGAGTAATAGCTTAATTTAGGTTATACTTTGGTATATTTCAACTTGAATATAATTATTACTTGTGGTGTGTAGAACCATGTTTGTTTAAAAAAATAAAGGTTAAAAAAGAATTTCCCTATTTAACTGCAAAAGAAATAAATTTCTGAAAATCGACTTGAAAGCTTAAAAATGCTCTCTTGCAAAACAGTAAAATATGACTTAAGCACTTTTTTCTTATTACCACAGATAGGATAGCAGAAAAGTTATTGAGCTTTTATTACAAAAAAATCGTTCAAAACAATTCGCGTATTCCATTTGCATTGAAAAATTTTTCGTATAAGGCCGAACAGAAATTAAAAACTAAGTAGAACCAAAATAATTTTTAGATTGTAAGCGATTAAAGTTAAAGTCGTTTAAATTTTTTTTAAGAAAGTTTGATGCTAGTTTTATAGCTATGCTATTTATTGCGTGATACAGGAGTTAGGACGTGATTTTTGTAACAAAAATAATCGACACTATTACAGTTATAAATTTATTTTTGTTTTGATTTTTTTGTACTTAAAATTGGAGTACAAAAATAAACGATTTTGATTTTGTTTTGTTTCGTTCTTTGAAATAAAAATACAAACAAAAACAATTAAAATGATTGCTCACAACACGCCGCCGATAGCGTGTCGTCATTGATGTAATGTTTTGTCATATGTATATCGGCACAACATTTTGAATAAGTGAATCGTATGGAAGTATATTTCATTGACGTAATTTTTTAATATCCTTTCTTAAATTTTTTTCTGTTATTTACATAGAATATTTTTAACTGCTGAACTTTTTCAAGTGTCGGCACGTCCCCGCCTGCATGAAACCGCTTTGCCGCCGCTAGTAAATGAATGAACAGCTGTTTTGTTTTCTGCTTGTATTACACATTTGATTTGAAGTGTGATGGTCTGAACACAATATGTGATTTTTCGTTAGATTTTTTGACAGTCGCAACGAATGTATTTAGATTTCTGTGTCGTAAAATGTGATGAAAGTATTAATACTTGTATAATAGTCTGAACGGGGCTTAAGCACCATAGCTATAACCGGGTGTCCTAAGACACCTCCCTTCTCTTTTTTCAGAGAATTTTTACAATTATTTTCATCGGCCAATATTCATTTAGAATACTGTGTAACACTGTCTGCAAATTCATATACACTTAAACAGTTCAGTAAACCTTTGTTAACAACTTACATTGCTTTTGTAGAAATGGTGTTGCTGCACGATAATGTTTTACCGTTAAAACAACAATATCGCCAGCATTTCGCAAAATATTGACAGCATCGTCGTGCGGGCAGGCTGTTATATATTCACCATTTACTTTAATTATGGCATCACCCACAAATAATTGTCCCGTAATGTCAGCTGCTTGATCCTTATAAATGCGTGAAATTAATATGGGCAGCTTGTGTTCGGCACCACCTTTTATACTTAAGCCCAGGCCACCTTGTTTTTGACGCGTTATTTGCACCATGCGCTCCTACAAAATGAAATAAAGGCAGATGTAGAGACATATTTATAATTAATACAGAACAAGAATAATGGGGAAAGTGATTAAAAGCATAAAAGGGGAAAAAGAAAGTTAAGCGCCATGAATTCATTAGTTTGTGGCTATAAATATGTATGCATGTGTTCGTGTGTACGTGCGTTTGCCAAAGAAAAAAAAATTTTATTGAACGGATTAAGAGTGTAAAGTTAATTTTAAACTTTTTGTTTGTTATAAAAATACTCGTTTAAAAACTTGTTTGTTTGGTATTATTTCGGATTAAAATTGTCAGTTATTTTGATTTGTGTGTTTGTGCGGAATAATTTGTACTCGTATATAAAATAAGGAAATATGAAATTGCAATTATGTACACACGAGTATCTATGCATGTTATCGGAAATTAATGATAAACAGCAATTAAACAATTTTTTCTATATAAAGTTTAAAATAAGTTTTACGCATTTTTGAAATGATTATTGTTTCCAATGTACATAGATTGTTAATAGTGCTTTTCATACGGGATTTCCCGGGATCCCGCACATTTTCCGGAAAAGAAATTTCGGAAAATTTGTACTGAATTCCCGGAATTTTTCTTTATTTTATTATGGCAACTTTAGTCTGTATGTACACATTCCTTGATCAGTGTTGTCATTCAATTTATGAATGCGATGGTGCAATAATAAGATGATAGCACTAGTACAACAGCTAAAGCTTTACAACAACTAAGGCCGAGTTTACATCTGGCACACATGTTCTCTGAGACTTAGAGGCCTTCATTTGCCAAAATCGGAACGCGACGTTCAAAATTCTGTTCTACAGCAATTCATAAAAGTAAAAACAGAAGTACACAAGGAAATAAAAGAAAACTTACAAAATAATTACAGATTCTTTTTGGTAAAAAGTACGATTCTGTTAATGCTTATTCTGTACTAAATTCGTAAAAAGAAATATTTTGTAAGATTTTTTTAATAATGCTCATATCATTTGTTTTTAATAATATTGGAATTTATGTTTCACTATTATATATATTTTTGACTAATGTTTTTATAAAACATTATTATTTTATCGATCTCATAAATTATAATTTGTTTTTTGTTGAAATAAAACAAATTTAAAAATATTTTGTATTGTTTTACACTGGGTGGGAATTCCCGGGAAACCGAAACGTTGTTCTCGCCTTCCCGGGAAATGAAAAAGTCCGGGAAAAGAAAAACTGCAATTGTTAAGGTGGAAGCACATAACACGCGTTCAATGCGCTAATGCGATACACACGGCTGTCAAAAAAGTTGAAATAGTGTGTTTTCATAAGGCAAGTTACATAGAGAAGTTCGCGACGCGCGTACCTCGCAAAAAGTTGAACATTCTTCAACTTTCACGCGTTGTATACAAAATGAAAGCTAGTGTTGCCAGATTCATAAGCTAACATACACAAAAATTATTAGAAATTAATTTTTCATTAAACAATGGATAAAAAAATGCATTAAAGATTTAAAGAAATATGAAACGTAATTGCAAGACAAAAAAATAACCGACAAAGGCTTTAAATTTTACAACTAAAAAAACCTCAAAAGCGTGTTGTGTAGCTTTCCATTTGTATAGCGTTAAACGTTTAACAAGCCAGAAAAGCGTTGCCGCGTAACGCGTGGTATGTACTTCCACCTTTAAACAAACACTTGCTTTCGACTTTGTTATCCTGACTATAAAATAGAGTGTGGCAACACTCTATTCTTAAATAGCTGTTGTTCTTATTTACATTTATTTTCTTTTACATACTCTTACGACTACAATTTGAAGCTGAAAAAAAGTCAGCCAATGTAACAATGGTAAAGTAAGAAAATAAAAAAACATGTTGATTATTGAGTTCTTGTTTCAACTTTGTTATTTGTTATTGAGCTTCTCATTTGTTTAAATGAAAGTTTATAATATATATAATAACTCTAGTTGTTCTAAGAAGCTTTGGGTAAGAGTTCCCTGATGATCTGCATTAGCAACAGTGAAATGCGCATAGGATCCAGCTAAACCCCTCAATAATCAATTTCAATGTATTTTAATAAAAAAATATTTTACTTAATAAGTAAAATATTAATTTGGGATTATTAGTGCGTTTAAAAATTTTAAACTTAAAAATAGTTTAAGTTTGAAAATTTCCATATAAATTTTCACTAAAGCAAACTTTAAGTACAAATTATTATTTTTTAGTTAGTTTTAATTATTGTTCGAAATTCATTTGTTTCTATATAAACGATTATCGCTTCGACACCAAAGTTAATTGTAAATATTCTGACAAAAACTTAGTAGAACGGAACAACTAGCTGTTTTCGAAGACCACTACATCTTCATCATCAGCGTTCTTTGTGTTTGGTCCACTGTGTGCGGTGTGAGTTTATGTAGATTTCTGCTTTATATACTCAGCCGTTATTGCAAATGAAATATGTAAATCAGTGTTGCCAGTTTTTTTTCAATTTCTAATTTCTGATTTGTCATCCCCGAAAATCCCCAAATTGAGTTTTTTTTTTTTTAATTTAAACTTTTCTTTGTGAAGAAATACATTTTTTTAATATATTCTTTTTTTAAACAAATGACAAAATTAACATATTTATTCACTAAAATTAATTTATATCGATAGCTATATTTACATTCATATTAATTTAGTTTGTACTAATAAAAGAAACTATGTGTAGTTTAAGATACACAAGTATAAAAAAATTTCAACCAAAGTTTATCATTTCAAAAACTTAATAATCGAAATCTTCTGATTCATCAGCCTTAGAAATTTTGTTGTACATAGTACTTTTATTAAAAATCTTTAGCATTTCAGCAGAAAAATTAAATTTGTCGCAACAAATTTAATTATTTTTAAAATGTGTGGTTATTCTAAGAAGTGCTTCCAACAAGTCATATTGCATTTTGTTACGTATTATTGGTTAATCTGCCTTGATACTTCTTCTTTATTAGAAACCATTCAATATGAATAATAGCACACATTTTTAGAGTTGCCAAACGCACATTTCTTAGCTCAGAAATCATTCTTGTTGCCATCAGTTATAAAAAAAAATTACCAAAAAATCCCTTAAAATTTAGTTATCATCCCCAATAAATCCTCAGATCCCCAACACGAAAGTTTTATCCCCAATCGCAAAAAAAATCCCCAATTTGGGGACAAGTCCCTTAAATTGTCAACGCTGATGTGAATTATAAATATAATTTTTTTGGAGTTAAGTATAGTCCTTTCCTTAAATAAAAAATAAAGAATTACTTACTACCAGTTTATAGCAGACGATAAAAAATTCTCCCTCAAAAATTTGCACTAAAATTTGTTTTTGTTTTCAATATAAATAGGAAGACGAGAATTTTTCATTGTCTTCAATAAACTGTTAGTAATTTCTTATTAAAAAAAAAATAAAATTATATTAGTAAAGAAAGAAGTTAATTGCGGCAACGAATTAAGTTACTAAAAATTTGTGGATAGTCTCAATAGTATTGATAGCATTACACTGAACAAATTTTTAAGCTAAATTTACTTATATGATTGTATTGTTAATTCAAATTTAAATTAAAAATGATACATGTGATAAATACAATGGTAAAATAACCGCAAAGTTCTTGTGAAATCATTAAAAAATTACAAAATATATGATAAGCTAAGCTAGCGTTGAATTTTCCCAGTGTAATTTTTTCATAAAATAATAAGACATGAACTTTATTACTGAAAGGTAGTATAAAAATTAATGAGATTGTTTGTTTTTAAGTTAGCGTTTCATAGAAATGTTTCGGCATTTGATGTATTAATCATATATTTGACGCTTATAAGAAACAAGTTAAAGAAGCTTATTAAACTTACTTTTGATTCGCTTGGTGGACCGTTTTGAAGATTTGTAGGTGTAACAATTTCTAGTCTTTGAAGTGTTACCAGTTCCATTGTTAAATTCAGTCTAAGCGGTTCGGGTTTCGATTTGCCATCGCTGACATTTACCGTTCCGGTGCGTATCTGTAAATAAGAAAATATATAATTATTGCACTTTATAAAACACATTTATATATATATATATATATATAGATTTATTATCGCATTTAGGGATGCCAAAAAAAATCCCTAGAATTTTGGGATCGATAGTTTGGAAGTTTTCGAAATTGAGAATACTGACATTTCATACATGTGTTTCATTAAATTTTATGTCTAATACAAACTTACTAGTAGTAGGGAACTATCGCTCCGGGGACAATTAAAATTGTTAAATTGTGGCTGAAATTGTTAAATTTGGGTAATTAAAATTTGAAAATTTAAAATTTCTTGAAATTTGATACCTACGAGGGTGGTTCGATAAGTCCTTTAAATATTTTTCGAGGGTGGTTCAATAAGTCCTTTAAATATTTTTCGAGGGTGGTTCAATAAGTCACTCTTATTTTTTTAACATAAGGAGTTTTTGTTTACATTAAGTGTATGTCTGTCTCTCTCTCTCTGTCTGTCTGCATGACCGTGGAAATTTGAGTCTTTCAGTGATTTGGGTTGTGTAATAATTTCTGGGTGTCCTTTTATGGGTAATTAAACTTAAAAATTTTAATCTACGCCGGATGCCCAGTTCCCTACTACTATCTGAGGTTTAAAAACATATATTTATACTAAAATTATCTATATACTACTACAAATATGAATAGTTAAAGAAATTACATAATTTCATAATTAAAAGAATGGGTTATTATACATTTATTTTTTCTGGTAATGAAGCTTAATACATTTCAATTATGATATTTGCTGATGTTGCATGTGGAAAGCAGAATAATATACATACATATGTACGTGTACGTGTATATTTTTTTTACGGGGCGACAGAATAATGATGACTCATTCTACTTGTGCCAAACATAAGCATAATTCTTAATACATGCATACATACATACATACAGACAAAGTTAAAAATATAAATAAGCAAGAAGCAAAACTACAACGACGTCAATTCAAAATTATTTTAAATATGGGTGCATTTAATTTTTAAGATTTGGTGATTTACGCAAGTTAAAAAACGTTTTTACGCTAATATTCTATTATGAATACAATTTTAGCGAATTTTGCTCAAACAACATTTGAAATGCTGTTTAAAATTTTTATGAATATGGCTATAAGCATTTAATAAGCGACAATGCAAATGTAATTATAATGTTTAAGTAAGATGAGGAAAATATGAAGCATGTTTACAAGGTTCATGTTGGCAGTAATATGAATTTTGACAAGTTTTAAAAAATTTGTAGAGTGTTGGAAGGATAAATATGGATTTTTGATTATAAGCAAATATATTGAATTAAACGATTTTCGTTATAGAAAAAAAAATACTGCTAATAAAAGATAGACTTTAGTTATTTCATCTGACCTGAAAACCAGACCAGCTCCTAATAAGCTGACCTGAAAATTAGACCAGCTCCTAATAAGCTGACCTGAAAATCAGACCAGCTCCTAATAAGCTGACCTGAAAATCAGACCAGCTCCTGATAAGCTGATCTGAAAACCAGACCAGGTCCTGATAGCCTGATCTGAAAACCAGACCAGGTCCTGATAAGCTGATCTGAAAACCAGACCAGCTCCTGAAAAGCTGATCTGAAAACCAGACCAGGTCCTGAAAAGCTGATCTGAAAACCAGACCAGGTCCTGAAAAGCTGATCTGAAAACCAGACCAGGTCCTGATAAGCTGATCTGAAAACCAGACCAGGTCCTGAAAAGCTGATCTGAAAACCAGACCAGCTCCTGAAAAGCTGATCTGAAAAACAGACCAGGTGCTAATAAGCTGATCTAAAAGCTGATAAGCTGATCTAATAGCTGACACCTATTGTACTATTTGCTGTTAGCAAACGTAAATGAGATGGTGTTAAAGCAGTTGGTGTCGATAAGAAAATACCTAATGAAATATAATGGAATTTCATAATATTGTGAAATTCGATTTGTTTTGTACAGAACCTTTCAACGATAACAAGACTGTGCATGTTTAAGTGATATGAAAAGAAAAAACAAGAATTCGCATGAAAGAAGAAAGTAATATCAAGACAGAAGTTCAGAATATACAAGTTTAAGGACTGAGAAACGATCAGTCAAGATAGAGGTAAGTAAACAAAAAAAAAAAAAAAAATAGTAGAAGGAACAATATTACGAACTAAATAGATTTTATAAATGTTACCTGTTATTATCGACAAAATTAGATGATATAGTTATACAATATCAGAAAACGTTTAGTCATAAAAACACCTTCGTTGGAGGAGGTATAGTAGATAAAAAGAATAAACTCTCTAACTGGTGAACTTTATCTTCCCGGATATTAGTATTGTGGACCTGAAACAAAACTACAAAAACGTTTAAATTGAGGTGACAAAGGAATTAATTTATTGGACTCTGCTTGTAAGGATTTAAGCATTAGACATAAAGCTGATAAAATACTTGAAAATTCAGCTTGGGATCGAGTTTTATCAAAAGATAGTAGTATTGCTGAAAAATCATTTGCCTATATGGTTACTAACACAATGAAAGCCAAAACAAAATTTGGTATGGGTGTGGAGAAAAAGAAAAATGTTAAAAAGAACAAGATAAATGATAAAAAACTGTTTAGAACATCAATTAGAGCTGCAACAAAAATACTAAAGAAGGAAAAACCATTAAATATTAACTCAGCAATTAAAATTGCCCGAAAAACTATCAACAAATCATTAAAAGGAAGAAAATCTCAAATTATAGTACCACATGTAATACGTGTACCAAAAATTGGTGGGTTTTTGCCTCTAATACCGATTTTAACTGCTCTGGGTGCAATTGGTAGTCTAACAACTGGAGGTGCTGCTATAGCTAAAGCTGTTAATGCAACAAAGAATGCAAAAAATCAACTCGATGAAGCAATTAGACATAATACAGCGATGGAATCTATAGCAGTTGGAAAGGGACTTTACTTAAAACCATATAAAAAGGGTTATGGTTTAGTTTACAAAGAAAAATCAAAAAACTCTTAGAGATGCTACGAACAGACCACTATCTGATGTGGACATAAACCGTTTCTCTATAAATATTCCATATTTTAGAGGAGTTTTCATTTTGAATACTCTACCAAAACGAACAAACAAAATAGAATGTGGAATAATCAATTTAGACGTATCAACAGGACCTGGTACACATTGGGTAGCATATTATAAAAACAACAATGAAAAAGAATATTTCGACAGCTTTGGAAACTTACAACCTCCTTCGGAAGTAGTCAAATATCTTGGTAGAAATATAAAATACAACTATAATCAACATTAGAATTTCAATACATTTACCTGTGGTCATTTATGTCTTAAATTTCTTTATGAAATAACTGAAAATATTAAATAAAAAAGCACAAACATTTATATTTTACAAAACTCTTTCATGTATTTTTATTTATAATTTAAAATACAAAATTATTATATATTATTGCCAAATTGGAAATTGGGAATTTTGAATTAGAAATTCACTCAGCTCGCTTTCAACAATTAAGCTTTGTTCACCTTCTCTACTTAAGCAATATGATCCGCTCGAGAGTTCTTTAATTTCAGCATCGGTTAAATCATTATATCGCTTTGGGAGGAACATTATGTGGTTTTCCATTTCAACTTTTAGTGTTGGCCCATATTTTGTTGTTACTCTTGACACTTTTCGAATGGTGTATTTAGTTGATGTCTCAAGCTCCTTTATGTGGATTAAGGTTTTATTTTTTAGTGAATTAAATTTTGATGTTAGATTTGTTGTAGACTCCATTTTTGTTTTATTTATTTATTTTTTTTTTTTCATTTACTTCTCCGCACTTTGAATGTTTAACTGAAAATGATCTTGAAAGTAGCGATGACGACTTCAAGAAGGCTAATCGAAAATATGGTGAAATAGTGAATAAGTGGAGGGGTAGTGATAGACAGAAAGAGACAGTTATAGAGAGAAAAGGGGTAGAGAGAGATAGAGTGCTAAAAAAGAGGTATGGAATATAGATGATGGTATAGATATTTTAAAGATCAAGAGATACTACTTTAAAAATTTAAAAGAGGAAATTAGTCTTAAAGGAACCTTCAAACAATCATCATTCATTAACTTATAAGCAAATAAAATGAGTCAAATCAGACGTACTCTAAACCAATTTATAAGAGATTTTGAAAGCTTCAGGCTTTTCGATCATTGGGAGATGATCAAATTTTTTCAAAATATGCTGGATGAGAACGAAGAATATGGTATCATGGAAGATGAAGACAACACAGAAGGCCACTTCAGAAGCTGTCCTTGGTATAATCCTGAGTGTGAGGAAGGACCAGATACTTGCAGATGTACAATATATTTTTTGCGTAAAAGTATATTAGAAAATTTAATAATTGGATATTATGAAATGTTTCCATCATTATAATAAAAATAAATAAAATTAAATTAAAATGTATTATTAATATAAATAAAATTAAACTAAATTTATCCTTGTTTTGTGTTATTTTTTAAAGGAAAGTTAGGATTCATCTATTCGAATATAAAATAACAGAAACTTGTATGTAGTGAAAAATATAAGGACTTATCCGATTGTCTAAACTGTTTCTCTTTTAATGGAATTTCATAACATTGTGAAATTCAATTTGTCTTGTGCATTACCTCTCAAAGAAAACAAGACTGTACATGTTTAAGCATCATGAAAACAAGACTATGCATGTCTAAGCATCATGAAAACAAGACTGTGCATGTCTAAGCGATATGAAAACAAGACTATGCATGTCTAAGCATCATGAAAACAAGACTGTGCATGTCTAAGCGATATGAAAACAAGACTGTACATGTTTAAGCGACATGAAAACAAGAATTTGCAAATAAGCAAAAACAAAAATTTTTTTGATCTAGCGAAGTAAAGCTAATAAAGAAATAAAAACCATTCACATAATTAATTCTTTTTCCAATATTTTATTTAAAATTTTTTCTTAAAAATTCATAGACATATTTAACTAATGTATGTAGATACCCAGAAAAAAATTAGACAAAAATACTCTATTCCAAGTAGTAAAATCTGAAAAAAGGAGTGGCACATTAGAAGAAAAAAATAAATAAATATATAGACTGACTGACCAACTAATACGTACACTCTGTCCGATGGGAACACAAAACATACTTAAACATTTCAGAAATATATACACAATACGCTGAACTTTAATAAAATTAAAAAAAAAAAAAAAAAAAAAAAAAAAAATCATATATGACAACAAATAAAAGTGAAAGGTGCTCACCCTTCATAAAAAAACATATATGTACCTTATTAATGTAAAAATATTATCAGTATAAAGCAACAGAAATTTCGTCAAACAAAGTCATCTTGTATCCTAGAGGAATCCTCGAAAGGGTATACCTAAAGTCTCTGAAACCCACTTCGTTTTCTGATGATCGCTTTTCAACAAGAAAATAAGTTTGTTCATTATGACTAATTTAAAAGTACATTTAAATTCAGTCTCATATCCGATCTTAACTGCATCAGAATTTAAGAAAAAAGCTCCTTTTATTCTATTGAATAAAATTTTAATTTAAAACAGTAAGCAAAGATATCAGCTTCAACTTCAAATGATTTCATCACACAAAAAAAAAAAAAAACTAGTGATTGTTTTCAACAATTATGAAAATAATAATTTCAATATAAAGCTCCCTTTTGATTTTAAATGTTTATCAATAAAAATAAAAAAAGAAGTAAGTTGACTACCAAAGAAAAAAAAACTATCAGTATATAAGCTGGAGTGCTGGATCAGTTTCATTTAAAAATGTTTATACATTTTCATAAAGCAAAGCAAGATTTCAAAAATAAATGTAGAAAGTGAAGAAAAAAGGCTATAGTTAGAAAAAATTGTGTACCCCAAAAATTTCTAACGTTGACTTACTAACGTTGCATCAACTTTAAAAAAATTTAAATTAAATATAACAAATATTTCTATTATAGTTACTATTACAATAGAGTATGTATCTTTAGGAATTCAGTTTTACTTAAAACAGAAAATCGTCACAAACTTTTAAGTAAACGCAGATACAAATTAAAACGTTTTAATTTCCAAATAAAAAAAAAAACTGAATATATCGCATCTATACACAGACGAATATTTACAACAACAACACCAACAACAAGAAGAACAAAAGACATCAATGACAAAAAAAAAAATGTATTCAAAGATTGAAATAAACAAAATCTGTAATATAAACAAATTTCATATAGGCAGACTTTAACGCGAGACAAATTTAAGTATGAGAAAATATAAAACAAGCGTAAGTATAAAAACATAATAAGATTAGGGAAGTCCAGACATATGATATTATTTTATAGTACCAAATGTCGATACTGAAAACAATTTATTTCTATCTACATATAAATATTAGCGCAAATACACACACACACATAGCAGAATTCATATAAGAAATATCCAAGAAAATTTCAACAACACCCCACCTTTTGCAAATCATGACGAGCCTTAAATTCTCCCTCAGAT
Source organism: Tachina grossa (assembly GCA_949987645.1). Classification (NCBI taxonomy): domain Eukaryota; kingdom Metazoa; phylum Arthropoda; class Insecta; order Diptera; family Tachinidae; genus Tachina; species Tachina grossa. The sequence goes on along the minus strand of OX465278.1, from coordinate 38,352,437 downwards.
ATACATACACAAATTCCCATGATCATACATACATACATATACAATATATAAGATTAATCTCAACAATACAACACTCTCACCTACCCTAAATTATGAATAGTCTTAAACTGCTACAGACATATATACATAGATTCTCCCGGCTACATAATACAAGAACACCTCGTCCCTAATAAATCCCAATCATCTTAAATTCTTACAGAAACAGATACATACATACACATAACCAATTTACCTCAACAAGATCCTCAAATCACGATCAGCCTTAAACTACTATAGACAGACGCATTCGCAAATTCCCATGGCTACATATTACGTCAACAACCCTGCCCACCCAAATCATGGTCAGCCTTAAGCTCCTACAGAAATACATATGTACATTGAAATTAATACAAACAACACAGACACACAGACACACACACACGCGCACACACATACACACACACACATACACACGCAATCGATCTACCTCAACTACACCCCGCCCCTTCCAATCAAACCCTCACCTAAATTCTCACAGACAGACAGACACATCCACAAATTCCTATGGTTACATAATACGGCAACAACCCTGCCCACCCAAATCATGGTCAGCCTTAAACTCCTACAGACATACAAACACACAGATTCCCCCGGTTGCATATTACTAGAACACCTCACCCCTCATAAATCACAATCAGCCTTAAGCTCCTACAGAAATACACACATTGAAATTCCTACAAACATACACATACACACACACACACACACACACACACATACACACACACACACATACACACGCAATCGATCTACCTCAACTACACCCCCCCCCCCCCCCTGCCAATCAAACCTTCACCTAAATTCTCACAGACAGACAGACACATCCACAAATTCCTATGGTTACATATTACGGCAACAACGCCGCCCACTCAAATCACGGTCAGCCTTAAATTCCCACAGTCTAGCAACACCTACATTAGCATTAGAAAAAATAACTTTCACGTTTTCCCGTCGTCATTAGGAAAAATCATTTTCCCGTCGGCATTTGAAAAAATTATATTCATTTTTTGCCGTCGGCATTTGAAAAAATTATATTCATTTTTTGCCGTCGGCATTTGAAAAAAAATTATATTCATGTTTTGCCGTCGGCATTAGGAAAAATTAATAAACATGTTTTGCCGTAGACATTAGGAAAAATTAATAATCACTATTTCACCATTGGTATTAGAAAAAATCATTTTCATGATTTTCCCGTCGGCATATATACTCATAAAAAACCTCAAGAAAAATCACCCGTTATCACAATTAATGTAACCCAAAAAAAATCACCCGTTCCCACAAGGGTCAATGTAAACAAAAAACTCCTTATGTAAACAAATAATAAGACGGACTTATTGAACCACCCTCGTAGGTATCAAATTTCACAAATTTCCAAGAATTTAACAATTTTCAAATTTTAATTACCCAAGTTTAACAATTTCACCAACAATTTAACAATTTCAGCCACAATTTAACAATTTTAATCGGCGCCAGAACCGCCAGTTCCCTACTACTATCTGAGGTTTAAAAACATATATTTATACTAAAATTATCTATATACTACTACAAATATGAATAGTTAAAGAAATTAATTACATCAATTAAAATAATAATATATTACAAAATTTACCGATAGTGAATCTGTTATTTCAGTCCAAAGTAATTCCAATATGATATTTAACGATGATGCGTATGGGAAGCATATTTTTGTATGGGGAGAGATAAGAATGTTGATTCATTCTACTTATGTAAAACTTACACCAGAATCACCAAACATTTAATAAGAGATCATCATAATGTATATTTAATGTTTAAGTTAGGTGAGAAAAATAAAAAGCATGTTGAAAGGATAAATATGGATTTTTGATTATAAGCAAAGATAGTGAATTAAACGATGATCGTTATAGAAAATAATTTTACTAGATAAAACTTTACTTTTTCGTATTTCATCTGACTTTAAACTTCATGTATATAAATGTTATAAATGGCTAGCTACTTGTACACTGATAACTAAATCTGACTCAGATATCTTGAAATGAAAATCTGAACAGCTCCTGATAGCCTGATCTGTTACCTGATAAGCTGATCTAAAAATCAGATCAGCTCCTGATAAGCTGATCTGAAAACCAGACCAGCTCCTGATAAGCTGATCTGAAAACCAGACCAGCTCCTGATAACCTGATCTGATAACTAGACCAGCTCCTGATAAGCTGATCTGAAAACCAGACCAGCTCCTGATAAGCTGATCTGAAAACCAGACCAGCTCCTGATAAGCTGATCTGAAAACCAGACCAGGTCCTGATAAGCTGATCTGAAAACCAGACCAGGTCCTGAAAAGCTGATCTGAAAACCAGACCAGGTCCTGAAAAGCTGATCTGAAAACCAGACCAGGTCCTGATAAGCTGATCTGAAAACCAGACCAGGTCCTGAAAAGCTGATCTGAAAACCAGACCAGGTCCTGATAAGCTGATTTGAAAACCAGACCAGGTCCTGAAAAGCTGATCTGAAAACCAGACCAGCTCCTGAAAAGCTGATATGATTGCTGATACCTGTTATTTGCCCTGGATGAGAAAATTTTAAAACAGTTGGTGTTGACAAGAAATGTGTTGAAGAAAAAGCTTCGTAGTATAAAAACTGGTGAAATAGATACAAGTGAACAACTAAAAGATACATTTAAACCTATAGCAGAAGAATTCATAAATAGTTCTAAAAATATTAAAAGAATTCTTATGAAAGAAGAAAGTAAAATCAAGACAGAAGTTGAAAATATACAAGTTTAAAGCCTGAGAAACCTTCACTCAAGATATAGACAAGTACCCCAAAAGAAACTAGTAGAAGGAACAATATTTGATAATACCATCATATTTAATGATGCTAATACTGAGAATGATGATGACGATGATTTTACTCATAGACTTCCAATTCTGAAGATATTTATACTGACTTATCAGTATTGGAAGGCATAAATGAATTAGATACAAACTATTGTTGATAGTTACATTAAACTGAATGAAGATAAAATACAAGACAAATTAATAATATAGCTTAAAGCATTAATATTCAAGAATATATTTAAATGCAAATTGAGGAACTACAACGTGAAATAAAATTAGAGAAAGAAGACAGTTATAAAATTGAAAAAGCAATTCTAAAAAGTAAATAATTAAAAACAAATTGAAGAGTTTACGGTTAAATATATAGATTAGAAAATTAACTACATGTTAGTATAAATAGCTGAAAGTGCAAGATGTAAATAGATCACAACACTTTCGAAAAAATCTGTGAAACAATTCAATGTCTTTAAAAAGGAATTTAGTTAACGAAGTCCATATTAAATTTCAACAACTGTTTGTGCTTGTAGAGATGTAATGACAGGAATATATGATGTTTTATGGAGCTAAGTTAGGTGAAATGTAGAACTATTCTACAGAAAATAGAAATTGTTGATTTTTGAAGACTGTAATTGACACATTCTCAAAGTACAGCTGAAAATAAAAGCTGCACTCTAAAAACCAAGGCGATGGAAAATATTTTTGGAGTGGTACGGGTACCAAAAAACTTACAAACAGATGATTCTAAAGAATTTTTTAATAAATATTTGGGAAAACTCATACATAAATAGAAGATTAAACATTACTTAATATGAAAGCATCAATATTAGAATGATTTAATAGATCATTGAAAGGTATGATGTGAAAAGAATTAGCTTTAATGGTTCATATAAGTGGATTGGTATGTATAAAGATTTACTCAATGCATGCAATAGAAAAGTTCATCGTACCATTAAAATGTCTCCTATTAAAGTCAACTCAACAAATGAGGAAAAGCTACTTAATATAGTATAAAGTAATTTGAAGAATGAATGTTGAATTTAATAAAAATAAAATTAAAACGAAAAATCTAGTTTGTGTTGTTTTTTGTAGGATTGATTAGGAATGATGGGTCTTAAGAAAGATAATTAACTAAATGTAGTGGAATTCTCTAAACTTGTTGGTCTGAATGAAATATTGCTAAAACTTCAGTGTTTAAAATGAACTATAACATAGTGCAATATTCAGCAGCACATCATATTATCACTTTTTATAAAGTTGTATGTATATTTTCCCATCGAAAGCGCTAGCACGCAAAATTTTACAATATGAAAATGGGATTATTATAGAAGATCTTCACTCTATTTATTTCTTTAGCTATCAGATCTTTAGAAAATATAGATAAACTACGGAAATTGGACTTTGATATCCAATCTTTAAGAATGTACATGTGTATGAATAAGTATCAAACAAACTTAGTGAATGAATATACGCTTCAACTAGAATTATGCTGAAGCATGCATAAATTTTAAAATGTACAGTAAACAGATCTTACTTTATATCTGTATCTGTATGAGTATTACATAAATTTATAGAAAAAAAATGAAAGCATGCCGAAGCATGTATAATTAAAAAAAAAAAAAAAAAAAAAAAAATCCTCACGTCATACAATTTTGTAAGCAAAGAAATTTTATGATTTTGTGGTCAATGTATCTACTTTGCAAAAATTCAAAAGAGCGAACTGGTAAATTCTAATAGTAAAGATTTTTAATTGTAACACTACTACATCTCGGACTCTTACGTCACTATCGATAGAAGCATGCTAAGGCATGCATACTAGCAAAATATATAAAGCTGTTAGAAGGTGATGAGACAGCAATTGTATCTGGATCAACCCAACTCATGAATGTATTGTATACGGAGATGATTGATGGTGATGATGACGTTTTTTAAGTGAATAATCATTACATATGAATGCGACAGTGATTGACCCCTCAAACCTCATGTAGAAATACTTGAGGGGGAAAAATTCTCTCAAAACATAGATATTTCATTGTTTCTAACACTTTATGAATACACCAACGGTGAATTGCTGGTAGAGGTAACTGAGTTATTTGAGATCGATTTGATACAATAGTTGTATATTAAACATGCATTTCTTTGTATCTAAACTAATTTCTACATACCTAATGTATATACCCACCAAAAAATTAGACAAAAATTCTCTATTCCAAGTAGTAAAATCTAAAAAAAGGAGTGGCACATTAGAAGAAAAAAAAAAATAAATAAAAATAGAGACTGACTGACCAACTAATACGTACACTCTGCCCGATGGGCACACAAAACACACTTAAACATTTCAGAAATATATATACAATACGCTGAACTTTAATAAAATGAAAAAAAAGTCATATAGAACATTAAATAAAAGCCATAGGTGCTCACCGTTCATAAAATAAACATATGTATATGTATCTTATTAATGTAAACATATTATCAGTATAAAGCAACAGAAATTTCGTCATACAAAGTCATCTTGTATCCTAGAGGAGCCGTCGATAGGGTATACCTAAATTATATGAAAACGAGTTCGTTTTCTGTTGATCGCTATTAAAGAAGAAAATATGTTTGTTCATTATGATTTAACTAATTTAAAAGTACATTTAAATTCAGTCTCATACCCGTACTTCTTAACATAAAAATTAAAAATAAATGTTATCCAATTCTATATTATACTATGTATCAAAAATTTTCAAAAAAGCTGTTATATGAAAGAATCTCCAGCGCTTCTAACTGCATCAGAGTTTAAGAAAAAAAAAACTCCTTTTATTCAATTTAATAAAATTTTAATTTGAAGCAGTAAGCAAATACATCAGCTTACTGCATTCTTATTCATAATCGTATAATAGAATATATAACCCCTAAAGGACAAAGTCTAAAAGTCTTATAAATTAAGAAATATAGAAAATAACATAATTTTTATAAACGCGTAAAGTTGCAAAAGTAATTCAAATGATTTCATCGCAAAAAACAAACAAAAAGCAGCGATTGTTTTCAACAATTATGAAAATAATAATTACAATATAAAACTCCCTTTTGATTTCCAATGTTTATCAATAAAAAATAAAAAATAAGTAAGTTAACTAACAACAAAAAAAAAACTATCAGTACCTAAGCTGGAGTGCCGGATCAGTTTCATTTAAAAATGTTTATACATTTTTAAAAAGCAAAGCAAGTTTTCCAAAATAAATGTAGAAGGCTATAGCTAGAAAAAATTTTATACCCTATACTTTAAAAAACTGTAAATTAAGTATAAGAAATATTTCTATTATAGTTACTATTACTATAGAGTATGTAAGTACATATCTTCAAGAATTCAGTTTTACTTACAACAGAAAATCCTCACAAACTTTTAAGTAAACGCAGATAAAAATTAAAATGTTTTTAATTTCACCAACAACAGACATCACATGACAAAAAATAAAATAAAAAATGTATTCAAAGATTGAGTTGAACACTTATTTGTATGTACATATATATGTACATACATACATACATACATGCATACATAAAATCAATTTGTAGATATGTATGTATACATATCAAATTTCTTATCAATGCTTAAGTATTTATTAGATCTACATCATGAAAATATATGAAGCGTCGTTTAGTTAAAGCACAATGCAAATATAAACAATCCATACACTCAGGGAAAATCTGCAGCTTAAAAATAAGAATTCATCACATTAATTCAATAATTTTTAATATAATAGAAAATGTATATTGAGATATCTACAAACTAATGAGTTTAATAAATGAATACTGTAAATTAATATTTTGTCCATATTGAAATAAGAAATTTCAATATGACTAAACCTTCGCTAATGGTTCTTATTAATTCAGCATGGTTCTTACTGATTTCAAGTTGGTTTTTCTATGTGTGTAGATAACTCTTTCAGTCAAAGAAGACGAATGTAGTTAAATAAACAAAATCTGTAATATAAACAAATTTCACACAGACCGACTTCAACGCGAGACAAATTTAAGCATGAGAAAATATAAAGCAATCGTAAGTACAAAAGCATACTAGGATTAGGGAAGTCCAGATATATGATAGTATTTTATAGTACCAAATGTCGATGTTGAAAACAATTTATTTCTACCTACATATAAATACCAGCTCAAATACACACACATAGCAGAATTCATATAAGAAATATCCAAGAAAATTTAAACAACACCCCACCTTTTGCAAATCATGACGAGCCTTAAATTCTCCCTCAGATATACATACACAAATTCCCATGATCATACATACATATACAATATATAAGATTAATCTCAACAACACAACACTCTCACCTACCTGAAATTACAGATAGTCTTAAACTTCTACAGACGTCTATACACATAGATTCTTACGGCTACATATTACAAGAACACCTCGCCCCTAATAAATCACAATCATCTTAAATTCTTACAAAAATACATACATACATACATACGCATAACCAATTTACCTCAACAACATCCTCACCCACCTCAAATCACGATCAACCTTAAACTACTATAGAGAGACACATTCACAAATCCCCATGGCTACATATTACGTCAACAACCCTGCCCACCCAAATCATGGTCAGCCTTAAACTCCTACAGACATACAAACACACAGATTCCCCCGGTTGCATATTACTAGAACACCTCACCCCTCATAAATCACAATCAGCCTTAAGCTCCTACAGAAATACACACATTGAAATTCCTACAAACACACACACACACACACACACACACACACACACACACACACACACATACACACACATTCACACACAACTACACACGCAATCGATCTACCTCAACTACACCCCGCCCCCTGCCAATCAAACCTTCACCTAAATTCTCACAGACAGACAGACACATCCACAAATTCCTATGGTTACATATTACGGCAACAACGCCGCCCACTCAAATCACGGTCAGCCTTAAATTCCCACAGTCTAGCAACACCTACATTAGCATTAGAAAAAATAACTTTCACGTTTTCCCGTCGTCATTAGGAAAAATCATTTTCCCGTCGGCATTTGAAAAAATTATATTCATTTTTTGCCGTCGGCATTTGAAAAAATTATATTCATTTTTTGCCGTCGGCATTTGAAAAAAAATTATATTCATGTTTTGCCGTCGGCATTAGGAAAAATTAATAAACATGTTTTGCCGTAGACATTAGGAAAAATTAATAATCACTATTTCACCATTGGTATTAGAAAAAATCATTTTCATGATTTTCCCGTCGGCATATATACTCATAAAAAACCTCAAGAAAAATCACCCGTTATCACAATTAATGTAACCCAAAAAAAATCACCCGTTCCCACAAGGGTTAATGTAAACAAAAAACTCCTTATGTAAACAAATAATAAGACGGACTTATTGAACCACCCTCGTAGGTATCAAATTTCACAAATTTCCAAGAATTTAACAATTTTCAAATTTTAATTACCCAAATTTAACAATTTCACCAACAATTTAACAATTTTAATTGATCCAGGATGAACAGTTCACAACTACTCTTACTAAGTCTGTGCAATACATGCAACATGTTTGCGACAACCATATTCTAAGAGCAACACAATTGAAAGGAACTCACATGTATAATTAAAGAAAATTATGAAGAAATACAAGCATAATTTTGTTATACATAGCTACATATCGTCGCTGTTTTAACTAACCCACATAAATGACATTTTTTTGAAAATGTCCTCTACTAGACTTTATAAGTCATAATACACATTGTCTAAAATTTTCATGACTATAAGCATTACTTTTGTGCCTATATAATTAAAGAGATTTCTGACGCAGCCATAATAATGAATGTATAAAACAACCATAAAATCTGCTTTCCTGTTAAATTTTAAAATGTTAGTTAGGTCAGTTAGTTAAAACAGCGACGATATATGTATAATTGTTTAAAATAATCATGTTTTGATTGTAAGCAACCATAGTTTGCTTTAATATAAGCAATAAATGATAAAAAACTACATTTCACACAGCTGTATAAGACTTTGCAAAGTAAACTTTGTGTCTCTAAAACGGGTATATTTAAAAAATATGACGCTTTTTAGACACGCAAAGTTTATTCTGCAAAGTCTTAATTGAGCTGGGAGAAAGGCAGAAAGAGAAAGTATTGTTTGTTGTTATAAATACATATTTCCAACAAGAGTTCTATATAAATTCCGCACATTTTAATTTCAATTGGATTAAAGAATATATGTACTAGAGACCTGCGTAAACAGTCTTGAAATGTAAATATGTCATGTTTTTTAAATGTATTCACGTCGCATGTATTATACTAAACCAATAATAAATGCTGTCGTACTATAAGTGAAGCACGATGGATTTATTGGTGTACGTGTATATCAGTGTTAACAAGCGATGTCGCCAAGATTGCTTATTTGTAACAAACACTCAAAAGAAGTAGTGTTGATTTGTGTATGCTTGTTATTTTGTATACTGTACGTTTGAGTGTGTGTGTAAGATGTAGATAGTAAGCTATTATGTGATTAACCGCGTACAACTAATGTTAATGCATGTGTGTGCGTTTGCATGTGCGCAGAAAAATAAAAGATCATGCTCACATACATGCATGACGTTTGTACACGCGCTCATGCGTAGAAAGAAGCAAGCATCACAAATTCTTCCGTCACGAAGTATTTTCTTCTTTACTCCTATACCTACAATACTGAAATAAGTTTCTTGCAAACAGTGTTGTTAACGTTTGTTTTAGAAGATTTCGCTGTAGTAAAGCATTTGAAAAATCCCTCATGTCTTAAAAGTTCTTATAAAATATCTCTTGCAGGACACTAATATGTACATACTAGAGGGCTGCCTAAACAGTCTTGAAATGTAAATACGTCTTGTTTTTTAAATGTGTTGTCGTAGCATGTATTATACTAAACGAATAATAAATGATTTCGTTTAATAAGCGAAGCACGATGGATGTATTGATGTTCATGTAAATGAGTGTTTAAAAGCGAAGTCACGAAGACTTCTTGTTCATAACAAACACTCAAAAGAAGTAGTGATGATGCGTGTATGCTTGTTATTTTGTGTATTGTATGTTTGAGTGTGTGTGTGTGTGTGTGAGATGAAGATGGTAAGCTGTTATGTGTTTAAGGGGATGGTCACACTTGGGCAAATATTTGCTAAAAAAAAACGTGACCACAAACTATTAATGTAAAAGCTTTCAATTCAGATACGTGTTTGTTAAGTTAAATAGTTTCCAATAATGTTGCAATCAATGACGTTGTCTATTAGTTGTTTATGAAACTGTTTAACTTAAGAAACACTTGTCTGAATCAAATAGTTTTTCACAAACATTGAGTGGTTACGCTTTTTTGAGCAAATATTTGCCAAGTGTGTGTTTTTTAAAGCAATCGCACGCAACTAATGCCAATGCATGTGTGCGTTTGTATGGGCGCAAAAAAATCAAAGACCATACACACAACGAGTGTGTGTATGTAAATGCATGACGTTTGTATACGCGCCCATGCGTGGGAAGAAGCTAGCATCACAAATCCTTTCGTCACGAAGTATTTTTTTCTTTACTCGTATACATGCAATAAATGAAACAAATTTCTTGCAAACAGTATTGTTTAGCATTTGTTTTAGAAGATTTCGCTGTAGTAAATCATTTGAAAAATCCCTCATGTTTTTAAAGTTCTTGTAAATGGTCTGGTGCAGAGGTCTACTGTATTATTACAGGTCAAACTCTTGAAATTTTCAAAAACGATAAAAGTAAAAAATTCCAAAAATAAAAAAAATTGCCGAAACGAAAAAATCAGCAAAAACCGAAAAAAATTGCCGAAACGAAAAAAGGACAAAAACTAAGAAAATCGCTAAAACTAAAACAAATTGCTAAATATCGAAAAAATCGCGAAAAAGAAATAAAAACGCCCAAACCCGAAAAAAATCCCTAAAACGCCAAAACTAAGAAAAAGCGCCAAATAATAATTGTCTGTATATTACATTTGGATTTTAATATGTTACGTTGCTCGCTTTAGAACACCCTTTAATTATTAACTGTCATATATTTGTTTTTGTTGGCCAAAGTTTTACATATTTTGTGAACATTTCATGTCTGTAGCTCTTACAGTTTTTGGGAAAACAGCCTGTGGTGGATAGACGGATATTGTAGCGGAAACAACGGGGTTAATTTTCACCTTTGCTGTACGGCATTCTAAAAATGGAGTTTCGCTTCTCTTGTAAAAAAAAAAATAAAAATTGCATGTTAAGTATTTTTTTCATGTGACGATATGTTTATTAAAATTTAACGATGAACTAAAAAATTTGATTACAATGATTTTTACGACTACATAAGTATACTTAAACGGATTTTGGCTCGTATTACCAGTATTATTATTAATGAGGTCGATATTCTTTCTTATTGAAGTTTACATACAAACTTTTATGTTAAAAACGGAATATTTTATATTTCTGATATGTTATATAATTTAATGAGCGACAAAATCTATAAACAGGGGTGTGTTTCTCAAAACTTATAAGTGTTGCAATACAAGTAAAAAAAATCGTAAAAATGTTTTATTTTCATATCAAAAATATATTTTTACAACTATTTTACTTATCTCACAACACTTGTAAGTTTTGAAAAACATGCTCCAGGTGTTTATGGTTGCATTTTAAAATTCACATTTTATGGCAAAAGGCTTATAATAAATCCTTACAAACTATGAACTTGTATACTTTTTGTACGCGTATCATGGCTGAGTTGTATTTGTTTTCTATTTTAGTTTAATGGATTTTGCGTTTGTTTTATTTAAAACTTTAATTGCTCTAAATTAAATCATTAAAAAAAGATCCCTAAACCCCAAAAAAAAAACTCCAGAAATCCCAAAAAATTCCAGGGTGGAAGAAACTATTACCGTTAGGCATCCCTAATCCCATTGAATACAGATTTGCATAAAATGCATAATTTATTATAACTGATGAATGGCTAAAATTATGAAGCTGTCTGTAAATACATACTTTAAACGAAATGGAGATTATGGGAAATATTATTTTATTGTACATTCGCCATGACATTATTAATTAATTAACATTGATGCCTGAAAGCCTGCCAATAAACCATTAAGTGTAAAAGACAACCGTTGGTTGGAATATTTAAACTTTATGCACATTTGTTTATGTATAAATGACATTCGTTAATTTTATGCAATATTTAAATAAGACGGAAATGAAAAAGTAAATACAATGAGATAAAAAATAAGTGCATACATATACAGTGCAATACGAAAAAATATAACCATATACGGACACCACTACGTGATAAAAGACCAAAAAAAAAAAAGACCCGCGCCTCCCAGTTTTGCCCCAAGTCATGCACTTTTTTATTGGCCCCCAAAGATTTGTGGCCTCGGTGTAATTTTTGCAAAAAACTGATCATTTTCTCAGGCTCATATCTTGCAAACATTTTAGAATTTCAATTTACTCTCTGAGGCAAGGTTGTAGCTCTTGTCATAAAGAACAAGAATTGTGAATATATAAAATCAAACAAACTTCATCTTCACGATCAAAATCGCAAAAAATTTAAAAAATTCGATTTTTTCACTTTTTTCCCTTCTTCAGGTCCATAGGTAGCAAACCGTACAAAATTCAAGGAAATAATCAACTACAAAAATATACCAAAGATCTCGCTAAACAACTTTCTAGAACATATGAACATCCTAGGGATGATTCTTAACGCCGTTTAGTTAGCGCTTAGGTATCCGCAAAAGTGAAAAATTTCCCGAACATATTTTAATTTCATTCTTCATATCTTTCCATACACACAGTAATAAATATTAAATATGAAATTTCTTGCATGATAAATAATATGATTTCTTTCTCTGTTTATAATTCTATTAGGCAAAAGTTCTTATTTCTCGGTAAGCCAAATTACATGTACGAGAAAGAGACGCCGCATTGACTGGCTTAAATATTTATTTTAATTTAAAACTCCTATGTGACGCAAAAATTAATGTACGAGGGCGGATCAATAAGTCCTTGATTTTTTGAATGAAACACAGTTTTTTTTTGCAAAGCAAAAATTAATTTTTCAACATAATCTCCTTTTAACTCAATACACTTAGTCCAACGTTTCTCCAGTATTTGTATCCCTTCTAAAAAATAGGATTTTTTAGAATGTCCTTAAAATAGCCATTGGAGCTAAATCTTTTTCCAGCGGGCCATTTCTTTAGGTTTGGAAATAGGAAGTAGTCACTACTTTTTTTTCCCTTTTGAAGGTAATCGATGTGGATTATCCCGCGTGTATACCAAAAAAATGTTGCCATCACCTTATTGGCCGACAAACTCACATTGGCCTTCTTCGTAACAGGTTTAGACTGCTGCTTGGTCTCCGGAGTACAGTAATGGATCCATATTTCATCCACAGTTATAAAACCCCGCAAAAACTCATTCGGAACACAACTAATCGACATTGCATTGAATCCAACATTATTGGCTACTCTTTAACTTGATAAACTTTTGTCTGAATTGAAAGATTTTTCATTAACATTTAGTGGTTACGCTTTTTTGAACAAATGTTTGACAAGTGTGACCGTACCTTTAGAAGCTCTTCTTCTAAAACCCACCTTAGGTGCTTTAAAAAAATTTAGATTTTTTTTTAATTTTCGCCCCATAGTGTTACTAATAAATATAACTTTTTCTAAAGTCAACAGTGTAGTCTTCAAGTAACTCTCTTATTTATAAAATATGTAATTTATATTTAAAAAATTATTGACTTACCTTTAAATTTTGATCAACTTTTTCCTCTATCGGAGTGGCCATCTTTTCGTTGATCTTCATGCTTTTATCGATATGACTAGAAAGAAAAATAAGAAGGAAGGATTTTGAAATTTAAATGTAACAAAAATTCTTGTAATGATAAGCTAATAAATGATTAAAAAAAAAAAAAAAATAAATAAATCTGAGGCAATAAAGAAAAAGTGCTTAAGTCGTATTTTACTGTTTTGTCGGAGAGCACTTTTAAGCGTTCAAGTCGATTTTCAGAAATATATTTCTTTTACAATTAAATTGGGAAATTCTCGGTTAAACATTGAAGTTGAAATATACCAAAGTATATATTATTGTGAATGACGTCGTCGACGTCACATCAAGACGAAAGTAAAAATTGTCACTTGTCTACTTTTTGTCAACAAAAATTCACTAATATTAACATGCTTCAGTAATTTAAAAACCCCTAGAGATTAGTAAGAGATTGTCAATAAGATCCAATTGTTGCCGATAAAGAGTGGACAAGTGACAACATTTACTGTCGTCTTGATGTGACTTCGCCGCCGCCATTCACAATAAGGCGGATTATTTCAAATGAGATTAGAAGTCTAAAAAAGATAACTCGCAAGTAATAGTGCTATATATAATTCCTGAAAAATCTTACAAATTAATTGGTATTTTAACCAGATTACGGAGTTACCATTAACTCAAAATCAGCTTATCTCGACTTGAGCACTTTTTCCTTTTTGCCACAGAAATATTTATATTGTTATGAAAATATACTGTGAACGATGTTTTCCATAAAAACATTTGTCAACAATAAGAATGATATTATTAGTTACGGTACATAAGAAACAAGCACAAAAACATACAAGACGACGCACAGTGGGCCTAAAACCTATTTCTTCGCTGATTAATTCATATCTCATCAATTATAATACGTGTAGTAAAGATCGCTAAATTTGAACAACCCCAAAAAACTTTTGGCTACAATACCAAAAAACTTTTGGGGTTGTAGGGGGGGGGGGGGGAGATGTCAATTCACTACATAAACCTCCAAAAGGGAATGAAAGCAATCCCCATCACTTTAATGAAAACACTATGACTTAAATTTTAAGAACTATTAATTTTTGTCTAGAAAAAGTTTTTTTTTTAAATGAAATTAGTTTTATAAGCACCCAGAATACTTTTCACTGCTTTGCAAAAGTATTGAACAGGAAATTGCATTGCTGCAACATTTTGCCTTCCCTTAATTGCGTCTGTTTAAATTTAAGGGATATTACCTTTCATAGCCACAATTACCGCATACATGGCAAATTGAAAATGTATTATTTGTACCAAACATTATCCAGAGGAAAACTGTTGTAAGTAAATAGCAAGAGCAACATCATGAAAACGGAAAAATGGGAGCAGCTTTTCTGTAAGGTTCGAAAAGCAATTTTGGCCATGACACTTTTTGCAAATTAATAGCTTTTCTGACATACATACATATATACATATGTATGTACATGTATATACAAATGTATGCATGTATGAACCCTGAAGGAAACGTGGGGTTAAGTGTCCCCAAGTCACCACTTTTGTCGACTGTTTTGGTGACATTGTCAACGGAGCGTCTACATATAAATATTGTTGTTGATGCGTAGAAAATATTTTTTCAGGTTAATACCTATAAATGTATTGAACAAGTCATATGCATATTAAAGGTATTCATTTCAGTTTTTTTTTTTTTTGTTGGAAAAATAGAAAAATTTTTTTCCTATGTTTGTTGTAAGAAAAATTACATTTTTCCATTTTTCCAACAAAAAAAAAAAAAAAACCTGAAATGAATACCTTTATTGCGTAAAAATAAAAAATGAGAAAATTAAACAATTTTAGCGAATATATACAATTATGGATTTTTTTTTGGCTGTGGAAGATTTTGTGCCATCAGTTAAAGATTTGTCACACTTTCAGATCCATTCGTAAGTGTTTGACTTTAGAAATTCAGCGAAACATACAATTTAAATTAATAAGTATTTTTACTTCTATTATTTGCCACAGTGTGGTGATATCGTCAATAATAGACATTTTCGCCATATGGTCCCAAAAGAACTACTTAGTCAATATTGACACAGTCTATTGGTAGATTTCGTAGGACAAGCCTGTGATAAATGTCAATAGTAGATAGCATTAGTTGGGGTACAATTTGTCTGTAGTACTGGTGACATCGTCAATAGACAATCAGTATAATTTTACTATTGACATTTCCTGCAGGGAAGTTTTGTGTTAACAAATCATATTTTGGTTTGCATTTTCTAGCACTCATGCTTGACAACGTTCAAAGGCAGTTATAACTGAAGTTTGAAAGGGGTGCAATTGTAGTTACATACTATGCACTCATGTATATGTATGTATATGTAAGTTTGTGTGTGTGTGTATAGCTGTCATAGAAACTGTTTAGTTTTTGGCAGTAAATGTCACTAAAACAAGCAAAATACTGAATATTACGAGTACCTACTGTTGGCAACTGTATTTTCATAAATAAAGTTCAGCAACATTGTGGTCAAGCATGTTCAAAATATGTAATGTGTTTTATTTTCGGATTATTTTTCTGTTTGGCAGAAAACTACTTTTAAATTCTTTACATTATTTTAGTACATTTTTTTTAATTATATAAATATTTGCAGTAAATAGGACAGTGATTCAAAATAACATATAAAATTTTGAAGTTTTCGAACAAATTTACAGCAAATGCAATTCTTCGGATTTGGGAAGGAGGCCTTAGAATGAACTGTTGAATATTTTGAAAATAATCTTTAATACAAAAATAAGGTAACTTTATACTTGACAGCTTAGGGTTAATAAAAACTTAAGTGCTACCTAACAGTGAGATTACACGAGACATAAGTTTGGAAATTTTTGTGTTGGCAATTGTCAAAATCTGTTGCTAACACAAAAAATGACTGTGTAAACCGTAAATGTTAGTGTTCGAACACATGTTTGGAAACAATTGCTCAAACACAAGTCTGAGCAATTATATTAGGACACAAGCTGTCAAATTTACTTTTTCCGTAGAAAATAATGGCGGGAAACTAGAAGTAATAAGTTTATTAAAAAAAAAATCAAGCAGAAGAACAAAATATATGCTCTGTGGCAGACGTATTAAAAAATCAAAACGAAAAACGAGCACTTTGTATACATACGACAATCTAAATTTTGGGTTTTAACATTATACGTCTAGCCACCCTTGAAAATAAGTTTGAATACAAACTTTTTTGTGACGTCATTCTGCCGACGTTATTTCTTATGTTCAGAAATAAAAATTGCTCGTCTATTCGTACTGTAATAGAATACAGCACTTTTCTTGCCGTAGAGAAATATGCTTGATTAGTAAAAATTTTGATTTTTGTAAGCAGTAAAAAATTGTAAACTTTTCGGATGCTTTTTAGGGTTCCGTACTCCAAAGGTGAAAAGGAACCCTATTGTTTTCGCTACGCTGTCCGTCTGTCCGTCTGTCCGTCACACGTTCTTTTCTCAGGAACCGTAAGAGCTACGGACCTGAAATTTGGACACAGTATGTAGAACCTTGGCCGCTACAACAACAAATACATGAGAATTAAAAATTAAAGGATGTTCCAAAACGAGCAACGAAAAATGTTAAAATCCCATGTAGTATACATACAATTGTATGAACATATGTAAATATATTGAAACTTGAAATTTGTAAAATTAGTGTATTTTTATAGAGACTACAATAATTAACACTAAAATTTAAAAAAATTAAAATTAAAGGGTGTCCATCAGTTAATGCAATTTTGACTATGTAATTTTTACAATTTGCTATATCTTGGAAACCGTAAGAGGCAAACACTTGAAATTTTCAAAAACGGTAAAACTAAAAAAACCGAAAATTATAAAATCGCCAAACCAAAAAAAAAAAAAAAAAAAATCGCCAAAAATTAAAAAAAATCGCCAAAACGGAAAAAAATTGCCAAAATTAAAAAAAAATTTCTAACACTAAAATAAATCGCCAAATTCGAAAAAATCGCCAAAATGAAAAAAAACGCCAAAATGAAAAAAACGCCAAAAATCGAAAAAAATCGCCAAAACGCGAAAATGTCACCAGAACTAAAAAAAATTTAAATAAAAAAAAAATCGCAAAAATGAAAAAAATCGCCAAAAATAAAAAAAAATCGCCAAAATGAAAAAAACGCCAAAAACCGAAAAAAATCGCCAAAACAAGAAAATAAAGTGTCAAACCTAAAAAATAGCCAAAACTTAAAAAAATCGCCAAAACCGAAAAAACGCAAAAACCGCCAAAACAAAAAAACCGAAAAGACCCCAAAAACGAAAAAAAAAAATGCCAAAACTATATATTATATAGGATGAAGTTTGTATTAAATTACATATTTAGTGTTCGTACGGAACCCTTCGTGCGCGAGTCAGAGTCGCACTTTACTGAATTTTTTCAATATAAGGTCGATTCCACGCGAAACGACATTACACAGGGAAAAAATAATTTATTTATTTGTAATAGAACGCTTTAAAATTAGCAGGTAAAATCTAAAAATCTTAGTACAAATGTCACTGCTAATAATAAATACTTGATACTTTTCGACTACAAAAAAGGAAAGTGCAATTAAAAATATAATAATTTTTCGAACCTTCATTTTAATATTCGAGTAATTAGTTATAGAAAATATTAAACGTCACAAGCCTCACCACAATGCTGAAGTGCTATTTTTTCAATAGATGTCAAAAAATGAGAAAAAAGACAAGAAATTCAAAGAAAATAAAGAAATATAAAAACTGCATTTAGAGAGAAGGGGACGGGAAAAGTAGAAATACTACGAAAATTATGATGGATAAAAAATCATTGGGAGAAAAAAGAAACAAATTGTCGAGAAATAAAAACGAAAGAGCAGACAACGCAGAAAGGGTGAAAGTCAAGTTGTGTGCGTTTTTAATATATCTAAAATTGGTACATGTGTGGTTTTAAATTACCAGCTTTCATTAAAAGACAATCACATAAGTGAAACGTAATCCACCTGATAGTCCATTAATAATAATTGGTGTTATTAAGCAACTCTCCAAGGAGGTTCCTTCAGAATTTGCGCATCTAAAGACGATCTGAATGAAAGATTAAAAAAATTTGTTTTGTTTACAACGTCGAAAAAATAAACACTGGCCAAAAATATTCCAAAGATAGATACATATATATATGGACATTTAAGAATCCTGACAAACTAAGTTGGCGTTTTACGCATCTAAAGACGATCTGCTGTTGAAAAGTTTTTTGTTAAACAGATAGGTGGGAAAACTATAACGAATATTCCCAAAATGCATAACTATTATTTACCAAGTCACACAGTTTTAAAGAATACACATTTGCTTTTTCCAGGCAGTAAGCATTTAATTTAATCAAAATTAATTCCGCAAACACAGAGATTTGTAAGGTCACACCCATCACTGTCTTCTGATGGCTATTCTGACCCGGAATCATGTTCCTTTAGTGTATAGCTATTAATATTACCTTACCTTTACAGTAAATATGTGAATAAAATCCATAAAAAGTTTTATTTATTCAAATTTTGGAGCTTATATACCAAGTCACACCCGTAAAAAATTTAAAAAATATATATTTGCTTTTTTCCGGGCAGTAAGCATTTAATTTAATCAAAATTAATTCCGAAAAAACCTAGATTTGTAAAGTCACACCCGTCACAGTCTTCTGATGGCTATACTGACCCGGAATCATGTTCTTTCACTGTCTACTTATTATTATTAGCTTACCTTTATGTTAAATATATGAATAAAATCAATAAGAAGTTTTATTTATTCGAAATTTTCGAGTTTATATACATACCTAGTCACACCCGTCACAATTGTGAAAA
Source organism: Tachina grossa (assembly GCA_949987645.1). NCBI lineage: Eukaryota > Metazoa > Arthropoda > Insecta > Diptera > Tachinidae > Tachina > Tachina grossa. The sequence goes on along the minus strand of OX465278.1, from coordinate 38,332,939 downwards.
ATAAATATTAGCTTTTTCCAGGCAGTAAGTATTTAATACACTCAAAATCAATTATGCAAAAACGGAGATTTGTAAAGTCACACCCGTCACAACCTTCTGATGGCTATTTTGACCAGAAATCGTGTTCCCTCAGTGTCTACCTATTATTATTACCCTAGTTTTACAGGAAATATATGAATAAAGTCAATAAGAAGTTTTATTTATTCAAAATATTCGAATTTGTATACTAAGTCACACCCGGCACAATTTTGAAAAATAAATATAAGCTTTTCCAGACAGTAAGTATTTAATACACGGAAAATAAATTATGCAAAAATTGAGGTTTGTAAGATCACACCCGTCACATCCTTCTGATGGCTATTATGACCAAAAATCATGTTTCTTTAGTGTCTTTCTACATATTAACAAATATATTTTAATATTAACATTATAAGTTTTATATTTTTGCCTTATAACAAAAAATTTAAGTATCATGGCCACACCCGACACAAGAGAATTACACATCATATAAATTAATGAATTTAATATTTGATGGGCTTGATTGAAATTTAAAATTAATTTTGATTTTTATAATATGTAAGGTTGTTTTAAAATTTTTTTTTACTATTAATTAATTTTTATACTAGCAACATTGTGACTACAATACCTGTTTAACTTTTAGCCGGTCACAATTAAATATTTTGCAAACACAAAAGAAGAATCCATCTACAGCATTAAGTTGTTTAAAAAAAAACAAACAAACAAACAAACAATACGCAGTAATTGAAATTCGAAAAACAAAACAGACACAACAGGAAATTTATGTAAATACAAGGATTTAAGATTTGTTTGAAGTGGAAAACCACCAGAGACATCAGCAATTGTAAACAGGCAAATTAAGCACAATGACCGATTTATCGTTAAAAGGGAGACAAATTTGCTTACAGTTACAATTTGATAAATAGTTTTTGTTTGCGAGCCAGAAAAATGTTTATCTTAGAAACTAAAAAAGAAAATTAATGGATCAAAAGTGTTGTTGTGTGTTTTGTTTAATCTGTAAGAATTAGTTGAAATTTCGACAAATAAAATATAGTTTAAACAATAGAGGATTTGGTGGTATAGGCCTTCATTACACCTAAAGTTGCATGCTTAGAAATTTCAATTGCTGCAAGAATTAAAGCCCCGGGCTTTCGGTCAAAGGATTGGCTTCCTCTGGAAAATTTATCTTCAGGAAAGGTCAGAGAAATTGATCTCTACCCAGTCTTGATGTATCCTTTGTGGAGTTTACGTTAGTAAACCGAGTTTCTGGATGCTTTTCAAAGACAATATCTGCCATTAAATGACGGTCATCGAGGAGTCTACTTGCCGAGCCGCTATAAGGAATTTTAATATTTGATGAAATGAGTGCTGTCAATACAATTATTTATATTTGTACGAAATTGTATAATACCATTGCGACGGGTGTGACTACGATACTCACATCCCCGCCAAGGATATTAATATTAAAGATATTTAATAAAAGGTAGACAGACACTAAAAGAAAATAACTTTTGTTCTTCAGAATGGTCGTCAGGAGACTGTGACGGGTGTGACGTTTTTTTTTGCAGAATTATTACTTTCAGCATGTGGTCTTTAAAATCGCCCGTAGAACGCACATACAATTTTTCAAAGTCTGTTTGTTTCGTGTAACTACCGTCAAGAAATAAAAATTTTTCTGTAAAAAAATTTTTTATAAAAAAGAAAGAAAAAAATTTTTTTAAAGAAAGTTTTTTTTTTCAAGAAAAACATTTTTTTTCGATATTGTGACGGGTATGAGATTTTTAAAGGTGTGATCTAAAAACTTTGACCGGTATCAGCCTTTTATGTGACGGGTCACCTACAACTGTAGCGGGCGTGAGCTTAAAACTGTGACAGGTGTGATTCAAAAAGTCGAAAAAAAATAAATTTTTATATTTATGATTTGATCAGGCTAATATTGCTTTGTAAGCCAACTTACATAAGATAATTATTAATGAACAAATAACACCAAAGTTAGTTGTAAATATTCTCACAAACACTTAGTACAACGGAACAACTAGCTGTTTTCGAAGGCCACTAAACCTTCAGCATCAGCGTTCTTCTGTGTTTGGTCCACTGTGTGTTGGGTCAGTTGATGTAGATTTCTGGTTTAAATTTTTGTTCCTGTTTGTAATTCTCATCCGAATGATGAGGAAAAGAAAAGAATTGATGCTACAAAGAAGATTAATAAGATAGGAGAGATTATTTTTCTAAATTCTCACTTTCAATCAATTGAACTTCCTGAACAGCTACTTCTGGGTTTAGTTGCTTCTGAAGTTGAAACAGGTTTGCCACAGCTTCTTCCAGGATGCTAAGTATTATTTGTTTTTTAAATGGCGCTAAACCTTTGAGAAGAGGTTTGTCATGCAACAATCCTTTTAGCAGTTTTTATCTTACCTTTCGCCAACCGTCACATGCTTTTTGCGGTGGACCAAGGACACATTTATTATCTTTGAAATTCTTTTCTATTGCTCTTTAAAATTACAAGGAAGATTGCCTTTTTGAAAAAAATTCTAAAACCAAAATAAATCGCCAAAAACCGAAAAAATTTACAAAATGAAAAAATCGGTAAAATGAAAAAGTCACAAAAAAAAATAAAAAAAACCGCCAATATTAAAAATGCCAAAACTGAAAAAATCGGTAAAATGAGAAAAAAGCGTCCAACTAAAAAAAAGCACCAAAACTAAACAAATCGCCAAACCGAAAAAACGCCAAAACTAAAAAATGTCAATGCTATGCATTACGAGGGCGCATCAATAAGTCCGTGACTCTTCAAACTTCCCTCGTAGTTATATGAAATGCAACACTGTTCCCATCAAGTAACACCTGATAATAGACTACTGTCAAATTTTGAGCAAGTGTCGTCATTTACTTTGCGTTTAAAACATACAACCTCGTGTATTTTTCTAAAAATGGAAAAAAGTGAATTTCGAGGGCTCCTTAAACAGTACTTTTTGCCAAAAAAAAATATCTATCAATCAAACCAAGGAAAAGCTCGATAAATACTATGGGGACTCTGCACCATCGATTTCAATGGTAAAAAAGTGGTTTACTGACTTTCGTTGTGGTCGCACAGATGTGCAATTGCTTTACGTGAGTACCTGCCGTTACGGCCTTATCTCACGTGTGCCAAAGCACCGGGTGTGGGTTAGACGCCAGACCAACGCCCCTATGCACCCTTTTAGAATGAACCTATGGCCCACTCCATAAGGCACATAGGTTGCAATCTTTGAATATAGTTATCCCTGTTCTATATTCAAGTACCTTGCTGAGGTACTTTGAGCTATCTAAACTCTGCTGCTATGTCCGTGCCCATAGCAGCTCTGTTGAATGGCAACAGCACCTAGAATTATGTCTGGCTGACCGCGTCAGACCAACCACTAGCATTGATTTAACACTGGGAAGCCAAGACTATTCTCCCAGCGATTTTGGTAGCAACCACAACCACCACGATAATTCTCCGGCTTCCACGCTAAGGTGTTGTGTATGCACCTTAGCGAGGTCCCCAAGAAAATTCCTCAACCATTGCTGGCACAGCTAACCACTCATCCATAATGAACGCATGCCTGTATCGCCAAATAATCAGTGCTTACTCCACACCTACCAAAATCGTCCCTTTAACCCCGTGGGGTAAACCCCGAGGGGTAGGACGAACTCGGCATTTCAGCAAAGGAAACTGACGACCGCTACATGCACTCAAAACTTCAGAGCAGCGAGGACCACCCACGCTAGAAGAACGCAAGCTCGCCACCTAAATTTCTGTGCCTACTAAGACCCGACACTAAAAAGTGAAAGAGTCCTTTCACTTTTTTGTCCGTATGCAGGACAAAAGCCATTTTGGACCAGAAATTTTTGACAACCGCAATGCATTTATCTCTAAGCAGCCCAGCTGTCGGGCAACTGGCACCCGTGGTACCAGAAGTAGCCTCTGGTTAGACCTCGAAGTTCCACCACAAGGGCTTCACCTCTATCATCTTTTGAACTCAGGGGCAGTTCTAGGTGACGCTGCACCTAACTGACAACAACGGGCGTACAATATTTGTTTTTCTTTTATAAATATGTGCACATTCTTTGCTCTGTTCATGTTCAGATATTGGGTAGTAACACATAAGTTTTACGGGTAATGAGCCAAAGGTCCGTCAGCGGAAAAAGCTACATTACCTTAGCTGGGGCCCCGGGATTGCCACACCCGTAGTCTATAAATAGACTCCCATGGGGGTGTTGTGGTCGCACAAGTGCAAATGACGTTGAACGTTTTGGACGGCCAATTGAGGTCAGTACACCCTAAAATGTTGAAAAAAATCCACGATATGGTGCTGGCCGATCGAAGAATAAAAGTGTGTGAGATAGTTGATGATATAGGCATTTCATATGACAGTGTGGTTTCGATTTAAAATGATCAGCTGGGTTAAAGAAAGTTGTCTGCCCCGTTTGCTCTCAATTGACCACAGACGTAAACGTATGACAACTTCAAAGAATTTTTTTTAAAGTTATTTAAGCGTATATAGGCTAAAGTTCTTATAGTATTACATATCTAGTATCCATACGGAACCCTTCGTGCGCGAGTCAAATTCGCACTTTACTGAATTTATTTAAAATCTTACAACTTTTCGCAAATTATCATTTTTTATTTCGCTTTATAAAAATATAATTACTTTTGTAATTAGCATTAAAATTTTATAACTTTCTGTTTTATTTTGCAATAAAAAAAATTATTATTTAAAAAAAATTCAAAAGGAATAAAATTGTTTCGACACCAATAAGGCTGACGACAAAATAAGAGTCAATTTATATCGATGCCGGCGTTGACATTGCGTACGGCATACGAAAAATACATCGACGCCTTAGTTCTAATTTACACAATGCAAGTCTTATTGCTAAGCTGATTAGTTTGTTAGGAAAGAGAGAGGAGGAGAACAGACATGTTTCTTTTCCCCTCGTCTCTCTCTCCTAACAAACTAATGAGCTCAGCAATAAGACTTGCATTGTGTAAATTAGGACTTATCGATAAAACTTGATATTGAAAATGGGCATACCGATTTAATACAATCGACACAAAACGATATCGTTTCGTATTGATGACGCTAAATGAAATAAAGCTGATTGTTTTTTAATTAATAAATGTTTGTATTTTTTTTTCTAAAAAGAATCCTAATGATTTGTTCCTGCATTTACGTAATATATCGAGTCTTATTTTCGATTTTATCGTAAGCGACAAAAATTAAATTTTTCAGGAGAAGTTATCAACAATTTTGGCATTTTGATAATTCTAAACTATGGGTAGGTCCATAAAATGTTAATTTCAATAAAAAAGTATATTTTCGATAACATGTCGCTTACGATAAAATCGAAAATAAGGCTCGATATGAAATTTATTTTGATATTTTCAGTTACTCTTCCAATAATAGAGTTAAACCAATCTCTGTATTGTGTTGTTCCTAAGCCCATTGTTTTAGTTCGTTTTTTAATTTTTTAACAGATTTAGCGCTTTCTACTGCGGTGTGCAGTAATAATCACATTATGGTAAGCTTATCTGCCTGTTTTTTTCCACATACCGCCTGATGTCCTCGTATCCATATTATCTTAAAGTCTCAACAAAACCTGTATGAGTTTATCTCATTTTTGCATTGAAGGAAGCTTCGAGATTGATCTTGATATTTTTTGTGTTTAAAATCTAAACCGACAATTTGTAATATTTGTGTAAAATTTTTTCTACACTTTAATACCGTTTAAATTATTCTCGTAAAAATCTCAACCCTTGTTATTGAAACATAAATTGTTTACCTTAATTCTGTGTATGAAAAACACCAATATTTTAAAATGTAAAACGAATCGCTTGTACAACTCATGTACTTTCGTTTAAGACGTACACAAAATCAACGGAGCCTCAAGAATCCATCCATCATCTTAAATCCTTTTATATTGTTCCGTATAAGGAGGGCATACGGACAGAGTGAGTGATGCGTGTTAAACTGAGCCAAACAAAATAGCAAAGAGCTTAAAGTTTTACACACAATCTAAAGAGTTTTGAGGGAGCTAAAAATCTATGTTATACAAAGATAATCTAGACATTTTGTTTTACCAGACATTTAAGAAAAAATCTTCCGCCATGTTAAGGATTTGGTGTAAAATAGAGTTTAAAACTTTTTATTTTACTTAATTTCTTGCATATTTTGCAAAAGAGTAATTTCACTTTACTTTATTTTTTCTAAACAATAAACTCTTTAGTTATTTAACAAACCATAAAAAAAGATGCCAAAATTTAATTTTATGCTTCTCACTGGCAGAGTTCATTTCCTGTTAATGCAATCAATTAAGTAATATTTTACATTAGTCTTAGAAGTTTGTTAAGACATCGTTTTTTATGTAACTATGTATATACTCCCTTATCCTGTCGTATAATAAATGTATTCATTCTACTCGTTTTCATTTTAATTTAATGAAAAATATAAGTAGGATAGACAATGCACAGTGGGCACAAATAGTTCTCTAAGCTTTTAAGGATTTCCTCATCTACACAGAAAAAAATATTCCTGTAATAATTGTAAACAAAATCAAAAGTAAATTAAAAATGTATTTAAGTCAATTAAACTTTTGTTTAAAAATTTAATTAATTACAAAGTTTAATTGACTTTAATATATTTTTGGTTGATTTTTGCTTTTATTTTCAATTAAAGTTGTTTATTGCAGGAAATATCATTTTCTGTGTATAAAGCTGGTAGTTTTAGCAGCAACAAGTTCAAGCATTTGAAATAAAATTTTTCAATATACATATTTACCGATATAAGTTTTTTTCATTTCGAACAGTGTTAAGTGAAAGCCTTTAAAGTCAAGCAACTAACATGCACGTGTTTCTTTGCTCATTATATGTTGGAAAAAGATAATCACATTTTACAACTTTTCATTAGCACCTTCAGAAGCAGAAGTTTAATTTTTATTCTGACTGACACCAACTAGAAGTTTATTTGTCGTCTCTACTTTGCATAAAACCCAGCAAACCGGAGATAAATTATATGATTATATGTCCATAGTCGGTACCATTGTAAATATTGTCATGGAATTTATTTCTCATGAAAAAGGGATTTCTCTAAAATAAATAAAAATAAAAATCAATTAAAAATTTAATTTGTTTTATTTTATTTTTTAATTTTTTGTGAGACTTCTCTTATACTCAGGCAATGCAGGAGGCATTATTACTAGGTGTTACCTTCGTTAGGAAAGGCATAATGATAGAGAAGACAGGTGGTGAAGGAAGAGGTACAGGAAAACTTCATTCTTTTACAACTCTTATTTTTTGCACGTTTTTAATAATGCAGTGTTGCAGCGCCTCTGGTGTCAATTAGGCGTATTAAATTTTCAAAGCTGTGATTAGTAGCCATTTACTTGGTTATTTTACTTCGCCGATGACTCTGCTATACAATACCGACGAAACAGGCGCTATGATGTTTCATTAGGATTAGTATCCGCTGAATTCGGTATAGCTCAGTGACCAGTGATTATGCCTTCATCATCAGTCAACGTGCTAATTACTCCAGCCAACGCCACCCTTAATTGATTCAATTAAACTTTTGTTAAAAAATTTAATTTTTTTAAAAATTTTAATTGACTCATTAAAATCTTTGACTGATTTGTGTGTTTTTTTTCAATTAAACTTGTTTATTCCAGGAATTTTTTTCTGCGTTCCTTAAAAATGTGTTGATACTATGATACGACCTTGAATATCATTATACCATTAACCACCTGTTTACACAAGCCAGATAGTCGACTTGTCTATGAAATTTTTATGGAAATAACTTTTAAAAAATGTTGTGCTTTTCATATAATTTTTTTTCTCAGGTTGGTATCTTTGTTTGTTTGTATGCGCTCAAAAATAAAAGTTCAGCCTGATTCACACTCATCGAGTTTTCTTGGTCAAATATTGATTTTGTATATAAGTCATCGAGAGTTATAAATATCGTTTGTGGTCCTCTCTTTTTAACCGACTTAAAAAAAAGCAATATACTCCTGTTTGTTATTTATAACTCGGGTATAGCTTCCGTTTGGTCCCATTGTGAAAAAAGTAGGCGGGTACACGCCTAAATTGTGTTTCTTTGATTTCATGATATTTTACTTTTTCGATTGCTGCTAAACCTGAGACACACATTGAGCTTTCGTTATGACACAATATCGAAGTTGAAAAAATGGGCGGAATCAATCCCATTCACATCTAATATTATATATCACATTTTTCTGCTTGACCTATTAATACGAAATTTGGATCACACCATGACCTCTTAGAAGGACCCAATTTTGCATTTAAAAAAGTAGGTGGGTATACGACCATTAAAAATTAATGTTATATTTCACGTGCTTCTGCTTAATTGATTTTTACGAAACTTTTTTACATACTGAAAAAAGTTCAATCTTGAAATTAAAAAGTGGGTGGGCTACGCCCTTTAAAATATAATATTGTATATTCTGCTTAACCAATTTCTTCGAAACTTTGCCCACCTCCTGAAAAAAGGGATTAATCTCGAATTTATCAAAGTGGGCGGTCCGCGCTACTTAATTGATTTTTACGAAACTGAGCACATAGCCTTAACTTTAAAAAAGGATTAATCTTGCTTTTACAAAAGTGGGTGGAGCCATGCCCATGACAATTATTATATTTCACGTGCTTTTACTTAACCGATTTTTATGCAACTTCGTATACACTCGGAGTTCTGAATAAAAAAGATCCAATGCTGCATTTAGAAAAGAGGACAACGCTACGCTTATTAAAATTTTATGTTATATATATGTACGGGCCACTCTCGTTAAAATCTAGAATTATATTTCATATGATTCTACTCAAGCGATTTTTGCAAAACTTGGCATACACTATAAACGCCAAAAATATATGTTCTTGCATTTAAAAAAAGTGGGCGGAGCCACGCCCATTAAAATTTAATATTATATATAACGTGCTTTTATTTAATTGAGTTTTATGAAACATTGCACACACCCAAAACTCTAAAAAAAACAATAAATTTTACAATAAAAAAGTGGGCGGGCCACGCCCATTAACATTTGGAATTATATTTCACGTGCTTCTACTTAGCTGATTTTTGCACAAATTGGCATACGCTATAAACGCTAAAAATACCTGTTCTTGCATTTAAAAAGTGGAGGGGAGCCACGCCCATTAGAATTTAATATTTTATATAACATATTTTTGTTTAATTGATTTCTACGAAACTTTGCACACATCCTTAAGACTGAAAAAAGGATCAATCTTGCATTAAAAAAAGGGGGCACAGGCACGCCCATGTAAGCTTAGTAATACACTTTACGTGCTTTTACTTGAATGATTTTTACAAAACTTGACACATACATGCCTTGAGCTCTAAAACTGACGCGATGTTGAATTTAGAAATGTGGGTGGACACTAATGTTGGCAAATTTGGGTGTAACTGAACACGCCCCTGAACACATAAAATTAGCAGTAACAATTTAAAAATAAAACTTAAAAAAGAAAAGTGAATTTACCTTAAAAATAGACATTAAAAATTTAAAAATAATTTAGATTTAGTTAAATAAAATATTTTAATATGTATGTATGTGTTGCCTATAATGCTATTCTCATCGATTGTTAAGTACGCTGTATGTCAAGTTATTATCGTTGATGCTTAGCTGATTGATTTTTGGAAATAAAAATTCAGTCCGCCTGGATCCAAAGCGCTGCTCATTCATCATAACGCTAGCTGCAAGCTCATTTCGAAAGAAATAAGAACAACAGAAATATTCTCTTCGGTTTGCATATTTAATTGTCTTGTTGATAGGTTTGCATCGAGAAGATTAAAATTAGTGCGAACAGATTTAATTTTTTTTCAAATTAAATTTCTATGATGACTTGCCAAACCTTTAAAAACAGAAATTTCATTACAGTTTGACAATTCTCTGCTGTCAAACCATAGTAATCGATAACGATAGTTCTCACGCAGCTAAAAAAACAGCCGAAAGATATCGTCAGCTTGGAGTTTAAACCTGCTAAGTCCACTTTTTATAACATGTGACATTTTGATGCCTTTGGAAAGAGCAATAGGCGCCGCATCAACTAGTTGAAATATTTATTTTATTTTGAAACTCTCCATGTCGAAAAAACATAATGTTTTTGGATAATATCATAAGCTATGTATATATAGAAAATGTTAACAGTAATTTGATTCTTCTGTAAAATTTTTAGCAGGTTTACGATATGAGATGAATATTCGAGAATAAATATAATTCTAAATTTGAGAAAAAAAATACAAAAAGCCTAAAGCGATTATCAAATACTAAACTAAACAAAAACTTTTAGACCGAGCATGATTTTATATTATGCACAATGCCAAATACAATCAGTATGTTTGCTGGGATATCCAATTTATATACATAATATTGCAAATGTTTACAGTAAAGGAAGGTTTGTCTACACACACACACACACACACACACACACACTGACAAAAGTATAATCATACACTAACATGTTTACACTCATTGTTACGAACATGTCCCCAATTAACCTACACTTGACATCATATCACGAAAAAAAAGAAATAACACGAAGTAGATATGAAAAATACAAAAGCAGAGCATAAATGATAAGAATAGAATGCAAAATACTATAAATTAGTCAAGTTTCTGTGTAATAAGAAGTGCGACGAGTATCTATTTTGACGAGGATACCAGCATGAAAAGCAACAGCGATACCTCTCACTTTATTTATTCTTATTCTAATACTTATAGTGGTAAAGGCCTTAAGCTATTTTCTGTAGTATGTGGGTGCGTGTGTGTGTGTGCGTTTATTTATGTCTAAATAAGTTAGAAAAATGTGTGTAGTTGAAACGCAATATGCTTACGTACCTTTTTGACATAAATTAACCAACAATACGAGCATTAAGGAACACATCTGCAATATCACTACAAACAATTTCAAGAAAATATTAAAAGCAAAAAGACAGAAAAAAAATTTGTGCGAGGAGGTCGGGCTGTGAATGTCAAAAATCTTTACAATAGAAAACGAATTCACAAGCCCAAGTTTAATTTAAGCAAGAGTTTTTAGAAATGCAAAATTACTTATTTTATGGTCTTTAAACACAATAGGGACTTTGGCTGCGCTTTATTTGAATTGTCACAGATCTTTACACGTTTTTATGAATACATTTGCGCTAATTTGAAAGTGTGCTTAGATTTAACTTTTATTTATGGCGTGAAAAGAGTACGTATGTATGTACATATGTGCATAAAGTTGAGGGATATTTCTAAATGTTTGAATTTTTTATGAAAATTTTATAGTCATATATTTTCAAGGATTATAATTTACACATGAATTTTCACCAAACAATTTTTTGGAGATTTAAAATGACATACAGGTTTGGTTTTTAGGAAAGTAGGTGATAACTTTTTTGAATTATGAGGTTAAACTTTCTCTGTAGGAAAAAAAATACAATTTATGGACAGCGTTGCCAGCTTAGCCTGTTTTCTAACTTCTAACGCTTCGGCTTACTTTCTTAATATTGCATTTGTTTTTGGACAAACTTTTCATTCTAAATATTGCATTTGTTCTTGTACACAGTTTTCTACCTTTTTTTTTTGGCGAACATTTAGATAATTTATAATTAAACTTGTATTTGTTTTCGTTATTGCTATTATATATATTACAATTAACATATACATTAAAACCTTGGTAATTTGGAATTCAAGGGACCAGAGAAAAAGTTCAAATAAACGAGAAGTTCGTATTTACAACAATTCAAATTATCAAGAGGAAAGCTCAGATTCTTTTTTGTGAACCTTCTAAGATATGTAAATTATACTGGTCGCAAAATATTTTTATTATTTTATTGATATATTTGCACTGTCTTATATATGAGTTTTGCTGTCATAAATGCGATTTTAATTATTTAGTTCGATCCGACGGTTCCTTCTAGTGCATACGGGGGCTTGAATTACCAGATATTATGAAAAAATACACATTTAGTTTAATTTTTTATTGCTTTTTATAAGTGTTCGGTAGAATAATATATTTAGATGGATAAAAACATTTTTTTATTCAATTGTAAAGATGAGACCTGGATAATTAATTTAAATTGAGGTTTTTTGTTATTATTTCATGAGAGCGAATTTGTTGTGAGATGTATATAATTAAAGATAGTGCTGAACAACTTGAAGTAAGAACTGCTTATCTTCCTCATCGTAGATCAAACAGCGATTGAAGTCTGTTATAAATTTAATTGCTCTCTCTGTTGCATTATTCACAACATGCAAATGTTGACAGACTTGTTTGCCAGCACAGTAATCTCGTCTTTTTGCTGCCATTCAGAGGGGTCCAATTGTAAAAATTATAAATTTATAGATAATCGATTAAATAATCTCTTTTTATGTGAAGAAACAAAATGCTATAGATCCTTTGCACTGTAAGAAAAAATTTCTTCCATTGTTACAGCATTTCATTTTCAAGACTTCTTCATCATTATCGTCTTCGTCTTCATTATCGGTGACAAATTTTTTGTACAATTTTCTTTTTGACTTATAACCGGATACTTCCATCAAAAAATGAAAGGCCAACTGTTTCTTTTGCTAAATACCACAAATGTTTCCTTGGTCCTTAAAGTCAAGATCTTGCTTAAGCGCATCCACTCATCGGAACCAATAAGGAACATAAATTATTGTAAGGAATAAACAAATACTGCGAAGACTTTTCATTTCCGATTCTGTCATTTTGAACTGCTGCAATACACTTTGACACAAATCGTGCATGTGATGTTGTACGAGTAAAATCCGGTGCATGCTCTCCAATAAAATGAAGAGTTAACTGAAGCAACTTTTTATAGTCCGCACGTACGTAATGACATTTTTTAACTCATTGAGGCAAAAGTTCTTTGCGTATTCCACCTACCATGATGTTTAATTTCCTATAACTTCTTCGTCCAATGTCTCTTTTGCGGAAGTTGCTAACTGCAATGGTTTTCCAATACTTAGCAAATCGGTTGAAGAGAATAACTTCTGGCTCGGATATTTTTCCAAAATTCAAATAATTCGTTAATGTAGTGGCGTCCCAATTTTTTTTTTTCAAGTAAATATGCAGCGCCGTTATTAATCCCAGTATTAGTGGCTGTGGTATCAAAAGATACAATTCCTATCAATCCATCAAGTGCCCAATGTCGCAAAAAATATAAGGTGGCATCAGCTTTATTTTCCCCGGAAGAATTTTATATTTTTGGTACACGAGTACCTAGCAATTTTTCCATGTTTTTCTATTCCCTTTATGTCTGAAAGGAGTTTGCCGTCCCAGTGCAGAACAAATAATTGTATATATGCAATATGTATAAATGTATTAAACTAATTTGAAAATTATTCAGCTTGTCTTCTACGGTAATCTTTTTCCATTGAATGAATCGTGGTTTGATTTAATACCAAATCTTCCAAAATTTACTGTTGTAGAGTCAGAGGAAACGTCCTTCACTTTATTTTATTTATTTATTTAGTTATTCAATCCCTTACATAACAAGACATAGTCTTATAATTATAATGCAGGGTTGTATTGTGTACAATAAATTCGCCAATAAAGATTAATATTTAATAAATTAAAAACAAACAAAATAGAGTGATGGCAGCAGTTGCATTAACAAAGTTCAAAACATATTCAGCTCTTAACCTCACAAACACAAGAGTAATGTGGAGTGATTCGTTCGGGAGATATCGTTCACGAAAAATTAGAAAAATTTATACATATTTTTGTAATAACTTCAAAAATCCTCGTCAAATCGATTTTAGATATTCACTAATTTTTATAGAAATGAAAAGTTTATCGGATGCCTCAAATTCGTGCGGAATATGTAGTTTACCGAGAAGTTTCATTAGGGGCCTGCAAGGTCCACCGATTTCCATATTTTTTCCAATATATAAAGAAATGTGTTTATTTTTTTAGCGTTATAGTACATGCCTTTTATTAGCTAGATTTAAATATAAACTACTCTAAAATAATTTGCTTGGAGGTAGCGTGCAGTTATTGTAGAAGTTCTTGAGCAGCTCTCTAGTATGGTTGTATGCTATTTTAGATTACGATTATATTCTCATATCTAAAATTTCATTGTAAATCTTTAATGTCGACTCAAGCAAATTATGGTTATTCGTAAGCTTTAATGCTTTTCCTAAGAGGTTAAAATACTTTAACGTATAATTCTACTTTCTTATGATCCTTTCTTTGCATAATACAGCATAATAACACAAAATTAAATTAAGTTGACTTGAGAGATTATTCAATATACTATAGATATCCAGCAAAAGTTTAAGCAACCCATAACTCATTTAATTTGGTTAATTCAGCGCCTGACTGTATGGAAAGACCGAGAGAGAGAGAGAGAGGGAGGGAGAGAGAGAGAGCATGTTGGAACTTTTTTAATAAAATAAAATTATTCTGTTTAAAATTTAAAATTATAAGCTCTTGGGGTTAATCAAAGTAATGATATTAATATGTGCTCTTACAACACACAACTACTTACAAATTTAAAAAGACTTATGAACGCATTCCCTGAAATAATAAAAGAATTTATAAAAGCAAAGATTATAATCAAGCAGCTACTTCAGTTGAACTATTTTGTCATCGTTTTCTTATTTTCTCTTGCAAGATTTTCTGCCATTTAAGGAATCAAAGGACGTTTGTAGTTGTAGTTGTGGTACATGTGCGATTTTATCTTTAGCAAAACAAAGTACTGCTTTCCTTAATGAAATGTCAAGTGTGACATACATAAGCAAACTTAAACTTACAAGCTTTTTTATAATGACACATTGAAATTACTTGAAATGTGATAGCAGTATTTCTTGCACACAATGTCCCAATTAGTCAAAAATGTTTACACAACATTATCTTAGGCGGTCAATTTAACACTTGCAATGAACTAATAAATCGATTTAGGAATAAGTGAAGCTGCAGTATTTACAAAAATGAAAAAGTACTCATAATATATCGAGTGTGATTAATATAGCTCCTCTGAAAACTTCAATTAAGATTAGTTTACAACAAAATTAAATGGTTTATGTGGCTTCTATAAAAATAGTTTTATTGCCTTTTATTTGAGAGTTTCTATTAATGAAAATTGATTTTAAAACGTAAACATGTAAATCTGACTGACATTTCGTATAAATTTTAGTTTTCATATTGAATCAAATTGGGAATCATTGGGAGAATCATAATACGGAACGTATACTTAATATGATTATTGTTAAAAGTGACAAAATTAAGTATACGTAGCTATTTTTTAATACGAATATTGGGTGGTATTATTGACTAGGCACGGAAAGGAAAATTCAACGGAACTAGATATCGATCGAACTGCAAATTGCAATTATTCAATCAATTGCTGGTGTTGCGTATTTTACGATACATTATATTAATTTTTTTCTTTTCTGTTAATTCATGAATAGATATTTTACACCTAAAATCGTTTCGAGTTTATTTTGGCTCAATTTTGCTCAACACAATAGGGCCCTACCACGCACAAAATCAGATTTTCTGCCCCGAACAGATCGTGTTGAGTCATCATTCGTGCTCATGACACTACAAAAAAAAAAACACAACACGTGCACATCTCTAATCTGGATCATCGTCAAACTAAGTCGTATACTTAATGTGATTAATATTAAAACGCACAATATTAAGTATACGCATTTTTAAACCCCGACTAAAAAACGGGTGTATAAGTTTGTAGTGTGTGTCTGTTTATCTGTGTATCTGTATCTGTGTGTCTGTCCGTGTCCACGTACAGGCCAAACGGCTGGACCGATTTTCATTTCGTTTTTTTCTGTTTGAAAGATGACTTGATCGAGAGGGTTCTTAGCTATATTTGAAGAAAATCGGTCCAGCCGTTTAGAAGATATAACATCTTTTCTAAAAAAAGTCGGGGGTTTTTCAAATTTTTAATTTTTGTTATTTTTAACCCCCGACTAAAAAGGGGTGTTATAAGTTTGTAGTGTTTGTCTGTGTGTCTGAGTATCTGTGTATCTGTGTGTCTGTCCGTGTCCACGTACAGGCCAAACGGCTGGACCGATTTTCATTTAGCTTTTTTCTGTTTGAAAGATGACTTGATCGAGAGGGTTCTTAGCTATGTTTGAAGAAAAACGGTCCAGCCGTTTAGAAGATATAACATCTTTTCTAAAAAAAGTCGGGGGTTTTTAAAATTTTTAATTTTTGTTATTTTTAACCCCCGACTAAAAAGGGGTGTTATAAGTTTGTAGTGTTTGTCTGTGTGTCTGAGTATCTGTGTATCTGTGTGTCTGTCCGTGTCCACGTACAGGCCAAACGGCTGGACCGATTTTCATTTAGTTCTTTTCTGTTTGAAAGATGACTTGATCGAGAGGGTTCTTAGCTATATTTGAAGAAAATCGGTCCAGCCGTTTAGAAGATATAACATCTTTTCTAAAAAAAGTCGGGGGTTTTTCAAATTTTTAACTTTTGTTATTTTTAACCCCCGACTAAAAAGGGGTGTTATAAGTTTGTAGTGTTTGTCTGTGTGTCTGAGTATCTGTGTATCTGTGTGTCTGTCCGTGTCCACGTACAGGCCAAACGGCTGGACCGATTTTCATTTAGCTTTTTTCTGTTTGAAAGATGACTTGATCGAGAGGGTTCTTAGCTATGTTTGAAGAAAAACGGTCCAGCCGTTTAGAAGATATAACATCTTTTCTGAAAAAAGTCGGGGGTTTTTAAAATGTTTAATTTTTGTTATTAATATGAACGTTACACAAATTTACAAATTCCGCTGAGAACCAATCTTGACGCTATTTGAAGCGCTAAATTCGAGTTTGGGTTTAGTTTTTCAAGGTTGGTTCTGGCTATAAATATCACTTATTCGAAAATTAATGGCCCACGGAAATTTTATACAATGTTTAGCCCCCCAATGAAGAAGCAGCATAGGCATCATTTCAAAATGTTGTAGACAACTTTGTCAGTAACCGCAAATCCCTAGATTTCAAGCAAATAATCAACAGTTTCTTGCAAAATTATATCGATTTTTTCCCCTGACAACTAAGGTGATTCGAGCGACGAGCAAGGAGATTTGTAGAAATTCGAGAGACGATATCAATGATTTTGGGAAGAGGGCATGATGAGCGTCTGCTGGTGGTCTCTAATGAGTGAAACAGTTCCTAAACAATCACACTTATCGGGAATAAAAGACGTGAAATTTTTCCCGTGAACAAACAATGATTAACAAAATTAGAAAGTAGTATGCTGACACAATAAAAACGCAAGCATTGGCGATCACAATTTGAGGGAAAGGGAACAAATTTCACGTAAACTTTTATTCCCGGTAAGGGTGAGTACAGACGACTTATTTGTTAGTTATTAGAAATGTTAAAAAATTATTTTGTTCAATGCCTTGTAGAGTGAAATCAATTTTAAAAAATTCAGGAAAGTGTGACTTTGACTCCCCAACGAAGGGTTTTGTATGGCGCTTTTTCTATTTGGCGATTTTTAGGGTTTTCGCTACTCTGTCCGTCTGTCCGTCTGTCCGTCACACGGTATTTTCTCCGGAAGCGCAAGAGCCACGGACCTGAAATTTTTGACAGAGTATGTAGAACTTTGGCCGCTACAACAACAAATACATGAGAATTAAAAATTAAGGGGTGTTCCAAAACGAACAATGAAAAATGTTAAAATCCCATGTAATATACATACATACAATTGTATGTACTTCAATTTTATAAAATTAGTGTATTTTTATACAGACTAAAACAAATAACACTAGAATTTAAAAAAATTGAAATTAAAGGGTGGTCCATCAGTTAATGCAATTTTGACTATGTAACTTTGACAACTTGCTATATCTTGGAAACCGTAAGAGGCAAACACTTGAAATTTTCAAAAACGGTAAAACTAAAAAATCCGAAAATTATAAAATCGCCAAACCAAAAAAAAAAAATTGCCAAAAATTAAAAAAAAATCGCCAAAACGAAGTCGCCAAAAAAGAAATTCTAACACTAAAATAAATATCCAAATTCGAAAAAATCGCCCAAATGAAAAAAATCGCCAAGATGAAAATAACACCAAAAATCGAATAAAATCGCCAAAACGCGAAAAAGGCTCCAAAACCAAAATGATTGCTTATACGAAAAAATCGCCAAAATGAAAAAAAGTCGCCAAATTAAAAAAAATCGCCAAACTGAGAAAACGCCAAAAACCGAAAAAATGCCAAAACTATATATTATATAGCTGAAGTTTGTATTAAATTGCATATCTAGTGTTCGTACGGAACCCTTCGTGAGCGAGGCAAAGTCGCACTTTACTGAATTTATTTTAGTATTGACGCTATTTTTAGCTTTGACATTTTTTTCAATACATATATTTAGTTAGTATTTAGTTTTAGCGATTTTTTCTTTTTGGCGACTTTTCGGCTTTGGCAATTTTTTCGGCTTTGGCTTTTTTATGTTTTTTGGTCACATTTTACTTTTGGTGATTCATTTGTTGTACGAAACCCTAAAAACGGAGTTCTTATTCAAATTCAGTATCCCAAACTGCCTTAGAAATCTGATACAAAACCGCGTATAATTGTTTTGTTGACATAAATGTTAATCTCTGTACAGATATGACAATGGACTGACAAAAAAAAATTCCAGTAAAAAGAAGATTATCAGTTCTTTCGATTGTACCACCTTGTCACAAAATCTTACAATTTAATTGCCACACGGTTACATCACAATGATGCCATTGTCAGATGCATAAGTTTCGCACAGCTGGCAATAAATAATTATTTCTGCCAAAAACAAAAAACGACTTCAATGCAAAGATCTGAATTAAGATGATATGAAGTACGTGAAATATAAAATTAAATTTTAATGGGCGTGACTCTACCCATTTTTTCAAATGGAAGATTGTATGTTTTTCAGAGATCAGGGTGCGTGTTAATTATTGTAAAAATCGGTAAAGTAGAACCACTTAAAATAATATATTAAATTTTAATGGGCATGACTTCACCCATTTTTTTAAAGTGAAGATTGTGTCTATTTTAGAGCTCAAGGTGTGTGGTAAGTTTAATAAAAATCGGTTAAGCAGAACCGCGTGAAAAATTATAATAAGTCTTAATGGGCGTAACCCCGCCCATTTTTTCAACTTTCAAATTGGGTAATTACAAGAACCAAAGGTGTTTTTATAGGCTTTGCAGCAATCAAATAAGTACAATATCATAAAAATAAATGAAAAAAATTGTGGGCGTATCCCCGCAATTTTTCTTACAATGGGGCCAATGAAAGCTATATCCTCTCACACAAAAAAATAATTTTTACAATCGGTTTAAGATCTACCGAGTTATGAAGTAACAACCAAAATAATATATATAGAGACGAATTGTTAGCCTTCTCCTTTTTTTTTGAAGTCGGTTAAAAATGTGTATCTTCACACAATTTTCAGATGTTTGGCAACTTGTTATCAGCTATTAGTCTAACATTAAACTGGTAATGCTTTTTCGGGTGTTTTACCTATAATATAACGTAAGATTTTGCCAATGCTTTGTTGGGCAATTGGGTTATTTTATCATACTCGTATTTATGTAGTAAGTCTTGTTTTCATTGCGAAATGTTAAAAATTAGCACAAGTTTGAAGTAAGTAATATGAGAAAGAAAATACTAGCATTAATAACAATAATTGCCTACTACTTGTTCTCTCACTAATTAATTTTTCAATTTTCTACTTATGACAACAAGACATTTTGTTGAGTTTTTCATTACTTGATAGCTGTTGCTGTCTACAGTTGCGTTTGTACTCTAATAAATTGAAATGAAATGAAATGTTATTTCTTGTCAACGCTGCAAATAAATTAGTAGCACAGATAGAGAGAGAGAGAGAGAGAGGGGTGAAATAAAAAATTTAATGCATTTTAAGTTAATTTTGGCTTTTATGTTGCAATATTAACTTATTGATAATATATCCATCGTGATTAATACAGTTTGTGTAGTAGAAGTTTTTACTAATGTTTATACATTTTTAACAAAATAAAGAAGTAAATATTAATTTCTGGCTACTAGTTATGCATAATTAATTTGTTTGCTTTAAGTAAAATAGTTGTTATTTAAATAGGAATTACATTATTAAATTTATCATGAAATTAGAAGCATGAAAATATTTTATCTATCAATAACGATTTACGAGAAGGAAATCAGAAAAATGCATTAAAGATTTATGCTACGTCAAATTTTCTATCTTACAACGTTTCTAGCGCTGCTACAAACAGTCGCCAAAGAAATTTTATACAAGGTAGCTGATGTAAAAGTGCAACAATATTTTTTCTAAATAACTTATCAGCAGGGAAACTGCAAACATGCAGAACTTTTAATGAATTGTGGCATCGATTTGTTAGTGCATACTTTTGTATATTTTACCCTTCAAAGCATATTTTTGCATTTTTAAGTCTTACACGCATATTTTTAGCATATTTTCTAGTTTTAGAGCATAATTTATGCTTTTAGGGCATATTTTGATGCTTTGTAGAATATTCCATGTAGTGTATAAATTTTTCTTATGTATTAAGCATTTAATACAGACGTTAGTTTCAATAAAAATTTAGTTTTGGATTTGTGACGTGTTCTGCCCCGAGTATACGTTGAAGGAACATTGTCAATTTATAAAAGTTTATTTGGATGTGACAGGCAACGATTTTTATTTGAAGGTCTAGGTCAATATTTTATTGTTTATTTATCCAAAATGCAGTACCAAAGCTTTAATTCTCATATCGAGATCTCCTTTGAAGTTGATTTAAATTTTTACGGGGGTATCAAAAAAAAAAATTAATTCATTATATGCTTTGGTCAAAATCTGTATGGCAGTTTTGTTTTAACATACTTGTCAAACCCAAATTAATTTTTTATTGTCGCCTTTTTTGTTTATTTTTGTCTTATTTTATATGTAAACGTTGTTGAATATTTAGATTAAAAATACATTTTCATTCACAAATGAACCAATTTATTTTATTTTTTAGAGCATATTTTTGAGTTTTTAGTGCATATTTTCAAGTTTTTAGTGCATATTGAATGCGCATAAAACACTTGTTTTACAGTATATTTCTGGTTTCCCTGCTTTTTTACGCAATTGCTAGGAAAGGTTTTTCGCGTGTTTTGTATGTTTGTAATTTTCTTTTTTAAATTCAGATCATTATCTAAATTTGTTTGAATCGGGCGCCACTATCACTCACTCGCGTCAATAATTTGCGAATAAAGGGAGTTTCGACGCACTTTCGAAGGCACAGCTCCCAGCAGGTGGAATTTGATAACCTCTTCCATTTCACTAAAAGATTCTACGACTGATGGAAGAGGACGAAACCATACTCAACTTATACCCTTAAATCAGACGAGACTCACTTCGATCTAAATTGTAATGCTAACCATGGCGGTCAGATGAGGCGATTTCTCGCCAAACCTGGTGATTTTTTAACTTGTTTGACGTCCAAACTTTTGGTTTGATGATTTTTCTGGCGATAAATAAATATGTTGGCGATTTTTATGGCTATTTTTTTTTACAAAATTGAACTTCAAAATTTTTCAGGAGATTAGTTTGTTGAAGGAGTAGTTTAAATATAACAAAAATTAAAAATTTTAAGAACCCCCGACTTTTTTCAGAAATGATGTTATATCTTCTAAACGGCTGGACCGATTTTCTTCAAACATAGCTAGGAACCCTCTCGATCAAGTCATCTTTTAAACAGAAAAAAACTAAATGAAAATCGGTCCAGCCGTTTGGCCTGTACGTGGACACGGACAGACACACAGATACACAGATACACAGACACACACTATACAAACTTATAACAGTCCTTTTTTTAGTCGGGGGTTAAAAATAAATCCTACCAAAATTCGTATGCAAGAAATTAAAACAAATTGATTTTGATAATTTTTTTTAAATTAATTACATTAATTAATGCGTTTTTAATTTGAGAAAAATTTACTAAAAATAATTTTTGGCGATTTCATTTCTAGTTTTGGCGATTTTCTGCTAAATTTTTATATAATAATTTTATAAAAATTTATATTAAAGAAAGTGTTATATAAAAACAAATTTTTATTAAAATATATATTAAGAAAAACTACATAAAACTAATTTTGGCGACTTTTGGCGTTTTTAAAAATCAATATGGCGAATTAATTCGGAAAAAATCTGACAACCCTGATGTTAACAAGTCAAATTATAGAATTTGGAGTGACTTTAATTCACAAATTCTGCAAGAAAAGCGGGGAGGGAAAGAGATAGATATAAATAGAGAGAAATAAATATACAGAGATAAATAGAGAGAGTGAGATAGAGAGTTTGAGATAGTGAGAGATATAGAGTGATAAAGAGAGGTAGAGATACAGAGAGATAGAGCGATACAGAGAGCAGTGTTACCATATGCGAAAATTTATCTTATTATTGACAAAAAAGATTTCTTAGTTAAAAAAAAGATTTCAAAAAAAAAGAAAAAATTTTTTTTGGTCGACTTGAGCATTTTTGAAAAATAAATATGGCAACACTAATAGAGACATCCCAATAAGCAATTTTACTTGAAATCAAGTGTAAAACAAGTGTTATTCAAGCCACACAATCAATTGTCAAGTGTTGAATTATCCTTGATTCACACTTTAATTCAATAGCATTCTCCAGTGAATAGGGAACTTAAACTCAATGCGAACAATTCTGTTGTAGTACAGTTTAATTCAAGCCTTGAATTATACTGAAATTCAACCTTGTATTACAATCGAATTCAAGTGTATTTCAAGCTGCAAAACCAAGGCTTTTAAAAGGGAAAGCAAAATGCAATTCCTTTGTTTTCTAATAATAATTTTCTGCACATCTGCCTTTGCTATTGTTTTCACGTTTTACTCACCTTTGTTTTTCAAATTCACTTTTATTTATTTGTTTTTGATATATTCACCACAATTCCAGTTTTAATAATAAATAAATTACGTATTTGACAAGGTTTGAGCATATATGTATGTTGTTTAATTTTTTATTTAAAAATATTTTCAAAATTGAAAATTACTTGAAAAAAATGCTTGAATTAAACTTTGTTTCCAGTTCAATTTCAAGTGATCAATTTAAATTTTTTGAGTGCTTATTGGGATATAAAGAGAGATAGATATTGAGCAGCTTTGCCAAATGTGCAGATTTATATATTTTTTTCACACTTTTTGCAACAGCTGAGCATTCGTGAAATTTTTTCTTTCAAAAATAAATTTTAATTTTCTTTCCTTTTTTTCATATCAATTTTTATTCGGACGCTCATTCTCATTTATAATCGTATAAATCCCTTCATCAAAAATCATATGAAAAGCAAACAAAAAAGGATCACAAATATTAAAAATATCCTTATGTTTTTCATACAAGTTTCAAAAATCAATGAAGCAAAGCAACTTATAAATTTCGATACGTTATTTGCGGTTACACAGAAAAAAGTATTCACGAATTAATGTTTTCAAATAATGTAATAATTAATTTGAGTGGAAAACCTTCATTGATATTATCAAATTGTTAATAGGTGAAATTTAATTAATTTTTTAATTGATATTACAAAACTATTCATATTAATTTTCCGTGTGTTAAAAATTTATATAAAAAGCACACGAAAAATGTATAAATTTTGTCAATTTCTTTTTGTTTTCATTTGGTGGGTAATTTTCTACGATTAGGCTCATAATGATTACACTAAATTTTTTCCAGCATTGATCTTTGATTGATCATTGACCATTGATTAATGTCATATGTTACATTTAAAACTCTCAACTTCCAAGTAAAATTCGAAAACTTAAGTCATTATTTTAGAGTCAATCTTAAAATGTCTCCAAAAAAGTTATTTTAAAAAATTTGTAAATGCAAACTAAAAACATCAGGTATAATATCTGATTTAATGCCGCCGAATTTACCAAGCTTTCGATCAGCAATAATTGTTAAATCTATCTTTCCACTTCCACTGAAGTGTCTTAAAAACTAGTTAAAAAACTATAGGGAGCTTTAAATCAGTTGTTAAGAGCTTCCCCATCACTCGACCGCACAACAGAAGAAATAATTATTTCCTTTGACGAACAACCTTTATCAGCGTCACTCAATTTGTAATCTTATTCTTTATTTCTTAAGGTATTAGATTGATTTTCAATTCAAATCCAAATTTATTAAACAAACATTGTGTGGCAACAACAGAGACAACATGTCCAATTAATTATTGCAAATTTGCTTAGCAAATATTTACTATATAATTGCTGTTATTTCATGAAACTATTTCTGTTTTGTCCTGCCAACAAACACTTGGTTATACATCCCCTGCTAAATGCTCTTAAACATCTTTGCGCCCATACCAAAATTACCATAATGTCACTTATAATTGTTTTTCTATTGCAGGCATTCAGTAAATACAATTTTCCTATACAATTTACTATTTTGCGTTTATTGGTTTTAATAAAAGTGAGCTTAGGTATTTTGCATTTGCATATGCACACTACACACACATCTACATCAAAAAGCATCTGAAGAATTGGTTTTAAAATTTAATATAAAACACAAGTCTTAAGGCTTCTTCTGTTTTACATTGCACATGCTTAAATTTGAAATTGAATAAGTTACAGTTTACAAACAAATATGTATAAAATAATATAAGCATTTGATTTTATACAATAGTTATTCATATTTATATACACATATACATACAATGTATACATGTAAATATTTACTTTTTTTACAAGTGTGCATATGCTTGCAGACTTGTACACCATGCAAAACCTTGCCGTTGTTGTAGAATCAGGTGAATGCAATATGATTGTATACTAGTGGTTACATTCTATCTGTCGAGGAAGGTAACCGTAACAAAAGATCCATCGAAGTGATAAGAAAGCAACAACTGCTGAAAAATGATTTTATAAATAACGAAAGCTTAAATAACATTTCTAATTGAAAACAAAACGATATATCGCAAATCAAAATTGTTATTTAACTAGGAATTCCCTTTTACTTAACTAGCCTAATATAAAAGCGAAACACATATGGTAATTTATATTAAATAAATTACCGAACTACAACTTCATCATCAGGGTTCAACGCAGTGATGCCAACTTAGCCCTTTTAGGGCTAGATTTAGCCCGTTTTCAGTCAGTCAAAACGCGAAAAATAATTCTTAGCCCCAAACTAAAAAAGGCGCAAACCTAGCACTTTTTACAATAATCTTTCAGTCCTTTTAGCCCCTTTTCAGTTTTTGCTTGATATGGCTACATTTAAACTTTAGCGAACTTTTCCTTCCTTTAATCTAGCAAAATGAAATGAGTAAAATTCGATATTGCTTTACCAATTTAAAAAAGAAGAATAATATAGAGTAATCTTTTATTTCTTCCAAATTTTTTATGCCTTGAAAGTTATTCAGTACAGCCTAAAGCAGATAATGTATGTTTTTGGAAGAGCGAGAAATCGAAATTTTATTTAATAACGGCCAATTTTAAATGTATCTACTTATGTAAACATACATATGTATATATATTTCTATTATATATGTATGTATATGCTAACTATTTAATCTACGTATGTACATACCTTATTGAAATCTAAATGAAATATGTACAATATTGAAGCTCTCAAGCTATGTATGTGTTGATCTCATTATAGTTATTTATATTCTAATAAATTACTTTACAAAAATTGATATGATGTTTTTGTTTTCAACAGAAACATTTTAATACTAGCCCTTTTCGCACTTTTTCGAAAAATTTTACTATTTTTTTTTCTTTTTGAATATTTTTTTCAATTTAGCCCTTTCTAGCCCTTTTTCCAAAAATGTTTACGCGTTTTGAGTCTCAAAAGTTGGCATCACTGGTTCAACGTGTTTGGTTCAACTTCTGTGCTGTTAGACACTGTAAATTTTAGTCTCCAACAAAAATTTTTCAATGGAAATGGAACACGTGAATTGCTTGGACTTCACGTTTCCATAAAAAATGTGAGATATCAAGAAACTTTTTATAGAAAATTTTTGATATCAAGAAATTTTTAATAGAAATTTTTTATAAAAAACTTTTTGATATCAAGCAATTTTTTATAAAAAAATTTTTGATATCAAGAAATTTTTTATAGAAAATTTTTGATATCAAGAAATTTTTTATAGAAAATTTTTGATATCAAGAAATTTTTTATAGAAAATTTTTGATATCAAGAAATTTTTTATAGAAAATTTTTGATATCAAGAAATTTTTTATAGAAAATTTTTGATATCAAGAAATTTTTTATAGAAAATTTTTGATATCAAGAAATTTTTTATAGAAAATTTTTGATGTCAAGAAATTTTTTATAGAAAATTTTTGATATCAAGAAATTTGTTATAGAAAATTTTTGATATCAAGAAATTTTTTATAGAAAATTTTTGATATCAAGAAATTTTTTATAGAAAATTTTTGATATCAAGAAATTTTTTATAGAAAATTTTTGATATCAAGAAATTTTTTATAGAAAATTTTTGATATCAAGAAATTTTTTATAGAAAATTTTTGATATCAAGAAATTTTTTATAGAAAATTTTTGATATCAAGAAATTTTTTATAGAAAATTTTTGATATCAAGAAATTTTTTATAGAAAATTTTTGATATCAAGAAATTTTTTATAGACAATTTTTGATATCAAGAAATTTTTTATAGAAAATTTTTTATATCAAGAAACTTTTTATAGAAAATTTTTGATATCAAGAAATTTTTAATAGAAAGTTTTTATGGAAAATTTTTGATATCAAGAAATTTTTTATAGAAAATTTTTGGTATCAAGAAATTTTTTTATAGAAAATTTTTGATATTAAGAAATTTTTTATAGAAAATTTTTGATATCAAGAAATTGTTTAGAGAAAATTTTTAATATCAAGAAATTTTTTATAGAAAATTTTTAATATCAAGAAATTTTTCATAGAAAATTTTTAATATCAAGAAATTTTTTATAGAAAATTTTTGATATCAAGAAATTTTTTTATAGAAAATTTTTGATATCAAGAAATTTTTTTATAGAAAATATTTGATATCAAGTTTGTTTTATAGACATTTTTTGATATCAAACATTTTTTTTTAGAACATTTTTGATATCTATAAATGTTTAAATCTCGAAATAATTTTGAGAGAAAAGTTGTAGTATCGATACATTTTATGTAGACAAGTTGTGATTTCCATTAATTTCTATAGAAATTTTGGAAATTTTTTATAAAAATTCAATTTTTTTTTGTATAATTTAACACAGAGAAAAAACTGCCTCATAGAATCAATAAGATTTTCTCTCTGAAACGTTTTCAGGCTAAGAGCAGAAAGAAGCGAAGATTTTTTCATAGAGATTCCTTATTGTTTTTATGTGGTAAATCTTATTAATTTTATCAAGAAGAAAACCACATAAAATCAAGAAAAAATCTTATTATTCCCAACTTTTTTTTTACTCGATTTCCGTTATTTTTGGCACCAAAAAAAAAAAACAATTCATAGAGAAAAACTTCTTGATTCTATTAGGTTTTCTTATAAATTGTAAACTATATGGATTTCTTATTGATTTTATTAGGTTGGCTTATTGATTTTTTTAAAAAGGTTTTCTTCTTGATTTGATTAGGCTATCTTATTGATTTTTTCAATAAGGTTTTCTTCTTGATTTTATTAGGTTCCTATATGATTATGTGTAAAGCATCTCATTGATTTTTTAATAAGGAAGTCTTCTTGATTTTATGAGGTGTCTTGTTATTTCATATCTATAAATAGACACAGACAATTTTTTTTCATGATCATTTTCGTTATTGTATAAGCATGTTTGCAAAATTATTTCAGTGGTTATTCAGACTGCTTGTTAGCATATTGGTTAGAGTGTTTGTCTATCAGTCAGAAGTTTGCTGATTCAATACTTGTCTCCTTTCAAAGTATTGATATAGAATTTAAATGAAAATATATAAGCAAAGCACAAAGAATAAAGAAAGACATATTTTATTTTATTTTATGAGGTCGCCTCATAAAATCAAGAAGAAAACCTTATTAAAAAAATCAATAAGATAACCTCATAAAAACTACAAGATTTCTTCTTGATTTTTTCAAAAATTTTTACTCTATGAAATGAATAAGATTTCCTTATTGAAAAAAAAACCATAGAGATTTCTTATTAATTTTGTTCTATTTTATGAGGTAATTATTAGGCACTGTTTTCTCTGTGAATATATATTTTATGGATTAGTAAACATAAAATAATAATAATGTGGCTGCGCTTGAGTGGTGTTAATACGGGCTTCCAAACCTTTTTCTTGAACTTGTACGGTTTTGTTGTTTGATATCAAATTTTATGTTTAGACTTGCGAAAATGTGTTTAATTTTTTTATATCTAAGATGTTATACTGCTAAAATTTTTACATATACACATGTATTTTCATATTAGAATTCAATATTGATGTTTGTATAAACGCTTGAAATATTTTAAAATGTTCATAAGATATTAATGCAAACTGTACGTACTTCCCTTTAAACATTTGTTTACAATCATTCACATATTCATCAGAATATTATATTTTTTTTTTCAGGAAACATTCATTGCAGAAATATAAGTCTTAAAACTTCAATAAAACATGTATTAGGAGCGGCAGTAAGCAAATAATAACCGACAAGACAAATATGCATTACTTTGCCATGCACACACATAAACACACAAACACACACATATTTACTCACAGCTTAGAATGAAAATCTGCATAAATTGATTTAATATTTATTTAAAAGCAAAAATTACAAACATATTGCAAAATGTTTGTACTTAAGAATACTCGTATAATCCTTTTGACATACATGCACACATTTTGATTTAGAGATATTTTTTTAATATTGTAAGCCATAGTTGATTTGAGAGTGTGCATGTGGGTGTGTGTGTAAAGTGTCTTCCATTAAGAGATTCCTATATTCGAATTTCAATAAAATAAAATAGGTATCAGATACTCGTACAACTGACATTTTTTATTCGGTTGAACAAACTTTCAATGCTATTACGGATGGAGTACAACATCGTGCGAATGTCCCCCGCATTTTTGCTTTACTTAGTATATCCCAAATATCCAATTTTCTATGATTAGGACACATAAATAAGCCTGAATTTTCCAGATAGCTTGAGTTATATTGGCTTCCAGAGCCGCTGTGTCTTATTTGCATTGATTTTCCACTCAAGAAAACCTCAAACCCCACAACCACATGTTGTTGGTGTAAATATCATGAAATTTAAAAAAGTTGACCATCTTAGATCTGGAGCGTTCGCTGTTGTAGGTGATGCCCTGGTCAACATCGTTCTCAAAGAAATACTCGTACGTATCCATGACGTTATGCGAAAGTGAAAAATCAACATTAAACAGTGACTTTTTTGGATGCATTGGACGCTTTTGAATTGCAGACAAACTTGTTGATCCGGAAGTGGGCCTCATATCTGAAAATAATTTTTAGATGAAAATTGAGATCCATGTCCTACCACTCCAGTGCCTTTTCAGAGAAAACACGTCACTGTCTACTGGCGTTTACCTTCAGCTCCTGGGTCACTGGACAGGTGCCATTCCAAGTCATAACAGACAGAGTTCTTTTTAGCGACGCGAAATAGATAGCGTTGGATTGTTCTACACACTCTCGCGGATACGGGCGATATTTTTGATAAATTTTACAATTCATCGACGTACGGGTGTTATTTGACTGTTTAATGATCCACACTGTGAAAAGTCTTTTCATAAAATGAACAAAGCCATAATGAAAAACAGTTTCAATATTTAAATGATATGTCAATAGCGACAGCCAATTTGATAGCTGTAGCAAAAAAGAAAAACTGTTAAAGTTCGTAAGTTCCTATTGGAAGACCCTGTAGATGTGTGCGATTTGTGGCTATTCATGTACTATTTTTGTTGTTTATTTTCTGCTGCCTGCTTTTAGGCAATCGAATCATAATTGAAAGCATTTGAATGTTCACATGGTTGAATTAGCTTTGCACATAACAAATATTGGGTAAATATTTGGAATAGTTGGAATTAACACCATTTAAGGGTGATGAGTAGTTATTCATGGCCAATGTGCCTCAAACATCAACAGAACGTTTCCTAAATTGTGTAACAAAATTTTAGAGATAAAGAAATCAAATATGCTAAAACAAAGAGTTTAATTGGCGGATGTATAAATTGTAAAAATTGGCATTGACGATAGCTAAAAAGTGATTTCACAAAATAATATTTTGTGAGCTCCGAATTGACATATAAACAGTTTTATATTATTTTATAACATTTATTTATATTATTCTATTTGAACAACGGAAAAGAGTAGAGTCATTGCAAGTAAATGCTTGGAGATACTTCACAGCAATAAAGCAGAAGTTCTATTTACAACCCGGGAAACTTAAAACATACGAAAACAGGGACAGGTTATTTACATCTTTCAGTAGTTTTTTGTAGACATTTTGGAGTAATAGTTTTGCATATCTTAGAAGCATTTTGCTTATATTAGTGTTCAAAGCATGCTTTTGCATATTTTGGTCTTATGTGTCAAATTTATTAATTCTAATATGTGGATAATTTTGAAATTTTTTAAATATTTTTTTCGCAAAAAGATTCATGCTCGCAAAAGCTAAAGTTCTTACGTTAATCCCGAAGAAGTAAAAGATGCACTCATCATACAAGGACTTAAGGTAAAAAATCTTACTAATGTAATAAATAGGGAGAAGATCCTCCAGCCTCTATTTTGCGTTGAACTGGAGCCGAATGAAAGTTGCAAAAAAAAAAAACTAGACACACCCAATATACTTCTACCAAATACCAAAAAAATCACAATTGAAGAGCCACATAAATAAACAACGCTGGCAGATTATTAAATTTTATTATCAAAGTTCATGCTCGGCTAAGAAAGTGCATCTGTGCACTTCTAAAATTTTATGGTCAGTTTGTGCTATTTCCACCAAATTTATATTACTGGGCATTACACCACCAACACGCATACGTACAGTGCGGACGGAGAAAAATATCGTAGCTGTATTCCGCCAGTATTGTTGATGACCGTGAATTATCGATTCCGCACCATTCGCAGCAATTGGACCTCTGTTCATTTTTTTTGTCGCCAAAATGGAAGAGCTGGACTTGGCTGACATGTGGTTTCAGCCACATGACACACACATCATGCAAAACAATGGCTCACTTGAGGGACGAGTACGGTGAACAGTTTATTTTAATTTTGGTTCCGGTAAATTGGCCGTCTAGGTTGTGCGATTTAACGCCTTTATAATATTTTTTGTGGGTCTATGTTAAGGCTCATGTCTATAGGGACAAGCCCGAAATGGTTGACGCATTGAAAGACAATATTGAAGAATTTATTCGTAATATACCGGGCGATATGATGGAGAAATTACGCCAAAAATTGGATCCATCGTATGAACCTGAAATGCTTCATATCCCCGGTCAACATTTACTTGAAATCATCCTTATACATTGAATTATGTACTAGTAGATCGATCGTTCTACCAACTCACATAAAGATTTCATATATTTCTTTAAATTTTATGTGTGTTTTAAATCAAATCCGAAAGTTCTTAAAATATCACCCCTTACCCATTGTTTTTTGATCTCTGAAATTTTTCTTAAGGTACAAGAAATCAAAAGAGAATGCATAAGAAACTATGCGGTTATAAATAATTGTAAATTTTTGCCTTACAATATCGCATATTTGAATGTCACGTGCGAAACTTAAGAACAAAATTTATTATCATTGCGCCGAAAGCATATGTAGAAAACTTATGAAATATTCCGTAAAAACGGAGATATTTAATGATGAAACTTGATGAAAAATAAAAAGATTTGTGATCGTGAAACCTTTATAAAGTGGGTCGCGTGCGACATCTTAAGTGTAAAATTAAAAAAAAAATGTGCCCTAACGAAATGAAGATTACTGCAAACGGTGGATAGAAAAATTTAAGAAATATTATTGTAAAGCAATATATTAAAAAATAAGGAAATAGTCCGGAATGCTAGAAAAAAGTAGAAAGAGTAGTAGCCTGAAGGACAAAATTAAATAATTGAAGAGAACGGTCGAAATGACTTTATACGTAAAACGTCAAGTCGGTAGAAGCTCATAATTTCAATAAAAAGAGCAATTCAAACAATGTAAATATCATTATAAAAAAATTTTTGCTGTAGAATGAATTTTTGAATAAAACACCAGTGCATAAAATTCTAAAATTAGTCAAATTAAAAAAAAAATTGATTTAAGTTTCGCTGAAATCAGCGTTTTAATCGTTGGCCGCAGAAAAAACTTTTTTGTCACATGCGAATGCCTTGGTTTTTGTGTAGTTATCTTGATAATGAAAAGCTATACAAAATTAAATTTACTATCAATTATAGGCCTAATTTAGAGCTATAAGTTACGGTTATTGTCAAAATAAGAAAATGGTTTTTTACTTTTTCATCTTGGGAGTTGTTCAGATATTGCGTAACTCTCGATGAAGGGTGATCAAAGACGTGTTATTTTTTTTTTAGAAAATTTATACTGAAAGTGCTGCTAAAAGCGTTACTAAGGGGGCCCCTTAAAAGTGTACTCCGTTCATGAGGTTATGGAAATGCTCATATACATATATATCACATATATGTCTAATATGAATAAACCTAAAATTTGTTAACTTATCGAGTTTATTCCTATTTGTCAGAGAATTATTTTTACGAAAGTTTGTAAAATACGTTTACTTCAATTTGTAGCCTTTCAGCTTTTGGATATTAGGGAGATGTATCTATGCTCTGAATTTTATAAAAACCGGTTGGATATTTTTGAGAAGTTGAATTTGCTCTTTAGATCAGAATTTTATATCTACTCTTAACTTTCAATACTTTATTTTGTTTTTATATTTATTATATATATATTAAATACAACATCAAATCAAGTACTCTTTGTTCGCACGCTGAATTAGGAGTCGTTTTCATGATGTCCGTATGTTAGGCTAGAACACTACCATCCACTGAACTACCGAAGCACATGATTATTTTCGTACACAATTCAATTAAAAAATAACTAGAAATAAAAATTTCATTCGCATCCAAATTGTTATACCTCGAGCGAGAGAGGATGCACTGTAAAAAACTTTGAGAATTTGAGTATAAACAGCCGACCAATTTCGTAGTATTTGTGTTAAATTTCGTTATTCGCTTACGTTATTGCATCCTCGTAAGGCAGGGGAGAGGCACTGTATACTTTTCCGCGCTTTCGAAGCGCTTCTTTTTGTCTAAGTGCTTACTTATTTTTGCTGGGCGACTAGAGGGCGTACACAGCGTACTCACGTTAAAAGCGTTCTGAGTACTTAGCCCTAAAAACTCTTGCGTTAATAGATCTCTGCTAAAACGCGAGTAAATTCTGAGCACTTTAACGGTACACCAAATATTCTTTGTTCTATACCAAATTTTGCTGAACAAATTTAAAAATTTCATTTATTTACTTCAAAAACATTTTATGCGAATTTACTTTTTCCTCTTACCAATACTCCTTCACTGCAAATGATTTTTAATGTAAAAATATATCAAATATGACGAAGAAAGAAAACTAAATGGTTTTCAGTTTTTTTTTGTTTTCTATATTATTTTATGAAAAAAAGCAGAAAAAATCTAATAGCAAAGTTCAACAACATTTGCTGAGTGTGTGTACTCGTATAGACCAACACATGCACACACATATAAAGAGATTAAAATATGGGTCACATATACATTTCAAAAAAAAAGTATATACAATGAAAAGATTTAATGTTCATTTGTTTGCTTACAGAATGTGGGTCAATATATTCTAAAGTGTTGCGTTTTTTTTTTTTTTTGTAAAGTAACTGTTGTTGGTTTACTCTGTGTATACAAAATTAAAAGCAGAAACTCTCTTTTGCACACACACACACACAAACACATACACAATTTCATATATATATATGTAATAACATCAGTGTAAAAAGAAAAAGCTTAAAATGTAGTTTTTATCTACAGAACTTGTTAAAATCATGTCCTTCGCCTCTTTCCGAGACACACTTGACACGAAAATGTTTTGGCAAAATGTTAAAAGCGCACATTTCAAGATGTG
The DNA here is from genome assembly GCA_949987645.1 of Tachina grossa. Lineage (NCBI taxonomy): Eukaryota > Metazoa > Arthropoda > Insecta > Diptera > Tachinidae > Tachina > Tachina grossa. Next base: position 38,298,858 of record OX465278.1, on the reverse strand, counting down.
ATTTGTTTATTTGTTTGTTTTTATTGCTTTTAAGAAGTCTCTTAATGAGAATGAAGGAAAATAAAAAGCGAGGAAAATAATAAATAACTCTACTGTACAAACACCTGAAATATCAGCAGCCAAAGGGTGATTGTTATTTGTTTGTTCGTTGTTGGAGTTTGCCCCAAATTTTGCTGAAATGAAAACTATAATTTGAGTTAATTACTTAAATGCATAATTGCATTAAGGTCATTATAATTGTTGTTTTGTAACAGGGATTCCAAACAAACGGCTTATTTTTTAAATAATCTTTGAAATTAAACTACCCCAGCAAAAAATTACACATTACCATTAGAACTACTTGCCATATAATGACTTACTTTTCTGATTGCCAATTTTCATTACTCGCTTACAAATCACATTACCTAAAATTTAAAAAAATGACGTGCAAGTTGCTAAATGAAGAGAATGATTTTTTTAGACGAAATAAATTACGTGAAATGTTGACAAATAAAAAAAATGTAAGTACTTCTCAAGAATCGATTATTTTAGTCCCACGTCTTGTTAAAATCACTAAGTTGATAATCTAGTAGGGAAGTGCTTCCACCAAAAATATTTAATTCCAAACTCGATTACCTTTTTTGAAATTTTTTGCTGGGACTTTATTCATGAAGAGTATTTCTGTTCCACAAACGGTTTATAAAACAAATTTTGTATGGAATTATAATTTACCCACAAGAAAGTAATATGTATGATTTTGTAATATTAATTAAAATATTTGTAATATCAATTAAAAAATTAATTAAATTTTCACCTATAAACAATTTGATAATATCAATTAAGTTTTTCCACTCAAATTAATTAATACAATTAAAAATTTAATTGAACAAATTAAATTTTTAATTGAAAATATTAATTGGTGAATACTTTTTTCTGTGTTCCAAAAAATAGGATTTTTCGAGGTTCATATATGAAACTTTTATTAACACTAATTACTCAATAAATTGAAGAAAAATTTATTAAACTGACATGATTTTACGTGGTGTGAAATGCTTTGAGGTTCCTTACTAAAGATCTGATATTAGAAAAGGTCAAGTACGTACAGATTTGTTATTAAAACTGGAATTAAAATCACAAAATATTTTTGCGTATTTGTTTTGGGGATAATAATATTTCCTGTAATATTTGTGTAATAATTTTTATAGTTTGATTCGGAATAAATGAGTTTCATCTCCATCAAGTAAGAAATTTAAGTTTTCAGAGCTAGTTTTTAACATAAAGGTAGACTCTACTTGTCAGTTAACAGTTTAAACTTAAAATTTCGTTTTTCAAGTAAAGATTATCTTGTTAATAATCTAGGTTTAACCGAGCAACATTGCCCAGTTAAACAGTTAAGCTTTAGTTAGATTTGTCAAATGATAAATATATGAAATAAATATAACGCAATTGAAAAAAAAAAAACAGTTTTACTAAAAAGCTTAATAAATAAATATATTTATACATAAATAAACTGAACGTTGGTTATGACGACGAAGATTTTAGTGATTATGAAACTAGAACAATTTGGATAGGACAATTGTGAGAAAAACAAGAGAGATAAAAACACGTCCAAATTATACTCACACATGTGTATAATGAAATGGAGTTCTTACAAAGATTTCATTTAATAATTTCAGTAAAGTGCGACTCTGACTCGCGCACGAAGGGTTCCGTACGAACACTAGATATGTAATTTAATACAAACTTCATCCTATATAATATATAGTTTTGGTTTTTTTCGTTTTTGGGGTCTTTTCGGTTTTTGCGTTTTTTCGGCGGTTTTTGCGTTTTTTTCGGTTTTGACACTTTATTTTCTTGTTTTGGCGATTTTTTTTATTTTGGCGTTTTTTCATTTTGGCGATTTTTTTATTTTTGGCGACTTTTTTCATGTTTGCGATTTTTTTTATTTAACATTTTTTTTAGTTTTGGCGACATTTTCGCGTTTTGGCGATTTTTTTCGATTTTTGGCTTTTTTTTAATTTTGGCGATTTTTTCGCATTTGGCGATTTATTTAAGTGTTAGAAATTTTTTTTAATTTTGGCGATTTTTTTTCGTTTTGGCGATTTTTTTTTAATTTTTGGCGATTTTTTTTTTGGTTTGGCGATTTTATAATTTTCGGTTTTTTTTAGTTTTACCGTTTTTGAAAATTTCAAGTGTTTGCCTCTTACGGTTTCCAAGATATAGCAAATTGTCAAAATTACATAGTCAAAATTGCATTAACTGATGGACCACCCTTTAATTTATTTATTTTTTTAATTTTAGTGTTAATTGTTGTAGTCTGTATAAAAATACACTAATTTTACAAATTTCAAGTTTCAATATACAATTGTGTGTATATTACATGGGATTTTAACATTTTTCGTTGCTCGTTTTGGAACACCCTTTAATTTTTAATTCTCATGTATTTGTTGTTGTAGCGGCCAAGGTTCTACATACTGTGTCCAAATTTCAGGTCCGTAGCTCTTACGGTTCCTCAGAAAATACCGTGTGACGGACAGACGGACAGCGTAGCGAAAACAATAGGGTTCCTTTTCACCTTTGGTGTACGGAACCCTAAAAAAGAGGTCTGTGTATGATTATTTTAGAATTAATTGGATTTAAAATTTTATGATCTTTTTTGTTTTATTTTTGAAGCGTCGCTATTCATTTAATTTAGAATTCAGTTATTGAAGTTTTTTTTTTTAAATAAATTTAAAGAATTGTCACATCACTTTTTAAGTGTTGCCCTATTTACGTAAAATATTTTCAAGAATGCCACATCTATATTGAAAACAAAGTATGACATTTCTAGCCGAATTGACAACCGTTAAGCCATAACGGAAAAACAGCACGAGCGTTTAAACCTCGTTTAAATTTATTGCTCGGTTAACTCAAACGTATGTTATACTAAGTTTAACTAATTAGTAAGAAACAAGCCCTCCGTTGTGTTTGAAGTTTGTCTCAATAAATTATACAATCGAATAGAATTTTTGCACTCGGCATAGCTCAAAAAGCTGGATATATTTACATAATAACAAACATATTGTTGACATACTGTTTGTGTTCCTTTTCACAATGTATTAATAAGAGTAAATGTGAAATTTAACTGACAGTTCTTCATACAAAAGTTGTCATTAAAGTCCCGGTTAGCTTTTAACTGTACATTGTTAGTATGTAAAATCACTTTATCTTAAAATCTTGTTGAGACCGGGATGCTGAAAATTTCAACTAATAACAAAGTAATCTTTTCGACACAAATATTCACCCTTAGTCCATTAACGCTTATGTAAACAAATCAAATAAGCATCTTTAAACATTTAAACTAGCGGACAAATTACAGCATTCTATATCGATCGAAATTTCCATACAAACACAATTAAAATTGCATGAAATTTTTTTTCGATTTCGAATGCCATAATTTGCCCCCAGCTCACAGTGGTATTTTTGATGCCAAGAGTGGGAATTAAATCCCCTGTTTATAATTTGAACTTTTTCGTGTCAATTTCACTTAAAGAGAATACTTTTCGAAGTTAAGCAAACAAATTGGTGGAATAGGACTGGAAGGGGTAGTCCCCTAGCAAAGCAATTAATAATAATTTGATGTCAACTCGTATTAAAATATAATGGGGAGAATATACGCACCTAGGCGTGGAAAAAGGTCTCCTCTTTATAATTTTAGCTTTTGCTGCACACAAAAATTTTCTTGATGCCTGCACACAGAAAAACTTCAACTTAAAATCTACCTAAAGAAGGTTAATTAAATCTTCTTCGACAATAAGTTTGTTTCATATTTGTTTCATGTTAATCTAACATGATTTAGAGTAATTTTCAAAGAAAATTATTCCTTTTGAAATAAATTTATTTCACGTTCCAACCAACATTAAATTGAATTTATGTAGTTTCGACTTCAAATTACTTTGAATCAACATGGTTCTGCATGTTAATTCAGTATTAAATAGACGTTGTTTCAACTTGAAATAACTTTGCTTCAACATGATGCTTCATTTAACAGTACGGGAATGTTAAATCAACATGAAATGAAGTTAGTGTTTTATTTTTGGGAATTGTTTCAAAATAAAAAAATTTTTTTCTTTGAAGATGTGCTGTAAATCAAGTTGAATTAACATGAATTATATATGAAGCCAACGCATTACTGTAGAATGATATAAACTTGTTTTCCACGTTTTTATTATGAAATTTTTCTATGCGTCAACAAATTGTTATGGATTGGTAGTTTTGCAGATGTCAGTGCGCCGTATTATTGACGACACAATCGTTATGATTGTCACTGATGACTAATGATTGTAAGGGTGTTCACACAGCAATAATGAAAAGCCAAATAGGGTCAACAACGAAGACAATTGTCACAGTGCTTGCTGATATCAAATTACATCAGCATTATGGAGTTTTTTCTATTAGTGTTCCTTATCATTAGCATTACTAACCTGGAGTGTGATGAAGAAAATCTTATGAGATGTAGTTTGTATCCTTTTCTCTGCCACCAGCAATGATACCCATTAGCATTCAACTAGGCAACAATCAAACCCCTTTAAATTCTGCCTTACTCCAAATCACTCCTCATTCAATTGTATTAAAATTCCAAATGCTTCAAACTAGAGCTTACGAATATTATCTTCTGAGATTTTCAGATTTTCTGTAAATGTTGTCTGTCTTGAAATACAATACAGTTTCAAATTGAAAATAACTTTAGCATATGTTAACTTATTTGCTCTTAAATGTATAAAATTCAAATCATTATATACAAGAACATAAAAAAAGGAAAATTAAACGTTTTCCAACTTCATTCTTTCGCAACTATTAGTAATAAAATAAAATAGTTCTGCAAGCGTCCTCAATAAAACTAAGTGACAGAAATTTACAGCAAATTTATTTTCATATGCAGTTGCAGTGACGGTTACTTAGCTGCTGTCTGTTTTGTAAATTTACATCATCCTTCCTACCATTCATGCTCTTGATTTTTTCATTTGTATGGGTAAGTAACATAAATAGACTGGAGTGTAAAGTAGCAACATAAAATCCACACATACATACATAGTTGAAATTTATTTTTATAAGCACACTGAAAATAAATATCAATGTAAAATCATCATGCAAATCATATTGACTTTACTAGAAATAATATGGTATTAAAGTAAGTTGGTATATATTTGGTTTATTCATAGCAACAATGCACTAATGTGCTCAGTTTTGTGACTTGTTCTTGTTTTGTTGTTGTTTGCTCTGATGTTCGTGGATAGCCGACAAACTTCGCAAAGACTTCCTGCTGCTGGTTAGTCGGAGGGTTGCAGGTACAAATGCAGCAAACAAGCCAAAGTAGCTTCGCAGTTTATATTTTTTTAACTACTACATACTTTTATTTTAAATGATCAATTGAATAATGTTGAATTGAAATTTTATTCATTAAGATGTATATTAAGTCTGTATCTAAAAAATATTTAAGAATGTTTGTGGCTGCAACTGTAGGCACGTTGACTACCATGCGATGAGTTCCACTTCAAATATTGGCTGGGGAGCCAACTTTACATACAACACACGCACATTTTCTTGCTAAACAGTGATCCAACATGGTTCTCCGTGATATTTCAGTATCAAATTCACCTTGTTTCAACTTGCAATAACTTTGATTCAACATGATTATTCATTTTGATCTAAAAGTAATAGAATGTTAAATCCACATGAAATAAAGTTATTTCAAAACGAAAAAATTTCTTTGAAGATGTGCTGTAAATCATGTTGAATTAATATGAAACACATATAAAGCAAAATCATTGCTGAAAACTTTTGAAATAAATCTTGTTTTCATAGATTTTAATATGAAATTTTTCTATGTGTATAAACATACATTAGTATACATATCTAGTGTGTATACTTTGTACTTTACATAAGCACTTATTTTAGTAATATTTGTTTTTATTCATTTCTATATTGAATTTATCTCTTCCAAGTGTCTATTAATTGTAAGTAAAATAACTCCATTCAACAGAATTTATTTATTTATTGCAAGTAGATGGCAGCATTGTATATAAGTTTGCTTATTTTTTGTTGAATTTTTTCTTTTTTAACTAGAATATAGTACTCGTATTTCCAAATTTATTTAAATTTTTTTAACACTTTAGTTTCTAACATTTTGTAAGCATTGTGCATTGATTTCATACTGGCAATGGTTAAAATGAAAATGAATTGGTCGTTTTTATTAGGTCACACACTGGGGCTGAAAGCAAAAAATTTTGGTAATGAATATATTTTCTCTAAACTACTGATTTTTTCTGAAACTTGTTTAAGCAAAATAAAAACCACTCAGAGGTTTTGCCTTGAAGTTTTAATTCAAATCCAAAACTAATCAAAAATAAAGTTCAAGGTGTTTAAAAGAATGTTTTTAATAGAGGGCTGCGTAAACAGTCTTGAAATGTAAATACGTCTTGTTTTTTAAGGGCCTTATGTATAATAAAAAATTGGCATGAAGTTAGCATAAATGGCAAAATTTAACATGGTCTTAACATGTTTTGACATACAATTTTACATTAAAAATCATGCCAGGATGTAATCGTGTGTTAAAACTACATTATGCGGTAATTTTTAATGTCAAATTGTATGGAGGAAATCGTCAACATGTGGTCCAATTTTGTAACTTTTGCTAAATTAATGCTAATTTTTGATTATACATAAGGCCGTAAATGTATTGTCGTAGCATGTATTATACACAGCGATGCCAACTTGGTGCTTTTGGCAATATTTTTAGTACTTTTTGAAGACTCAAAACGCCAAGTTTTGAGCGTTAGTGCCAAACTAAGAAAAAGCACTAAGTAGTGCTTTTAAGAAATTTGAGTATTTCTTAAAATTATTTTAATAAAAACTTGGTGTATTTATTTTTTCAGTCTAAAGCATACCTTTTTCGTCTGATATATTTCATTAAAGATGATATTATTGCAGAAATAGAGAATTGCTTAGGAAATATTAAACATTATTAAACTTTACTCGTTTGAATCTTCACTCCTTTTTCACATCAGTGCTTTTTGCGCTTTTTAGATATCAAAATTACGCTTTTAAGTGCTTTTTTTAATTTTGATGTGCTCTTAGAGCCAAAAAAGTTGGCATCACTGATTATACATACAAAACCAAAAATAAATGATATCACTCTCGCCTGCGACAGGCGCCGGCTGTTCTTTGCTCTCTACATGTTTTAAAGCTTCTGCAATGTCGCTCTGTACATCATCTTCGCTCTAGTGGTTTTTTATCTCACTTTCCGTTTCTTCACAAGTGATTTCGTCATCAGTCTCTAAAAATGGGGCTAGAATATCTAAATTCCGGCGTGCGATTTTTTATTCGAGTCAGGCTATCGATAAATCAAAAGCTTCCACATAAAATTTAACAATTTATGCACAATAAGTGATTATCAAAAAACAAACAACACGAATGTTCATAAAAATAATAAACTTGAAAGTCACTCTAAAGATAATCATGCGTAATTTTGACTCACATACCCCTTATATTTCAAAAATTGAAATACCAACCGCAGCGACGTTTGGATCACATTGAAACTATGATCAACGACTGAGATGTCTAAAGAGTACAAATGCGAATTGCAAATAAAGAGAAAGAAACATTATTTTGAAAGGGTTTGAGCAAATTTTACGCAGATTATCTTTCTAGGGTTAAGTATTATTTAAGTATCCTTCAAATATGCACTTAAAAACTCAATTGTGTATTTAAATAGAACTTAAAAATAATTAAAATTTAACTACCTAGTCAAGAATTGGCTCTGCACCACTAAAAACAATTTTATATTCAATGACACACAATTGTTGAAGACTTGTTTATCATATTTGATCAGGGATGGAAATTGCTTATTTACATTAATATTAATATTAAATATCGATTTAAAAAAAATTTTTTTAAAACATTTTTTCAATACAAATTGTTATCATACAAATGGTTTCCAAAGAATGTTCAAAATTTTTTCATTTCAAATCAAAATTTTTGCATGTTGATTTTACATTGGAATTTTTTTCTGTGTGCGCAAATGTTAACCCAGGAACTACTTTTTCTCTACTTCCAAAATAACAACATGTGTGTATTTTTGACTTTTCAGAAATTGATTGTTAATTAAAAAGCTATTTCACATATGCAAAATTAAAGATCATTTGTAGTTTTCGCCAATATTAGATTTTTTTTTGGAAAATTAAAACCACTTGATGAAGTATTTGATTTTTATTTATAAAAATAAATTGATTTAAAAGAAATTTCGGGAACAGAAAAATAAGACATACAAAAAATCAATCACTATCCAATCTAATCGGAATCGCTGAATGTGTATCAAAAAAGAAAAAGAATCATTATAAGTTATCCGAATTTGCACTGGGAATATCTAGGAATATATATCCCAGCATGAGCGATTCTAAAAATCTACTTTATTTATGCATTTAAAATAATTCTAATACCTACAGTAATTTCCGCTTAATTGATTTACAAAAAAATGCAATTAACTGGCTAAATCATTTAAACAAAATTTCATGTGTGAAATAACAAAGCAATAAAATTATATTATATGATGATGTCAAATTATCTGCAAATATTTTAAAACGTTTCCATTATTTTCTTTTCTAGCGGCGTACGATTAAATTAATGTATGGTTTGTAGCCGGTGGCGGCTGTTAGCCGGCTTACAATCTTTTTCAACGTTAAAATAATTGTAACGAAGATTTATTAAATTTTCTATTCAGTAATATTTTTAACGATATTCAGCTGTGTCGTTATTTAAGCGACAATAATTTATGTGCTGTTATATCGACAAAAATCAACTGAAAATATCAGCTGAGTACTATCGTTAAAAAGAAGTTACAGAATCACACAATCGTTATTGCAAGCGACAAAATGTATAGACAAAAATTACGTTCGTCCGATCGTTAAAAGTTACTGAATCGCACTACGGTTTGTGCTCATATGCAAAAACAAAACAAAAACAAATTGAGCAATCATTCTCATTGTTTTTATTTTGTTTTTGTTTCACTCACTTCAAAGAACGAAACAAAACAAAATCAAGCAACTTGTTTTTATTATTTTTATATTCTGCTTTTAAGTACATAGAAATCAAAACAAATATAAATTTAAAACTGTAATAGTGTCGATTATTATTGTTACGAAAATTACGTCCTAACTCCTGTGTCGCGCAATAAATAGCATAGCTATAATAATGTGTTAATTAGTGAATAAGCGCAATTGTACACAGTTTGAATACGTCTAGCGGTTAAATCAATTAACCGAAGATAAATTAAACGGAGACTACTGTAGCAACAACTTCTTGATTTTGTTCAGTATGTAGCAAAATATTCATGCACTCAAATATTTTATTATTTTATGTAATAAGAACTCAACATTAAAATACATGCTTGCTAAACCATTTTATAGATTTCTTAAGCTACGGTCACACTTGTCAAACATTTGCCTAAAAAAGCGTAACCACTAAATCTTAATGAAAAATCTTTCAATTGAGACAAAAGTTTGTCAAGTTAAAGAGTAGCCAATATTGTTAGATTCTATGACACTGTGCATTAGTTGAGTTGGAAACTGTTTAATATGATAAACAAATATCTGGATAAAAATTTTTTCATTGATGTTTGTTGGTTACGCTTTTTTGGGCAAATGTTTGACAAGTGTGACCGTAGCTTTAGATTTACTTAAATTCCTTCGCTTGCTGTTATAAGGAAAGCAGAGAAAGAAAAGCAGAGAAAGAAAGAAAAAAAAACAAAATTTTGTAGAACTTTCAACATGATTTTACTTAACACAATTTACTTGTAATACAAATACAAATGTATTTAAAAGGGACAAAAGCAAAGCAAAAACTAACATTATTTTTTAATCGGTACTAACGAATCCATATACGGACACCAATAAATGATAAAATATCTACTTTTTTGCGGGCGCCCAAAGATTTGGGGTCTCGGTGACATTTTTGAATTTTCTTAGGCTCATATCTTGCAAACCGTTCGGAATTTTAATTTATTCTCTTAAAAATCTTAAGTCGAATGAGACCATGAATAGTCTAAACCTAAATTCGAAACATGTAGGCCGTATGACCCCATAAACCACAAGTAGTGGTGTAGAGTATTAAAAGTACCCAGAGCCAAAAGAAATTGAAATAAACTAATAATGAAAGTAGAAAAGTACCAAAAAAAGGAAGTATTTTTATGGACTTGTGTGTGTGTGTGTGTATTAGTACGTGCGTTTGTGTGTGTGTGTGTTTCAGCATGTTATTGTTTCTCTATAAACCGGGTGGCGCAGGGGGACAAATTACATAAACCTAGAAATGAACATGAATTATAGTGCGGACTTTCGCATCGTTGTTGCTGTTGGTGATGGTTAAAGGCGCGAGGCTGGAGCTGAGGCTCAGGCTGAGTAGAATCGAATGGAAAAGGGAAGTACAAAAGTAAAACCATAAAATGAAACCAAAATGTGCACCATACATACTCGTATAAAGTAAGTATTTGCCAATATACAAACATATAACTTCAATGCATTTCCGTTTCCGCTTTTAACAACAACCGCTATTGCAGCAGAGTAATGTAAACATTTTTTGTTACAATTTCATTTCTTTTTTTTTTCGTAGTACTTTGGCAATATTTGTTGGTTTGTTCTTTTTTAGTTTTTGTTGCAGTTGTTTTTTCTTTTTCGTTGTTGGTTTTTTTATTAGTTGTTTTTAGCTTATTTCGTTTATTTGTTGATTGCTGTTATTGTCGTTTCTGTTGTTATTGTTTATTTGTTTGTTTGTTTGTTTGTTTGTATATATTTTCCCCTGAAAGTTTAATGTAAAAATGCTGTAACTGAACTTTGTAATAAAATTTTAAGAATAAAAGAATTTATAATATCCTTCAAGCCTTATTTGCCTTTTTTCTCTTTATTAATATGGGTTATTATCTGATAAGTATTTTCTTTTTTTTTGTCTGGAGGAAATATTTTAGTTTTCTTTGAAAATATTGAAATGGTTTTTGTAATGATTTAATTTTTATATAAATACGCTACTCAATTGCTTGCAAAGCTTTATAAAAAGAGTAATTACATAATTATTAATTATTACATGCCAAAAAAGGAAGTTAATGTTGGTAAGCCTTTTCATAGTTTTTATAATTGGACTTCAATTTCAAATTTTTAATATTAACGGTTTATTCTTGAGAGTTTGTTTTTTTTGTGGGTACAAAGTCCTCCTAAAATTTCTTTTAGAATATCTTTGAATATATAAACGCAATTATATGTCTATTGCCGTCTGAAGTCATAAAATTTCATCACAAGTCTCTGAATACATTAATCCCCTATTTCTACAAGCCCGTCACTTGAGTTGCGAAAAAATTTTTGGTGAAAATAACTGAAAGGAATATACTAGAAATAATTCAAAACTTAAAAGGCTTCCTAAGATTAAATTAAGTTTTAACTTTAAATAAAATTTTGAGAAAAATATTTTTGTGGGATATCTTAGCCCATTAATGAGCAAAATACGCCCATGAGGAGCAGAGTTAGAGGGTTAAAAGTTTCCTCCTTAGTTTGAGTGATTTAATTGCTGAAGGAGAGAGAAATAGAAAAAGAGAGAGTGAGAAAGAGAGAGAGAGAAAGAGGGAGATGCAGAGAGAGCGTAAGAAAGAGAAAGAAATAGATGTAGAGGTAGAGGTACTGGTTGACGTAGAGGTAAAGGTAGAGGTAGAGGTAGAGATAGAGATAGAGATATAGAGAGAAATAAAGATAGAGACAGAGATAGATATATAGAAATAGACATAGAGATAGATATGGAGATGGAGGTGGAGATAGAGATAGAGAAAGAAATAGAGATAAAGATAGAGAGAGAAATAGAGATAGAGATATAGACAGAGATAGAGGTAGAGATGGAGAGACAGAGAGATGGAGATGGATATCGAGACAGATATAGAGTTAGATATAGAGACAGTGATGCCAACTTAGCCCTTTTAGGGCTAGATTTAGCCCGTTTTCAGTCAGTCAAAACGCGAAAAAGAATTTTTAGCACCAAACTAAAAAAGGCGCAAACCTAGCACTTTTTACAATAATCTTTCAGCCCTTTTAGCCCCTTTTTAGTTTTTGCTTGATATGGCTACATTTAAACTTTAGCGAACTTTTCCTTCCTTTAATCTAGCAAGATAAAATGAGTAAAAACTCGATATTGCTTTACCAATTTAAAAAAGAAGAATAATATAGAGTAATCTTTTATTTCTTCCAAATTTTTTTGCCTTGAAAGTTATTCAGTACAGTCTAAAACAGATAATGTCTGTTTTTGGAAGACCGAGAAATCGAAATTTTATTTAATAACGGCCAATTTTAAATGTATCTACTTATGTAAACATACATATGTATATATATTTCTATTATATATGTATGTATATGCTAACTATTTAATCTACGTATGTACATACCTTATTGAAATGTAATATGAAATGTAAATGAAATATGTACAATATTGAAACTCTAAAGCTATGTATGTGTTGATCTCATGATATATATATGTATATATATATTCTAATAAATTACTTTACAAAAATTAATTTGATGTTTTTATTTTCAACAGAAACATTTTAATACTAGCCCCTTTTCGCGCTTTTTCGAAAAATTTTACTCTTTTATTTTTTTTATTTTTGAATATTTTTTTCAATTTAGCCCTTTCTAGCCCTTTTTTCAAAAATTTTTACGCGTTTTGAGTCTCAAAAGTTGGCATCACTGTATAGAGATAGTTGGGCAACTTTTTAGTTCATGGGCGAGTGAGAAAAATATGATGGCCCTCCTCTTTATTTTCTTCTCCTCTCTTTTCCATAATCTCCAAAGTAAAAACATTTTTCGCTACTAATTTAATTTGATTTGCCTCTCCAGCCCTGAATCAATTAAAAAAGTTTCATTCAAGTAATTTTACGCAAAATGTCTTAATGTAATTCAGTCTTATAAATAATTTACATTAATGGCCAAATTTTGTAAATACAAAGGAATTTTTCGGTTTGAAATTTTTATGGAAGAAATATTTTTTGAAACGAATTCCCGTTATTTTTAAACAAAATTTGAAACGTTCAGAAACGAAATGCTATAAGTATTTACTATGAAATTAGTTGAATTTTTTTCATTTATCCATAGAAGCCCGGGAGAAGCAAATTCCATCAAAAAAGTTGCCAAAATTGTTTCAGAGTATTTTTTTAGATATCACTCTCCTCTAGAATAGAAAAAGTTTCATGCAAAAAATTTCATGAAATTTCATTATAATATAATATAATATAATATAATATAATATAATATAATATAATATAATATAATATAATATAATATAATATAATATAATATAATATAATATAATATAATATAATATAATATAATATAATATAATATAATATAATATAATATAACATAATATAACATAATATAATATAATATAATATAATATAATATAATATAATATAATATAATATAATATAATATAATATAATATAATATAATATAATATAATATAATATAATATAATATAATATAATATAATATAATATAATATAATATAATATAATATAATATAATATAATATAATATAATATAATATAATATAATATAATATAATATAATATAATATAATATAATATAATATAATATAATATAATATAATATAATATAATATAATATAATATAATATAATATAATATAATATAATATAATATAATATAATATAATATAATATAATATAATATAATATAATATAATATAATATAATATAATATAATAAAATATAATATAATATAATAAAATATAATATAATATAATATAATATAATATAATATAATATAATATAATATAATATAATATAATATAATATAATATAATATAATATAATATAATATAATATAATATAATATAATATAATATAATATAATATAATATAATATAATATAATATAATATAATATAATATAATATAATATAATATAATATAATATAATATAATATAATATAATATAATATAATATAATATAATATAATATAATATAATATAATATAATATAATATAATATAATATAATATAATATAATATAATATAATATAATATAATATAATATAATATAATATAATATAATATAATATAATATAATATAATATAATATAATATAATATAATATAATATAATATAATATAATATAATATAATATAATATAATATAATATAATATAATATAATATAATATAATATAATATAATATAATATAATATAATATAATATAATATAATATAATATAATATAATATAATATAATATAATATAATATAATATAATATAATATAATATAATATAATATAATATAATATAATATAATATAATATAATATAATATAATATAATATAATATAATATAATATAATATAATATAATATAATATAATATAATATAATATAATATAATATAATATAATATAATATAATATAATATAATATAATATAATATAATATAATATAATATAATATAATATAATATAATATAATATAATATAATATAATATAATATAATATAATATAATATAATATAATATAATATAATATAATATAATATAATATAATATAATATAATATAATATAATATAATATAATATAATATAATATAATATAATATAATATAATATAATATAATATAATATAATATAATATAATATAATATAATATAATATAATATAATATAATATAATATAATATAATATAATATAATATAATATAATATAATATAATATAATATAATATAATATAATATAATATAATATAATATAATATAATATAATATAATATAATATAATATAATATAATATAATATAATATAATATAATATAATATAATATAATATAATATAATATAATATAATATAATATAATATAATATAATATAATATAATATAATATAATATAATATAATATAATATAATATAATATAATATAATATAATATAATATAATATAATATAATATAATATAATATAATATAATATAATATAATATAATATAATATAATATAATATAATATAATATAATATAATATAATATAATATAATATAATATAATATAATATAATATAATATAATATAATATAATATAATATAATATAATATAATATAATATAATATAATATAATATAATATAATATAATATAATATAATATAATATAATATAATATAATATAATATAATATAATATAATATAATATAATATAATATAATATAATATAATATAATATAATATAATATAATATAATATAATATAATATAATATAATATAATATAATATAATATAATATAATATAATATAATATAATATAATATAATATAATATAATATAATATAATATAATATAATATAATATAATATAATATAATATAATATAATATAATATAATATAATATAATATAATATAATATAATATAATATAATATAATATAATATAATATAATATAATATAATATAATATAATATAATATAATATAATATAATATAATATAATATAATATAATATAATATAATATAATATAATATAATATAATATAATATAATATAATATAATATAATATAATATAATATAATATAATATAATATAATATAATATAATATAATATAATATAATATAATATAATATAATATAATATAATATAATATAATATAATATAATATAATATAATATAATATAATATAATATAATATAATATAATATAATATAATATAATATAATATAATATAATATAATATAATATAATATAATATAATATAATATAATATAATATAATATAATATAATATAATATAATATAATATAATATAATATAATATAATATAATATAATATAATATAATATAATATAATATAATATAATATAATATAATATAATATAATATAATATAATATAATATAATATAATATAATATAATATAATATAATATAATATAATATAATATAATATAATATAATATAATATAATATAATATAATATAATATAATATAATATAATATAATATAATATAATATAATATAATATAATATAATATAATATAATATAATATAATATAATATAATATAATATAATATAATATAATATAATATAATATAATATAATATAATATAATATAATATAATATAATATAATATAATATAATATAATATAATATAATATAATATAATATAATATAATATAATATAATATAATATAATATAATATAATATAATATAATATAATATAATATAATATAATATAATATAATATAATATAATATAATATAATATAATATAATATAATATAATATAATATAATATAATATAATATAATATAATATAATATAATATAATATAATATAATATAATATAATATAATATAATATAATATAATATAATATAATATAATATAATATAATATAATATAATATAATATAATATAATATAATATAATATAATATAATATAATATAATATAATATAATATAATATAATATAATATAATATAATATAATATAATATAATATAATATAATATAATATAATATAATATAATATAATATAATATAATATAATATAATATAATATAATATAATATAATATAATATAATATAATATAATATAATATAATATAATATAATATAATATAATATAATATAATATAATATAATATAATATAATATAATATAATATAATATAATATAATATAATATAATATAATATAAATTACGTAAATTTGAATATTTGTTCAATAGCCAGCTACGTGTGTATCTATGTATATATTTGTTCCATTGAATATCGATTCAATTTATCTTTGCTCATCAACAACGTGCACAATTTCTTGACCAAATTCTTAATAAAGATCTTATAATCTTCTGTTCGAGCAAGCTTAAATATTTGAAAACTTTACAGCACAGTCAGTGGAAATTTCATGGACTTTATTTAATGACACAGACATTTATTTGGCTCAATGCCAACTGAATTATTTTCCTTTTTGCCATAATGTTGTTTAATGTTATTTAACAATCGTAAGAACCAGACTATTGTATTTAACTTGTACGGTAGTATGTTTGTTGGTATGAATACGTTTTTGTTTTTCATTTAGTCTTTGTTTTTTTAATGCTTTCGTATAAATTAAATTGTTACACTAACTTGCCAACAACATATATATGTACATACACACTTACATAATAAACTAAATGAAAATTAAAATAAAAAAAATTTTTTTATATAAAAGTTTATGTTTCCCATACAACCATTAGTGAGAACGATAGCCGTAGACAAATAGTCATACGACGCACATCAGCGTTGCCATAGTTTTAGGGATTTTTCCACTTTTCCCTTTATTTTTGAAAGCGAGCTGAATTAATACATCTCGTATATTTCCTTTCAATTAAATATTTTTAAATTATAAATACTTATTTTTAGGATAAACTTAGTAAATAATATATCTAATTACGAGTGTCGTATTTCGACTGCAACGATTTTGTACTAAATTAAAAAAATGTTGCAATATTCTTTAATCTAGTACAAAATCTTCCCTGGACAATAATTGAACTGAAACTCATCACGTGGTAGTCAACGCTCCTACCGCTGCAGCCACAACAACCTTAAGCCCATTATTCACCTTAAAAATGCATGACCTGCATTATAATAATATTTGTGAAATTATGTTTTTGTATGAGTCACACCGATGATGCTTGAAGCAAAATCTAAATTTTTTGATTTTTGCACATGCATGTATGCAACACAAACATAACAAGATAAACTACTCAAAGCAGTGGGTTATACAAAGAACTGTCAAATTCTATACGTAAAAAGTTTTTTTATGTAGCTTGACAATTGCCTTAAGCTATGTACAGACAATTTTCAGATCTTACAATATTGTTAGATCTGTCAATGTACTGGCAATCGAAAATTGCCAGCACAACATTCCTTGTCAGTTCACACAGTTGTCAGAAAATCTTACAATTTATTGCCAGACGGTTGAATGACAATAAATTCATCTCACAAAATCGTCAGACGAAAAATTGTCATTTCAGACGGTTGTCAAATGTACAAGTTGTCAGATCTGTTGTTATGCGTTGCCAGACTCAAAGCATTTGTTAGAAATTGTTAAATATCAATCGTTTGTATTTGTGTTAAATGTAAAAAGTTAAGGCATAAATTATTATGGAACATAAAGAAGCAATTGCAGTGATTTTGTCTGCATTTCTTTTATTATAAATTTTTTCTTTAAAATCAAGGGTGTGAAGTGTTGTCGATAGAAAGAATTCTCTTACAATGACGCCATTGTCAGATGCATAAACTTCGCACATCTGACAATATTAAAATGTCTGACAAATGTCTGCCAATAATTTTAAAATGTGTTCACACGATTGTAAGATGTCTGACAAATTGTTGTCAGATGCTAGTTTTGCAATAGACTGACAATACTTTTTCTGGCAACGACGTCTTACAAGAATTGTCAGTTCACACGGTTGTAAAAAATTTTGAGCACATTTTACTGGCAATATTATAAGATCTGAGAACCGTCTGTACATAGCTTTACAATTAGCTTGTAACAAGATGCAATGAAGGCACGTGTATGCTGAGTTTTTCATGCATACGTATACGATGCTTGAGTCATGCAATTTGACAGTGACATACTGCGCTTTAAATATATTTTACATTCACACTGCGAAGTTACTTTGGATTATCCCCAGCACTAGAATCTGCAACCATCCGAACACTAGACTAATAATGAGAAGTTTGACAACTGTTTATGAACATGAAAACAAAAAATTATTTGCAATCAAAATTTTTGCATGTTGATTTAACATTGAAATTTTTTTCTGTCTTGCATGTTGATTTAACATTGAAATTTTTTCTATGTGTAGAATGTACGTACATACATATATACCAATTTAATATTTAATTCAAACAAAACGGCAACACCCAATGCACAATATTGTCCCTTTTAGTACATTTTTGTTGTTTCTGCTTTTGTTGTTGTTGTGTTGTTGTTGTTTGCAAACAGACGTAATGACTGAGTGGCTGGTCTACCACAAACGTGTAAATAAATTCTATAAAATACAATTCGTTATTATACTTATATCGATTTTATATGGTTTAGTCAATGCAATTGTTGTATCTGTTTACTATTTCACAAATAAGTATGTAATGGATAGGTAATTTATAATCACCCCTATTCTGCGTTTCGATTCGAATCGAAAGTTTCTCCGTTTGGCAACTTTGGTATTCTGCGTTCCGTTCTTCGATTTCTCTTTCGATTCTATGTATTCTGCATTTCAATCGTAACTACGTTTTTGTAAGTTGTTATTTTAGTGGCGGAGCGTTTTTAATTTTTGTTTGTTTAGCTTCAAAAAGTGATTAATTAAAAAAATAATGCAAGTTTTAAATGCAAAAGAAGGTTTAATTAATAAACTACACAGTTTGTTTTGTTTTTCTGTACTGAAATGCGATTTTTATTTAATTTATTACAGGTAGAACAGTATAAAAAGTTGACATACCTATTTAATGGAAACAAAAAACGATATTACCTACGGATTTAATTAAATTTAAAGAAATAAACTTTATTTTTGTGTTACAATTATGTGTAAAAAATTAAAATATCACCTCCGGCGCGACAGAATTCTTCACACTGGATAAGTTTGGCCACAAATACCTCTTGCTTATCTGGTTTTTTTTAATCTCTGTACTTAAATTTGCAAGAATCTATTTAATAAAAATTTTCACAATATTTAATTATTATTTGTTGTAATGTTAAATCACTGTTTTTTTTGCACTAAATTTAACTTTTTGCTAAAAATTTTGCAAAATTGCTTAATTTTTCTGTTCCTATTTCACCCGTTTCATAGAAAAGCAACAGGTTTAAACATACTCTTCTCTTCTTCTTTTTCTTTCGATTCAGTTTTTTGGCAGAATACCGTGCGTAACTGAATGCGGGAACGTAATCGAAACGCGGAATAGGGGTGAATATCTCGTAATAGACTTGAAACATTTATTTAGGACTTTAGCAATTTTCTTCAAATCCAATGAACCCAATACATTAATTTTATTACAAGGGCTGCAATTGATGGTGTTTGTAATTAATTAAGTACAGTAAATCAAGATATATGTATGTATTTATTTAGGCTTTGCTAATCCAAGATTTATTGGGCTAGACTTTCATTTGATTTAGCAGAAATTTATTTTGTGTGAAAGACAATTTTTCTTGTTGTAGTGTCTCTTCATTAATTTTACTTAATTTAAATTATAAATAACTGCAAATTAGATCAGATAGACTTGTTTACCTGTGGAATTTGTAATAAATCATTTTTAACTTGAAATGTTATAAAAGCACATAAAAAATAGTAAATGAGTAGTACTGTATATTATAAATTTTTTTTCCAAATAGACTACGAAATAGCTTAGAAATTAAATAGTAGAAACACACATGTTCATACACAGAAAAAACTAAATTTCGTTTTCAGTAACCAAATTCATTGAATCAGTAAATTTTTTGTACGAATGCGGACCTACAAAGAAATTTGTAGATTCTGATAACAATTTTGTAAAAATTTAACTAAAAAAAAAATTTATTTTTAGTTAACTTATTATGGCATTAGAGAAAAAAGTTAACTGAAACTCAAAATACTTTCAGTCAAATGTATTAATAGGAACAGAAAAACATTTTTGCAGATTTTTTTGTATTATTCTGCAATTTTTTTTTATAATTTACAAACACGTTCACTAAAATTTTTCGTATTATCAGAAAATAAATTAACTGAATCAATTACAATTCTTACCAATTTTTCTAAAAAAAAAAATTAGTAGAAGTCTTATTTGAAAAAAAAAATAACTGAATCAAATAAAAGGTTCAACTATTTTTTTTTGGATTTCTAAAATTTGTCTTGTTTTTATGGTAGGTAAAGCATTTCGTTTCCGCTTTTGGAACTCGTCAGTAGACTTCAACCCAAAAAATTTTTTAATTTATCTAACAAACTCCGTATGTTTATAGTAAGACTCTTAATACTATATTGAGAATCACAATATACAAACATAATAAGTTTGAAAACCGCAAACAAAATTCTTTAAAAAAAATAAAATGTTTTAAAATGTTCAGAAAAATTTTTTTACAGTATATAAAAATAAATTTAACTGAAAAAATTAAAAAAAATCAGACAATTTTTTTACAGTATATAAAAATAAATTTAACTGAAAATAACAAATTTAAATATAAAAAAAATAAATCTAAATTTTTTTTTTACAAATTCTACTTAATATAGATAATTTTCATTCTATACAGTTTTTTTTACATAAAATAAAATTGGAACAAATAATTTACTGGAACAGTAAAAAATATTTACTGAAACTAAATTATATTTCAAAACACACGTTTGTTTGAACATTTTTTGGGAATAATTTTTTCTGTGTACATGTATAAAATCTCTAAATTCTTATTTTTTATTTTATAGCATATGTCACCCAGTTTTTAATGCCTCTATTTTAATAATAATAAATTATAATCACTAGAAAAAAAAGTTTTATTAAAGGCACAATAAATTTCAGCCTTCAAATATATCTATTCCACATTATGTACATATGTATGTATGTATGTATGTATATATAAAATAGTATTTCATTTTAAATATATATAAGACACTTTTTGTTCAAGTGTCTCTTGTCAAGCGAGTGTTTACTGTTGTATTTATTCATCCTTAAGTGTGCAGATGAGTATATTATCGCAAGTGTATGCTTTTGTAGTTTTTAAATTTTCTTTGTTTCTTTTTTTTTTTTTTTTTTTTTTGGTGGGAAGGGCAACAACTAGAAAAGAAGCCGAAAATAATAAGTATCGTAATGTTAGACAAAAAAAAAAAATGCAACCTCAAAGGAATTTAATGGTGGCCCATAACCAAAGGCCACAAAGACACATAAAACAAATATTGTGATAATCACATGCGAGTTTTCTAAAGGGAGTGTATGACATACAAATAAAATACTTTTCTGCAGCTTCAAACAAACAAGTAGCCGGACAAAAAGTGTTAGCTTATTATGCGAATACAAAATATATGTATGTAAGTAGTACGGCAGCGCACAGTGGTGTAAAAGAGAAGCAGAATCGAAAATTCTTTTTTAGTATTTATTTATTCAGACTTTTTTAATTTAAACAATAAAGAAATAATTAGTATAGAATATAATGTAACAAGTAAACATTTTAAAAATAAAAAAACCAGACTGCTACCTTTAATGGTTTAATTTGGTCGCAGTCGGGTCGAATTAAATAAATTCAGTAGAGTGCGACTTTGACTCGCACGCGAAGGGTTCCGTATGGACACTAGATATGTAATGTTATACGCATAAAGTATATACACAGAAAAAACTAAATTTCGTTTTCAGTAACCAAATTCATTGAATCAGTAAATTTTTTGTACGAATGCGGACCTACAAAGAAATTTGTAGATTCTGATAACAATTTTGTAAAAATTTAACTGGAAAAAAAAATTTATTTTTAGTTAACTTATTATGGCATTAGAGAAAAAAGTTAACTGAAACTCAAAATACTTTCAGTCAAATGTATTAATAGGAACAGAAAAACATTTTTGCCGATTTTTTTGTATTATTCTGCAATTTTTTTTTATAATTTACAAACACATTCACTAAAATTTTTCGTATTATCAGAAAATAAATTAACTGAATCAATTACAATTCTTACCAATTTTTCTAAAAAAGAAAATTAGTAGAAGTTTTATTTAAAAAAAAAAAAACTGAATCAAATAAAAGGTTCAACTATTTTTTTTTTTGGATTTCTAAAATTTGTCTTGTTTTTATGGTAGGTAAAGCATTTCGTTTCCGCTTTTGGAACTCGTCAGTAGACTTCAACCCAAAAAAATTTTGAATTTAGCTAACAAACTACGTATATTTATAGTAAGATTCTTAATACTATATAGAGAATCACAATATACAAACATAATAAGTTTGAAAACCGCAAACAAAAATCTTTAAAAATAAATAAAATGTTTTTTATATCTATAAAATAATTTGTAGAAAAAAACTAAAAAAAATCAGACATTTTTTTTACAGTATATAAAAATAAATTTAACTGAAAATAACAAATTTAAATATAAAAAAAAATAAATCTAAAAAATTTTGTTACAAATTTTACTTTATATAGATAATTTTCATTCTATACAGTTTTTTTACATAAAATAAAATTGGAACAAATAATTTACTGGAACAGTAAAAAATATTTACTGGAACTAAATTATATTTCAAAACACACGTTTGTTTGAAAATTTTTTGTGAATAATTTTTTCTGTGCAGTTTTTGAATTTTTTCCGTTTTTTTGGGATTTTTTCTGTTTTGGCGTCTGTTTAGTTTTTGAGTTTTTTGAGTTCTCAGCTTTTTTTCAGTTTTGCCGATTTATTTTAGTTTTTAGCGATTTTTTTAGTTTTGGCGATTTTTTCGGTTTTTTGGCGTTTTTTTGCATTTTGGCGATTTTTTTTAGGGTTTTGATAATTTATTTAATTTTTATAGATTTTTTTTTTAAATTGGCGTTTTTTCATGTTGGCGATTTTTTTCGGCTTTTGGCGATTTTTTCGGTTTGGCGATTGTATAACTTTGGTATATTTTAGTTTTAGCGTTTTTGAAAATTTCAGCAGTTTGCCTCTTACGGTTTTCACGATACAGCAAGTTGTAAATATTACATAGTCTAAATTACATTAACTGATAGAATACCCTTTAATTTACATATTTTTTTTTTCAATTTTAGTGTTAATTGTTGTAGTCTATGTAAAAATACATTAACTTTGCAAATTTCAAGTGTCTATATATAGTTGTATATATATTTCATATGGTTTTAACATTTTTCATTGCTCGTTTTGGAACACCCTTTAATTTTTAACTATCATGTATTTATTGTTATAGCGGCCAAAGTTATGCATACGCTGTTAAAATTTCAGGTCCATAGCTCTTACGGTTCTCGAGAAAACAAGCTGTGATGTACAGACGGATAGCGTAGCGAAAACAATAGGAGTGTTCCTTTTCACCTTTAGTGTGCGGAACCCTAAAAATCATGAGCGAAACCTAAAAATGATTTTAAAATACCTATCGATTGACGCTCATTTTGAAATAGTGCGATGACGTTCTATTTTTTTCGTATACACTAAATGGCGTTGCACAGTGGGCCCAAACACTCATTTTCACGGATTAATTTATATCTCCAAAACTATAACACTGAGGGTCACTAAAGTTGATATGGATAACTCTTAGAACAAAGCAAATGTTTCGACAAAATCATGATGGTATATGAGGGGGAAAGGGGTATCACCCATGAAAAGTAATTATTATGTTTCCTATATCTGCCGAACAACAAGAATAAGGCGCACTAAATTTGATGTGGATAGTTTAAGAGCTATGAACTACATGTTCCAATAAAATTTTGACGGTAATAGAGGGGGAGTTGGGCCCCTCACACAAAGTGATTATTAATTAATTATTGTTAATGATTGTTTCTTATATAATAAATACCTAAGCAGAAGTCAAAATGCATATAAATTGTGCTTTACCTGCAAAACCAGCAAAAATTCATGATTTTTTTATTCACCCACGCTCCTGATGAATTTTCTGTCATTGACTGCCTTATACACAAATAGATTATTTAACAAGCCTAAGAAAGTTAGCTAATGACACATACCTTCTTTTTTTAAGCATTATTATATATAAATACAAACGTAAGCACACGTGACTAATGCGTGACTCAGACGTGACTTGTGCGTCACTCTATTAAAAAACAGAAAACAATGACAACAACAACAACCACAATAAAAGTCTTAGCAGAAGTCGCTGAGATCTTACTGTCGGTAAACTCAACGCGTGAGGCTATTAAAAAATTTGCATTGTGCTGATGTGGTTTTCCGATTTTGCGAATTCTCGAGAATTTTTGCAATATTCGCGATGAAAACCATTTTTTTTTATTTTAACAGCTTATGCTGTTTCTAATGAATTTTAAGGATTATTTCCGAATTATTTCGCCATTTTTACTGAATTAATGGTATTCCTTAGAGTTTTAGAGATGTATAATAAAAATTATGGTTTGTTTAAAATTTTTGCATTTTTTGTTTGCGAATTTCTGTTATTTTTGCAAGTGATACAAAAAAATAAATCAAAAACAAAAAATTCAAACTGTTAGTAGATTTTCAACGACGTAAGAAATAGGAATAAACCTATTTGTTTATTTTCTGTCATTTAAATTTAACGTTTATGACAATATTTTATATGGCAATACAACAGGCCATTCACAACGGTGCTATTTAATCTTAAATAGAAATTTATCACTTATGACTTTAGAAGACTTTGTGAATAGGCTAATAGTTTTAGGTACTTTGTTTCATTTTTATTGAAAATCAATTCATCCCACCAACTATCAAGCTATTGAAGGACTAAAATTGTTTTACAATGTTTTTAGTCTGAAAAAATAGGGCATTTTATTTAATAGACTCTAGCAAATCAATTCCAACAGACAAATGTATTTCATGTACCACAACACCATGTTTTCCAGTTGATTTAATGTTTTGTAACATAGAAGAAATTAACAAAAAAAAAAAAAAACATTTATTAAATTTATTACATGTTTGTGCAAAGGGTCTATCATTAAGTACTTCCTTTTTTATTTATTTATTTATTTTTATTCTTCAGTTATAAGTTGAACTATTAACATAATAAATCTAAAAAAGTTAATTATTTGTCTAGCCAATGCTAGACAAAATATGAATCTTAACAGTTGATCTTACTTCTCTTTTCTATGGGTGAGAGTAAGTGTATCTATACTTCTCAGCCGAGTAAATTCGGGCTCAACGCGTGTTTCTTCAAAAGATCTAGTACAAAGATTGCCAGTGAGACAACTAGTGGATGTTTTGTGCCATAGTACAGATAAATTAGATAAATATCTGTGTGACTCTCCTTATGAAAGCTGGCACAGATGTTGGAACAGCCTGCCTAATATCATTTGAACATAGAAAATCAAATGGCAAATTACTGCATTCGATATCGATCAAAATTTTTTAAATATTTCCATATAAACTCCATGGAAATATTTTAAAATTTCGTTTAATATATCGAGTGTCGTAATTTGCTCCCAGAATAAAAAACACGCCTTCTACTATTAACACAAAAAAAAAAGAATTGTAAATACAACTAATTTATTAGCGAATACAAATAAAATATTATTTAAAAAGGCACCTACAACGATTTTTGTAAATACAAACACACATTTGTAACATAAGAAAACAAAATCAACTCAATTATTTCCAATTAAAATTATTGTGTTATTCACAATTTAGTTGTTAACAGAAAACAAAAATTTTTAATGAATTTGTTTTTCAAATTCTAATGTGTTGTTTCGTTGTTTGTTTAATTTTTTTTTAGAACTTGATTTTTTATTAAATTTTAATTTAAAGATGTTTGGGATGAGTCGAACTGGCAACGTCTTGACTAATAGACTAACGTACTTACCACTCAGCTAAAGAGCAAATCGTTATTGCGTACGCAAAACATGATTTCTTATGTTTCTTCTGCATGGCGCATTTCATTGATATAATCTAAAAATAACTTTGTTGATTAAAAAAAACAAGCCACGACGTTTTACGGCTTCTTGTCGGAATTTACACGTATACAACACCAACAATCAAAATAAACAACAACATCAGCACATGACCACGTTGAGTCAATCAACAATAGTCTCCTGCATAAGACATCTTATAAGAACTTTCAAGACATGAGGGATTTTTCAAATGCTTTACTACAGCGAAATCTTATAAAACAAACGTTAACAACACTGTTTGCAAAAAATTTGTTTGACTATTGTAGGTATAAGAGTAAAGAAGAAAACACTTCGTGACGGAAGAATTTGTGATACTTGCTTCTTTCTACACATGAGCGCGTGTACAAACGTCATGCATGTATGTGTGTATGATCCTTTATTTTTCTGCGCACATGCAATGGCACACACATGCATTAACATTAGTTGTATGAGGTTAATCAGATAATAGCTTACCATCTACATATTACATACACACTCAAACGTACAATATGAAAAATAACAAGCATACACTAATCAACAGTACTTCTTTTGAGTGTTTGTTACAAGCAAGCTGTCTTGGCGACATCGCTTGTTAACACTGATATATACGTACACCAATACATCCATCGTGCTTCGCTTATAGTACGACAGTATTTATTATTGGTTTAGTATAATACATACGACGTGAATACCTTTAAAAATCATGACGTATTTACATTTAAAGACCTTTTACGCAGGTCTCTAATCAACAAGCAATATAAATACCAACACAAGCAAAGTAATTTAAATAATATTTTAAATACGCGGTATTGATAAATACAATATTTAAGTTAATGCCAAATATTATTGTAATTAAAAATTTTATTCAACAAGATGGTTTTGTTGAACATAAATCTTGTATATTTTTTTTCTGTGAATAAAGACAATATACTCACAAGATGGTTTTGTTGAACATAAATCTTGTATATTTTTTTTCTGTGAATAAAGACAATATACTCACAGATTGTGTTTCGTTGTCTCATCATCTTTTAAGCATAAATGACACAAGGGAGAACGAACTTAGTTAATTTTCCACAGGGGGTGGTTCAAGGTAAAGCAGGGATGGCATTGAGAATTTTAAAATTATACCAACAGTTTAAAAAAATTGTACTTTTTTTACATTTATTTTACTAAAACATTTGTTTAGTTCAAATCACATATTTTTATATGTTTTTATTAAAATAATCGATTTTTTTCTGGCTACCGAATAGCTTTCACAAATTTGCTTGTAAGTCGGGATGCTAAAGGATATGCATAAAACCTGTTGAAGTTGAAATTTAAAATATACCAATTAATATCATGTGCTCTGACATCCGAATTTAAAAGAAAAATGATTTGGAAATGGACGAGTTCACATTTTTTGATATTCTCTCTGGGTTTTGCTTTCACAAGACTGTTTTCCAGTGAGAAGAATATGAGTTTCATTGTTCAAATGAAAAGTTGACCTATGCAATCGTGAAACTGGGGAAATGCCTGAAATGTACTAACTTAGTCATTGGTGTACTATTGTACTTTTCGAGTTTGAATAGTACCAAAAAAAGTGCAATTGTACCAATTTTGCCAACCCTGGTCTAAAGTGAGCAGAGAGAAAATTCGTAAAAAGCCTTATCGTTCCTGTTGAAAAGTTTAATCAGACGTGCAATAACCATAACCATAGAAAACAGCTATTTGAACCAAACTTATACGCAATACTATATTTGATTATATACGCAAAGAAAAAATATGGTTGAGGTAACCATAATCAAACAGCAACATACTATGATTGAATTATACGGTTGCAGTCAAATCATATTATTGTTAATAGAAAAAAACTTAGTATTATAAATATAACAACAATATTGTTAAATGCGACTAAAATATAACTGAGACTCACCATACCATGTTCTAATATTATATTAATATTGTTAAATACGACCACAGTATTATTTAATATAATAATACTATTTTATTTTTTTAATCATATATTTATTGTAGAAAGAGCTGTGCGTTAAATTCGAAATAAAAATAAATTAATGTTGTTGAAATAAATTGTATATATAGAAATGTATACTTACACGACATACAGCCATGTCTGTATAAAAAGATACACAAATGTTTATATATTTTAATTGATCTACCCTTTTGTTTATACTTTATTTATTTATTCATTTATTTAACACCACCCGTGCACTACCGATAGCTTACAAACGAAATACCGAACTGACAGATGTTTCTGAAAAATATTTTTTTTTTAAAAACAAAATAGTATGGTTTTGGATATCATTATATTGTTATTTACATCATATTATTTTTAAATAATAATACAAATTATGTTGTAGTCACAAATTTTTAACAAAACTATAATGTTAAACTCTAACCATATCACACTTTTATATGTATATGATAATGTAATTATTAAATTTAAACATTACTCTGTTTATCGTAACGAAATAAATGTTTAAAATAACAATAACTAGTTTTCGACGACCACACATTTGTTTCAGAGAACATAATATTGTTTTCTCAACCATTCTACAATCATATCTTTTCTTTGCGTGTAGGTGATATGTGCTAATTGAATTTTGGTTTAGTTATGGCTATGACACGTCTAATTTAAGCTGAAGCTTAGGATGCCACAATATTAGAATGACGGCATCAATGCTTTGGCCTATTTTAAACCAGAATAAGCCAGCCACGCTTCATTTGAGGTCGAAATGTCGTTTCCTTAGGGTCCATAAAAGGAGCAGCAGAGGCATTACTGGCTTACCCATCCGCGTCAACGTAGTGCTGCCTTGCTCCGACTTCAATTTCCTGCGGGAAGGGTTTAAAAAATTATTTTCTTTAACTGAAAAGTGGTCATTCATGTAAATAGCTTTTTAAAAGCTGGATAGTGTTCGATGTAATTTGTGTATAAAATCTTCATACTATATTTTATCAAAAGTCTGTAAAACATCTATGAAGAGGACGGAACAATACATCATTTCTTAGATGGTTTTTTCAACTACATAAGCAAGTTTTTGTTTTTGTGCGATAGTGTTATGTTGTCTTCGATGTAACGTGCCGCCACAAAAAATCAATAAATCATTTATCATGTTACATATACCATGGCTAAGAGGTATATACCAACCTAATTTATATAGGGTACAACATTAATAATTATCATTAGTGATTTTGGGAATTGTTAAAATGTAAGTTTAAAATTTTTTATTTTTTTTAACGCACTAATAATCCCAAATTAATATTTTACTTATTAAGTAAAATATTTTTTTATATTAAAAATTCATTGAAATTGATTACTGAGGTGTTTAGCTAGATCCTATGCGCATTTCACTGTTGCTAATGCAGATCATCAGGGAACCTTTACCCGAAAATTGCTTAGAGCAACTAGAGTTATTATCTTATAAACTTTCATTTAAACAATTGAGAAGCTCAACAACAAATAACAAAGTTGAAACAAGAACTCAATAATCAACATGTTTTTTATTTTCTTACTTTACCATTGCTACATTGGCTGACTTTTTTTCAGCTTCAAATTGTAGTCGTAAGAGTATGTAAAAGAAAATAAATGTAAATAACAACAACAGCTATTTAAGAATAGAGTGTTGCCACACAAGTATTTTTTTTTGTCAGAATTCTCATACAGTTAGTAAGTGAAACTGTATGACTTCAAGTTTTGAACTGCAGCAATGAGCAAGAATGTTTTAAGTGTTATAAGCTGTGTGCCATGTAGTACCGTCAGGTTGAAACTACATTTTATTGGTATCCACATCAACCAGTCTAAGACCACAGCAAACAGTAACTTATTTGGAATGCATTGGATGCTCTTAGAACTCCCGTACCCGGTCATCCAGAAATTTTTCTACGAAAATTAGAGTGAGTTTCCAACTGCTCCAATTGTTGTAAGGCTAAATTTTCAAATTAATAACCCTAGACACAAACCGTCGTGTTTAACAGAGCTCTGTTAACAAAAAAAAAAAAAAAAAAAAAAAAAAAAAAAAAAAAAAAAAAAAAAAAAAAATAATAATAATAATAATAATAATAAAAACTAGTTTTTTCTAACAAAATGGACTTGATATACGTTTTTTAAAGCAAAATAAACCAGAAAATTAAGGCCGAGTTCCTTCTCTGTGTCTGCTTTATTAAGATATAACATAAAATATCTCCAACGACACGGAAAGTCCATATCTTAACCCATAGTCATAATATGCATTTTAAAATTTTTTTCAAAAACTTTAGGAAATGGAGAAAACATTTTGGGGCCCTGCACGCCTCTAAGTTAGTATCAAATAGTCGAAAGTCATAACAACCTGTCTTTGTAGAACAGAATTGCCTTGGATTACCCTGCACACACTCATGAACACACTGAGAGAAAAACCTTCGGAAATGCAATGATTTTGGACATTATATTATTATTATTTTGTCATTATTTTTCAACCAGTGCAACGCTTCATTCAGATTACGAAAATTGTTTCATTAGCTGAAAAAATGTCATTTATACAACGAAATACTTTCATTCATGTTTTTTACTAAGAAACGTACATTTTCATATTCTAAATGAAAAATGTAATTATTGCAATGAAACTTTTTAGTTTATACAATGAAGTGAGTTAGTCTTACATTTTTTTAACGAACTATTTCATTGAATTAACATTCTTCATGCATATCATGAGAGTATTTCATTATTCAGACGTAACGTTTAATTTTTTTGGTAATATCTATCATTGTGTTAACAACATAAGTCATTGTTGTAATGACTCTGATTCATTAATTTAATGTATTTAATTATCATTGTATTTTATTAATTATTCAACTTACGTATGTATATTGGGCACAGGTATCAGAAAAATGTTGTATGGCTTCCTTGGCCAAGATTTGAACTTGGAACTCATCGCGTGGTAGTCAACGCGCTTACCGCTGCAGCCACAACAACCTCAAATATTATTTAGATACATACTAAATACATATACATATACCATCATTAATGAAATTTTAATTCAACATTATTTAATTTGCTTGTAAAAGTTATAACTTAAAAATAAATATATATATATTAAACAAAAATTTTGTCTTATCTCCAGGATTCGAACCTGAGACTACAAGGGTAGCACACTGCCTACTAGCAAGCAGCAGGAAGTCTACTTCATTGTAGTTACGAAAATATTTCATTAAAGTTGCAACAAAACTATAATTTCCATAATAATAGATTAATTACAATTGTAGTTTGATCTTTGATGTAAGAACTTTAAATTTTGATTTCTTTTATGTCACCTATTTAATTGAAAATATTTTTTTGTATGAATTCTACATAAAAACAGGTATGTAAGCTTTTCATCACCCAAATGAACATTATTTCGTAACATAAATGATACTACGAAATGTAAAATATTAAACACTAGAAAGGATTCATTCCATTAATGAAATTTGCATCAATTTAACGTAATGATTCATTTTATTAATGAAATTTGTCATTGTAATTATGAAAGGGGTTCAACGTAACGGTTTCATTCCCGTTACAAAGTGCTTTTCTTTCAGTGCAGCTGCAATGTTTTCAGCAGATATTGCATTTCGTGGATGTACAGATGGTTGTCGGTCGATTGTTTACTGAACTAGTGGGTTCAAATTTACCTGCCACTCTGAGTAGAATGATTATGGAAACCGTAAAATGATTGAAGCGTGTGGAAGTTTTCCCGAACCATTTTGATAAAACACTTTTAAGATTTTTATAAGACATTCAACGCTATATCCGTTCAAGCCGATTTGGCAAAACAGGTGGAGTAAATGGCACCTAATTCGACAGTAATAGCTTTAACCATAATGGGCGCTATGAACTATCAAAGCTTGCAAGTCTCTATTGAAAAATTCTTTATTAGACACATTTCTTATTGCGCGCTCTAAATATTTAGCAGCAATGAACGTTAACAAGCACTCACTCAATAAATTGGAAATTATGTAACCCAACAATAAACTAAAACACAGAAATGAGAAATGTATCAGAGTAACCAACAAGCCACGAACCATTTTGATAAAACACTTTTAAGATTTTTATAAGACATTCAACGCTATATCCGTTCAAGCCGATTTGGCAAAACAGGTGGAATAAATGGCACCTAATTCGACAGTAATAGCTTTAACCATAATGGGCGCTATGAACTATCAAGGCTTTGCAAGTCTCTATTGAAAAATTCTTTATTAGACACATTTCTTATTGCGCGCTCTAAATATTTTGCAGCAATGAACGTTAACAAGCACTCACTCAATAAATTGGAAATTATGTAACCAAACAATAAACTAAAACACAGAAATGAGAAATGTATCAGAGTAACCAACAAGCCACCAACCAGCCTACGCACTTCAAAAAGTCATTTGTTGTCATTGGTTCATTCATTATCTTTGTACCAGCAGTACTTTAGTTGTATCTGGAGCGTTTTATTCTTCTTGCGTGTGACTGAATACTCGTATATTGACTGCAGTGCTTACGATTCACACAAATCAATAGATAATTGTGAATCGATAACAATGATATACGTACGAGTGCGATTGTAGATACGCATGCAAGTACTGCTGGTATTAACAAGTCATTAAATTGTCTGTTGTTTTTTCTCTATCTCTATCTCGCTCTAGCAAATGCTTAAATGTTTAAGCACAACTAAGGATAATGACGTTCACAACTATAAATACATGTACATATTAAAGGGTTGCATTTGTATACTCGTTTGCATAGCCAAAACAAATATACCATGGTATGTACCATATAATTGTAGTGTGAGCGACAGAACTAGTATAAGAGTTATTGTGTGTGCGTGCTTTTCCAAATTAAAATACAATTGAAAACAAATAACAATTGCTTATTGTATTGCTGCTGAGCAACTGTTTGATCTGTTTTTGCTCAAAAAATACATATTGTAATACAAATATATGAAAAAACCACTATTGAAACAAATACATGATGTGCAGATGTATGTGCGGACGTTCGTTATTTTGTGGTGCAGCCAAAGTATAGAAAGAGAAAGAGACAATTTTGCTCTGAGAGTAATTCAAAATGCATGTGTTTCATGTACATGTATCATTTACTGACATATGTATGTGCAATTTTGCTTTCATTCATTCATTCATCAGCCAATTACATTTTTTCTCAACACATCATAAGGCACTTATGGTAAAAGCAGTTTTATGTATCTTATTTGCCTTAGAAAAACAAAAAAAAAAAATGTGTTGTTTTCATTTGCTCATTGCCCAACCATACAATAATTGCTTAAAAAATCAACATTTACAACTAGTAACAGAAAACGATAAATAACATATTTGTTCATACCAGAACCAAAAAACACGCAAAACTAGTGCAAACAGATGTATCTGTGCAATGCTATAGTACATATGCTTACGACACCGTTGTCTGGCATGCGATACAACAAAAATTAAATAGACTCCTTTTACAGTAAATTACACAAAGAGTTTTTCTTTATGCGGTTGTGCTGGTTGTGGCGAAATTGAAAGAAACAGAGATACTCGTATCTTTCTTACTAATTATTTCTAAATTATGATTGAAGTTGAAATGGAGGTTCATCAGTACTTATGTAAACCATACTTGGGTGTCTATAAGTTTATTGTTGTTGTTTGTTTTGTTAGTACTTGTAATTGCTAATGTAAGTTGGCGCAAGAGTATCTAATGTAAATTTTTGCACATGGTACCGAATGTCACTATATTTTTGAGATGATAAATTCTACTTACATACATGTCTATTTGTTATTATGTTGACTTTACAAAAATGTATATTACATAATTATTTTAATAATTAATTAATTAATTGTGTATGAAAAAGGCACTGTGCGACACCGTGTATTTGTTTTATAATCATCTATATAATTAATAGGCAAACATGTTTTTTGTAATCCCCTTTACGATGGTACTACTGCACCGATCTTGAAAAGATTTATATGGTTTTAAAGCTTTTTCTGATGTGCACAATATATATTTTATTGAAATTGATTCAGTATTTTGGCAGATATAAGCGTTTAAAGTTGCTACTACTACATGCAAACATTGTACACATGCATTTATTAGCCTACACCCGTGGACGGCAACCAATACCATTACATTTTACGATTGTATGTATTATACTCTCACCACAAACCGGTGTTGCCAGTGAAATTTCGTCTCATTTCCCTAATTTGAAATTTTAAATTTGCAAAGGCCAACTTGATTTTATTATGGTCAGAAGAAACACTCAAGTTTTGTTTATAAGGAAAGGCATTTTTTTTTGTTACTACGTCAATGGTGAGTAAAAAGATGGTCTTGTAGAAAATTTCGTTAAAATAATTTATATATATACTTGAAAATGCCTTTGCATGTCACGTTTTTTCATGCATGACAACGCACGTTGACAAACCAAACCTTCTGGGTTGCCATAATAATTTTCTGAAAATAAAAAATTTAGTAAATTCTCATCACACATATTTTCTTATTGTTGGGAGAAAAAACTTCTCTGACAACGCTGATTCTTAAGAGTATGAGCACGGCTGCCAGATTTGGCGATTTATCGTCATTTTGACGATTTTTGGTGCCGAAAATAGCAAAATGACGATTTGACGATTTTTTCCTTAAAACTGACGATTTTTTAAAAGTAGAAAAATGGCAGTTTTTTTTTTTTTTTTTTTTTTTTTTTTTTTTTTTTTGAAAAATCGACTACTACAATTCATGTATTGTTTACCTACTAAAAGATTTTGTTGTAATTTTGACCACTCTTTATATTAAATTGATATCTATAAAAAATTACGACCATCGAAAGTACTGAAAACAAAACTTGGACATAATTTGACAATAATTTCCATAATATTACCATTGAGGGGAAAAACGTTATGAGAGGTTAAAAGAGGACAATAATTTCAATTTCGCAATAAACGTATAAAATAAAGTATATCTATACACTAGTGTGGTCAATTTTTTTTTTTTTTTGCAAAAGTTGTATAGCAACAACGTAATCTACACGTAATTCTGATAAAAATCTCCGAAAAAAAGCACGTGTCTAAAATCAATACCTATAACGCGTCATCTCGATATGAAAATGTATTTTCTCTTCTTTAG
This sequence comes from Tachina grossa, assembly GCA_949987645.1. NCBI lineage: Eukaryota > Metazoa > Arthropoda > Insecta > Diptera > Tachinidae > Tachina > Tachina grossa. The sequence continues at coordinate 38,263,203 of OX465278.1, read as the reverse complement.
AAAAATTATTATTTTTTAAATTAAAAATTTTTCAAATAGATAAATGTAAGTACTGAAATAAATGCTACTAGGTTAGGTTAGATTAGTAGGCTGCTGGTAAGGAAGGGTGAAATTTAGAGTCCAGCTCGCTTGGGTCCAAAAGTGCTACCTGTGTGTTGAAGAGAACTTAATGAGAGATGGTGATATGGAAGGGATAGTAGTGATAAAGAAGTATGAAGATGAAGGAAGAGATAGAGGAAATCTTCATTCTTTTACAACTCTGTCTTTTTGGGCGCATTTTTTTAATAATGCAGTGTTGTAGCGCCTTCTGGTGTCAAATGAGGTGTATTAAGTTTTGAAACTGTGCTTAGTAGCTATTTTATTGGTTATTTTTCGCCAATGATGCTGCTACACAACGAAGGAGGGCGCTCTGATGTTAAATTTAACCATACTAATTGGTTCCCCATTTTCATCTTTAAGGTCAACGTCTTTAAATAAGATAGCCAAACAAGAATCAGCTCAGGAAGAGGAAATAAATTTTCAGGTCGAGAGGCGCGGTTTTAATATTTTTTCATCCATATGTCCGATTTTTCTGACGATTTTTCGAGTATAAAATGACGATTATTTTATAGTTTAACGGGATTTCGACAATTTTTCGATAATTTTATCTGGCAGCCCTGAGTATACATACAACTTGTTCTTAACAATGCGTATGTACACATACATAATTGTAGAGTATATCAAAAGGCGCGGCGCCCTTATTTTGCCGACCGCTGGCTTACACTTAAAAAGAAACAAAACATGTGTGTGTGTGTGTGTGTGTGCGTTTGTAGTATTTTTTCTTGGTTTTGCAATTTTTTCTCTTATTTATTGTATGTATGTATGTGTTTTAATGAATTTTTTTATGACGGTTAGATAATTTTTCTTTCAGTCTTAATAAAATTATTTACATCTAAAATACCGACGATTGAGTCGTCCGTTTGTTATATTCTAGTATTTAATTTATTTTTCTACACATATGAGCAAATTTTTTCCTGCTTTACTTCTCAATCGAATGATATATTTTTCAAATTTTACATGTTTTTTTAAGAAACAATTGCATAATGAATAAGTAACGATAGTTGCACCAATTATATGAAATAAAATATATTGTGACACTTTGTATTAAAATTCAAAAAGAATGCAACATGTCACGTAACCTTATGACACTGCGCTAATATTTTTCTCACGTTTTACTCTTTATACATAACATAAAATTTAGAAATAAATAATTTTTCAATATAAAATGAAATATCCATAAAAATTCCTTATACATATACAAATATACCCCTCAAATGGTATTTTCACCAAGTTTGCAATCGTGTGGAACTTTTCCGCATTTAGATACTCATAATGGGAGTAAATAAAATCGTACATGGGATAGAAACAAAAGTTTCAAGAAAATTAGGGTAGTATCATTATTTGTTACTTGAACATTATTGCATGATGATTAGTAAGTAAGTACAGCATATGCATTTTTATACTCTTTACCAAAAATAGTAAATGGTGTAAATAGGCTTATCATTCTGTGTATAATTTCCTTAATACTAATAAGCGACCCATAGAATATATATATATATTCTGGATCCTTATGAATAGGAAATGCGAATACGTCTAATGTATATGAAATAGGTTTTCCGAAGCTCCCAGAAAAGCTAGAGTCTTGGACTGGTGTGTCAGAAATGGTCCAAAATAGATTGGTATTGAAAATCAGCAAAACGAGAAGGAGGTTTCAGAGCTGGAAAGCTTAAACTTTATTTTGCTATAAACTAACTTTTTATTTTTGTTTAAATAAATCTGTTTTATGTTTCAGTTCGAATAAAATTGGTGTGAAAAATAAAAAAAATAAAAAAAGATGTTTCCAGGGTTGGAAAACTTTAAATTGTTTTTGTTATAACGGGTGTTTTTTTAGAGGTATAGAACTTCGAATGGAAATAAAACACAAGAAGTTTTAATGTTCATCAATTTGTCTTTATTGGAAGGATAATTTTATGCCATTAATGTTTAAATATGATTTCGGGCATGTGGCCGCCGCGGCTGGCTCGAATAAAGCCAATTCTACAGGTTCAATTTTCAACCACTTTTTCGAGCATATGGGGCCGTATGTTGGCAATAACGCCACGAATGTTGGCTTCCAAGTCCCCTAACGTTTCTGGTTTGTTGGCGTAGACGAGCGACTTCACATATCCCCAAAGAAAATAATCCAATGGTGTCAAATCACACGATCTTGGTGGCCAATTGACAGGTCCATTCCGCGAAATTATGCGCTCATCGAATGTTTCCTTCAATAAATCGATTGTGACGTGCGCTGTGTGGCATGTAGCGCCTTCTTGTTGGAACCACAACTCATCCACATTCATGCCATCCAATTCGGGAACAAAATAGTCGGTTATCATGGCTCTATACCGGTCTCCATTAACGGTAACTGACTCTCCAGCATTATTTCGGAAGAAGTATGGCCCAATGACTCCACCAGCCCATAGAGCACACCAAACAGTCAGTTTTTGTGGATGTAATGGCGTCTCAAGGGTCTCATGTGGATTCTCTTCACTCCAAATGCGGCAATTTTGCTTGTTGACGTAGCCATTCAACCAAAAATGAGCCTCATCACTGAACAAAATTTTGCGATGAAAATCAGCATCGAGATCAATCTCATTTTCGGCCCATACACCAAAATCACGACGCATTGCATGGTCTCGCGGCTTTAATTCTTGCACAAGCTGGATCTTGTAAGGTCGCAAGCCAAGATCTTTGCGCAAAATCTTCCATAAAGTTGATGGACAAAGCTCCAATTGCTGTGCACGGTGGCGAATCGATTCATTCGGGTCCTCTTCAACACTTTGCTCTACAGCGGCAATTGTTTCTTCGGTGCGCACTGTTCGACGTCTCTGCGGATGCGTATTATCACATAGAGTAAACGTAGTGCGAAAACGATCCATGGTTAACCGAATTAATTGCTCTGATGGACGATTATGTCGACCATAAAATGGACGGAGCTTGCGGTAAACTTCGCGAACTGAACCATTATTTTCGAAATAAATTTGCACGATTTGCAAGCGTTGTTTTTTTGTCAACCTGTTTATGATGAAATGGCAAACCAAACTAAATATTAATCACTTGACAGCTGACAAAATGGCCCCCAGTTAAAAAAGTGATGCCAACTTAAAGTTCTATACCTCAATAAAAAACACCCATTATATACTAAAACTAGTTTTTCCTTTTTTTTCTATAAATTAAACATATCTTACATTAAAAGAAATATATTGTTATAAAAAAGAAGTCAGAAAAATCTATAAGGGTGATTTCAGAGTTGAGAAACTTATATCATTTTATATAAAAGTAAGTAGGTCTAATTAGTTTTTTTCCCTTTCTTTATAAATTAAATATATTTAATTTTTTGGAAAGAAAAGTTTGTTATAGAAAATTAGAATAATGAAAACCAAGACTCCAGAGCTGGAAAATTTGATTTTTTTTTGGATATTAAAGTAACTAAATAAAAATAGTTTTTTCTATTATATCCTTTTTTTTCTTTGTTAAAGAATTATATGGTTATAAGAAGTCTATAAAAAAACTCAAAAAATATGATTCCAGTGTTGGAAAATTGAATTTGTTTTTTTTTATATAAAAGTAAAGGCTTCATTAGCTTTACTTTCTGTTGCTGTTCTGTGCTGTGCCGTTCTGCTTCTAAATTTGAGTACTTACTTTTTCCGTTGTAACTTATCAGCTGTTTCTGACCAGAAGGGTCGCAGTTTTCCACTAAAGTAATGAGTTTTGTATCGTCCATTGTTAAGTTTCAATATAATTTTATGTTTTTCTTTTAAACATTACATTTTTTAAATTTTAAAAGCACAATCACAATATATTTTAAAATATTTTTATTTAATTTTTGTGGCCACTTACAATTGCTTAACAATTTTTTGATTTTCACAGATTGAACCGAAAAGGAGCAGAACGAAACAGAAAAAATAACGACTTGTATTAGATTTCTATAAACAAAAAAATATCAGCTGATTCGTAACAGAACAGAAAGTAAAAACTAATTCTGCCTTAACTAGGTCAAATTAATTTTTTCTTTTTTTTATAAATTAAATATGCTCTATGTTTTAGAACGAAAGAAATTAGTACTAAAAATCAGAAAATTTAAAATTAAAATTCCAGGGCTGGAAATTGAAATTTTTTTTTTTTTGTAAAAAATAACCATAAATTATTTTTATTTCAGTTAAACATATTTCATGCTTTAGGAAAATCTTTACTCAATATTTTTTTATAAGTAAGTAAAATTTTTATATGGATATATAATTTAAGTATAAACGAAGGTTTTTGCCATGTTGCTTATTTTTCTCTCAGCACATTTATGTTTCAGATCGCTGGTCTTTCGTTGATAGCTTGTAACGAGTTCTTATTAATTTTTAGTAAAAGGAGATAAATATAAAAGTTATCGCTAAAGAACAGTCATAACTATAAAATAAACTGAAACCTTGAAACCGTTCCTTTCTGCTTAACAAAATCGAAAAACTTCTTTAGCAATAAACCGTTTAATGCTATATATACCATTTGAAATAGGATGTTTAAATTGCAACATCAAAGATTATTAAATACAAGAAAATATAAACCAAGTTAGTTTCCTTGGTACGGAGGTAGTTATAATACTAAAACTATTTTAGGATTATTAAATAGTAACATGGTTTTTGAACATCTCAAGCCCCAATTTTATGGTATTGTATTGACTTGACGTCGATGTTGACAACAGAAACAGTGCTGAATGTTAAATATGTCTTAAATACAGAGTATACTCGTGGAATAAAATATTCAACTATTCGTCGGTTGGTTATTGGTTTGCTGCAGACATAATGTATTTGTGCCGCAAAGCAATAACCAATCGACGTATTGCTAATATCAAAAATCAAATAAATGCAATTCTTTAGACTTACTAAAAATTGCATTATAACAAAAAAATTATAAATTTTTGCACAAAACATACATATATGTCTGTATGTACATATGTTTGTATCGTATACGTCGTATGTTGGTGAAAGGTATATAAGATTCGGTGCAGCCGAATATAGCACTCTGCAACCTTGTCTTAGGGTAATTTATAGCCTTGTTTTGAAGGTTTGAAAATATATTTTATAAATGAAGTACTTTGTCTTAAAAAAAGTTTTATTTTCAATGGTAGGGTTACTTTAAAGAACACTTACTTAACTTGAAAAGAATTCTAAAAATTTATTTGTAATAGTTTCACTACATTATAAAGTCGTTAATAATGTGAAGCAATTTATGACCCAAAAGAATGTATACAGAATTAGCAAAAATTGTGAATTAAATATGTTCCAAAAATCAGCGTTACAAAATATTTTATATGAATAATGAAATATTTTAGATCAGTTTTAGATTCTGTGGTGAGCCATGGCCATATTTTATAATATAAAATAATATTTATAACATTATTATAAATATTATTTTATATTCTCCCTAATAAACTCAGCGATGCCAACTTGGTGCTTTTGGCACTATTTTTAGTGCTTTTTGAAGACTCAAAACGCCAAATTTTGAGTGTTAGTGCCAAACTGAGAAATAGCACTAAGTAGTGCTTTTAAGAAATTTGTTTATTTCTTAAAATTACTTTAATAAAAACTAAATTAAACTATTTTCTTGAGCTTTCGGTCAGTTTATATTTTGAGTTTATTATTTTAAATATTTCGTTAACCTTCGGTTAACTTCTTCAGGATATATATTTTTTGGTTTTTTATGATATCTAATTTTTTCTTTTTCCTTTCAAAGGAAATATTGAAAATAATAAACTCGAAATATAAACTGACCGAAAGCTCAAGAAAATAGTTTAATTTAAAACATAAAAAAAGGTCGAAAAATTAGATAAAAATATTTAATAAAAACTTGATGTATTTTATTTTTTCAGTGTAAAGCATAGCTTTTTCGTCTGATATATTTCATTAAGGATACTGATATCATTGCCGAAATAGATAATAGCTTAGAAAATATTAAACATCAAGCTCGTTTTTCACGTTAGTGCTTTTTACACTTTTTGGATCTCAAAATTACGCTTTTTGTGCTTTTTCCAAATTTTGATGTGCTTTTAAAGCCAAAAAAGTTGGCATCACTGAATAAACTCCCTAATAATTCTTTATAAATCATTCCTTCGCCAACTTGTGCATTCAATTCGAACGTGTTGCAAATACATTAAAAAATTCTAATCTCTTTTCTTTGTTAGTGGATAAAAATGAAATTGAAAAGTTCATTCAAATTTCTATGCAATATTTTTTTGTTATATTTATTTGTTTATATTCAAAATAGCTCAGAAACATACTAGAACTTTTAGGAAAGTTGCTAAAGTAATTATATATTTAATAACAAAAATTTATAATTGAAAACAAAATTGTTCAACACGAAGTTTGACACAACCAGAAAAAAGTAAAGCAACCTCCTTAAGCCATCGAAAAGGAAGTAACAGATTACGAACATCTTGAATTTTTTTTCCATTTTTAAATAGATTTTAGCCGAAGTTTTTCTTTAAATTTAATTTCAAATTGTAAAACAATTCTTGCTTTGAAATTAAAATAATATCTAAAAACAAATTACAATATACTCTACTCGTATATCCTTCTATTCTATTTTTTTACGACATAATGCAGTTTGGGGTTTATTTTTTAAAAAAGTCTTAAGACTTTTGTTAGTTTTTAACCGCACAAGTGGAATGTACCTACAAGTTGTTTTTTTGTTTTATTTTTGTGGCACAAACCTCAACCATGGAAAAGGGTAAATGCGACAAAATCAATACAAAGCCATCATTTAAGTTTTATAGCGAATATAATTTTAGAAATATTGTAAGTGATAGTATTCAAAAAAATGATTTATTACTAAAGGAATCATAATAAAGTGCAAAAAATTTATTTTTAAAATCTTTGCTGTTAATATATCTATGACAATATTGCTTTAACATTTTCAATATTATTGTGCAAAAAAAAAAAAAAAAAAATTAGAGCCTTTGCTGTTAATATTTCTGTAAGAATAAGGAAAAAATATTTGAAGGTACTTCCACGTTTGCAATATTATTGTGCAATAATTGATCTTGTACAATAATATTGGGCAATATCAGTTAATGCACAGTAAAATTGGTTCTGTATATATTACATTGGTATAAGGCCCCATATGTTGGATAAAATAAAAAGTTTTTTTTTTATATTGTGCAACAAGAAATATTTTGTAATCGATTGACAACATTGCACAATAATGAAATTTATTTGTTGATGGCTAAGCATGTCTATATGCATTTCATTAGCGCTTTACAAAATTGCCAGTAGACAATTAATTAATTAATTATTTCCAGGCACAGCACTAAACCTAATTTTTCTATTTTTTTACCCCCGACCAAAAAAAATGGGTGTTATAAATTTGTAGTTTGTGTCTGTGTATCGTGGTGTCTGTCTGAGTCCACATACAGACCAAACGGCTGGACGGATTTTAGTTTAGTTTTTTCGGTTTGAAAGGCGACTTGGTCGAAAAACTTCTTAGTTATGTTTTTTAAAAAACAGTGCAGCGGTTTAAAAGATATCACCTTTTTTCTAGATAGTTTTTAAAATTTTTAATTTTTGTTATTAAATAAATTAATTAAAAATTTGCAGGAGAACACTTTTAAGCTTCACAAATTTGTTTCTTTTACAGTTAAATAGGGAAATTCGGTGTTGATTTTTTTTTTTTTTAAGAAAACACTTCGATAATACATTCAATTAAATGAGATTATAAGACGAAAATATATAAGCAGCAATTTAGTGCACTCTAACATCCTGAAAAATCGCACAAAATAGTTGAGATTTTGACCAGGGATGCTCTTGAATATGAATATTATAGGGATGCCAGTAACGCAAAATTAGCTTATCTCGACTTGAACACTTCTTCCTTTTTGCTACAGATTTAATAAATAAAGATTCTTTATTTTGACCCTCCCCTCCTTTAAGCTGGACACACATCATGCATAAATTTCTTAAATTTATTATAGCTATGCTATTTATGTCACCACAAAGTAGCTAGGAAGTGATTTTCGTAACAAAAATAATCGACACTATTACAGGTATAAATTTATTTTTGTTTTTATTTTTTTGTACTTAAAACCAGAGTACGAAAATAAACAAAACAAATTATTTGATTTTGTTTTGTTTCGTTCTTTGAACTGAGTGAAACAAAAACAAAACAAAAACTATGAGAAGGATTGCTCAATTACATTTTGTATTGTTTTTGTACATGAGCACAAACCAGAGAACGAAGCCGATCGCCTGTAGGACGGCTAACAACCGCCGCCGGCCACAAACAATACATTAATTTAATGGTACGCCGCTAGAAGAGAAATTAATGACAAAGAAATGGAAACGTTCTGAAATATTTTCGGCGAATTGGAAATCATGATATAATATAATTTTATTGCATTGCTATTTAACACATTAAATGTGAATTCACACGCTAATAAGCTAACAGAGTAATGGCATTTTCTTTTCTAGAAAGAAATGTTACATTTATTAAACTTTTCAATGAAAATTCGCAATAAAATAATTTTCTGAAATATACATTTTCTTAGAAATAATTGTATCATCCCTGACAAACTTAAATTTTTTCTTTAGACGAACGCTAAATTATATTCTTTTAAATAAAAAGTTAAAAAATGTTACACCATTTCTTGAAAAGAAAACGTCATAACCAGGGAAACCAGAAATATGCTCTAAAAAAAGTGTTTTATACGCATCCAATATGCACTAAAAACTTGAAAATATGCACTAAAAAACTTGAAAGTATGCACTAAAAACTCAAAAATAAGCTCTTAAAAATAAAATAAATAGATGAAAATATATTTTTAATTCAAAAATTCAACAACATTTTCATATAAAATAAGACAAAAATAAAATAAACGAAGGAAAGAAAATAATAACAAAATTAACAACGAATAACTGCCGTATTATAAACAATAATTTGGGTTTGAAGCGCACGTTAAAACGTAATTGCCATAAAAATTTTGACTGAAGCAAATAATATAAATATTTTTTTTTGGATACTCGTGAAAATTTAACTTCGATTTCAAAAGAAATCACGATATCAGAATTAAAACTTTGTAACTGTATTTTGGATAAATAAGACAAGATTTTTATTGCAATAAACAACAAAGTATTGACCTAGCCTTTCAAATAAAAAACGTTGCCTGCCACATCTAAGTAATCTTTTATACATTGACAATGTTCCTTTAACGTCTACTCGTGGCAGAGTCCGTCACAACTAGCAAACCGAATTTTTATTCAAACTGGAATCCATAATAACTGCGTAATATAAATATAAGAAAAATTTATATGCACGTGGAACATTGGAAATGAGATTTAGATGGTGTATAATAAAAATGTTGACCAACACACGAGCTTGAAGGCATATTAAAATAAAAAAAAATTTATCAAGTATAAAAATATGCTCTAAAAGCGTGAACTATCTCTAAAAGTTGGAAAAAATGCTGAAAACATGCATGTAAGACTGATATATGCCAAAATATGCTTTAAAGGGTAAAATATGCAAAAATATGCACTAACAAATCGATGCCAAAATTCACAAAAAGTTCTGAAACGGATAAATCTCTTGTCCCCGCATTAGTACGTCATACAAGAAAAAACATGCAATTGCATATTTGCGGTTTCCCTGGTCATAACATTAAAACGTAAGAACAATAACTACAACAGTGTAAAGAGAAATGTGAAAAAAACCACGGAAAACAGAAATCGAGTAATTTTTTCTACCCCTCTTTGTTCTCTACACCGTTCGGTAACAAACCAAAAGCGACGTCGAACAAAGTCATCGTGTGAATCGGTGGTAAGTTTGTTCTATGTAGCTAATCAGCATAGCTATCACCAGGTGTCCAAAGACGCCTCACTTTTTGTTTATCGCTTAAATCGAAAAAGGGATCGATATGCATATACTAATTTTATATACTGAAGTTGCAATTTTTTTCTCAGTGTACATCTCACTAAACACCGTATAATTTTTATTCCGTGAACAAGAAATACAAATCATTATTATTTTAATAGCACTGGTAATAAAATGAAGACATCTGTGCGACTACTTATTCTTTTACAGTAGTTTCCGCTTAATTGATCTACAGTTGATTGATTTATCCATTTAATTAATTAAAAATTCATGCAGTTGCTTTAGCAAATCAATTAATAGAATATCACATAAAATATTTACCCGGTGAACTCTATCAAAAACATTTATTTATCAAAAAAAAAAAAAAAAAAAAAAAAAAAAAAAAAAAAAAATAAGCGGAAATTACTGTAATATGATGGATGATTCATTTCATTACATGCCTCTTACCTTAACTAACGTCATTCCTTCACATTAACAAATCTAATGAGACAATTAAAATAAACATTTTGGTATAGAATGGGGGAAAGTATCATTTCGACTATAGACACCGCTGTGTATGCGGTCGTGTCTTTTTTTTTCGTGGACATGACATTACAGCACTTTAATACTCGCACAACTCGTACAAGCACTTGTGGTTTGGCGCCTCTCATACAATTTAATTGCAATTGTTTTTTTTTGTGTTTAGATCTAAATAAATAAACGTTGAATAGAGACAAACGTGCCACAATGTTCTACCACATGCTGCTCACTCGCTTCACAATAAAAGTGTATATTTTTATTTGATTTCAGTTCTTGTTCATACAAACAATTGATTGTTACATGTTGTAAACACCGAGTATTATTTCCTTTCATCGTTTGTGAAAACAGATGCAATAAAAAAAACCATACAGAGAAGAATCACATTTTAAGTATTTTAAATATACATATTTTCAATTGCTGCTTTAGAAAAGTGGAGTTTTATTTGTTTTTTTTTATAGTGTCTGTATGTACAGTGGCTGCTAGTTGCCTGCTTGCATTTGTTTCTGCAGGCGGGAATCGGCATTTTAAGATTTCAAGATGTGTTTTAGGCTTGTTTTTGTTTTTAAAGGCACTATTTTTGTTTACGTTGCTTGTCAGTGATTTCATTTTAGCGGATGCTAAAAATAAAATACGGAAATGATAAAAGCGATAACAGTCATATGACCAATCAAGCCTAATTTTTAATAAATATTTGCAGCAATGCAGTTCTTGGCGAATATTGTCTTTCCCGCACTAAATATGGATTACCGGAGTGGACCGTAGTATTCACATAGCCCGACAAAAGAAAGTCCAGCGATTTAAATCGTATTAAATTGGAGGCCAAGTTATTGGTTCACCGAACGTTTCTTTCATTAAATCAGTTTTGTAGTGCGCTCCACAACTGCTCTTGATTGAGGGCATTCAGTTGTGTTAGAAGAAAAGGAAAAAACAAACGACAATGGCAAGACTGTTGTAAATTTAGAGATGGAAAAGTTGAGCTTTCATTACAAAAAAGCTTTGAGCAAATTGTAATACGATGAATCAAAACAATTCACATATTCCATTTGCAATAAAGATTGAGTATATGAAGCAGAAATCTACACCAACTGACGCTACACACAGTGAACCAAGCACAAAAGAACGCTGATGATGAAGGTGTAGTGACCTTCGAAAGCAGCTAGTTGTTCCTTTGTACTAAGTGTTTGTTAGAATATTTACAATAAACTTTAGTGTTATTTGTTCATTGCTTAAAAAGCGATACGAACTTTAGCCTGATGAAATCATAAATATAAAATTTATCACAATGTTATTAGATGATGATATAAAGGGTGTCCCAACAAGAACGCAAGATTTAAATTTTAAATAAAACACAGATAATTAAAAAAAAAGATCGTGAAACTTTATTATATCGTAAAGTAGACAGAATGAGGTTATGTGTGGAACAACATATCGGGCAGATGGCCGCCGCGGCTTTGCTGGCACACACGCGATCTTTTAATGAAATTTTCAATGACCGTTTTGCATAAATGCTGCGGTATTTCATTAATGCAGCGTCCAATTTCCTCTTTTAATGCTTGAGTCGTCGTCGGCTTATTCGCGTAAACCATCGACTTCAAAAAACCCCAAAGAAAAAAGTCTAATGGTGTTAAATCGCACGATCTAGGCTGCCAATTCTGGTCTCCAAAACTCGAAATAACACGACCGGGAAATGACTGATGTAGCAATAGAATTGTTTCTCTGGCTGTATGACATGTGGCGCCGTCTTGTTGAAACCACATGCCCTCCACATTCATTTCTTCAACTCTAGGCACGAAAAAACTGGTTATCATTTCACGATACCGAACACCATTGACTGTTTGCGCTTGACCTGCGTTTGAGTGATATCATCACGTACAGCTGCGACATTTTCGGTCGATCGACCTGGTCAAAGGTGCGTTGTTGTCTTTACATCACCAACAGACCTAATTTCGGCAAATTTATCCATTAATCTCTTTACACTTGACTCTTTTGGAGCATTATTGTGACCCCAAATTGATCGCAAATTTACGAACTGTAGCCGCAAAACTTTCACCATTTTGGTAAAACAATTTCACAATGAGAATGCGTTTTTCATTCGTGTAGCGCTCCATTTTTACTAACCTCGTACCTTCTACTAGCCATTGGCGTAGCTAGACATTTTTTCTGGGGGGGGCAAACACAATTTTTTTAATTAGTGTTTTTTATGGGAATTGTTAAAATTTAAGCTTAAAATTTTTTAAACGCACTAATAATCCCAAATTAATATTTTACTTATTAAGTTAAATATATATTTTTTATTAAAAATGCATTGAAATTGGAAATTAAAAAAAAAAGTTAAAACATAAATTAACAGTCCAGTTTCAATAACAAAAATTAAGTTATAATTAAAACTAAAAAAACAAAACATTCAAAACAAAAACAATATATAGACAAAAAGTAAAGTATGTATTAGAAAAAAACTAAATAATAATAATAATAATCTAATAATAATAAACTAAATAATAATAAAATTAATATTCGTTTCCAACAAGTTTATATGCTCATATGGAAAAATTATTTATGTATATACTATATTTGAATACAATATTTTGAAAAGATACAAGCAAGAAATGATTTCATTCATCATTCATGATTTCATTTCTTAATACTTTATTATTTAATTAAAAAAAAAATTATCTGTTGGTGCATAAATAAAAATAGAAAATTGCCATTTATTATTTAGTTACCCTTCCAATATTGAAGTTCTGAATCAATACTATATTGTTGCGATGAATGAACATACATACATAAATAAGTACAAACATATGTATGCAAGTATGTATGTATACGTGTTCAATTGAAAAAAAATTTTATGTGCATATATATACATGCATACATATCGATAGTTGAGTTTTTCAGTGATTTCAATAAATTTCACACTAAATTTCACACCAACGATATATTGACCTGTGTAAGTTGATATCCTATCAAAAATTTCGGTCATCAAAAGTACTAATACCAAAATTTGGACCTAGGAATATTTTTCACAAGTTTTCCACTAGTCTAACAAAGTTGTATATGAACATGAATTGTTTTGTTTTGTTTTCTAATAAAAATAAAACATATGTATACATGTTTAAAGAGGAAATTTTGATTTGTTCGATTTTCTGACGATTTTTCGGACATGAAATGACGATTATTTTATATTTTATCGGGATTTCGGCGATTTTTCCATCATTTTATCTGGCAGCCCTGGATTGAACCATAAATATGCATACATACATACATACATGTGTGTGTACGAGTATATGTAGTATATGAATATATACAAGGTATTTGCAGATTATAATTTTTCGCTATTTTTTTAATTTTACTCTAAATAAAAATTGGTGGCTATTGTTACAAACAATTTGACAGTAGAAAATCTTAAGAACACCTTAAAACAACTTGTCTTGCTACTAACTACGTACACTAATACAATTTTATTAAGAATTTGTTGAAAGCTACATACACATACACATATCTACACACATGCATTATAAATTCACATGGAGTTTACTATTTGTGATGTTTTGAAGTGCTGTAAACTTATAGTTTTTTGGGTATTTGTTATCTAATAAAAGTATGCATATTTAGCGATTATTCGAAAAGTTTGTATAAAAATTACTGGTGATTTTCATGAGTAATTTTAAAATAAATAAAAAATAGAATTTTTTAATATTACAGGCAAAAGAATATGTTTTAAAAAGAATTTGTAATAAATCCTGGGGGGGGGCAAAATCAAGTCTGGGGGGGGGCTTGCCCCCCCCCAGAAAGGGGTAGCTACGCCTATGCTACTAGCAAACAATAACAATTGTTCAAATGTCAAACAATGACACTTCGAATGGCGCCAAATTTAAATCTTGCGTTCTTGTTGGGACACCCTTTATGTATTACATTGGAGTCCAGTTAATATACAAAAATTAAACTTTAAATTTTTTTTTAAATTCATAAACGAGTAAATTAAGGGATAGGTGTTTTATCATATAAAATTTTGTATTATACAAAAATATTAACACATATTCAAACATATATGAATATATAAAAAATCTTGTTTGTAATTAATCACGTTGTATTTTTTGCATTAAATTTGGTTCATGCCCTCACATCACTACGTGGAAACACACATACTTATATATGTACATACATTCTTATGTATGTATAAGCATGTATTTGTGACTTTTTGTTATATACTTCCGTTACAATATTTTATGAGCTTCCCAGCAAAAAATTAGACATTACCATCTGAACTACTTGCCATATAATGGCTTACTTTTTAGATTACCAAATTGAAGTACTCGCTTACAAAACACATTACGCAAAATTTTAAAAATAGGAAGCAGAAGTTGAACAATTTTTTTGGGTTTTAAAAGAAGACGTGAAAATATTGCCAAAATAAGTAGTTATTTTAAACAAATTACAAATATTTCTATATTGCCTACTTATTTATTTTAAACTAAAAAATAAGTACTTATATTTTGGAAAATAATTATTTAAATTTATTTTTCATTTACGGCTTTAATAAAAGTTCATCAATGAAAGCAATTTGAAATTTTTCTAAATATAGTATTTATAAGTAACAATAGAGGTACTGATACGAATAAAATATAACCCACTTCAATTGAGTTTATAAAAGAAATTTTACAAAATGGTGTATTTCATAGTAAAACAATAGGTTTTTTTTAATTATTTAAATTTTTCTTAAAAGTTATTATATGTATATTTAATCAAATTGAGTTTTTAACCAAGACCTTCCATTTACTCAAACAACGGCATATTTAAAAAAAGTAGTTCAATCAAGAAAAAAATAACTATTTCCCACAACGGAAAATATAATTAATTAATTCCTACAATAAACAACATAACTACATCTCAAGAATCGATTATTTTAGTCTCACGCCTTGTTAAAATCATTAAGTTGGTAATCCAGTAAGGAACTGCTTCCAGCAAAAAAGCTTAATTCCAAACTCGATTACCATTTTTGAAATTTTTTGCTGGGTTCGTTTCATTTCCATTTTGGGTTTTGTCTTATTTTAGCACTTCCTGTGTATAGTCATTCCATCATACATATGTATTTATATGGACTGTGACTCGTAGTTTGAAAACTTAATTTTTGTTGCAAATTAACTAATTAGGGCATGTGTTTTTGTGTGTTTTTGTAATTTTTTTTTGGTGCAAATGTGTGAATAGAAGTTTTAGAAATTGTGTGTTTGAGTATTTGTTATCTGTGAAAGGAAATCTTTATTTATGAAAACTCATACATAAGTTTGCAGGATTTCCTTTCACTGTTTGCATTTTGTTTATTAAGCTCAAATTATTTTTCATATTAAAATATCACAAGGAGATAGAAGAGAAAACAAAAGAGTAGACAAAAAAACCAGCTGTCGTAAACAGATTTAAGCATATCCCTAAGGATATATTGTCAAACAAAAACATATCTTTAGCACTTCTTGTTTGTATTTAGACAGAAAATAGTTTTAATTGAAAGGGTTAATAAGATGTTGCAGGGGACCTTTGTACTTTGTATTTGTTTATAATACAGGAAATGTATTTAAGGGATTTGACGAATCTTAACAGACTCGGATATAACTCAAGTATTATAGTAAGTTTTTCAGCCTATGCCTCAGCCAAAGTTTATTATAAGTTTTTAAGAAACATTTTTTTTTTTGGCACATACAATTTAGATTTTTTACACAGAAAAAAATATCATCGAAATGCAACCAACAAAACAAATTGTTAACATTTAATTTTAAAATTAACAATCATCATTGTTTATATAACAAATTAAAATTTTTGTAGTCAATTAAATTACTCAACAAAATTATTTGTTAAATTATATCATAATGGAATGAGCACATGTAGAAGAAACAAGAAATCATATTTTGTGTGTATTCATCATTTGCGTATTTACTAAAGTGTTGCTCTTTAGCTGAGAGGTAAGTGAGTCAGTTTATTAGTGTTGATGTTGCCGGTTCAACTCCGCCCAAAGACGTTTAGTGTTTTTGGCAGACAAGCAAAAAATCATTTCGAGGATTGTGATTGTGTATAAAAAGCTTGTTAATATAACAATTATGATACGGAAATTCAACAATGCAAATTGTTAATATAACAATAACTTTAATTGAAATAACTTTGAAATTTAACAAAAATAAATGTTGAAAAAAAAATCAATTTCAACAAATTATTTGTTGATATATTTAATTGAAAATATTTTTAAGATTTTCCTTCAACTTACAATTTCGTTAATTGTATTTACAAAAATTGTTGTAGGTTCCAAATCAATTAATTATTTAATTGATATAACAAAAAAATTAATTGTATTTACAAATAATTTTTTTCTGTGTAAGCTTCATGAAAAGTGGCCGGTAATGCAAAATGGTCCCAAGCCAAAAATTTAAATAAGACAATTTTAAAGCATTTAAGATTTGATTTCGTACTACACATAAATAATAAGGTTTACGAAAGATTTATCTTTTATTTTTTTATATAGGGGAAAATTGTGTACTAATCGAAAAATACTCGTAAATTTTTGAAGTTTCATAAATAAAATCTCGTACATCGTAGTACATAATTCAATTTATATAATTTCGTAAATTATCCTGTTCTAATGGAAAACAAAAACAATACAACCCAAGTTTCAAGGTACTTTTTCTTTTCAAGCCATTTTGAATTTTTCAATATGCATTAAGTTTTTACCCGATGGCGGCCAACAGACGCCATTTTGTAAATTCGAGCTGTACCAAAATGCGTAACATTCGTCAGGTTTTTTGAAAATCATCTTAAGATTTCTCTTATAATTTTTCACATCGAATGACCATCGAATGAATATTTAACGGTTCAAAGTTGGTCGTAGTTGGGGTTTTTTAATTTTTTTTTGTATAAATACTTGTTATTTTTTACAAAATTAAAATTGGCCCCAAAATTACAAAAGTAGTAATAAGTATATGTATATGTTCTGAACTACTAGTCCAAATAGCTAGAAGAAGAAATAAGCCTTTTGAAAATGTTTTTTTTTTTGACACCCTACTTAAATGAAATCCGAAGCACAGGCTGTGAAAGTTGACCACCTCGGGTTATGGATACATTTCGAAACAAATCTGAACCGATTTTAACCCATATCGTTCCAGACATTTTTTTCGAATAACTTTATAACATTTGGTAGTTGGTACATCATTTGAGACTAAAAAACAAGAATCTGAAAATCAAATACTTTTCAGGTTTTTTGTTTTTGAGAAAAATGGTGTTCGATAATTCGAACAGTGGGCACTACTTAGCATTTTTCTTATTCCAATCAGAGAAGCGCAATGAGTAGTGAAAAAGTGAGTAGAGTTGAATCATCATTTATAATTTCATGTACTTATGTGCACTCATACTTATTGCAATGTTGTATACGAATCATATTCACTCGAAAGTTTGAAGTGAGCATTGAACTCACACTTAGCAAGATTTGTGACGTTCTTGATTTTGATTCTACTGAACTCAATGTTTATAGGCGATGCAAAATAAGTATTGTATGGCAAACAGAGAACTGCAATGAGTACCTGTTTTTATGATTTAAGATACTCGCTTAAAAACGAGTTGCGGTGTAGTTAATACAGCATATTGTTTTTGTATCTGCTCGCCATACTCGTAAGAATTTGTGTTTGAACATACGAGCCTGTATCAATCATAATGTAGTTTATACACGTTGTCTGTTTAGTATTGTTTCCTAAATATTTTTTTCAACACTCGGCAATGGCATTCGTACATCTGATAAACAACACGAGAAATGTTTGTGTAGGAATTTTGAAGACACACACTTACATTATTAACTAGAGTTATAGTTCTCAGAGTTCATAAGTATTTACTCTCAGCATTCGTCAATCGTATTAATACTTAAAGCAACGTTGCCAATGTAGGGCTAAATTCATAATGAAATAAAATGTATTTAAAAGGAATTATAAGAAATTTTTCATAGAACATTTTAATTAAAATATATTAAGAATGCGACAGGCTTATGATATTAACTGCCAGTTTATAGAAGCCATGTAAAAATTCTCGTGTATCTATTTATATTGAAAACAAAAACAAATTTGAGTACTTTGTTTTTGTATTCAATATAAATAGACAGACGAGAATTTTTACATAGCTTCTATAAACTGGCAATAAAAGGAGCAACTTTTTATGTAACGTTAAAATCACAATTTTTTTTTTTAAAAATTCCACAAAATATTGCCTAAAATCATATTTGCTATTTTATAAACAGTAGGTTTGAAATAAATTTTGTTTTTTATTAAGTTTATTTTAAGTTTGAATTTGTGAGAAGTATACAATACGTTTTTATCTTTGATCTTAAAATAAATAATTTTGAAATATATAATAAAACAGGCACTAAATTAAACTAAATCATCAAAACGGCTAAAATCATCAAACCTACAACAAATCATGAAATCTGGCAGCCGCGGCTGCAGTGAATGTTGAATAGTAATACACAAATATATATCAAATGAATATGTGTTGAATGGTGTTGTTACGAGCTGGGGCCCGTTTCTCAAAGCTACAAATTACAAATCTACAAGTAAAATACACACGAAACAACAACACTTTTACAAATTTTATTGTTGTTTTGTGTGTATTTTATATGTAGATTTGTAATTTGTAGCTTTGAGAAACGGGCCTCTGATCGTAACACCAAAGTAGTGTTAGTTAAATACAAACAAGTTACCTAATACGAAAATAGAAAAAACACGAAACTTTGCTCAGAGTGGATGTGCTATTGTTGTTACTTTTTTCTGCGCTCTTACTTTCTGTAATCAACGCAAGTACAAGTTAAAAAGTTATTGTGTATATTTTCATGTATGAAGCTCGCTGTATATGAATAACGAGCGAATAAAGCAACAAATCAATAAAAGCGAGTGCCGAAAAGTATTCGAGACTAAAAATCATATAGTAAACAGTGAGTGCGCTCGCGAGTGTTATGTATTGTTGCAGATCTCTGATGGCAAAGCCAACTTCGTATACGAAGACCAAAATACTCATTATGGGGTTATGTGTTTGCTAATTATGAGGTTAAAAATATGTTTTTTATACACTTTATACTGTTGTAGTTGTAGTTGCACACTATTTGGATGAGTTGAATGAGCTGAATCAATCAATGTAAGTAGAATAAGTATTTTTCTGAAATTATAAATCAAACTGAGGTGATTTATGAGTGTGAGTGTGATATGAGTATGATGTCGATGTCGCATTCATATTTATTGCAACCAATACTTATAAATCAATCTTATTGTGAGTGTGCATATATTTAAAATTGTATGAGTCAGTATGAATAGCGAAAACATGATTCATTGCCAATCACTGATTCCTATACATTTGTAAGCGACCGTGTTCAATTATGTTGCCATCACAATTTTTTTTTTGCTTTTTCCATCGTTTTGTTGACACAGTGGGATAGATTTAATCAAAACTGGGGACGACTGTTACTTTTTTATAGTCTTGCCAGCGGGAAACTTAAACTTTATTTTTTGCTGTCAAACTGAAAATACTGATCGCATCTTTACAAACTTTCTCCGGTTTTCAGCTCAGCTCCTCCGATTCTAGTTGCTCGCACAGTAACTGTTGTACACAAACTCCTTTCAGTCAGTAGGCACACAAGGTAATGGGATGTAAAAAGTTGTCGAAATACACAGTGTGCTTGTTTGTGAAGAACCACGTCAGCTCATACAACTACTTTGTTATAGTTGTCTACCGCTCCAGCATATGTTATCCTTTATAAAAATATCCAGTTGACAAGCAGATTCACATTAATTTATAGACGAAATGAATTGGCTTACCGCGTATGAACATTTTGCAGGAATGGCGTCCAAAGTATGCCGCCATTTCCTCATCAACTGACAAATCTGCTTCCAAATACCAAATTGCATAAACTTTTTGTTGATAAGCTTATGCAAAGGAAGTATCTAATATTTTTTGAAATAAAGTTTAAAAGAATAAAAAAGCAGTTTTGAGAGAGTTTAACAATCACGCTTATTTTAGTTGTCGACATCGACGTCACTTTAACAAAATAACAAAAAGTTGGGGGTTATTTATTCGCTCTAGAGAAAAATTTTGTGCTATTGACAATCTATTACCATTCCCCAAGGCCTAGAAAATATCATAAACCTGACAACAGGAGTCAGTTGTTTTCGAGAACGGGTGCACAAACCTAAATTTGTTGGTATTGTGTTAAATTGACGTTGATGTTGTCAACTGGAATAAGGGTGAATACTGTAAATAAAAATGTACCTAGTAGTCTGTTTTTTTATTTGATAAAAATTCAAAACAAAACAACATAATTTTATTAATGAAAATTTTAATAATAAAAAAAAACAACCAGACTACTAGGTACATTTTTATTTACAAATACCTTTGCCATTTTTTCGTTTTTGTCTAAATTAGAGTGAATAAATTTTGTTAATGTCTAAGAACTTATTTCTTGAGATATATAACTTCACAGCGGGAACACCTACTGTAGAGTGGTTTGACCAATAAGCACGAGCTGCAGGCAGAATGTGATATGCAGACAACACCAAAATGTCTCGAAAAAGTTGCAGCATAATGTTGTCTGCTGCTGATCGTAGCGGTTTGTTTTTTTTGACTGTCATGGCTACGACCTCATCATCAAAAAATGGACTAAATAGTTACAGTGGCATTTTTCCGTTTAGGCTATCCACTAATTTTTGTTTCATATCATCGAGTAGTTCATTTACTGAGGAAATATCATATTCAAATTTGCCTTTGACAATTTCTCCTTTGTGTCAATTTCTGTTTGTCAAAATCTGAGAGTTCTTTTTATATGTCTTATTTTCTTCTGGTTTTTTTTTTCAATTCATCTTCTTTTTGATGCCTGAGGAACAAAGTACGATGTTGTAGGAACAATTCTGTATAAGTGCACATGATGGTTAGTCTCAATAGAGCCGCCGACCTCACAAGTTTCTCCTGAAGCTTTTGCAATGGCTTCTACCTCAAATGTTCCACCACATTAGAATATACAACCCTGACTGTTGACAAAACTGTTCCATTATGCCACTAAAATAATTTTAATTATAAACTATTTACACTGTCATCAAAATCTTCTTGATATGTATTTTCATACAATTTATCTGAAGGCATAATAATAAATTTTGTTCGGTTCCGGTTCTCCATATCTCTTCAATTATCCAAAATACCTTCCAGCTCATATTTTGTAAAAGCGCGTTTTGATCCGGTGTATTTTTTAATTTTATTCCTACTTCAATGTTTTACTCAATTATCTTTTTTTATTCACTAAAAAAAAAAAATAAAAAAATAAATACAAACCAATATCTGTTAAATAAGTCATAAAATGTTAACTGAAAAAAATAAATCTAGAGATAGTAAAATTGAGCTTTCATTATAAAAAAGCTTTTAAGAAATTGTAATACAATAAATCAAAGTATATAAAGCAGAAATCTACATCCACACACAGCGAACCAAAGACAAAAGAACGCTGATGATGAAGGTGTAGTAACCCTCGAAAACAGCTAGTTGTTCCGTTCTACTGCGACTTTGTCAGAATATTTACAATTAACTTTGGTATTAGTTGTTCATTAATAATTATCACATGTAATTTGGCTTCCAAAGCGATACGGACTTTAACCTGATTAAATCATAAATACAGAAACAAATGAAGTTCCAAAAACAATAATTAAAATTAGCTCTAAAATTTGTTTTTTATCACTTTATAGCTTTTAGGGCCATTATTACAATTTAAAGTTAGTTAAAAGTACGATTTTATCAGACGTATAGAAAGCTTTTAATTATTGTAAATTGGATTTAACTTACCAGGTAGGACCTGGGTTCGAGCCCGGTGTCCGACACTCATTAAAATGACAACACCACTAATTTTTCTGATGTGCATTAGTGTCCTTTGTATCAGTCGTTGGGGGAAAAGTTCAAGTGATGCAGGCATAAGGCACTGGGTCACTAAAACTACACCGGCTTCAGCAGATGTTAATCCTAATGTAACAACAGAGCACCCTCCTTCGTTGTGTAGCAGAATCATCGGCGAAGTAAAATAACCAATGGCTTTAGAAATTTATTATTCGACACATTGTCAGAAGTTTATTCCAATCCGAAATTTATTTGCTGGTGGTTCAGCGTTGTCTATATATTTCATTGTTGCTGTAACAAATCATCAGTAGACTTCAACCACACATTTTGAATAGTCACAAACCTCTTATCTTTTGTGATTTTCAAAAATATTATTATTTGTGAATTCCCAAATAGTTCTTGAAAGTCTGTGCATAAGATAAGAGGTTTGTGACTATTCAAAATGTGTGATTGAAGTCTACTGATGATTTGTTACAGCAACAATGAAATATATAGACAACGCTGAACCACCAGCAAATAAATTTCGGATTGAATAACCAATGGCTACTAAACACAGCTTCAAAATTTAATACGCCTCATTTGACACCAGAAAGCGCTGCAACACTGCATTATTAAAAAGCGTCCAAAAAGGCAGAGTTGTAAAGAATGAAGCTTTACTCTCTCTTTCTTCATCTTCACTATCACTTTCCTTTCCCTATCATCCTCTCTCACTAACTTATCTTCAACACACAGGTATCACTGTATTGGATCATTGTATTGGATCCAAGTGAGCTGGACTCTAAGTTTCCCCTTCCTTACCAGCAGCCTGCTAACCTAACCTAACCTAACTTACCAAGTAGCATTAACTTGCTTGTAACTTATCGCTCACTTTAGGTTAAAGTAAAATTTTGCAAATGATAAACTTTTTATACGTCCGATAAAATCGTACTTTTAAATAACTTTAAGTTGCAATAATGACCCTTAAAAATTTTATTTCAATTATTTAATGAAGTCTTATACAAGATACTAGTGAAAATTTAAATAAAGTCAAGGTTAAAAAAGAAATTTATTAATTGAAATGCAAATACATATTTTTAACACCACATACGATATATTTATTGTTTTAAAAAATTGTCTTTATATATCTTATTCGCTTTTTTTTGTAAGAGTTACGTAGGAGCTTGGAAAAGTTTCCATAACCCAAAGTGATTAACTTTGATACCCTGTACCTTAGATTTTATTAAAACAGTATATTCAAAAATATATTTTCAAAATGTTAAATTATTTTGTATTCGAACCTCTAGTTCAAAAGAAATATATTTATTACCATTCTTTTTTGCCTGGGAGCCACTTTGTGACGGTTTTTTAAATTTCAGGTATTCACAGCTTGGAATGGATCTTTTCAACGCTGAGATGCTTGTCTGGACACCTGCCTTTAAATAAAGTGCTTTGAAAGCGAAGCGGTGGAAAATATTGCATCTGGCCAACAGCTGTCTTTTAAGGTAAGAAACCAATGGTTGCAACACTATTTGCGAGTTAAGAGTAATATTTGATTAAATATATCTGTCCAAAGCTTTGCTATTCAAGAAATCTTTTATAAGCAAAGCCGATGTTCAAAATGTTTTGCACACATATTTTTTTAAGGCAAGAGCTTTGCTTTAAATTCTTTTTTAAACTAGAATGTTTTATTTGCTTGTTGGTAAAGCTACTCATATATGCATTTAATTTCTGCTTAAGAAACTCATCAGTGGACTTCAACCAAAAGATTTTTGAAATAAACTAAACAATTTCTTACTTTTAAAGAAAACAATCTCAATATGTTATTGAGAATTACATAGACAAATATAATAAGTATAGAAGTTTCAAACAAAAATCTTGACACAACAACATCTTTATTCGATTTTTGCTTGAAATTTTTTAATTTGTTATGTTTGCGAAGGTAATTATCAGTAATATATTGATGTTCTTTCTAGAACAGCTACGTCCAAGCCATATGTACAATGTGCAAACTTATAAAGAGCTTTTTGTGCTTTCACAGCGACGAGAATACAACATTCACAACAACAACACAACAGACAGCAATGCTTGCTCTTACTTTGCAAGGAAACAAGAACAAATTTAAGAGCTTTCAAAGCTGTTTAACTCAAATGCAAATATCAGTGTATGTGTGTTTGCACGTAGCTATTCTAGAAACATATGAAGTTTTTTTTAAACTTATTTCAAAATTTTTTTTTTGGTTGAAGTCTACTTATGAGTTTCTTAAGCAGAAACGAAGTGTTGAAAAAAATCTAGCAAAGCCTCTCATTCATAAAGTAATCCTCAATATAATAAATAATTTAAAGATTATAACAGAAAATGCAAGTACATACTGCATTTTAAAGTCTTTGCAATTAAATCCTGCAGGAAATCTTATTTAAAAAAAGCTTAATATAAAGCAAAATAAAATATTGTTTTCATAAATCATCATGGGATAAATTTTTGAAAATTAAAACAAAATAAGCATTCCTTTTGTGTAAAATGTGTAATCCATTTGTTACAAGTAAAAACTAAAGATTTCCTTAAATCTTGAGCTGCAGAAGGGAGAACTAAAATAGAAAGAAATATGTTTCCTTTTTATTTTGTGCTTAAAAATTCGTTATCATTAAGAAAACGCAGGCAAGCAGCATGAAAAACTCAAATAACCCCAACTAAGAATGTCATTAATAGACAATACAATTTGCTTATGTACATTAGAGACCTGCGTAAACAGTATTGAAACGTAAATACGTCTTGTATTTTAAATGTATTCTAGTAGTATGTATTATATCATAGAATAAGCGAAGTACGATTCCTGGATTGATGAGTATTTCTAAGTGATGTCCTGAAGACTTCTTGTTCGTAACAAATAATAGAAAGAAGTAGTGTTGATGCGTGTATGCTTGTTATTTTGCATATTATACGTTTGAGTATGTGTGTAAGATGTAGATGGTAAGCTATTATGTGTTTAAGGGTGGTTTTTTAAAGCAAGCGCATGCAACTAATGTTAATGCATATGTGTGTTTGTATGTGCGTAGAAAAATAATAAACGTATGTTGGGTGTATGATCACAAATTCATCCGTCACGAAGTATTTTCTTCTTTAAGGTAGAATTAGTAAAATCGTATCATTCTACTTTACAGCTTGCCGTATCGTTCAAATTTGTGCACAAGTTATAGAAAATGTAACAGTTTGCACAGCACATTTTTTTTGTCTGGCATTAAATGCGGCGTTTTTGACATTCGCTACAGAAAAATCTGTTTTCTGCAGATTCCTACGTCAGCAGTGCTACCACCACATATTTTATAACTAGTAACATGCATTGTATATGGTACGGTTTTTGTCAGCTGACACGCAACATCACGATACGATTTTACTAATTCTACCTTTACTCCTATACCTGCAATAACTAAAACAAATGTCTTGTCAACAGTGTTGTGTAGCGTCTGTTTTAGAAAGTTACGCTGTAGTAAAACATTTGAAAAATCCCTAAAAACTTAAAAGTTATTGTAAGTGGTCATGTGCAGGACTTTAATGTACATGTCGATTTAAAATAACTTTATGCACATCTTATTGAAGTTGTTATTTTCTCTCCCATTTTTCATGTGCCTGCTTTAACATGAACATCATTTTGGTGGCAGTACATCCATAATCCTGTGTCTCAAACTGACGAAGTGGGTTCAAAAAATGTACTGAAAACTGCTAATTTCGCTAATTTTTTTGTGGTAATTTTGGAGCGATCTTCGTATTATTTTACAACACTTTTGCACCAAAGGGCATTCATTCATCTTCTTCAACATTACTCAAAAATGATGTACAAATTATTGCGGGGGTCTGGCATGAGAGCACACAGTGAGTAACAGGATACTGAAATACAGCAAATGAACTTCTGTTACATATTCATAAAGATACAAATTGTATTTGTGAGATGTTTCCTTACGTTTGTGTATGTATATTAAGTATGTGTGAACGCATGCATATTCTTTAGGTGTTCATATTGTTGGATGAGTGCGAAATTAGTAAAAATTTTCATCATGGATACTTTTTTTCTTATAGCAAAATTTTCCTTGTCATAATCACTCACAGCTTCAGGATAAGTTAGACTTTGTGACATCAGCTTTAATGACTGCTTTCACCCAATTTACGTTTTGTGAAAATTTGTCAAACGGTGAAGAGTAGTAATCAATACATTTATGTGTTTTTGTGACGTAAACAGACCCACACGCAAACAGAAAGTACGTCAATGACTATTCGTTAAATAGTTTTGGTACTTATTTGAAATATGTTATTGCAGACTAGGCGCCTTTTTGTGGCGCCTTTGTGTATAAATGTTAAAGAAGCAATTGTTTAATGAAATGAATGGATATACCACTCCATTACATAAGAAATATAAAATCTAGGATAACAGATTTATTAATATTATAAATGAATTTTTTAGTTCTTTTTATGTTTCGCATCTCACACAAAAGCAGTATTAAATGTACAGAATTCATTTGTCCACATTTTTCACATAACTACACTAACCTTATATTCTGCAAAATTATATTTAGGGCCGGTTTATCAATGTCGACAACGTTCGACTTGTCGTACATTTACATTTGAAACAAAAACAAAATTTTAAAAATTGTTTTTGTTTTGACATTGTCGACATTGACAAACAGGCCCTTAGTCTTTTCGAAAAAAATTTATGGAATATAAAATTAAATTTTCATGGGCGTGCCTCCGCCTATTTTTTAAATGCAAGATTTTTCATAGCTCAGGATGTGTGTGTTAAGTTTTGTAAAAATCGGTAGAGTAAAACCATTTAAAACAAAACGTTAACTTTTAATGGGCGTGGCTCCGCCAATTTTTCAAATTAAAGATTATGTCTATTTTTGAACTCAAAGTGTGTGGTAAATTTCGTAAAAATCGGTTAAGTAGAACCACGTCAAATATAATAATAGATTTTGATGGGAGTGGCACAGCCCATTGTTTATATGAAAGATTTTGTATTTTTCATAACTCAGGATGTGTGTGTTAAGTTTTGTAAAAATCGGGACAGTAGAACGACTTAAAACAATATATTAAATTTTAATTGGCGTAACTCCGCCCATTTCTTGAAATTAAAGATTGTGTCAATTTTTGAGCTCAAGGTGTGTGGAAAGTTTCGTAAAGATCGGTTTAGTAGAACCACGTGAAATATAAGAATAAATTTTGATGGGCGTGGGAGTGTCTCCGTTTTATTTTTTTTTACAACGGTACCAATGGGAAGCTATACCCTCTCAGACAAAAAAAAAAAAATTTTTACAATCGGTCTAAAATGTACCAAGTTATGAAGTAACAAAAAAAAAAAAAAAAAAAAAAAAAAAAAAAAATAGAGACGAATTGATAACCTTCTTTTTTTTTTTGAATTCGGTTAAAAAATAGCAAACGTCTGAAATTTTAATAAACTTATCTTCTTGTATATTTTTTGAGTATTTCTTATTTTTGTGTGTTTTCAGTGAACATTTACATATTTTCACAATACAAAACACTGAACTCAATGTATAGTAAAGGGGCCCTTAGACACATACTGCTTGCAGCTACTGCCGATGAACCCTTCGTATACGTGTGTGATTGATATTTGACCACAAAATTATCAATCATCATTTAAAAATAATTATAAAATAAACATGCGTTTGAGAACAAAAAAAAGTTATTCACTCAAAAAAAAAAAAAAAAAAAAAAAAAAAAAAAAAAACACATACACCCTATTTCCACAACACGAACGGTCGACTTGAGTAGAAAATTTATATGAAAAGTACTCGGTTTTTTGAGTGATTTCCATACAAATTTTCTAGACGAGTCGCCTGCCTGACTTGTGGAAACAGGGATAGTGTATTACCCTGTTTCCACAAGTCAGGCAGACGACTCGTCTGGAAAAAAGTTTCTAAATTTAAGTAATTTTTTCTAAGTTCAAGTAAATTTTTACAAAAATCTAGTAAAAATTACTTAATTTGAGTAAAAAAAAGTTCATATCCTTAAAAATAGTTCACAAAAATACACACAAAAATTCTCAAATTCGAGGACAAGTTTACTGGCTTAAAGGAAATATTTACCAAAAATTGGAAAATGGTTTAAAAGTTTAGGGAGATCGTATCCTAAGAACTAGTCAATCTCATTTTAAATAAAAAAATATATTTTAGGAAATGACTTACTCCTGATTAGTTCATCAAATTTGACTTACTTGAAAGATATAAAAAGCTATTCTAAATTTTAGAAAAGTATTAACCAGTTTTAAGTATTTTCTCTTTAAATTATAGAATATATTTTTTATTTGCATTAAGCAAGAAATCTAATAGGGCATTTACATTACCTCGAAATCTAGTACTTACGAGATTTCGAGCTAAAACTTGCTGCTTTTTAGTAAATTTCCCATACAAAACAAAATCTATTTGGCCAGTAGATTTTTTATTTATTTTTTACTACCCTGTAAACATTTGTATGCAAAAGATGACTGAATTAGCTACAGTCTGCTTAAAAAGGTGTGTGACTTAGCTACATTGCAGTTATTTGGTTGTAGTTTTGGCAAATTTTGAGCTAATGGGTTTTGTTTTGGATAAAAAATCTTGATAAATGTCAAAAAAAGTTGGTCTAAACGGTATAGATTTTCGTAAAGATTTTCTAGATTTCTGCTAGATTTTATGCTGGTATATATAAATGGCCTATAAGTAAATTTTCATAT
The DNA here is from genome assembly GCA_949987645.1 of Tachina grossa. Lineage (NCBI taxonomy): Eukaryota > Metazoa > Arthropoda > Insecta > Diptera > Tachinidae > Tachina > Tachina grossa. Next base: position 38,234,177 of record OX465278.1, on the reverse strand, counting down.
TTCCGAGGAATATTTGAACTTGAAAAAAAAATAAAATTTTAAAACTCAAAAATTTCAATGCTTATTCAGGTTGCCCTGTTAGGAAATTGTTGCTGGTTCAATACTTGTCTCCTCTCAAGGAATTAATATGTATGTATGGTGAATTAATTAAGAATATAATATGAAGATAAGAGAGATATATATATAATACTAGCGAACCCCTGCACACTTCGTAGTGCAAAAAAGAAAATAAAAATAGCGACATCATCTATTGTGGGAGCATTAAATCGTCTGACATGTTGTCCAGGAAGCGTTTTATCAGCTCGAATCACAATTGCATATTCATCAGATGGCATTTGATCGAGAGCAGTTTGAAAAAGTCGCACTAATTCATTTTCAGCATGCAACATATTCTGCAAACGCTCAATAATATCCCTCCGCAAATTTGATGAAATATCACAACGACAATCAATTTCCACATTTGAGTTACCTACAAAGTATACTTGCAAAAATTGATAGCCTCGATCAGGAAAGGGTAACAAAGAATCAAGTCGATGGTAAACTTGGCCTTGAATCTATTGAAGATTGAAATTTTCACAATAGCACTTTTCGCGATTATCTAAATTAACACAAAACAAACAAAAATAGCTTTAACGTTGGCAAAAAATTTCCGAATAATATTTGACGCTCCAAATGAAGTCATTTGAAGTGCGGAGTTATGCGCTTGTATGTTTGCCAGAAAATGCTTTGAAATTGCTGTGCCACCAGTTATCAAATTATGCAAGGGCTACGGTGGTGGATTCAATTCTTGTTATTTAACTTATCCATTCGAACAACACAATCCAGATACCTCATGTTTAAACTTAAATGCCTTGCAATGACTGCAAACAGTAGTCATTGGTCCAATTGAAACCTTGCCATGAGAAAAGTAATCAATCTTTGCATCATAATTGAATACAGCACGCTCCAAAGTACGTCGCACTTACGGACGTGGAGCTGGATTTCGCAGAGCCCTACCACATGCCATGGCATTTCGAGCAGCCAAAGTATTATTTACACGCTGTTCGTCACTTTGAGATGCTCTATATGCCGCAACATTTCTAGCATACCATATTGTATTAAAAGATCTAGCTACACCAATTAAATATGAAGTAATTGAAATTTTATTTATTCGTGAAATTCAAAAATTGAAATACATACATATGTTAGTTTAATAATGCAATTATTAAGAATATAAATAGATCAGCTGATCGTTAAATGTCAGTCATAACATGTACTCAAAAGCTAGCAACCTTGGAGAAAAAGTCCGTTACAGCATTACATGTATATATGTTTGATTTAATGTTTGGAATATCCGTTAAGTTAACATATAAGAAAGCTCATTGCTGTGCATAATGTATTTAAATATTTAAGTTATTAGTGGTGTGTTTATATGTAATTTATTTCATATATCCCGAAGTTGTGATTTACAATATCTAAGTATATAAATGGTTGACTAAAATCGAATTGTAATGAATTTAAAAACGAATTGCATTTCAGTTTTTCAAAATATTAACTCAAATATTTCGAAATGAATGCAGTGTTCACTAAAATATAACTCATGAACCAATTCACATACAGAGACTGTTTGTACATAAAAACCTTGGTATTGACGTCACCTTACATATAAATCGGTTTCATCAAAATCGGTTCACGCATTCCAGAGAACATCAATTACTAACACAATGCAACTTATTTTTATATACATATATAGATATATGTAGAATTTATTGAAAAATAAAAAAAGTAACATTCTTAAAAACATAAAAAAACTTTGAAAAATTTACTAAATTTGAGATCAAAGATGAAAAAGTTTTTTTTGCAAAGCTCCGAATTTTATGTGAAAATTTTACTTAATTTTAGAAATATTTTACTTAAATATAAAAATATAATTACTATAAACTAGTTCATTAATGAACTAGAAATTTAGTAAATATTTTACTGGTTTCAAGTAAAAAACAGCTTTGGCTCCATACGACAACTTTTTTTTATTCAAATTTGGAAAATTTTTCCAAAGTTGTAGTTAATTTTTTTTTTGAGTGTTGGTACAATTCAAGAAATTAAAAAAAACCCTGTTTTCCTTACACATTTTGTTTCAAAACTTATTTTTTGTTTCTTTTACTTTCAGTAAAGCGTCAAATTAACAAAAAAAAAAAAAAAAAAAAAACGTCAAAAATATTAACAAATTATTATTTTTTTCATTTGAAAAACTGTCAGAAGTATGAGTTCATTTCAAAATCAAAACTACTTTGTTTTTACATACTGCACATAGTCTGTGCCACGAATATATTAACAAAAATTTAAAATTTACTAACACATGCTTATTGCATGAGCATGAGCAGTATGTGTATATGGGCTCCTTAATGTCAGTGATTATAAAATGCGTTAGCAAGTTTCATGCCAGTTAATTTTTATATGAAATTTGCCACACCCGTTCAATAGAATTTGCCCATTTTTGACGTGAGATCAATCCCTGCTGAGTACTCGTAATTTGTTTATAAATTTTTTTATACATAAAGCTACTTCTAGAAGAGATTTGCGACTTTTTTCGCTCTAAATTTGCCACTGAGACCACTGTGCAGCATAAGCACTACAAGTGTAATTCATGGTGTCATAATATTTATGTACAGCGCTACAACGCTAGTGTAATCCTGCATTTGTTGTATTTCTTTATATAAAAATAATTTATATATAATATTTACCATACTGGGAAAATTTTTTTATTTTGAAGCATTATCGTGCGAAAGCTGTGTTTATTTTTTGTTTTTCGCAGAAATATTTAATGAAGTTAATTAATTCACTTATTGAAATACTATTAATTTATGCAATCAATATTGAAGCCTTTAACAACTCATGCCCTTTGCACGTATTATACTTTTAAACAAAAATAATTTGAATATCATTAAAATATTATGTGTTAAAGTTGTTTTGCTTTATTTGCTTCCTTACTTTAACAATAAACTTGAGTTTTTAATTTTAATTATACATTTCAACAACATCCAACAATTGCAGTGTGTCCTTGATGTTAAAGCAAAAAAAAAAAAAAAAAGAAATAAAAAATTAATTCTTAAAAGGGGGAAAAATAATGAGAACAAAAAAAAAATACTTGTAATTATAATAAAAAAAAAAAAAAAAAATTGCTGTCTCTTGTGTTCAGTATTTTTCATATGATTTTCTATAGATATATACGTAGCTATATTGGAAATTATCTCGCGAAATAGTAGAAAAAAAAATTAATTCTTAAAAGGGGGAAAAATAATGAGTACAAAAAAAAAATTCTCGAATAATAAAAAAAAAATTGCTGTGTCGTGTGTTCAGTATTTTTCATATGATTTTCTATAAATGTGTAAGTAGCTATATTGGAAATTATCATGCGTAATAGTTTTATGTACATAAATACAAATGAACAACTTTACAAAAAAATTTACTATTTAAATTTCTTTGTGAAAGCTGTATCACTTTTGTAACGTAACAATTAACAAGGAAGCAGGAATGAATACTTAAAAAGTAGTTCTACGGGGATAAATCAACAATTGCATAAAAAATAAAAACGATTTCTCGTATTCCATTTCACTAAAAGTTCATCTTTAGTAGCTGATATTCATAACTAATCTCCGTACAAATAGACTGATGTGAACAAAAAATGCCTTCTTTCCCAAATATTCCATTCAACTAGTTTTTTATTCCCTTTAAAATATTAACGAATCTAACGACTTTATCAATCACACCTCGCAACTTCACCTGAAGCAAAGTACAATGACTTTGAGCGACACTTTTTCGCAGAGAGGTTATAGACGGTGTTGACTGCAAAACGTTAAACTAACTACCCCCAAAACAATTAAACTTACAAACGTGTATATGTGTGTGTGTATTGGCAAGGAAAGCAAAAAAATAAAAGGAAGCCATTGTCATGGGCATTCAGTAAAGGCTCATCACACATCATCACACATACCCTTTACTAAAAAATGCATAACAGTGGATGATTTGTTGAAAGTATTAAAATCAAGCTCTTTCACTAAGTGAGTGGAAAAAGAGAATAAACAAATATTAAAAGAACTTCACACGCATTGCGAATTACAACTTTATAAAAAAGATATTCACGTCAAAAGTTCTACTGTTGCGGAAAAGTAAAATTGCAAAATTTTCAAATAATATAAGCAATTATATCAAAGTAAAATTTGAAAAATTGTGTAAAATTTCATTGGCTAGCCAATCAAAAGGCATAACAAGCACTTGTGAAAACACCTTTACTTGCTAAAATTATATTTTACTTTGAACAAAAAAAAAAATTATTGAAGACTGACAGACACGTTCTATAAAACCCAAACTAATTAAAAAATTATAAACTTGTCAAAAAATAGAAATTGTGAAGATCCTTACTTCACTTTTTATTTATGGATTAAATATTATCTGTATTTATATCCAAATTTTTCTTTATACTGCATTGAAATTGTCTCGAAATCTAGTAAACTTGATTTGAAATCTCTACTGAAATCTATATCGTTTAAATTAACTTTTTTTTTGACATGTTTCAAGATTTCGTATCCAAGATAAAGTCCTGTTTCTAAAATTTTGTGTTAAACTGTAACCCCAAAAATGCAGAGTTAGCTCATTAAAACATCCTTAATAGAACATTCTGTAGAGCGTAAATAAAATAAAAAAATATATTACATTTTGAGTAGATTTCCTTCCTACAAATCCATTGAAAAATAGGATTTAATTTTGTATTCCAAAATGTAGTAAAAATCAACTAGATTTAGCTTGAAATCTCGTAAGTACCAGATTTTGAGAAAATTTATGAACAAAAGTGCATAAATTTTCTAAACAAAAAGTTTTATTCAAAAATAAATATTTTTATCCTTAAATTTCATAGAAAAAAATTTATGGATAAAAGTTTTCTAAAAATTTTTCTGTAAAAAAATTTATCGAAAAAAATTTTCTTATTGGTAAAAAATTTTTCTTAAGAAACTATCTTTAAAAATTCATCGATACAAACTTTTCTTTAGAAAATTAATTTATTGATAAAAAATTCTTTCTGTAAAATGTATCGAAACAAATTTTTCTTTTAAAATGATTACCGATAAAAAATTCTTTCTGCAAAAAATTTATCGAAAAAACTTTTCGTAAGAAAACTTCTAGCTAAAAAGTTTTCTTTAGAAAATTTATCGATAAAATTTTTTCTGAAAAATCAATAAAAAATTTTTTTTCAAAAAATTTATCGATAATTTTTTTGTAAAATTAATCGAAAAAAAATGTTCTTCCAAAAATTTATCTATAAAAAATTGAGGTAAAAATATGATTGATTAGTTGTACTCCATAAGAATTGATGCGAACAATACTCGTACTTTGTCGTGCTGTGTCTCTCCGGATACTTGTACCTGGATGCAGTAACTCCTATTACGATAATCGACTTTACTACCCAGTAGAATAGTAAAACCACGAGCTCACATTCATTTCTTTTTAATTCTTATTCGTACCTTTCCCTTATTTTGTTATATTTTGTGCAGAAAACTTAGCTGGACCCCATTGCAAAAAATAAACTAGAGAATAACATTATCGTTACAGCAAGCGAATAAATATATTAGTTTATTATTTAGTTGTTACTTTCTTTTCTGTTACAAATCAGCTGACTCTTTTCTGTTTATAGAAATCTAATACGAGTCGTTAGCTTTTCTGTTTCGGTCTGTTACACACAAAAAAATTAAAATAAAATTTAATTAAAAAATTTGTAGTATCAATTAAAATTTTAATTGAATTTTCACCTATAAGCGAATTGATAATATTGATTAAACTAAAATTTTTTAATAATTAAATTTATTTTTAATTAAAAATTTAATTATTACAATTAAATAGTTAATTGAATTTACAAAGTATTTTTAATTAATTTTTTTATTATATCAATTAAAAATTTAATTGAGCTTGAATAAAATTTTTAATTAATTTTTTAATTAATCTTAATCAAAATTTTTGGAACATGCGACCTATAGAGAAAATTTCTAAGAACAATAAAAAATCTATATTTTTAGTTGAAATGGACTAAACAATTTTATTGCAATTTATTTTCAAAGTAACTACACATTTATGTTAATATATTTTTAAAGTTTTGGTCTATAATTTACGATATACATATGTATTAAAATTAATATTTATTAAATTAATTTAAGAAATTAGTTTTCATAAGTAATACAGCTGTAATATTATAATAACAATGCTACACCTACATATTAGCCCAATTCACAATCTTGTGCAAATGGTCTTGCATCGTTGCATGTGCAAAATGGTATAGTATATAGATACTCACCACTTAACAATTCTTAGTGGTGAGTATCAATATGCTATACCACTTTGCACATGCAACGATGCAAGACCATTTGCACAACATTGTGAATTGGGCTATTGAGTTTTTGGTTATCTTTGCAAATCAGCGCACAATTTGGTTTATTTTTAAAAATATTTAAAATATTATTTCCGAACTGATCCCACAAATCCCTTCAATCGTTTTTCTGCAGGATATTTTAAGGCGAAATCTATATTAATCTGCAAATAGCTAAATATTAAATCAACTTTATTTTGAATTAAACTCACAAACTGTAAATTTGATGGCTTTGTGTACTCTGGCCACAAATCAAAAATTTTCCAAGTTGATTTGGAATCTTGAATTTGCTTGAAACGAAATGCTGCACATTTTCTACAAAGAGGTCGAAGTCATCAGCACTTATTTTTTCATTCCTAAGAGCTTGAACCATGGATGCGTAATATTCTGGTGTTTCTTAATAAGTAGAAAGAAGAAAAGTATATTAGTATATACATTTCCATGGAACTACACGTACTTTCACATAAAAACACTTAATTTCCATGTTCTTATTGGCAAGATAATTGTTTCTTCACAAAAGAAGAACTTAGTTAAAAATATAATGCAACACAATTAAATGCTTAAATTACATATGTACTTACGATTTGATAAGAAGATATATTGTTGATAAAATGCCGATTAATTTCAAACGAAAAAAAAAATTCAACACAAATTTAATAATATTTGAAATGTCTGTATATTTATTTTTCAGTATTGCACGACGCCGATCGACTAGAATACGTACATTGGCCGCTGACGAAATTTCTGTCATATTAAAATTAAATTCTGTTTTAATGCTATTTTTGCAGTATTTAATAAAAATATGTCAAATTAAACCAATTTTATTATTTTCTATCAATTTTATAATTAAATTTAAACCATTTGCATCAGTAGAAAAGTACGCTTCGACTGGTATTGTATTCTATTTCTACTATTGTCTACAAGACAATTTGCATCAAACATCGAATACCGCCATTATGTTATTGCAAATAAAAGAAAAATGTAATTTACTGCGCTGTTACTTTCATGTGGTAGGCACGCTTTGAATTTCCTTCAAATATACATACTTTTATTATGTACCTATACACAAATATGCTCATAAACATATTCTTTTTTGTAGACTTAGTTTTTAAACACAAACAATGTGGCTACATGTTATTTGTTGCTACCACTTTCATGTAAAATAAAGTTGAGTTAAGAATAATGGTCATGTCATTATTGCCTTTGAGACGGCCAATAAATACAGATGCTTAAAAGTTTTGCTGTCGGCGTCGATTATTTCCTATTGACTTTGATACCTGTATTTAAAAAAGTGTTGTGTATATTAAATGAAACTAACTATATAAGTATAATTTTAAAAGAAACAAACGTTTTTTTGTAGTTATACGTTATTGATAGCATTTTTTTTTTTACATAAACCATAAGAAAAAATTAAAAATTTAATTGTGTCAATTAAATTTTTAATTAAAAATTCATATATTTTTAATCAAAGCTATTAATTGAATCCAGATTATAAATATTTTTTTGTTTGTTCTGTTTCGGTTAAACCGGTGAAAATCAAAAAGTTTTTAAGTAATTTTGAGTGACAGTATAAATTAAATAAAAATATTTTGAAATAAATTGTAATTGTGCTTTTGTAAATTAAAAATGTAATTTTTAAAAGAAAAAACATAACATTATATTGAAACTTAAAATTAGACGATGCCAAACTCATCACTTTAGAGGAAAACTAAACCCTTCTGGCCAGAAACAGCTGATAAGTTATTACACAAAAAGTAAGTACATACTCAAATTTAGAAGCAGAACGGCACAGCACAGAACAGCAACAGAAAGTAAAGACTAAAGGCTTCATTAGTCTTTACTTTCTGTTGCTGTTCTGTGCTGTGCCGTTCAGCTTCTAAATTTGAGTACTTACTTTTTCTGTAGTAACTTATCAGCTGTTTCTTATAAGAACGGTCGCAGTTTTCCGCTAAAGCGATGAGTTTTGCATCGTCCATTGTTAAGTTATATAATTAAGCAATATAATTTTTTATTTTTCTTTTAAAATTTATTTTTTTTATTCCAAAGGCACAATCACAATTTATTTGAAAATATTTTTATTTAATTTATGCTGTCACTTAAAATTACTTAACAAATTTTTTGATTTTCACAGCTTGAACCGAAACAGAACAGAACGAAACAGAAAAACTAAAGCCTTGTATTAGATTTATATAAACTAAAAAGAGTCAGCTGATTCGTAACAGAACAGAAAGTAAAAACTAATTCTGGCTTAACGAAGCCTTTACATATTTAAAGGCCCAGTTAGGCTACTGTAAGGTAATATAACTCCAACAGTAGGAAACAGCTGATCGATATTGTTATGTGAAAAGTAATGAAAATGGTTATAGAGATGTAATGTAACGTAACCTACTTTTCATACAAAAATATCGATCAGCTGTTTCCTACGTTGCAGTTACTTTACATTACAGTCGACTAACTGAGCCTTAAATTGGCGCTTACGATACAGTTTTACAGTCTGTATCTTAAAAATTATCAACAATTTTTTTCATTTTGATAATTCTTAAGTATTCAAGTTGGTGTAATTAAAATTTCATATAATTTCTCAAGCTGGGGACTACAGGCATGTTTGGAAGACCTCGATTACGCTGACAATATTTGCCTTCTTGCTCACAGATACTCTGACATGCAAGACAAACTCCGTGCAATAGAGCAAATGTCCGCAAGAGCAGGACTAAAAATTAACCTGAGTAATACCAAAACTTTGCGCATAAATGCATCAACCATTCATTCATTCCTTCTACGGAACCAACCTTTGGAGGGTGTAACTTCTGTTTGCTATTTGGGCTGCACTATCACAACTACCGGCGGCTCATCCCAGGATGTGAAATCCAGATTGGATAAGGCGAGGCGGTATTTTGCTATGCTGAATCCTGATCCTCACGTTGGAATCTTTAATTCCAACGTAAAGTCTATATTGCTTTATCTTTATGGCAGTGAATCTTGTAATGCTGCAACCAAAGACATCAATAGCATTCAAGTTTTCGTAAACCGATGTCTTCACCGAATACTTCGTATATTCTGGCGTGAAAGAATAAGCAATATAAACCTCTGTTGGAGATACGTAAGATACGTAGCGCTGGATTGCCCATACGCTTAGAAAGCAAACCGACGACATTAGCAGAATGGCCATCGACTGGAATCCCCAAGGTCAACGACGTATGAGATGGATCATAACAAACACAAACACAACTCGCAAAGCGATTAGCTTGTCTGCGAAAAACACCCAGGGTGTATGGTGGTAATCGAACCCACGACCTCTGGACTGAGAGGCTGGCATCGCTACCACTCAGCCATAGAGACAGCTGGAGCGAAATGAAACGTATTGCAAATGACAGGGATGATTGGAAAAACTTTTTTGTCGCCCTATATCCCTTGTAGGAATTACAGGATAAAATATATAATATATATAATTTCTAAATGTATGTATACTTCAGGGAGAGTAAATTAAAAGTCAATTACGGTATTATTTTCATTAAATCTACCACCATTTTAATTAAACCCCAAAAACATTTTAATGTTGATGTAGGTTCAGGCAATAAATGAAGTGGCTTTATATATATATATATATATATATATATATATATATATATATATATATATATATATATGTATATGATTTATTAAAAGTTTGAATAACTTAAATTTTACCGGTACTTACCTTTTTAGAAAAAAACTGTATAATCTTCAATGCTACCAAAGATTATTTGGAAATTATTGGGTTCGACGCTCCGCTTTTAGTAGAATGTCTGCAAAAAGATTTATTTTCTTGATATGCTTTATTTGTTTGTTTGTTGTTATTTTACTTCAAGGTATTTGTGGGTTCCTTGCACAACTACAATTACGTTAATGCTACAGGTAACACAATTAAAAGAGAATAATAAATTTCAGTGATTCTATGGAATTTTTTTCTTTCTGTATGTGTGATTACTATTGAAAACTTGTTTTGATTTATTTCAGCTGATTTTTTTGCGTCTTTAGCATGCAAAAAAAAAACGTGCAATTTGCTCTCTTCGCTATAAAAAATATATGAAAATATGTATATGTATGTAGTTATATAGGGAAACAGAGATAAAAAGAGAGAGCGTATAAAATGCTTTAATAATATTAGAATTACTCTTGTTTATAAAACAGCTCAACCTCTAACATAAAACAGCTGTAGAATTTGGAGCATGGTCAGAAGACAACCAGAAAACCCCCAGCTCTTTTCAAAAGCACACAATTCTACTTGTTTTTCGTTTTGTTCGATGGGGCTTTAGGGAAGTGTGACAAGCCAAATGATTTTAATACAATAATTTTATGCAGGACTCTTTTTTTGTTTCTTTTGGCTTTCACTTTAAACTTCGCAAAAATTTTATTAGTTTGATTTAGGACTTGGGTATAATTTATATAACACACAATCTCTACAACATTTGCTGTATATGTATAATAATAATATTCAATAGTGTTTTTATTTTCAACAAATAAATTAGCACCGCACCCAGAATTTAATTACAATTATATTAACTGAAATGTGTTTCAGGTTTAAAAACATCATTATCTTTACTTTAATTAAGCAAATGGCTATAATTTTTTTTATGATATAATAACTTGACGTTTATACCAAATTTTTGTTTAATTTAAGACTTTGTTTATTTTTATAATTTGTAATAGTATTAATTGAAATTTATTTTAAACAAAAACCAATTAATTCCTTCACTTTTTTTTAAACACAAAACATAAACTCTTTAATAATTAATTATTTTGGTCTGTCTAGTCGTTTAGATATTTGTGGAAAACACTTGTGACGTTCTTCCGTTTCCGATAACAAGCTCTCTTGAAGTTCACGAATGAACTGATTTCTGTTATGCTTGTTTCTTGTTTTATGTGTTTGAAAAAAAAAAACAGAATATTTGACAAGTTTGTTTTTGTATTTTACTGCAGGCAGCTGGAAAACATACACATACACACACGCTCTAGTATTGTAAAACTTCGTGGCAAGATGTTACCAGCTGTGCGTAGTGTTGTAAAAAAATGTTGCCACTCGTTGTGCGTTATGGTTTGAGTCTTTACTGTAATTGGGATGCGTTATAATATTTTATTTAGCTCAAGCACGAAGTACTAAAATGGTTTACACAACACTTTTAGAACGGTTTAAATATTTGGTTAAAGTTTTGTCTATATATGTAACTAACTTCTGAACTTGTTCAAAAAGTGCCCCCCTTTAAAAGCTCAAATAAAGCTGAATTGGGGTAATTTTTTTTCTCAAACTTTAAGCATTTTTAAAGTTTTTGAAATTTGTTAGAGATGGCACTGTAGTCCAGCATGTTGTAGGTTTTGCTATATTTGAAATAACAATTTTCCAACAAAACTATTGTAAAAGAAATGAAACACACGCTTGTGCTTGTTCAGTCTGATAAATCTTTTATTGCTGTCAATTGAGACGGTTAAATCGAAAAAAGGATTTTGTTCATAATTTAGAGCTGCTTTTTAATTGACATTTTAACTAGAGCTGCCAGCCACAATGTGTTAAAGTAGCAAAATGATATAAGGGTAAAATTTTTAATTACTGCCGGTCCCACGATGTCACCCGCAAACGTTCGATCGAAAATTTGTATTGCAAACAACAATAAAATTATAAAATTTGTTGTTGTTTTCAATATAAATTGTCGATCGAACGTTTGCTGGTGACATCGTGGGACAGACCGTTAATTTATAAATATATAAGGCATTATAGGCAACTCCCGGTATAACGAACGATATAATGTCAGGCCCATTCGTTTATACCGAAAAATTCGTTATATCACAAAGTTTTTTTCAAGTGTTATTTTAATTATTATTATTGTAGACAAATTACAATACAATAAAAATAATGAGGGTAATTTCTTTTAAAATAAGCTTCCAAATAAGAACTAACGGTATAACATTTTTTTGCATTTGCATTGCTGCTGTCGATTTTGTTTAATATTTTTTGCCGTTCGTTATATAGACTACATACATATTTATCAAAACATTCGCTATATAAAGTAGAGCTAACTTTTATATATTGCGGTTTTTTTCTTTATCATTCGTTATATCTAGTACAAAATTAGCATAATATTCTTAAGATAAGGTTGTTAATGTAAAATAATTGGGACGTTCGTTACATCGGATTATCGTTAAAGCGAGATTCGTTATACCGAGATTTGCCTGTATTTACAGAAATTAATTTATAAATGCTTAATAAGAATTTTTTTATGAAAATATATATTATAAACCCTTTATAAATCCTTATTAATTTTTGTAAATAAAATGGATAAACATTATTAACGTGCACAGCAAAAATAATTGTTGATTTTTTTTCAATTAAGTGATTGTTTACAAAAAATAACAAATTTCAATTAAAATACAAAATTTATTAATTGATTTTATTGTTTTATATGCAATATAACAAATCTTTTTAGTGCGTTTCTTTGGGAATTGTAACAATTTAAGTTTAACATTTGTTAACGCATTAATAATCCAAAATTATTATTTGCTTCTAAATAAAATATTTTTTATTAAAAATACATTGAAATAGATTATTGAGGGGTTTAGCTGGAGCGCAATTTCGCTGTTGCTAATGCAGATAATCAGCAAATACGTACCCAAAAATTTCTTAGAGTAAATAGAATTATTATCAGGCATGTTCTAAAAATCCCATTTTTCAAATCACTAGTGATTTTAAAAGTACCCAGTAAAAAAAGACACTCCAAAGAAGTCATGAAAATGTAGAGTTTGCAGTCTGGAAGTAGTTCAAATGATTTTTACATAGGGTTGTCATTGCAAGAAGTTCTCTTTTTCGATGCCTAGTCACCGAATTAGAAGCGATTTTAAGAAAAAATTTCCTTTTTTGTGTTCTATGGTAATATTTTCATCTAGGAAAAACTTTAAAAAGTTACATATTTTAGTTAGAATTCGTTTCTTTTTATACGAATTTAAACGCGAAACAGTGTTTTCATGTAAATTTAAGCAAATAACTTCTAAATTTTAGGCCAAAATTAGTTCATAAATTTCTTTAAAAAAATCGATTTTTTGAACATTTTGGTGAGTATTTACTAAAACTATGGAAAAACTATAAGGTTTTGTGTGATTAAAATAAACTTTTACTTGGTTTTCTGCTAACTATCGGCAAACTAAAAATATCGATTTTTTGGAAGCAATGAAAATGTGGTTCTTTCAGAATGACTTCCATTTTTTTTTTACTGGGTAATAATGGTCATGCATATATGTATTTGTTCGCTCTTTTTTTTAATTTTTCTATTGTATAGAGCATCAAATGTTATTTCAAAAGAAGTTTATCGTATATGATTTTAAAAACCTCTACAGGACCATTATTACTTTTAAAATGTGATTTTTTCAGAACATGTTCGTATGTTAAACTTGCAATTATATAAAAGTTCAATAAATATCAAAGTTAATAGTGTTTTCACACTGACATAGTTTTAATAAAAGTTAATTTTAACGTTAAAACCAACTGTTAAAACCTGATTTTGCCACACAAATTGTTTTTGTTAAAACCAACTTAAAACCATTTTAGAATTGGTTTTAAGTTGGTTTTATGAAATGCAACCATGTTGTTTTCGCTGTGTTAAATTTAGTGCTGCCAAGTTAAAATGACCGGAATCAGCTGATAATGTTTATGTCAGTGAATAACAATTGATGTCGCTTGAAAGATTTTCAACTTAAAAATGGGTGCAGCAGCAACAATAATCCACAAATTATGGAAAAAATAGTTTTTTGGAAGGAAAATAACTAAAATATTTTCATTGATCTCTGGGAAGTAAAAATAGACGATATGACTGACATCGATCAGCCGATAAAAAAGTTTTATTTTGTGATGTATTTGTGCATTCATAATATACAATAATTTGATTTCCAAGCACTACTTCACTTTGTAGTTACTATTTCCATAATTTAGAAAATTTTTATTTACAAAATATAAAATAATTTCTATTTTACAACGCATTGTAAAATTTCCGAGTTTTTCATACAAACAAAAACAGTTGTTAGTGTTTTTTTATAACAGTTGTTATACAGTTTGTCAAATAAGTGTTATAAAAATCAGAAAAAATTACAACAACAAATACATACATTTCTGCAGGAGATTTATTTTATTTTTGAGCAAAGTTATTGGACAGTCTGTTAGTTAAAACCTGAATTTAGCAGACTTACAGTGTGAATGCAAAATCAAGTGCTCATGGTTTTAACTTTCAGTGTGAAAACACTATAAAACAAGAACTCAATTATCAACATGGTTTTTATTTTCTTACTTTCCATTGTGACATTTGCTGACTTTTTTCAGCTCGAATTCTAGTTGAGAGAAGTATGTGAAGAAAAAAATGTAAAAACCAGCTATCCACTGAGATCTTAGGTACATTCTTGTAGTTGATTGTTTCCTTGAATATTGAACGGTTTGCCACTTATCGACCTAAACAGGGGAAAAACGTAAAAAAAATAAATTTTTTTTAAATTTTTTGCGATTTTGATCTTGAAAATGAAGCTTTTCTGATTTTATGTGTTCAGAATTCTTATGACAAAAGCTACAACTTTGTTTGAGAGAGTAAATCAAAATTCCGAACGGTTTGCAAGATATGAGCCTGAGAAAATGCAAAAATGACACCGAGGCCCCATAAAATAAGTGCATGACTTGGGGCAAAACTGGGAGACACGGGTCTTTTTTTTTTGGTGTCCGTATGTGGTTATATTTCCATGACTTAAAAAATTGCATACAGTTTTGTTAAAGCGACAATGACATGCATGTAGACATTGCTTGAACACCAGCAAAAAATTTTTACTTTATGTTTTTCTTTATATATTTTTTTTAAATTAATATTATTAGTTTAAATATATACCTGAATATGTTAGAAATTTTTTAGACAAAAACAAATCTAATTTTATAATTTTCCTTAGGACTTTTTCAAAATAAAGTAATTTAAATTCAAAATGTTTGAAAATAATTACAAAGAATCAAAAGTGATCTTTGAAAGTAGTCGGATTATTGATTGCTTTTGATTCTTTTGGATTATTTTGTTGTAATTTCAAGTAATTCAGATTACTTTTCCATTATTATTAATCGTAATCAGTGTAATCATTACGATTACTAATCATTACTTAACAGCTATGGTTAAAAATATAATATATTAGTAACGCAAAGCAGTGTTAATTGCAGACTGCAAATTTGGAACATTAGTGGTAAATGTCTTAGATTCTTTCGGAGTTAATGTCAAACTGCTGCTATTTTTAGAACATATTCGGATGGCATTTGTTAACGGCTTGTTACCTCAACTCACAGAATGTTGTTTTAAATTTTGTATGGAAAAGCTTTTGTAACCTTAGACCAAAAAAAAGGTGTGTTATAAGCTTATAGTGTGTGTCTGTGTATCTGTGTGTCTGTCCGTGTCTATGTACAGACCAAAAGGCTGGATCGGTTATAGGCATATGTTAGACAAATTTGTGTATAATAATAGTTTCTCAAGCATTGTTAAAAATTGTGTGTGAATTCACATTCTATAAAAATAATTATGCACGAAATTACGAAAAACTTAAAATTCACTATTTTTATAAGCTTATTCTCAAGTTGTATTGAAGTTAGTAATATTTCTGATACGTAACATTTTTAAAGACCGCTGCGCTCATCTTCCGTAAAAAACTATAACAAAACTCGAACCGTCTCCCAATTCTTGCGTATTACGTAACATATAAGCACCCCTTAATCAAAGTGTAGCTACTGAAGTCAGACAAGAACTCAGACAAATGGAGATGTGACTTAGATCGCCTTCATAATTGTGTATATGCACATGTAAATACATACCCGTACATTTTTTATAATTATGCAGTCAGTCAATTTATTTCGTATAAAATTTACATAAAACAAAGAAAAACATTAAAACATGCCAAATTTTTTAGAAGTGGGTCAATAACTATACAAGCACATATAGAATATGTATGTATAAGACCCCTGCACAAGATTATTTACAAGAACTTTAAAGACATGAGTGATTATTTTTAAAATGCTTTACTACAGCGAGATCTTTTAAAACCAACGCTAAACAACAATGTTTGCACGAAATTTTTTTCAGTTATCGTATGTGTATAAGTAAAGAAGAAAATACTTCGTGACGAAAGAATTTTTGTTGTTTGTGTCAACAAACGTCGTGCATGTACACTCGCACACACGTTGTGTGTATGATCTTTTGTTTTTCTGCACACATACAAACGCACACACATGCATTGACATTATTTCTGAGCGCTTGCTTTAAAAAACCATCGTTAAACACATAAAAGCTTAGCATCTACATCTTACACACGTACAATATGCAAAATAACAAGCATAAGCGCATCAACACTACTTATTTTGAGTGTTTGTTACGTCTTCCATCTTGCTTGGTTGAGTGCAATACATGCTACGACAATAAATTTAAAAAACAAGACGTTTTTACATATCAAGACTGTTTACGCAACCCTCTAATATGTATGTATTTGTGTATGTTAGTGTCTATCCCCCAAACAAAATGTTTCGAGTTTTTCTGAAGTCAGACTTGTCGTACAGAATTCGTTAAGACTTTTCGGTAGTTTCTCTGAACAATTTGTTTTAAACATTTAAACTTTGATTTTTGAGTACATAAGTAAAAGTCTGTGAACATTTTTTTAAAATAAATATGTATATGTTGATAAAAAAAGGATTGTAACAAATATTAAAAAACGAGCAAAAAAAAAAAAAAACACGTACCTACATGTCGTTACGAATTCGTACTGACTTATCGTAATGAGTTCGTACCGGCATATCGTTACGAAGTCGTGTCAACCATTTCATACAAAAATTGTTACGATTTCGGTAATATTTCAGTGTCAAAATCGGAAGATTTTGTCGACCAATCGTTACGAATTCTTTACGAATTAGGAGCATTTTGTTTGGTGGGTATATGTGTCCATATATTGGGAGAATTTTATTCAAATTGTTTTTATAAATTTAAATTGTTATTTTTAATGCTCGACTTAAATTTTTTAATTGCAAAATACTTGGCTTGTGGGTCAATTCAAGGAATGAAATAAACATGCAAATTCACTTAACAATTATTAGTGCGTTTGTAGTTGCTTTTAATGTTGTTGTTATTATTGTTGTTGTTGCTGACAGTGTTTTAGTTGTTGCCATAATTGCTTTTGGTGTATACGTACACACATACATATATACGTACACACACCCATCATCCGTTTAATCCATTTGGACATGGGCCAGAAAATGTCATGAGGATATTGTGCTTGTGGCATTAAGTGTTAAAAGTACAATCATTTCCATCGGTCACTAACATATTTATGAATGTATGTATGTATGTATGTATGTGCCCACACAAATACTACATGCGTTTTCTCATTTTATACTAACACTTGAGTAATAGAAAAATATTCAAATGTTTTATCCAAAATATAAAATTAAATTTAGAGCAGCAGCACTTTTCAATTATTCCAACACGAAAACATTTAGTTTTTGTGTGTTTATGGTTTAGTTTTCTTATTTTTTTTTATTGTAAATGAAGAGAACTGTGTGATTGATACAATAACATCTGATAGATATGTGAAGCATGTACACCAATGCATGTACTCGTATTAATCTTAAGTAATTTGAAAGTTTGTTGACAACGAGCAGTAAGTAAATGTTATTGAAATTTATTCGAGTGTGAAATTAACATGTTTTGTTAATTACTAACTTATAATTCAAAGGAGTTAAAATAAAAAAAAAAACGGCAAATATTAAATATTTTTATAAAGACTATTTTATTTATCAAGCCACATTAGGACATGTTGAATTGAAGCAAAACTTTTTGTTTGGTGCTGGACAGGTTTTGGCAGCTTTCAAGAATTCACTGTTTATTTTTTTTTTGAATCGATGTCTGCCGCGTCCGTTCCCATAACTCATTATTGGTGATGATGTTAGGCCAGAATATTCATAGACAATGATTAGAAAATGCATATCCATTGCAGTTTGCTAATGGATATGGTTTCACAGTCTTGAAACGTAAATATGTCTTGCTTTTTAAATGTATTGTCATAGCATATATTATACTAAACTAATAATAATAAATGATGTCGATTAATAAGCGAAGCGTTTACAAGTGATGTCGCGAGGACTTCTTGTTCATAACAAACACTCAAAAGAAGTAGTGTTGATGCGTGTATTTTGCATATTGTACGTTTGAGTGTGTGTGTAAGATGTAGATGTTAAGCTATTATGTGTTTAAGAGAGATTGTTTTAAAGCAAGCACACACAACTAATGGCAATATATGTGCGCAGGAAAATAAAAGATCATACACGTGTGTGCGTATGTAAATGACGTTTGTATACGCGCCCATGCGTATGAAGAAGCAAGCATCACAAATTCTTCCGGCACGAAATATTTTTTTCTTTACTCCTACACCTGCAATAACTGAAACAAATTTCTTGCAAACAGTGTCGTTTAAAAACATTTGATAAATACCTCATATCATAAAAATTCTTGTAAGTGGTCTTGTGCAGGGGTCTATTTCACATTTCACAAGCGTATAGGACAATCTTTACGTTGCAAAAGTAATTGCTTGGTTATAGTAAATTGTGTGAGTCTATATGTATATATTTTTATATGTTGGAACCGAACATAAACATTTAATTAGAAAAATGTTCAATAACAGCTGTAAAAGGTCATAAATAAATTCACTAAATGTCGACTCACACACGGGGGGTTCCTTACAGATACTACATACATACATATTCAATACTATACATACTTTAGCCTATATAATCGATGATCTTACTTGTACCTGGATGCAGTAACTTTTATTACGATAATCGTATCGCTATACTATATATAAAACGTAACTTTGTCGTTTTTGCTATTCAGTTAATTATTTTAATTTATATTCGCTGTCGGTTGAAGAAAAATAACAAGCTCAAATTCGCTTAGTTCATCTTTAGTTCTCCTTTGTGTTTTTCGCTTAATTTAACATTTTGAATGCAGGGATGCCACATGATATACGAGGGCTACTATTTACATTTCGGTAATGATACTCGTATACGAGGGCTCCTTTTTATATATTTCGTAACTGGCAACACTAATGTCAATAGCTAAAATCTGACAACACCATAATAAAGTTTGAAATTTCTTAGCAATAAATTTGTTCATATTATTAAATGTATGAAAAATTTTATAAATACTTGAAAAAAATAAAAGTTTCTTTTCTTAACTTTTCAAAATAAAAATGTGCTAAAAATACCCCTGCTCCTTTATCCTTTGAAAAAATATTTTTGATATGCTTTTGAGCTCAATTAAATATGTTATCCGATGGTGGTACACATTTTCTTATACCCATACAATATCTAAACTTCTGGCCTGCTAAATAACAATTTTTATGTGAATCTAATCAACTGATTAACGTACCTTTTCACAATGTATGGTTAAAAGATAACAGAGACTTTAACGGCAAGTTTTGTATAAAGAACTTGCAGTTAAAGTTCACCTTAACTCTGAACCATACATTGTGAAAAGGGACGTAAAAGGTATAATAAAAAGTATTTGTAAATAAACTTGTTTGGTAAATTAAATTAAATTTAAATTTGAATAGCCTTGGCCAAAAGATTTCAAAATTATGAAAGTTATGTTCATAATTTTTGCTCTTGTTTTCTTGATTTGTTTTCAGTGTATTAAATATCTATTCCTTAGAAAACAAAAATTTTATTATCCTGTGTAAGGTTTTTTTTTGTACCAAACCAAAATGGTATTGATTTAAAAAAATTTTAAATCCAATTTTCTTGTAACTGTTTCAGCAGTGAAAAGTTTTCTCCAATTTACGATTAGTAAAAATAATGAAAAATCTTTCAAAAAGTTTTAAAAATTTCAATTTTTGTACGATTTTCATTTTGGTTTGTTTGTTATGAAAAAAAAAAACAAAAGAAACACACAGCTGCAAATTGTTTTTATTGCCAATACTACTTACAATCAAAATGGCAAGAATATTAAAATCAAGAAAACTTTCTCCTCATTGATTTTGACGTTGTATTTAAATGTTTTACCGTTTGCAAAAGAGAAGGAAAGGCATAAAAATGCGGAAAGCGCGCTGGAGAAGAAAAATGCCGAAAAAGTTATAAAAATATGCAAAATAGCCATAATTTTTGTTTGCCTTTCTTTTGGTTTTCTGTCGGCAACAAATTATGATCAGAGCGCTTAATGCTCACATTTTTTTTGGCAATAAAAACAAGCAAAAGTATTCATGTTGCTACCTTTGTACGAATTTGTTGAAAATTGTTTGCAAACAAAAAAAAAAAAAAAAAAAAAAAAAAAATAACTTTTCTATGCATCAACTAATTTCAATCACCCAAGAAATTTTCCAGCGAAGTTAGCAAATTAGTTCTTTTTACATCATACAAATAGACTATTGTACACCTTACATTAAATACGAAGAACTTGGTTTTATATACGAGTATTAAACTTTCCTCTGAAATATTTTTAAATATTTTTTATAACGAATTTCAGTGTTCTTTTGAATAATGAATTAAAATTGTTCTAAGTTAAATCAAATATCTTTAGAAGAAAAAATATCTGTACAACTTGTTAAATAACAGAAAATAAAAAAGAAAAACTTACTTTAAAACATGAACATTTTTATGATGTCAAACGTTGCCTTCGTATAAATTAAAGTAAAAATAAAACGAATTTTCTCAATAACAGTAAGTTATAGCGCAGTAATTGATGCTGAATTTGACTTTGAGCAATTTTTCGTTTTCGAAATGATTGCAAAAACAAAGCATTCGCATGTGACAAAGCCAAAAGATGTTTTTGCGAACAACGACTATAACGCTGATTTAAGCGAAACCTGAAGAAATATTTTAATGTAACTAACTTTAAAATGTTGTGCACTTATGTCTTTTTAAAATACTTTTGATTTTACCCAAAAATGACTAACATATATGTATATTTTATGGAAATAATAATACAAATTTTCACGTGAAGAAGACACACAAAGGCTTGTCAAAATATTTTTCATAAATAAATATTGCTAATTTTATTAAAAAAAGGCCTCAAGATTAATAAAACAGTTCTTATATAATAATAAACAGGTAAAAAAAGAAGTTTCAAATATCATACATTTATATAAATATTTTTCATAAATTAAATATTAATCACAGTCGCATGTGACATGTCACAAGTGAAATTTTTTCTACTATAATATTTATAATGTTTCTTTTGTGCTTTCAAATAAACGAAAATAGATCAGAAATACCAAACACAGCTTTTTTTCTGATTCCGTAGTTCTAGCAGCTTTTTAAACAAAACTTCAAACACTTTTTATTTTTATTAAATGTGTTTAAAAGCTTTTGATAACTTGTGCTGGTATTTGTAAATCTCGTTTTGGTTTAGTTTGGCATTTCTTTCCATTTTTTTTCGCATTCCACATTACTTCTTTGTTTTTTAATTTATGTTTTTGTAATAATATTTCACCTTCCTTCAATACTTCTCTCCACCGTTTACAACTCTCTGAATTTTTTTTTGCAGTTTTACTCATCTAAATTTAAATGGTTTAAAGGTATGTAAAATTTGTTTATGTAATTATTTTTTTATTTAGCATGTCGCATGTGACCAAAATTATATAGACACCACAATTCAAATCTTTGTATTTTAGGCGAGTTTTTTTCTAATTGTATTAAGATAGAAAAAAATTAATATTTGATGAGCTTCTGCCTGTACGTTAGACGTACTGACAATAAAAGTTGTTTTTTCAATCACGAAAGTGATATCAAAACATGCAATTTTGCAAAGCAAAAATTCACAGTTATTTACGATTTAAGAAAAATTTTAGAGATCAAAAGTTATTGACTAATGCCTCTCATTAGGCAAGTTGCGCTTTTGTGACTTAGCATTCGGGTATCTCGAAATAAGATAAGTTTAAAATATCTTCAGATATACACTAAAAGAAAATTTATTCATTCAGCTACTGAGGCGGCTTTATTGGTACTTTTTCAACATATGAATGAATAAGATGATAATTTCAATTGTATTTTTCTGCATTTGTCAATTTTTTATCTTTCATTGTATTTTCATTGTATTTTAAGAAGACTAAAAGCTTATCTCAAAAGCAAAAACACTTTGAAACACTCGTACAAGTAGAACGGAACAACATGCTGTTTTCGAAGGTCACTACAACTTCATCATCATAGTTCTTTTGTATTTGGTCCACTTTGTGTGGTGCCAGTTGCTGTAGATTTCTGCTTTATATACTCAGTTTTCAATGCAAATAGAATATGTGAATTGTTTTGATTCATAATACGATTTATATACGCAACTTTAATTGCGAATGGAATATGTGAATTGTTTCAATTCATCGTATTTCAATTTGCTGAAAGCTTTTTTCTAATGAAATCTCAATAGTCTTGCCATTTTCGTTTGTTCTTTACTAATTATACACATTTTAGTTAAAATGCTTATTTTTTATACTTGAGACAATTTTTTTTGTTTGTTACCTATTAAGTATATTTGTTTAATATTAATTTTTAATTCGTTTTTTAATTATTATTGTTCGAACTTCATTTGTTTCTATATTTACGATTTGGTTAGGCTAAAGTTCGATGTGATAATAAATAATTATAATATAACACCAAAGTTAACTATAAATATTCTGATAGTTTTTGAATGAAAGGGTTTCACGAAACCAATGAAGTGTTTTATGTGAAACTTTTTTAGCATTCTTCATTAAGAATAACAGAATTCATTGATTCAAATAATTCATTTTACTTATAACCTACTTATTTTCCATCTGATTGTGTCAGTCTTCTGCTTGATTACGCACATCCTTACCAAAGTTGAAGACTTTCATTATTGTAGTTGTCTAGATATAAGGCAATTAATAATCACTTTGTATGGGTGTTACCCTTTTTCCAACACCGTAAAAAAGATTCGTAAGTTGAGCTCTATAATATCAGTTCTCTCACAGTGAAAGTCTCCTGAAAATTGATCCAGCGCTTTCGGAGATTACACGGCATAAAGAGACAGACAGACAAACAGATAAAAATAAATTTTTTTAAGTAACTATCGTATGTATTAAGGCACATCAATAAACAAATATTAGAACCATATGATCTTTGTTTTTATAAACAAACAAGTAAACAAGATTTTCATTATTTTTATTTTACTCTGACCTCTTAAACTCCTTTTCTCCTACGTAACCACCCACTGTGTGATATAATTTTTACATTTTGTCCTTTAAACTAATATTTATTGCATTTATCCAAACTTAATTTCAAACCAAAATTTCCTTATCCTTTAATGTTACAAAGGAAACGAGAAACCAAATTTAAGTACGTTTTACTTCTGTTTGATGTAACAAGCAAAAGTTTGTCAATAAACTTAAACTTGAAATAATATAATATGCTGAACAGAAAAGTTTTCTGTTATATTAGTCTTTTTATTTTTGCAAGTTTTGTGGATTTGTTTTCCATAATCATCAAAATAGTATTGGATATTACAATTTTTTTTTGGGTGCTAAAAAAATTTCTTATAAGCAAAGTTGTTATGCATTTGCAACACAGTTTTCGAAATATTCGAAATATTAAAGGGAAATTATTTTTTTTTACTACTGCAAAACGAAAAAAAGAAATTAAAAAAAACAATATAGAAATTGGCTTTGTTACAAAGAAGTTATGAAAAAATTTCTTAATATTATACAGATTTAACAACAAAGCTAAGGACTCGCTATTATATGATATTTGTCATTATAAATTATTTTCATATTAAAATTTTAAATATACTTCTACAAATTGCGTTCATTTGAAATAATAAAAAAAATTAGCATTTAATAATTGTAAAATTAATTAATGCTTTCATCGTTGCTTTAAAATTATACATATTTTTTGTTATGAAATTCAAAACAAATTTGAGTTAAAATCAATTATAATGTTTTGCATAATAATTAAGCTTAATGTGAATTATCAAATGTAATTGCTACATTTTCATATAAAATCAGCTTAAAAAGCATTAAAATTGATAAATACTGCACTGTGGAGCCAATAGCAAAATAAATGGCAATTAAAAATATTGCATATGAATAGGTACAGTCTGTCAAGAACTATTTTTCACATTGAAAAGACATACATATATATTACCATTTTGAAATTGTTAAACAACGAAAATTTAATTTTTTATTGCTTAAAGCAAAAAATCGTATTCAGTGAAAAATAAATTAATAATTTAACAAAAACAAATACTACTGAATTTTGTTTGTGTCAAAAAACTCTTTTCACATTGTAGCTTTTTTTTTAGCTTTTGAAAATTTTTGACATTTAGCGGTAGTATGCGGTTTTTTTTAATGTGCGTTGGTTTTGTTTGTAATTTTAAAAATCATTTCGTAGGTAATTTTTGTTGCACACACATCTTTTAAGGCCGAGTCACATAGAATCCGTCGTACAAGCTGACACAATGAAAAGTATAAATAAAAAAAGTATTTGCTTTTTACTTAAAATTTTATTAAAAAAAAAACAAACACCAACTCGCACCACACACAGTAGACCAAATAAAAAGAACGCTGATGATGAAGGTGTAGTGACCTGCGAAAACAGCTAGTTGTTCCGTTCTACTACGTGTTTGTCAGATATTTACAATTAACTTTGGTGTTATTTGTCCATTAATAATTATCACATGTAATTTGGTCTTACAAGGCGATACGAACTTTAGCCTGATCAAATCATAAATATAAAAAAGCAAATATTTTTTTTGTTCATACTACCCAATGACAGAATTATTTTAGCAGCTTTAATAGTCCTGTTTTCCATTTTATTTATTAAACTTATGTGTATTTTTTTATTTTATTTGTTTATTTCATTCTTAATATTTTTACTTGAACCAAAACATATTAAAAAAAACCGGCACCATGAAATAAGGCCCAAGGAAATAACGCCCAAATAAGAAAATGAAATAAGGCGCAATAAAACTTTATATAATTTTTTTGGGCTTTATTTCATTTTGAATTTGGTTTCATTGAGCTTTTTTAATTGGGCTTTATTTAATTTTTGTTGAGGGTTTTTTCATAAATTTTCCCTTGGGCCTTATATACATATTTTTTGGGTTTTATTTCATTTGAACTTATTTGATTTCTTATTTGGGCGTTATTTCCTTAGGCCTTATTTCAGGGCGTCAAAAAATCAACTTATAGCTGTCAAACTTCCTAAAATACGCAAGCCCGATTGAGAAACAGGTAAACTGACATCTTATGATAATCAGCTGTTTGATGCTGAATTGTTGTAGATGGAAAAACATTTAAAAGCGTCTGCCAAAAATAAAATTGTGCCACATTTTGTGATACATAGTTAAATTATATATTAACTGGCGTATTAAAAAAAAAAACAATTTTGGTGTAGTGGCCTTCGAAAACAGCTAATTGTTCCCTTCTTCTACGTGTTTGTCAGAATATTTGAAATTAACTTTGGTGTTACTTGTTCATTAATAATTATCACATGTAATTTGGCTTACAAAGCAATACGAACTTTAGCCTGATCAAATCATTAAAATAATATCAAATTTTATTTTATTTATTTTTGTTTCAAATGTAAGTGCGCGACATGTCGAACGTTGTCGACATCGTGGGGTCGGGCCTTAAAATAAATTTGTGATATAATATAATCGATTTAGAAAATAAATGGGATGGTGGGGGGGGGGGGGGGGGGGTAAATCAGACCATTCGATATCGTACGAAATTTGAAAATATTTTCGCTGAAGCTTTATTGAAATATTATTAAAAATTTGATATGAATTTCGTAATTGGCTTGATTCTTTTCAACTCATTGGTTCTTTTCTATAAGGACTAGGTCCGTTAAACACTTTCTCTTTCTTTTAGGGGCTGTCCATATATTACGTAACGCTGTTTTTCCCCGATTTTTGACCCCCACCACCACCTACCCCCTAGTAACAGATCGTAACAAAACTCTGAATAACGTAACAATGAGATAAAAAATAAATTAAATAGTTTAAATTTTTTATTAAAAAAATTTAATTTAATTCATTCTTTTAAATTCATTTGTCAGACTAGCACAGGGCATAGACAAAAATTGAATAAGCTTACATATGAACGTACTCCATATATTGGCGAAACTATTTTTTAAATTTCTTCCTAAGTGTCCTGAAACTATAAAAATTATGGTTTTATAGAGAGCTTATTCCTAAACTGTATATATGCATTAGTGATGTGTATTGGAATTCCAAAACATTCGGCCGTTTCTAGATATTCGTATTCATTTAAAAAATATATAAAGAAATTCATAAATCCAAA
Source organism: Tachina grossa (assembly GCA_949987645.1). Lineage (NCBI taxonomy): Eukaryota > Metazoa > Arthropoda > Insecta > Diptera > Tachinidae > Tachina > Tachina grossa. Next base: position 38,207,467 of record OX465278.1, on the reverse strand, counting down.
AGGAAATTTAAATGAATTTCACACAAATAAATAGTTTGTAATAATTAAAAAAAATTTATGTTTTATTTTTTGCTATGCATTTTTTGTAGGGATGGAACGAATGTTCGCATTCGCAAATGATTCGCTTAGTTTTGCTATTTGCATTCGCTAAACTGTATGCGAATATTTCAAGCGAATACTAAAGACAACAAAATTTGTACTTCTTTTACGAAAATAGCTTACGATTCCAAACAAAGCTTTAAAATTTTAGCGGAAAACTTTTCTATAAATGACAATTATCATAATGAATCCACAATCTAGCTGTTTTGTAGTCTGTTCAAACCTTTGGAAAAATGTTGAGTACCATTCATTACTTCGTACAGAAAATTTTAAATGCTAACAATATTAACCAGCCCTTGTTTGTTGTAAATTCCATGCGAAACAAGTGCCACGCATATTATTTCGCATGAAATCTTAAAATGTTGAAGATATATTTCATATATTTTTCTCCCAAGATGAAAATAGTACTATTTTTCCAAGATTTTTCATGAACAATTCATTCCAATTTTCTTAATATATATTTTGACAGCATTTCACATGAAATGTTGAACAGAGTACCAGGCTTTAGGGCCAAAGTACGAATGGGTTTATTGATTTGTAAATTTTTTTTTAATTAAAGACTCAATTGAAATAAAGTGCTATTTGTATTGCATCTATCTATACATATAAATACAACTTCATGTTCTTAAAAAAATTAAGTTTGATGTGATTTTTATCGTATTTTAAGTATTTGAATTCGCTTTCGCACTCGCATTCGCTTTCGCAAAAATTCAAATGCATTATTCGTTTTCGCATTCGCATTTGCTAAACTGGTATTCGTTACATCCCTAATTTTTTGCCAAATAATCGGCTATAGTTTTCCGTATTGATGACTGAGCAGTATTTCAAACATCAAGACGAGAATTGGAATTAGCCTTGCAGTCGCTTTCACTAGTTTCTATAAGTGAAGTCGTCGGGTATTTCAGAGAGCTTAAAGATGACTCCGTTTGGTCAGCTTCAAATCAATCTAAAATGTGCGTGAAACAAAAAAAATTATATATAGGATCAATAAAGGTTGCCATGGTGAATTACATTCTACAACATTACATTTTCAATAGATATTTGCCCATTAAAAAAATATACCTTAAAAATACCTTAAAATTAGAGGGGCACACAATCTACATAGTTCCTAGACGCATTTCACTGTTGTTTTCATATTTTTTTAAGTTCTATTGCATAACAAATTAAAATAATATCCTTATGAAAATACGTCTATGTATGCAAGTTTCCATTAACACATCTCTCAAAACTTAAACATTGTAGCCTCAAGTTGACCAACAAAAAGGTTAAAACTTAATAATTTGATATTGTCATGTACATACATATATGGAAGAGTATATTTTTTGAAAGGACGCTTTTTTGTCCATGAGAATTACAAGAAATCTTTTCCTAAACTTCTGCAAATACCATTTCCTTCTATGTATTTGGTGGATTATTAACATTAAATATGTTGCAGTTTAATATAAAAAGAAGTTTTTATGTACATACATATATTAAGAATATTTAAGAATGTAAATGGATAAAGAAAGATGAGGAATTCGGAACCAGTTCAATTCAGTTTGACTACAATTTATTTAATTTATTATAAAAACTTTGTATAATTTTCAAATGTTATTTAACAACTATGAAATTTTTGGATAGTTTTCATAAACTTAAAGGTACGTTTTAAATATTCGAATTCGAATTCGTGAATATCAAAAGTTGACATTCGGCAGATGTATGTAGTATCATAGCTGTTCAATATGATTTTTTTTATTTGAATTTTTTCATAAAATTAAATTAATTTTAAATTTTATTTCTGTTTAAGAAATAGAAATTCATTGAAATCATTGACATTTCTCATGAAATGAATTAAAATTTGTTATTATTGATTTGAAATAAAATTGTTCAAATGTAAATTTATTTAATTGTCAGAAAACTTAAAAAAAATCACGTCTTCAGAAATTCAAATAAAAATATAACAAATTAATGCTTTATTTGAATCCAGCGACTGAAGTGTTTTTAAATTATATTTCTATAGTTTGAATGAAATTTTAGTTTATTTCATTTGAGTTTTTGAAATTCAAATAATTTTTTGGTATTATTCAACAAAAACTTTATTGATTATTACAAATTCATAAAAAATAGTTTCAATTAGTTTTAAATTGTGAAAACATATACAAATAAAAAAATGTTCTTTTTATTGAAAATACTCCTTGTAAGATGATTTATAGTAATGCAGATTTTTCCTGCGATGACCTCTAGAGGAATCCACCTATTGCCTCAACTATCTATCACCTTGGATAATTGAGAAATACAGTTAGCGCCATATTTGTCTTGTCTACTTTTAACGTTATTTTCATATAAAAAAATATTTACCTCAATAAAAATAACAAGGTATTGGGTTTTTGCAAAACTTGTGCGAAATCATTATGTGCTAGCTCTAAATGAAATTTAAATGTTATTGTACACCTAAGGACATTTCATAATGAAAAATATATTGAATACTAGAGGCTCAGTAGTAAGAAAATAGATAAGAAAAAGGCGTTCGCACAAAAAGTGCTATTTTTCATTGCTGATACCATGAGTGCGTTAAAAAAAGTTCAACTATAGAACTCTCTGACCTAAATATATCATAAATGGTTGTTGTACATTTTTAAGTCTAATAAATATTTATTTTTATTTTTTAGAAATAGTTTCTATTCAAGAAATAATAGCCTGATTTAATTCATTTATTGTTTTTTTTTCAAATTAAATTCTGAAAAAAAAACATTTGATTTTTTCGTAGTCAAATAATATTGAAATGAATTTTATTCAAATTTTGAATATTTAAATTCAATAAATTTTCTTTTGTTTTAAAAATACGAACGAAATTGTATTTCGAATATTGTAAATTGATTTAATACTCTAAAAAATGGATTTGAGCAATGTATAAATTTAAAAAATTTCAATCGTAACAAATAATTGTTTGAATTTTTATTATTTCTAATTTAAAATAAAAACTATAACTGAAATTAAAAAATTTTTATTTTTCATTCCAATCACTTATTACAGCTATGTGTAGTATACATACTCGTACATAATATATGCAGGCAACACGTTTGATCAATTAAATAAATAAATGAGAAAAAGATACGTATTTTTGTACAAAATTAGTAATTTTTTCTGTTACGTAACATTTTCAAAGACCCCTCCCCTCCGCCCACCATAACAAACCGTAACAAAACTCGAACCCCTCCTCCCCCCCCCCCCCTAAAAGCGTTACGTAATATATGGACAGCCCTTTAATCATTTTTTTAAATCATTTTGCCAAACTATACATTTCTTATATGAATTTTGTTGTTTTTTTTTATTTTAGCCTTGTACTTTTCTCCCCAAAAAGTAATATTATAATATTGTAGGAAGTCAGAAGTTTAATGGGCCTTAGAGACGATCAAATAAACCATCAAGCTTATGTATTAGTTCCAGCTATTGACGCTTTTTTGGTGACGTACAAATAAAATCTTCAATCAGCATTTTAATTTTGAGTTCGTCAGATGATGATTTCTTGTCACATCGTGGGATTGGCTCTAATAGCCTTCGTGGAGATATCAATAGATGGTCAATATTAACAATATCTCGATCTACTGTTAACAAATGTGACTAAAATGTGTGTGTAAACTGGCATTTGAAATTAATAAACGCATATAAACATACCTTCACATATGTATGTACATATATACAAATCCCATATGGAATTAAGTGAAAAACAAAATTTTACTAATCGAATTTTAACTATTAAATAACATTAATAATACAAACTAATGAAGCTTTTGATATATAAAACATCACATACCCACTCAATTACGAATATAAATTTTCCATGATGCAAAAGGACATTAAATAGATTTTACTCGTAATTTTATTTAGTAACTAACAGTCACAACTATGTAATTTTACTTATCTATTTACTTACACTTTTACACTTTTAATAATAATCAACAAATATAAAATTCAATAAATTATAAGTGAATCCAATTATATAATACTGTGACTTAATGTATTTAAGGGAGATTGTAGCATCTCTTCAGGCACTTGCAAATACACAGTTACACTCTACTACAACTATTTTTAAAAGAAGCTCTTTATATTACTGGAAAGTATGTAAAGTGTCTTCCAATAGGGACTTACGAATTTTAAAAAAATTATTGCGCTCATATTGTTTAATGTGCTCGTATATCTGTCGCATTGGCTATCATTCATTAAGTCTGTTTTGTGACGAATCACCATGGAACGGTACCGCGCTCAATAACAAGTGCAAGTTATAAAATTATTTTATCGCAATGGGGTGTGTTCTGTTCAGGGAACGTTACGTGCTCTTCGCCAAACTCAGCGATGCGACCCATTTCTGGATGATTCATCCAGTACGTCTTAAAATAAAGTTTTAGAATTTTGGGATGATACCAATTCACTTGAGATCCAAAAGCCTGATATTTTCTCCTTATGGAGAACCCTGATATCTGAAAATGCAGATCCACAGGACTTTCACCTCACCTTCGTGTGCCAAAGTACTGGGGCATTAAAATGCTCTGTACGAGCAGCATCTCTGTGCTAAAGTTTTTACTGCCTCGAGCAAGTAAGAACTTATGATGTTTATGCTTATACTTGCATGAAATTCCCACTTGTCGCAAAGCAGTCAGCTTCTGTCTATGCCGTAAAGAGTTTTTTTTTTGTCAAGAACCAACAAAAATAAGTCTCTTAGACCAGATGGCATCCCAGTACTACTCTTTCGACGCTAGCACGTCTTTTGGCTTATGTATATCTTGAGCACATTGCACAAAACTGGCAAATTTTCAATGTGTTGGAAAATCGCCAATCCATAAAAATAGAGTTGCTAATAACACTGAATATTAACTCGCAATCGCAATATGATCCGCACACTCCAAACTAATGGAAATTGTGGTTACACAGAAAAAATTATTCCCAAAAAATTTCTAAACATTTTAATTTTATTTGAAATCAAACTTAGTTTCAGTAAATATTCTGTACTGTTCCACTAAATTAATTTGTACCAAAACACTGTATAGAGAAGAAACAGGCCACGACGTTTGTCGGCTACATTTCGGCATTTACATGTATACAACACGATCAAACAAAATAAACAACAACTAAACAACAACAACCGCACAACAGCACGTTGTTCCTATCAACAAGCAAGATAAACACCAACACACTGAAATAACATTTTCTCTCAGCCGAACTATGATTAATTTAAATTTTTACAAAATTTTTATCAGAATTTACAAAATTATTTGTAGGACCGCATTCAACTAAAATATTTACTGATTCAACGAATTTGGTTACTGAAAATGAAATTTAGTTTTTTCTGTGTTAACTATAATTTTGTGACATATTTTGAATCCAACCTAACGATACGGGATACCATATTCACCACTTGGACGAAAGTAAGGTATTGTTTCTAGATATCTCCAAGGCGTTTGACAGCGTGTGGCTTGTTCCACTCTAGACAAAACTTACTGCTTTTGGTCTCTTGATTTATATCGAGCTCTTTCAAGACTCGCACTATCAGACGGGATCGCATTAAACAAGTTCTATATGTCACTCGGAGAATATCAAAATTTCTTTATTGAAATAAACCTAATATTTCCCCAATTTTATACGATTTAACCACAGAAAAAATTATTCCCAAAAAATTTTTAAACAAATATTTGTTTGAAATCAAAGTTAGTTTCAGTAAATATTCTGTACTGTTCCACTAAATTAATTTGTACCAAAACACTGTATAGAGAAGAAACAGGCCACGACGTTTGCCGGCTACTTTTCGGCATTTACATGTATACAACACGATCAATCAAAATAAACAACAACTAAACAACAACAACCGCACAACAGCACGTTGTTCCTATCAACAAGCAAGATAAACACCAACACACTGAAATAACATTTTCTCTCAGCCTACCGAACTGTAATTAATTAAAATTTTTACAAAATTTTTATCAGAATTTACAAAATTATTAGTGGCCTTCGAAAACGGCTGGCTGTTCCGTTCAACTATGTGTTGTTAGTCAGAATATTTACAACAGACTTTGTTGTTATTTGTTAATTAATAATTATCACATATAATTTGGCTTAAAAATCAATACGAACCTTAGCCCATTCAAATCACAAATATTTCTATTTCTATTTCTTATTCTTATTTTCTAAACCCTTTTTATTTCAAACCAGTATGGTCGTCATAAATGCAATGAAATCATTTCATTTATACAATGTAATATTCTTCATTGTATAGCAGATATATATCTCTCTCTCTCTCTTTCTCTTTTTTTTATCTATTCACGTTCCTCACCTCTACACAAACACAAGAAGGTTATGCCAACAACATGTGATTTTTCAACATGTGTGATTTTCAACAACATATTAAGAGTTTTACTATAAAAATGTAAGTTTTTCGGCTTACTTAAAACATTATTTGGGTTGAACTCTACTGATGAGTTCCTTAAATTTTAACCCCCATATTCATAAAATTTGAAACGAATTTGAAATGTATTTTAGTTCAAATTTTCCATACAAAATATTTCTTAAATTAATTTCAAATTCATTTTAATTTTTTATAAATATGGGTGTAAATGTTTTACACATGCGCATATATTAAGAACATATGTATTTGTATATATTAAATTAAATAAAAAAATCTATATCTTTTATTAAGTAGGTGGTTTCGAAGGGATTATATTTCATTATATTTATGAAATTTTCTTTATGTTGTGAATAAACTTCATTTATAGTGTGTAAAAACTTCATTAAATCAATGAAACAACTACATTATATTCATGAAAAAGTTTCATTGAACTAATGAAATAGTTTCATTCTATTTATGACATAGCCGCCAAAATTAACTTCATAAATACAATGAATCATTCTTCATTGATCTAATGAAGGGCTTCATTAGCTGACTTTTAATGAAACAATTCATTAATACAATGAAGAATTTCATTGCCTTAATGAAGGTTTTCCTTTCAGTGTACACCATTCACCATATTCTCCGGATTGAGCCCCTACTACTACTTCCTATTTCGAAACCTAAAGAAATGGCTCGGTGGAAAGGCAAGAAATTATTGCCTATTTGAAGTACCTCGAAAAATCCTATTTTTTTGGGAAGGGATAAAAGAACTGGAGAAACGATGGACTAAGTGTATTGAGTTAATAGGAGATTATGTTGGAAAACAATAAAAAGTCACGGTTTTATTGATCCGCCCTCGTATACACAATTTTTACTTAATCCGAATTAGTTTTTACTGTTATTTATTATCTTAGAACTATATGGGTATTTTAAAATCAAGTCTTAAAGTTTACAAAATATAATTAAATTAAGGAGAAAAAAAGTAAATTTTGCTATCTAATATATTATATTTATAAATAGTAAACAAGCTTAAATGAAATTTCATTAATAATGCAACGTTAACGAGCATTTTATAACTTTAGTATAAAACTAAGTAACTAATAAACAACACTGAAACAAAAGAGTATGAAATAAACAAAAGTTTAATTAATTTTTATTAAAGTTTAATTAAGTAGAGCCTAAATAAGAGCATCTTAATTAGTCATTAAAACTTTTTTGCTGCTCCTGCTTGATGATGCTGTTTTGCTTGTTTTTCTCAAATCATCAATTTCATTTGCAGATTAAAAAGAAAAGGAACGAGAAGTAGAAAAACCAGCAAGGAAAATAAGCATAGTCATTATTATTTCTCAAGCAAGTTTGCATGATATTATTGGAAGCAACAACAAACAGCATTGATAACAAGTGAAAGCAACTTCGATGCATTCTAATGAAGGCGAATGATAAAAATTAGAAAGTATGCTTTGAAGGAAAAAGTCGGTATACAGCGACCAAGAAAGAGGTGCCAAGTATGTACAATAAAAGTGTGGAAGAAAATGTAGATAATTAAATAACAAAAACAAATATGAGGGGGAGGGAGGGAGGGGGGATGGTTGATATTTTTTTTTTTTTTTTTTGTAATATGAACAAAAAACGTGAATTAAACACGTATAACAAGTATAACAAGTATAACGAATAGTGGTATAAAATAATGGTAACGAAAATATGAAACGAAAACGAAACAAAATTGTGCTCAAAGTGAAGTTCCTATCTATGCTCTATGTTTCTGAGACAACATTGTCCATAAATATTTTTATGTTTGTCCTTACTATTTTTTTCCTGTGATTCTATGTCTTGTGTGTATGGCAATAATATTGGTGGGAAAATATGATAGGTTGATGTCCAGAATATTAATGTGCAATTTTTAATCGGCTTGTTTAAAGTGAACAAAAGTAACGAATAGTTTTTAATTTAGTACTTTTAACTTATCGCTATAGAAATTACCTGATATTACCTCAATTTTCGAAATTCTAGTTTTTATCATCGTTCGGCATTTTAAGGTGCTGGGAGTGGATTCTGACTACTTTCGCGATTATGCCGGTATGGATGTGTGTTATGTTTTTGTGTGTATGTAAATATCTCATAACTTAGGAAAGAATCGGAAGCAAATTTTCCGGTTTGGTGTACCTCGAAATTTTTCGAAAATAAATTTTTCACAAAACTGTTTTTAAACAACTTTTAAACTACAAAGCCGATCAAAATTTGCGTTTTGGTAAAGCACGTCTAGATGTAGATTCAAAATCAAATGAAAATGTTTGTTGTGAATTTAAATTTTTGTTTGTGGCTTTTTAGATTATTAGGTTCATGTAGATAATTCTGAGAAGCGGACGCTTACAGTGATTATAGTCGAACTTAGTTAATTTGCTATATTTATGATTTGATCAGGCTAAAGTTTGTAACGCTTTTAAAGCCAAATTACATATGATAATTATTAGTTAATTGTAAATATTCCTAATTAGAGAAAGCTTTATGTAATAGTAATTGCTAACTTTATCAAGCTTAAGGTCCTTTGTTTTACATATTAAAAAAAATCCACGCAAAGAAGTTGTTATATAAAAACAAGGGACCTTGAGCTTGATAAATTTAGCGATTATAGTAATTTAATAAATTCAGTAAACTGTTCCGTACACTACATACATATGATCAATTCCACAGAATGTCACGTTCGTTGTCACGTACGTTGACCAATCAATTGTATTTTAGAGAAAATTAAGATTTTTCTTCATATCTGTATGTACTTTTGAGGAGGTAAAACAAAAAGCAAAATCTAACCGCATTGATCTAAAATACAAACTTTATTGATTGGTCAACCTACGTGACATCGTATGTGACATTCTGTGGAATTACCCATATGTAATAACGGATATAGTCGCGGTAAATTTTTTATTGTTTTGTTAGGGTTCCGTACACCAAAGGTGAAAAGGAACCCTATTGTTTTCGCTACGCTGTCCGTCTGTCCGTCACACGGTATTTTCTCAGGAACCATAAGAGCTACGGACCTGAAATTTGGACACAGTATGTAGAACCTTGGCCGCTACAACAACAAATACATGAGAACTAAAAATTAAAGGGTGTTCCAAAACGAGCAATGAAATATGTTAAAATCCCATGTAATATACATACAATTGTATGAACATATGTATATTGAAACTTGAAATTTGTAAAATTATGGCCTATTTCCCACCTGCGAAAGAAAACGTTCGACTTACAATTTATATTGAAAACAACAATAAAATATGAAAATTTGTGTTTGTTTTCAATATAAATTGTAAGTCGAACGTTTTCTTTCGCAGGTGGGAAATAGGCCATTAGTGTATTTTTATACAGACTACAACAATTAACACTAAAATTTAAAAAATTTAAATTAAAGGGTGGTCCATCATGTAATTTTGACAATTTGCTATATCTTGGAAACCGTAAGAGGCAAACGCTTGAAATTTTCAAAAACGGTAAAACTAAAAAAACCGAAAATTATAAAATCGCCAAACCAAAAAAAAAAATCGCCAAAAATTAAAAAAAATCGCCAAAACGAAAAAAATCGCCAAAATTAAAAAAAAATTCTAACACTAAAATAAATCGCCAATTTCGAAAAAATCGCCAAAATAAAAAAAACGCCAAAATGAAAAAAAGCAAAAAATTGAAAAAAATCGCCAAAACGCGAAAATGTCGCCAAAACTAAAAAAAATTAAATAAACAAAAAATCGCAAAAATTAAAAAAAATCGCCAAAAATAAAAAAAAGAACGCCAAAATGAAAAAACGCCAAAAAACCGAAAAAATCGCCAAAACAAGAAAATAAACTGTCTAAACTAAAAATAGCCAAAACTTAAAAAAATCACCAAAACCGAAAAAAAACGCAAAAAACGACAAAACAAAAAAATCGAAAAGACCCCAAAAACGAAAAAAAAATGCCAAAACTATATATTATATAGGATGAAGTTTGTGTTAAATTACATATCTAGTGTTCGTACGGAACCCTATGTGCGCGAGTCATAGTCGCACTTTACTGAATTTATTTTTAAATTTTTGTGATTGTTTGCGTTTTTATTTAATTTGGCTATTTATTTCTCTTTGGCGATTTTTCGTTTTTGGCGATTTTTTCGGTTTTTGTTATTTTTTTTAATTTCAGCGATTTTTTAAATTTTGCTCTTTTTTTGACGATTTTTTCGGGGTTTGGCTGTTTCTTAGTTTTTGGCAGATTTGTTTTTAATTTGAGCGATTTTTTAAATTTTGCGCTTTTTTGGCGTTTTTTTTCGGGGTTTGGATGTTTCCTATTATTTTCATTCTTTTTCCTTTTTTTGTGAGGATATTGCGCACTAATTCATTAACAGTCACAACTCAAAATTATAAAAATGGTTTTGTTCCTCCATAAATCAGTTCAATGAATAAATCTCTATTGACCGCCAAAAATTTCTTTTGCAACATAGTCTTCTTCAACAATATAAGATATTGTTATGCTTGTTTTTATCTTGCGTCATTTGTTTGTTCCACTGCTGAGCATGTGGGATTTTTTTCTTGAGTTGTGACTGTTTATGATTTAGTGTGCGATTTTAGTATTGACGCTTTTTTTTCGTTTTGGCGGTTTTTTGTTTGTTTTTGGTGATTTCTTTCGCCTGATGGCAATTTTTTAGCTGTGACGCTTTATTTTGGTTTGAACATTTTTACCGTTTTTTGTGATTTATTGGCGACTCTTTTGCATTTGAGCGATTTTTTATTTATGGTGATATTTTTCATTTAAGCGATTTTGTCATTTTGGTGATGTTGCATTTCAATATTTATATATTTTGGGATTTTTTAGTTTTAACGTTTTTCAAAATTTCAAGAGTTTGCTTTTTGCGATTTCCAATATACCGCAAATTGTCAAAATTATAAAGTTATAATAACATCGAATAGACTACCCTTTAATTTTGAGTTTTTTTAAATTCAGTGTTTCAAAATGGTTCGTTGCTCGCTTTAGAATATCCTTTAAGTTGTAACTGTCATATATTTGTTGTTGTAGCGTCTAAAGTTCTACATATTCTGTACAAATTACAGGCCCATAGCTCTTACGGTTCTATTGTGACAGTCATATAGATGCACGGACAGACGGATATCGTTCCGTTCGTCGTCGCCTTTGGTGTTCGGAACTCTAAAAAAGGATTCAAAACTCTTTAAAGAATTATCAAAATTTTTATCAATATTATATTTTTATTTCCTTTAAAAGTACTTTTTGTTAGAAATTTTACAGCAACTTAATTCATAAACTACCATTGCCTAAAGTAGGGTTTCTAGGTAAATATATATGTATTTCATATACACATACATCAAGACATAAAATCTAATGAATAAACAAAAATATTGGTAAAAAGCAAAAGTTAATTAATGCACTAGAACTTTCACATAAGATTTTCATTTCTTTTGTTGAAAAGTTTTTTTTCTGTTGTTTTTTTTATACTTTTGGCAGTAAAATTGGACTAATTTTCTGCTGCCAAATATATGTATGTATGTATGTATGTGTGTGCAGGGAAAATGATTTTTTTTTCAAGATTGTGCATAATTTGCTTTTGTACACAAGTGTATTTGCCGGTGTTAAAGAAATCATTAAGGTTCTTAATTATTTTTTTTTTTACTTTTTTTATTATTTTTTGCGAATGTGCGAAAGTAAAAAACATTAAGACAAATGGTGAAATAATGAGCTGCAAAGTTCAAGTTATTTTATGTTTTTTTTCCCTTCAATTAGGAAAATTTTTCAGTGTTGTTACTAATGTAATATTTTTATTAACGACTTGAGTTAAATGAATTATCTGGGAGATTAAAAAGCACATATATTGAAATAAATTAATTACAAAAATAGAAAAGATAATAAAGAATTGATTAAATTTTTATACTCAAAGAATAAAGAAATATTAACTTCATAAGAATAAAAAACTTCTTTAAACTACAAACATCTTGAAATAAATTCAGTGAAGTGCGACTTTGACCCGCGCACTAAGGGTTCCGAACGGACACTAGATATGTAATTCAATACGAACTTTAGCCTATATAATAAATAGTTTTGTTTTTTTTCATTTTTGGGCTTTTTTCGGTTGTGAGCGTTTCTAAGTTTTGGCGTTTTTTCGGTTTTTGGCGATTTTTTTAAGTTTTGACACTTTTTTCGTTTTGACGATTTTTTCATATAGGCGATTTTTTAGTTTAGGAGCTTTTTTTCGCGTTTCGGCGATTTTTTTCTTTTTTGGCGTTTTTTCAATTTGGCGTTTTTTTTCATTTTGGCGATTTTTTTAATTTTGACGATCTTTTTTTCATTTAGGCGATTTTTTAGTTTTGGCGCCTTTTTCACGTTTTGGCGATTTTGTTCGGTTTTTGGCCTTTTTTTTTAATTTGGCGATTTATTTTCCTTATGGCGATTTTTAAAATTTTTTTTTTTCATTTGGGCGATTTTTTTTAGTTCTGGCAAGTCTTTCGCATTTTGGGATTTTTTCATATTGTCGATTTTTCGGGTTTTGCCGGTTTATTTTAGTGTTAGAATTTTTTTTTAGTTTGGTGCTTTGTTTCGTTTTAGCGATTTTTTTTTGGTTTGACGATTTTATAATTTTCGGATTTTTTAGTTTAACCGTTTTTGAAAATTTCAATAGTTTGCTTCTGACGGTTTCCAAGATATAGCAAGTTGTCAAAATTACATAGCCAAGATTGCATTAACTGATGGACAACCTTTTAATTTAAATTTTTTAAAATTTTAGTATTAATTGTTGTAGTCTGTATAAAAATACACTAATTTTACAAATTTCAAGTTTCAAGATGGTGAAATTCAGCTTTCATTACAAAAAAGCTTTCAGCAAATTGAAATAAGATGAATCAAAACAATTCACATATTCCATTTGTAATAATGCTAAGTATATAAAGCAGAAATCTACATCAACTGACACCACACACAGTGGACCAAACACAAAAGAACGCTGATGATGAAGGTTTAGTGGTCTTCGAAAACAGCTAGTTGTTCCGTTCAACTATGTGTTGTCAGAATATTTACAACTAACTTTGGTGTTATTTATTCATGTAATTGGCTTACAAAAGCGATACGAACTTTAGCTTGTTCAAATCATAAATAAATAACTGATGTCGTTTAACAAGCGAATTACGATGGATGTATTAATGTACGTGTATATGAGTGTTCTTAAGCGATGTCGCGAAGACTTCTTATTCGTAACAAACACTCAAAAGAAGTAGTGTTGATGCGTGTATGCTTGTTATTTTTCATATTGTACGTTTGAGTGTGTGTGTCAGATGTATATGGTATTCTTTTATGTGTTTAAGGGTGGTTTTTTAAAGCAAGCGCACACAACTAATGTCAATGCATGTGTGCGTTTGTGTGTGCATAGAAAAATAAAAGATCATACACACAAAGTGTGTGCGTATGTACATGCATGAGGTTTGCTTACGCACCCATGCGCATGAAGAAGCAAACATTGCAAATTCTTTCGTCACGAAGTATTTTCTTTTTTACTCCGATACCTGCAATAACTGAAACAAATTTCTTACAAACATTGTTGTTTATCATTTTCTTTTTAAAGATTACAATGTAGTAAAGCATTTGAAAAATCTTTCGTCTTAAAAGTTCTTGTAAATGGTCCTGTGCAGGCGTCTTATACATATCGCCTCTGTGTATGATCAAAATCGAAGTTATCTGACAATTTTTACAAATGAATAAATACTTTTCGTATGTGCATATCGTTAACTTAATAATAGAAAGGCCCTTACTCATTACTTTTTTTTGAAGTCGAGCTTTTTGCATTTTTCGATGCATTGGATGCTCTTCTGTCGAAATATACAAAAAATTTTATATAAAAAAAGTAGTTAGGACCTTGTTTGTGTGTATGTGTATTCCATAAATAAATAAAGCTTTTTTTTATATAAAATGTATGTACAATTTGTTTCAAAATTCAATCCGACTAAAATGCTTATGCAAAGTTATTCACATAAATAACTATCACACATAAATGCCTACGTGTAAATAAATATGAAATAAATATGACCAAAGAAAAGTAACGAAAATTTGCAAATCTGTTGCAAATACCTTTTAAACTATATATTTTATATTTTAACAAACTACAACAAGCAGTAATAAAACATTGTGACATATCTTTTAGTTCATACATACATATATACATTCTAACCGCACAGTGCCAAATATGCCAAAGAAAAATGAATATAAATAAATAAAATGGTTTTCAATTCACAGACATACGAGTGCATTTATTTATTTGTATTACCAACAGTCAAACTTTAGATTCAACTACATCAAGCCTAAAATGAAATAGAGGGAGAAAAAAATACAGAAATAAATAAATTTTCAATATTGTACCATACTCTGGCGATAAACCACAATAACATGATGAATAAAATAGAAGCATATGGATTTTTTATGCATACTGCACAGTTCAGCATAAAAAGTAAGCGCAGTTTCGTAATATTGAAAAAAAAATTAGGTAAAATTAAAATTTTATTTGAACCCAAGCTATGCCACAAGGTATCATAAAATGAAGTCAGCTGTTTTAGTCACTTTTGCAAAGTGTAACTGATATGTATAAATTCAGGTGCTAAATTGTTGCACTTCTCTGTAGTCCATGGGAATTTTTCTGTTGGAAAAAGTACTTTTATTATACGAGTGAATACAATTTCAATGATTGTTTTTATATTCACTAATTTGAATTTCCTATAAGCGTTTTTCTTCTATTTTTCAATCATTCCTCTACTTAACAGTGTTGCCAGGAGTACAAGAATGAAGTTAGCATAATTATGGCTCGAATATAAATGGCAAACGACTTCTAGTGCTTAACAAAAATGTTTAATAAAAGTTCTTAAAAAATTACTTATTATAAAGCTAATTATTCCAGTGGAACTATTTAACGTTCAATTTATTGCACTTAAAGGACATTTAAAATCCTTAAAAATTACCTCCACCACTGTTAGTAAATAATATTACTTAAAATAAGTTTTAACTAGCAATTTTCTGTATTTGACCTAATATTAATCCAATCGGAAATTAAGCAATCAATGCTAAAATAATAAAATTAGAACCATTTAGGATTGCAATTTTGTATATGAATAACGATTAAGCAATAGACGGTACATATTCGTCTTGTATGGATGCAGGTACACCACGGCGTAATCGGCAATGGGCGTGCAAATGGTCTGGAAAAAAGGTCAGCACCTTATTAATACAAAGCCATTTAAGGTAGCAAAGATTAAGTTACTAAATTGGGCGAAGATAACCCACAGGACACGATGGAATAGCATTATTTAAAGGTAATATAACCCAGGTTCTCTGGGACGACCCGATAGAAGATACCACGAAGGGGCTGGTGAAACTAAAAATGCCTGAACTAGGAAAGTTAATCGTCGTCTTAAAGTGGAACTCAAACTTATGAGGGCACTTGCCTCAGATGGAAGCCACAAATGACAATTAATGCAGTATATGCAGAGAGTACATTGAGACAATGGAGAACTTTTTTGTGATTTTCCAGCTTTCACCCAGTCGATACCCCAATTTTTTTAAATACTTTACTGGACATTACACACTTGAAAGGTTTTGACTGGAATATATTGAGGGAATATTTTATATACACTGATTCCCTATGAAGGTGGAATTTCGTTTAATTTACTTGCAAGCGCATAGCAGGCCTATACTGACTTATGTGAATGTCCTTTACATGCCGACCACACGAGCAATAATCTTGGCAATTATTGCCATGGCAACTGTCAAATTCGATTGCCGACACAAGATATTAGCGTGTGGACCGTATGAATATGTGTTTAAATATATATTCAGCAACAAATGTTAAAATACATTGCTGAGCAACAATCTCTGAACACATGCTGTCAAATACAAATTATATTAAATTTTTTTCATCGTAAATGTAGAAAACAAAAGTTTTAACTAAACAAAACCAATAAAAATTCAATTAAAAATTAGAAAAGGATAAAATTTTTGATAATTGAAGTAATTATGTGAATAAACAGCAAATATATTTGAATATACGTGTTCACCACCTCTAGATACATTGTTGAACACAAGCAATTTGACGTCATCATTCTGCCGGCATTATTGCTTTTGTTAAGACATATCAAATTGCTCGTGTGGTCGTAGTGTGACATAAGCGTAATAGCTCCTCCTCTCGTCAATTTAACAACAATTTCTTTTTCTAGTTTTAAAGCATATTTTCGGCTCCCTAAATAAGCAGTAGTTGATTTAACTTAATTTTGATTTTGTAAGTTTCCAACTTTTTTTAAAAATGTGGCCAGATGCCATCCGTAATACAATTTCATCACTCATAACTAAAATTGATTGATATCCATAATCAAGCCGTTATAGTTTTAAAAAAAAGCTAAAGCTATATATAGACGGTTGTCAGATCTTACAATATTGTCATAAGAATTTCTTACAACCGTGTGAACTGGCAATTTTTATCTAATATCGTGGCCAGAAAAAGCATTCCCAGTCGAATGCAAGACTAGCAGCTGGCAACAAATTGTCAGACATCTTATTAGCAGATATTTGTCAGACATTTTATTATTACCAGATGTGCGAAGCTTATGTATCTTACAATGGCGCCACTATTAAAGCATTCTTTCTATTGGCAATACTGCACTCGCCTGATTTTAATTAAAAAGTTAAACGCAAAATTGTAATATAATATATGCCGCGAAAATCATTGTAATTTCTTCTTTATAATCTATAATAATTTTCACTTTTTAGATTTAATAAAAGCACAAACGATTGATAATTGACGATTTCTTATAATTAGTTCGAGTCTGGCAACTGACGATTTTCAAATAAATTTATTAGCATACAATAGTCTGGCAATAAATTGTAAGATTTTCTAACATATTTTATACAATCTTTTTAACTGTGAATGTAGCTTGTGCTGGCAAATTCTGATTGTCAGTCTATTGTCAGAACATTGCCAGATCTGACAATATTATGAGATCTAACAATCGTCTGTAGATAGTTTAAGGTAAATTAATGTGTTACAATGATACATTTTTTAAATTTTAAGTATCTGAAATTTTGTTTAACCATGTAAAATAAAAGTTTACATAATTGTTTTTGTCTCTTTTATTTCAATTAGAATTTTGAATTTTTTTCTATTTTTTTTCTTCGCTTCATCTTTTTTTATACTAATTAATTAACATTAGTTTTAAGCGCACAATCTAATTTCTGAAAAAATTATAAGTAGTAATAATAAATAAAACAACCTCGAAGTATCTTAATCGGCTTTGCTGGCTTCACACACGACAGCGACTTTGAACTTATGGCAGAGAGAGGAGAATACAATGAAGACTAGATAGTTGCTCAACTAAAATTTCCGTGTGTGAAACGCAATGTAAGTCGTGAAAAAGTTCTAAGCTTAAAGAGCTGAAAAAATTTTTCTCCAAAGACAAGCGCTTCCATAATGTAAAAAAAAAATTGTTGAAAATTTTTTGGAAATTCCTTAATTATGTTTTTGTAAATTTTTTAAATTTAAAACATAATGAAGAAGCAGATTAAAGTCTTCAACTTCAGGAAAATTGCTAACAAATTAATCAAGCCCATAATAACATCGACGGCAGTAACTTCATATGCTCTCTAATTTTTGTTTTATTTTCTTTTGCGCTTATTTTTCTTTGTAGTTTTGTTTACAAAATGTATGAAATTTATTGAAACTATGGTAACATTTTTGTGATAATGAACATTAAAAAAAAAAACGCTCTCAAAATAAAATGATTCTATCTCACGACTGGTTTCTGTGGCTATTTTTTGTGTCAATTTGTATGGAAAATGTGTTGAAGCCGGTATTCTGTTTAAGGTAGTTTAGACGAGAACAATTTTTAAGCCGCACAATTTTTGTTCTTTTCCAAATTACACGAGACTAATTCATCTGGCACAAAATGTATTCGTATACACAGCTGTGTGTGTGTTAGTGTTTTTAGTATTCATTTAACATTTGCTGTTTTTTAAGTTGTGTGTGTATTGGTTTTATGCTGCTAATGCGGGGTTGAAGATGGTTGAAAAGTTATGCCAACCCCAAAACCACTCTCTTTGCCTCTCTCACCAACAAACTGGCATGTTATGCCAGCACAATTATGCCCGTGTAAATCGGCGCTTTAATCATATATACTCTATATTTAATACGAAGGCGGATCAATAAGTCCGTGACTTTTCGAACTTCCCTCGTAGTTATATGAAATGCAACACTGCTACCATCAAGTACCACCTGTTAGTAGACTACTGTCAAATTTTTAGCAAGTGTCGTCATTTACTTTGCGTTTAACAGCTGATCAAAACATACAACCTCGTGTATTTTTCTAAAAATGGAAAAAAGTAAATTTCGAGGGCTCAATAAACATTATTTTTTGCGAAAAAAACCGTCAATCAAGCCAAGTAAAATATCAAAAAAAAATCCACGATATGGTGTTGGATGATCGAAGAGTAAAAGTGCGTGAGATTGTTGATGTCATAGGCATTTCATATGGCAGTGTGGTTTCGATTGTAAATGATCAGCTGGGTTTAAGAAAGTTGTCTGCAAGACGGGTGCCGCGTTTGCTCTCAATTGACCATAAACGTAAACGTGTGACAACTTCAAAGGATTGTTGGGACTTGTTTAACCGCAATTCGAATGGGTTTTTGCGGCGTTTTGTAACTGTAGATGAAACATGGATCCATTACTGTACTCTGGAGACCAATCAGTAGCTAAACCTGCTCCGAAGATGGCCAAGGTGAGTTTGTCGACCAATAAGGTAATGGCAATAGTTTTTTAGGATGCACACGGTATAATCCATATCGATTACCTTCAAAAGGGAAAAACAATAAACGGCGAATATTATGCCAACTTATTAAACCGATTTAATAAGGATTTAAGAAGAAACGACACCATATGGACAAGAAAAAAGTTCTTTTTCATGAAGATAATGCACGACTGCACACGTGTGCAGTCTCAATGGCAAAACTCTATGAATCCGCCATATTCTCCGGACTTAGCCCCTAGTGACTACTTCCTTTTTCCAAACCTAAAGAAATGGCACGGTGTAAAGAGATTTAGCTCCAACAATGGAATTATTGACCAAACAAATGCCTATTTCAAGGACCTCGAAAATCCTATTTTTTGGAAGGGATACAAAAAATGGAGAAACGTCGGACTAAGTGTATTGAGTTAAAAGGAGATTATGTTGAAAAATAAATGTTTGGTTTTCCAAAACAAACTGTGTTTCATTAAAAAAGTTACGGACTTATTGATCCTGCCAAAATGGCAAATTTTCCAAATTTTTCTTTATTAAAAATACAAAAATTAACAATGTATTTTTAAGTATTAAAAGACTTGCAATTGTTAACTTTAAATTTGTTGCCTTTTATAATTAAAATTATTTCCTGCAGAAGTCACACAAAGGAGTGACAAAATATTGAAAAATAAATATTAATATACAAAGTCAGCTCGAATATATTTGAATTTGACGCAAAAAGGGGGCCGACTCTTTAAACAACTTTAAGAAAATTTCAAGTTGTCTTGTGCCTTCTTTTGCTATGAATAAAAGCTCTAAAAGTGGGAGACCATTGCAGTATTACTCATCTGCCTTACGTAAAAATATATACGTAAATTTTTATATTTAATCACCAAAGTTTTTATTTCTCGTTCTTTTGATATTTCTAATAATCAAAGATTTGAATTTTTGGGGGCGATTGCTCGTGAATAATTTCTATATAACTAGCTATTCGTGCCTTATTCAATTTATCCGAGAAAACTCATAATTGGCAACACTGCTACCCAACCATATCGGCACAAAAGCAAGTGTGTGTGTGTGTGTGTGTGTGTGTGTGTGTGTGTGTGTGTGTGTGTGCGGTTCTTACCTTTAGTTTTTTTCTTTTCAACATTTAAACATTTTCCTACAGTTGTTGCTGCCATTGTTGATAATGCTGTTATTTTATTTGTTTTTGTTAAACAATTTTCTATCAACATCATCATATTGAAAATAGTATTTGTCCAATTGACCAAAATGCACAAGTAGTAGAAAAAAAACAAACTTTTATGTGGTTTTTAAATGAACACGCATTGCATGTACTCAAACGTATTCAGTTGTGAGTACTTCACCTGTTCAAAACTCAAGAGTACGGTGAAGTATTGAATTGTTTTCAAAATAAAAATGAAGAGGGAAAAAATCAACTGGAGCTATAATTTTTGTGTCGAGACATTATAAATTATATATTTATAGTGAATTTATGAATACGATAAATAAATGTACAGTTTGGATTTATTGGTAAAAAAATGAGAAATTATTAGATGGCTTAGACTTCATAAATATTTTTAAATTATCAAAAGAAAACTTTTTATTAGGGAAAAGTGAATTTTTTTAAAGTTAACTTTATTATATTAATCAAATCGTGCTATAAGATTAGTGACATTATTTTTCGAGCATATTTTTTTATAGAGACTACAAAAAAGAGAAGGAAGTGCAAAATTTTTAATCTGTTTGAAGGCAGCACTTGAACGACAACTTAAATCCTTTAAGAGGAGCGTTTATCACTTAAAATTAATTTAATTAACAATTTCGTTGTTAGCTGTAAAGCACATTTTTTTTTTGCCTTCCCGAAAGAGGAGCAGTTTCTTTTATTTAATTTAATATGTATTCTCATTTTAATTTTAACGCCTTTTTAAACAAATCTATGCAGAAACAAAAAATTTGTGATTGCCAATATTTCTATTTGGCAACTGCAATTAACAGCTGTTAGTTGCCATACGTAATAACATTTTTTCACCTAGCAATGCCATTTATACGAGGGCGGATCAACAAGTCCGTGACTTTTTGAATGAAACACGGTTTTTTTTTGCAAAACAAACATTTATTTTTCAACATAATCTCCTTTTAACTCAATACACTTAAAGGCAACAATTTCATCGTTGGAGATAAATCTCTTTGCACCGAGCCATTTATTTAGGTTTCGAAATAGGAAATATTCACTAGGGTAAAATCCGGAAAATATGGCAGATGGGGAACCAATTCGTAGTCCAATTTATAGAGTTTTGCCATTGAGACTGCACAAGTGTGCACTCGTGCATTATCTTGATCAAAAAGAACTTTTTTCTTGGCCATATGTGGTCGTTTCCTTTTTAAGTCCTCATTTAATCGGTCTACTAAGTTGAGATAATATTCGCCATATATTGTTTTCCCTTTTTGAAGATAATCGATGTGGATCATCCCGCGTTCATCCCAAAAAACTGTTACGATCACCTTATTGGTCGACAAACTCACCTTGGCCACAACGAAAGTCAGTAAACCACTTTTTTACCATTGAAATCGATAGTGCTGAGGCCACATAGCATTTATCGAGATTTTTCTTATAATATATAATGTTTAATGAGCACACGAAATTCACTTTTTTCCATTTTCTTCTCAAAAGGCGAGGTAGTCTGTTATAAACGGCTGGCAAACACAAACTAAATGACACAGCTTGTTCAAATTTAGACAGGAGTCAACTGACAGTTGCTTCTTTATAGGAGCAGTGTTTCCATTTGAATAAAAAGGCGGGAAATTCAAAACGACACTGAGTTAATGATCCACCCACGTAATTCAGTCATAATTTTTACTAGTGATAACTCATAATTATTTAATTAAATCCATAAGTTTTCAATTTTATACATATATATAAAATTATAAAGTGCTTATATGTATATCCATATATGTATATAAACCTTAAAATAACTACCTTTTACATAAATATGAATTAAAAAATAAATGTTTCCTTTAAATATTACGTTCTGTGATTCTTTTTTTTTTACTCTGTTTGTGATTAATGTTGAAATCACCCATATTATTTAAAAAAAATAAAAAAATACGTTTTTGCGGTTTCATTTAGTGAAACGTTGATGGTTTTTAATTATAAAATATTAAAATTTGTTGACAATTTATAAAGAGATAAAATAGAAATTGTGAACAACGACCGCTTTAAACGACAGGAACTTTCTAGTTATTTTTTTTAAATAAATAGCATCATAGGCTATAAATTTATTCCAGAGAACATTTATTTTCATATATTTCATACATTGCATCACAATCACTTGCATTTTTTTTATATGTTTTCGACGCTTTTTTGTTCGTGCAAAATTTAAATTATTAATAAGGCCACATTATGAATATTTGATTAAACTGTATAAAAAATGTTTATAATATGCATGACAACATTGGCTTGATAAATTGTGGTTTAAAGTATTAGCTATGAATGCAGTGAAGAAGAATTTTTTTTATTAAAACAACGTCCACCTGACATGTACATACTCGTATATGGTATATGGACTTCACCTGTGCTTGTGTCAAAGCTGCACAGTACAATTAATTCCTTTATAATTGGTATATATAGATATATTACATACATACCTAAATGGATACATACATATATACGAATTTAATGTGATATATGTATACGCGCAGCAGTTATTAGCTCTAGAACATTATTATTATTTCCCAGTAGTTAAAGCTAGGATGTTAACGGACGGATTATTATTTTTTTTTTTTTTTGAACTATTACCAGTTATATTACTCTAAAGTTAATTTTTGGTTCATGAAGCCGTTAAATTTTAATGCGAACTTTAAGACTTTGAGCTGAAGAATTTTAAATCATTACGACTTATAAATAAATTCAGTAAAGTGCGACTCTGACCCGCGCACGAAGGGCTCCGTAATTTAATGTATGTATGATATGTAATTTAATACTAACTTCAGCTATATAATATATAGTTTTGGCTTTTTTTTTTGTTTTTGGCGTTTTTTCAATTTGGCGATTTTTTTTCAATTTGGAGATTTTTTTCATTTTGCCGTTTTTTTTTCATTTGGGCGATTTTTTTAGTTTTGGCGCTTTGTTCGCGTTTTGGCGATTTTTTTCGGTTTTTTGTCGTTTTTTCAATTTGACGATTTTTTTTTCATCATGGCGATTTTTTTCATTTTGGCGATTTTGTTTCATATAAACAATTATTTTGGTTTTGGCGCCTTTTTCGCGTTTTGGCGATTTTTTTCATTTGGACGATTTTTTAGAATTTGGCGATTTATTTCGGTGTTAGAATTTTTTTATTTTGGCGATTTTTTTCGTTTTAGCGATTTTTTTAAATTTTTAGCGATTTTTTTTTTTTTTTTTGGTTTGGCGATTTTATAATTTTCGCATTTTTTAGTTTTACCGTTTTTGAAAATTTCAAGTGTTTGCTTCTTACGGTTTCCAAGATATAGCAAGTTGTCAAAATTACATAGTCAAAATTGCATTAACTGATGGACCACCCTTTAATTTAAATTTTTTTTAAATTTTAGTGTTATGTGTTTTAGTCTGTATAAAAATACACTAATTTTACAAAATTCAAGCTTCAATATACATATGTACATACAATTGTATGTATATTACATGGGATTTTACGGTTCCTGAGAAAATACCGTGTGACGGACAGACGGACAGACGGACAGCGCAGGGAAAACAATAGGGTTCCTTTTCACCTCTGGTGTACGGAACTCTAAAAAGAACTGCAAAATTATATGAAACAAGTATTAATTAAAAAAAAATCACAAAACCTGACTGCGACAAGCTTTGAATCGTTGAATATGGCTGTGTTCGTAAACGCATCACTACTCTGCATCATACGTGCAAACTTTTATTTAAAATGCAATACAAGTTCGCTTATAATTTGGTTTAGTAGTAATCAAGTTTGCACACCATATTTGACAATTATTTGTTCATTATCTAGTTCAGTGAACTAGTTTAGAACATTTAAATTTCCATTTGCAGCGCAGTGATGCATTTATCTTAAATGGTCATTCGAAATGAAAAAGTCATGTGAGAAACCTAAAGATGATTTTAAAATACCTGTCGAATGATACCCATTTTGATATAACTAGTTCGCCGACTTTTTATATTTTTCGTATTTACGAAATGGCGTCTGTTGGTCGCCGTATTGAGTTTTGACTACTGTTATATCTTTAGTGACACTCCCAGGATTAAGATAAAACAATTGATGCCAGAATCATCAAAATAGGCCCGGGCTTTCGGTTTTAATAGTGCCGCAAAGGAACAGACATTCACACACACATATATAAATACATAATACATACATACATACATACATACATACATACATAAATACATACATACGTACATACATACATACATACATACTTAGGCTGATAAACACAATAGCCTTGTTTGCGTCGCACAGTAGGTTGAATCAGCCCCAAAGTTGCTATTAATTCAGGGAAAGGTGGAAAATAGTTTTTTAATTTTTTTTTGGAAAATATATATCTTACTGATTACAAAAATGTATATTGAGAATATTGGAATTTTTTTTTTTTAATTTTTGTTTTTTTATAAAAGAAAAAATATGTATTTAGGAATTATTTTTATATACAATTACAATCTACATTGTCTCCTTCACTATACTCATCACGGTCATCATGGTCATCATCATTATCATCATTATCATCATCATCATCATCATCATCATTTTCATTACACAGTAACAACATATGATTTTGGGACTCAATTCTGACAATTTCACGTGAAAGTAGGCCCAAAATGGTGAATCAGGTATATATCCAGGTACCCTTCAAACATGCGCCCATTTATAAGTACCTGCCAGTAAAATATTGAAAAATGCGTAGTATTTATAGTTGATCGATTTTTGTCATTCAGCCAGTGCCGACGAACGCGAACAGTAAAAGTGATTTTTCTCCAGTTTTTTAAAAGTGAATAACAAGAAAACATAAAATATATAAATATGGAAAATAACAAGTGCCCAAAATTGGATAATTTTTGTTACGTTTGTTATTGCTTCGCAGTCATAAAAATCAAATAACCGTTTGTTTATTCCTTTTTTTTAATTAGATTTGACACTTTTGCAATTTTGATTTTTTATGAATTTAAAAAAAAAAATTTAAATTTTTAGGCAAAAAATACTTTTTTCCCTTCATACATTCATTTTTAACTTCGAAAGTATTGCACACATAGGAAAACGGTATAAGAACAGATTAGAGGAATTGTAATTTTTAATTTTTCTAAATTTGTTTGCGCTAAATCGGACTAGTGGTTCTCGAGTTATGAGCCTAAAACGTGAAAAATTCTCCTATACGATAGTTACTAACTTCAAATCGATATTAAAAATATTTTAGCAGGTAAGAAGATAAAACGAATGATGCACAAGTTCTTCATTTTGGGCCTACTTTCACGTAAAATTGTTAGAATTGAGTCCCGAATAAATGACTTCAAAAATGTTGTACTGTGTTATCGGAACAAAAATTTTAAGCCAACAAGTAATTTTCCTACAACTTAAATATTAAAAAAACGATATTAAATTCGGACGCTTTTTTTATTGAATATAAAAGCTGATATTATATGCTTTATTAATACAAACCCTTAAAACAAACAATTCGTAAAATTTTTAGTTCTATTCCTATTCTATTCTATATTTTTTCAAACAAAATTTAAACAAAACTTTATTAACCACGCACTACAATAACTGAAATTGATGGTTCCATCATAAAATTTCCACAAAATAACTTTTAAACAGAAAAAAAACTTGAAATGTGTTGGATTTAAATTTTTTTCACTATTAGCAAAACCACGAAAAAACGTTGTACTTTGACAGCACACTGCAGAAAAAGTAAGCAACACTAAACATTGATTTTGCCCACTAGTGATGCGGAAAGTTATCTATTTTTACTCGACATAAAATTTTATTCGAAAATAATAACTTGAAAATATTAATTAATATCGACTTTGGACTTGATTCAACCCAATGTGCGTCGCTCAGGCGCTACTTCAGGTATGGTCACACTTTGCAAACATTTGCCCAAAAAGGCAGACAATTGTTATTAGTAACGTAGTAACGTTGCCGTCGTATCAAATTTATCATATATATTAGAGCAATGCATAAGACCATTTAAAATATTTTTCAAGGCATGAGGGATTTTTCAAATGCTGTACTGCAGCGAAGTCTTCAAAAACAAGCACAAAAAACACAGTTTGCAAGACATTTGTTACAGCTAATCTAGATATAGAAGTAAAAAAGAAAATACTTCATGACGAAAGAATTTTTGATGTTTGCTTTTTCATACGCATGGTCGCCGCGTATACAAACGTTATGGATGTACCTATGTACATACATAAGTTCCGTGTGTGCTTTTTTATTTAACTTTTTAGTAAGGACACAAAACATATTGAAGATTTCCAAAAACTAAGCTAAAAATTCCCAAAATCCAGGGAATTCCCCGGCACTTCCCTGGAAAATTAAGGCAATACTGAAAATCTGAAAAATCCGCAATGGCAGAACCATCATGCTATGTTGTTGTTACCAGTATTTGTAACCAGGCGAAGACACTACTTCTTCTTGCGGTATTTTGAATGTTTGTTACGAACAAGAAGTTTTCGTGATATCGCTTTTAAGCACTCATATACACGAACATCACTACATCCATGGTGCTTCGCTTATTATACGACGGCATTTATAGTTGGTTTAGTATAATACATGCTACGGCAATACATTTAAAAAGCAAGACGTTTTACATTTCAAGAATGTTTACACAGGGCTCTCATATACATATGTGTAGTTTATACCTGATTTACATTAAGCATTTTTTCATGAAATTTCATGAATTTTATTGCACGCAACTTTTTCTATTTGCTACTTGAAGCGCTATAAAAGAGAATGTTATATAAAAAATTGTGTAGAATGAATCTCTGATGTATTTTTGTCAACTTTTTTGATAAAAGTTGCTCCTCCAGGCCTCCTGTTGACAAATAAAAAATTTTCATGAAACTAATTTCATGAAAAAAATGCTTAATGTAAATTAGGTATTATTGTAAAACTGGTGTATCTCCATATTTTTAACAAATACATATTTTTGTGGAATAGTATTACATTTATTCATATCTTTCGTACTAACAGTGAAGCAACTGCAACATTTGCACCAAAACCCCATAGATGGCGTTACTTGTTAACTTTTTTTATTTTTTTTTCTACACAATGATTTTTAAAAGGCTCATTTTCTCGAAATTTAATTACAAGGAGATAATTCACTGTTACAATGAACGATATATATATATATATATATATATATATATATATATATATATATATATATATATATATATATATATATATATATATATACATATATTATCAGTCTAATTATTGAAATAAATTTAAGAGATTAAAGTAGCTCTCAACTAAAGAGCAGCACTCTTGGTATTGTTATTATTCCTTAAGTACCGTCAGGCTCGGGTATATTGTTTAGCGTTCGAGAGTTTTTTTAATCTCGCTGGCACTTGTTAATGGTCAAGTGCTACTTTTTTAATAAGATTTATACTGGTGAAGAGCTAAAAAAAATTTTAGGATTGGACTTTGGAAACTGCCAAAGTCGCTTGCAGCTATCGAAGTAACCTACACGTGCGGTTCCTTGGATGCGTGCGTGTACTGTCTGTATGAGCTATTAGGGTGCTCAGAAACGTTCAAATTGTATTACTATTTTCATAAAAGTTGTCTAGCTATACAAGTTGTAGCTACAACTTTGCCAACTAATATTAGCAAAAAGTCAGAAGTCCCTATAAAATATTCTGAAAAAAGTGAAAACAAATTTTTTCTTTAATTTTTGCAACAAAAAACAAATGCCAAATCACCAAGTCTAACTTAGCTGTTGGCCTAAAACTGTTGACACCAGTTTTAGAGGGCGACCTAATTTTCGAAATCTTTGGAGGCCAAAAAAATGGTCACCAAAATCGCTAGACTGAGTATAGGGTTTTACTACCCTTTGTTAGTACTATCGAAGCCATATTGTCCACTTCGTGTGTTTTTCCAAAAGTCTTAATTTATTGCATAGTGTAATTAAAAAAATTATGATGAATATTTGTTCAGAATCTCTTTAAAAATATCAATTTTTTAGAACTGTAACGGAATTCAAAATTTTTGTATGACTAATTTAAATTTTTAGACGCTTTTCTAGCAATAATCTCCATATTTTTAATATAGACTCTTTGGAAGCAAAGAAATTGTAGTTCCTTAAAAATTACTTCCAATGTTTTTTACTGGAATGGAATGTGGAAATATTTTTGGACTTAATGTATGTGCAATGCACAATGTGCATACTTATATATATTATTTTTATATTAGAAAATATCTAATTTCTCCACTTAAATATTTCTAACGGCCCTTTTCACAATGTACAATTAAAAGCTAACAGGGACTTTAACGACAAGTTTTGTATGAATAACTGTCAGTTAAAGTTCACGTTAACTCTTAACCATACATTATGAAAAGGGACGTAAGTGTTTTTTTTTCCTGGTTATATTTTTAAAGTAAGGTAATCCTAAATATTTTTAAATTCAAATATACCGGAAGCTATTTAACTTCCGGATTGTGTATTTTTTATTAAAAAAAAAAAAAAAACACACACACACACAGACACAGTGCATATTATACTTATTTAAAACAGAGTATTAAAGGATTTTACTGTTACTAATAAAGAAAAAAGAGCTTAAGTCATATTTTACTGTTTTGCATGAGAGCACTTTTAAGCGTTCAAGGCGATTTTCAGATATTTATTTCTTTTACAGTTAAATTGGAAAATTCTCTATTAACATTTATATTATTCTAAGCAAACATCATTCTACACTCTATAAGTAATAAATTTAAGTTGAAATATATCAAAGTATAACTTACACTTTTTATTCCAAATGAGTTTAGAAGTCTAAAAAATATATGTCGCAAGTAATTGTGCTATAACTTCCTGAAAATCTCACAAATTAATTGGGATTCTTACCACTTTTTTTGATACTTTTGAATATGCAGACTACGGAGGTACCATTAATACAAAAGCAGCTTATCTCGACTTAAGCACTTTTGTTAAAGAAATATTGATTTTATGCGACGGATGCGACATTAAGATTTAAGTGAAAGCAAACTCAAACAACTTCTGTAATTACGAGTAAAACTCGGTTCTCCTATTGTGCTAATGTGTGAGGTTACTGTTCGTTAAAAATTTGTGAATTACAAAAAAAAAATAAAAAAATAATACCTATGGGTCGTATCCAAAAAAAACTTAACAAAGCTTTGTCAAGCAATGTAAAGTAAAGTTAAATTAAAAAAAATTATTATATAAAAATTCAAGAGTAGGCACACACGTTTGTTAAGACTACTTTAAGTTAATATTTCCAGAATGTGTATTTTGTACCTCAAATATTATTGTTAATATAGCACATATTGTTACATGTTACATCTGAAAATGAAGCTTGAAGTGCTAGCTCTTATCTTAAATTATTTATTTCCGTCATATGATAGAAAACATCGCCAAATTATCCAACTGATTCGAAATAAATAGTAAAATCCATAAAAAAGATATTAAAATAAATACAATTGCACAAAAATGTTTTAGTGATGTACATACCATCAAAACGAATCGAATAAAGCTGGGTGCTAGGGTGATCGATTATTCGACTTTTTCCAGAAACCGGTTTTCGAATAGTTCGAATATTTGAAATTATGAAAAATCCGGTTTCGGTTTTTACAATTCAGGAAAAACCGGTCAACCGGTTTTTTTTAAGAAAGAACATTATTATACAAAAGCTGTGATTTTAAATGTTTTAGATTCTTTCGAGGTTAATATCAATTGTTGCTGTTTTAAGAACGTATTAGACCATATTTGGATGCCATTTGTTGACGGCTTGGTACCGTAAATCATAGAATTTTCAAACAAGTTGACGACCTCAAACATTTTGAACGTATATTTTCATGCATTTTATGTCTGTATGTAGACTTTTTTCCGATGTATTTTGAATATTTTTGCCATTATAGTTGTTATTATATATAATTATTTTTTGTATAAACATATTTATTAGAACCTTAAATATTGGCATAATTAATTTTTTGAATTTCTTCCCAAGTTTCCTCAAACCCCAAAAATGATGGGTGTATGTAGAGTTAATTCCTTAATGGTATATACATACATATGAATATAAGGACAATGTGGATATCTACATATGTGACAGCGCATAGAGAAAGGGACCTAAGGGTAAAAAAATCAATTTTCACTTTTTTTTGATGTGGACAACATCTGAGCATCGAATGAGATCAATCCCATGCCCCGAAAGTGTTCCCTCCCAGAGATATGCGCATTTTATGATGTGATGGTACACCAAAGATACATGTATTTAAATCTTTAAAATGGCTCTCCTGAACAAAACCGGTTTTTACCCCTAGGTCCCTTCCTATCTTCCGCGTCACATATATATAAAATATAAAGCAAAATGTCAACAAAACTAAAAAACACTTTTGGCAACTGGATTGACATTCATTGCACACCATAACGCAATTTGCCTCTGCTATCACCTCATAAAATAAGTTCGCTTAGATTTAATGTTTCAGTAAATGTTACCATGCTAAAAAAACGCTTAGAGCTTTTACACTGAAAAAAAAAAATACTTAGGAAAATCAACAGAACACGTTGGTCTAAGTTTTAACATAGTAAAAACTAATTTTATTGCAAAATGTAGAAATCGAAAAGTATTCGACTCAACCGGTTTTTAAATTGTAAAAAAACCGGACTATTCGACATTCGAAAAATCAACATTTTGAAAAAACCGACAACCGTATTGTGAAAAACCCGGGTTTTAAAATCGGTTGAAAAACCGAGTCGATCGCCCTACTGGATACTCAAATACACATTTCATTTGAATAAAAGAAATTGTGATAATTTTTCATATTTTTTTACTTTTACTTCATAGAAATGTTTATCTGTTTTCCTATCATGTCAGAAGCTCATATTTTTTAAATTAGGTTGCTCTACTGCAAGATAATAAAAATTTATTTAATAAAATAAAAAATTATTTGAATACTCGTATGAAATTGTATTCGATTTTGTACATCATAAGCTGTGAAGTGGTTGTTGAACATGGTCTTATTACCAGTATTGATTATTAAATCACAAAATAATTAAAGTTGTCTTTTGCTTATGATTTCTTAACAGAGCTATGTTAGCTTTAAAGTGCTTGGCAACTACTATGAACTTTAAGGCTAAAGTAAACTATTTTTTTGCATAAGGGGGTATTAATTTAAATAATCGTTAAAAACTCTTAATAAAAAAATTTTCATGTTCGAATATTTCGTTCAAAATATTTATTATTTAAAAAAAAAATAAAAATAAAAAAAATTTTTAAGCAAAAAAAATTTGATTGCCCAGCTAAAAAATTTATAAATGGCCCATATATTTTTAATATATGAATGTATATAACTATATATGAATATGTATGAATTCATGTATGGAAATGTTTGGGATTATACATGGTAAAACTGTTATATATATATATTTTTTTAATGCATGTTTTTTTATTTATTGTATCTTCAAATATGAACTAACAATAAGTATTCAAATCTTAAATCTATAAAAAAAAATTATTAGGCCCGACCAATGTCGGACATAAGCTTAGTGATAGTTATTAATAATACATAAGTAGTGATAAGCAACAAAAAGAAAAAAGTGTTTTCAAGCAGCTTCATCATCATTATATATATATAAAAAAAAAAACATAATTTTAATATATCAAATAATCAAAAGGATAATCCAGTCATTAATTTTATGGAAAATTCTCTAGGTAAGAAACAAAGTTCATATTACTACAAAAAATTATATTAAAACTATTGTTACGACGGATTATTTTTTGTTTTATAATTAATTGCATTAGTTTTTCTTAAATTAAATTTTTTGTACGAATATCAGTTTTGTGTTTTTTAAATAATTTATTCACCTTTTCATTAAAATGATGAATGCAATGACTATTAGTTCGTTTTTCATTATTTGTCCAAACAAATGTTTCATTAAATACAACCTCTCTGTTCAAAATCTAATAAAAAAGTAATTTTAGTAATTTAATTTATTGCACAGCAGTGCGCTTTTATGAACTAAGAGATTATGAATATGAATTTTGGATACTGTAGAAGAAATATTTACACATACATGTATGAAAATGTATGAATATATACAATCATATGCCCTTATACCCTCATTTTTCGGATCCGAACCATATATGGGATATCATATATGCTCCATACATATTTTTTTTTTAGCTGGGTGACCTTTTTTTTTGGAACTACCCATATGTTCAAATCCGAAACTGAAATATATAAAAAGTTAATTTATAAAGGGTTAACAAATTGGTAATACAAAGCAAAGAAAAATTTGCAGAAAATTATTGCATTATTTTTTTAAAAATATGAAAAGGAGTCGTCTATTATTTTTAAAGCTTGAAAAAGTATTGAAATCAATTGTAATACAAAGCCTAGTTAAATCTCAATTCAGGGCTTAAAGCAAACCATATCAAAATGCCTGAAGTAATTATATGCATAGTATGTCAAGACTTGCATTGAGCTGTACTACAACTGAATTGTTCGAATTTAAATCAGGTTCAATTTTCATTGGAGAATGCTATTGAAGGGCAGTGTAAAGCAATCATAATTTAAAAATTTAAAATTTAATGCTCAAATTGAACAACAATTCTATTACACTTGATTTCCAACAAAACTGCTTATTGGGTAAGATCGTTGTTGAGTAAAATAACTGCTGTTAGCTGCGTATGATTAATGCGTTTTAGATTAATCATACGCAAGTCATCACCCAGCAAAAATTTTACATCACAATCTAATGAGCTGTACTTATATGGTAGCTATAAAAATAATAATGCATAAAATAAATATTTACATCTATCACAATATGAAATTAGTAATTTAAATGTGTTTGGTGATTTTATTCCTTTAAAATATTTTCAGTTTTTTTTTCATACTTGTATTATTTCTAGCCAAATTGTACATTTTACATTTATATTAATTGCCTTCATTTGAAATGCATACAAAATATTATATTTTGTGCATTTCAACAACCCATTTTTTTTTCTCTACATACGCAAAAAAAAAACAAAATCATACATGTTTGCACATACATACATATGTACGTACATATAAATTGAAATTTATTTTAAATTAAGGCAATTATATTCTTTGAATATCCTTCCTTTAAATAATAAATTAAGTGCACAGTTTTGAATTTAAGTGTAAACTAAAATTAAATTAGTTTTCAGATATTGTCGTATAGTAAAGCTAATTTAATAACAAAATATTTGTGCAGTTCAATAATGAACATTATATGAGAAATATAACAGACAATTAGCATATAATTGTTGATTTGAATGATTGTGCATATATTTAATGAAAAGATGTTAAATTTCAACTTAGCTGAAGACTGAAAATTTAAAAAAAATAATATTTTTTATACCTATACATAACTTCCTTTTAAATATTTTTTCCATTCTTGAATATTCTTAAAGAATTTGAAAAAACTAAAATTTTTTATAATAATTTATATATACATATAGAGTGATTTTTTAAGAGCTTTCGGATTTAATTAAAAATACTACACATATAATTTACGTCCCTTTTCACAATGTAAGATTAAGAGTTAACATGACCTTTAACCGCAAGTTCTTCATACAAAACTTTCCCTTAAAGTCCCTGTTAGCATTTAATTGTACATTGTGAAAAGGGCCGTTAGAGAAATATATGAAATATTTATTTAAGTCTGTAGAACGATCTATATGCAAATTTCGACCGCGCATTGGTGTGAAATACGCTGGGTCTAATTTTGTCACACTCTCTCCAACCTATCGCCCGGTATGTCACGAATAAATTCTTCAATATTATCTACCAGTGTGTCAACTGTTGTGTGATTGTCCCTATAGGCATAAGCTTTAACATAGCCTCACAAAAAATAGTGTAAAGGCATTAAATCGTATAACCTAGGTGGCCAATTGACCGGATCCAAACGTGAAATAAACTGTTCACCGACTCGCCTCTCAATTGGTTCATTATTTAACTTGATGTGTGGCATGTGGCACCGTCTTCCTTAAACCACATGTCAGAAAAGTCCAGCTCTTTCATTTTGGGCAAAAAACAAACAAATAACAGAGGGCGAATTGTTGCGAATAGCGCCGAATCGATAATTCACGATCACCAGCAACGCTGGAGGATACAGCTGCGATATTTTCCTCTGTCCGCACTCTACGTATGCGTATTAGTGGTTTAATGTTCAATAATATAATTTTGGTGCGATTCCAAATGGCCGCTTTAGAAGGTCGCCCAAAATTGCCATAAAATGTTCTTAACCGAGCATAAATTTTGATAATAAAATTTAATAATCTGAAAGCGTTGTGCATTTGTAAGTCGATTTATGGTTAAATTATAGACCAAACTGAACATTTTTAACAATAACATGAAATAACACGAAAACAGCTGAGTTGCCAAACACAGTGTTGCCAAAAAGAAGGTTGCTAAAAAATCACACTTTACTATAAGCAGACAGACTAGCACATATTTAATGACTTTTTAACATTATGCACGAAAAATATAATTCTGTTTGATAGAAAATTTGTTGAAGAATTAAATTTTAATTGGCATTGCCAGTTCATAAACAGACTTGGTCTTCCATACTCGATGTTCGCTAGCAAGCGGAAAACATTGTGAAGGGCTGCAATAATAGGTTTGTTCATTTACTAAAAATTATTACGAATTTGTAACAACTTAATAACTGTTACAAGAAAGTGATCATTAACTAAAAAAATTTGCAAGGAGATAGCGTCTTAAGAGAGAAAAAAATTGAGAGACAAGAAAATTTTTACAAATTACTGCTAGTAAAATTTTTACTTGCAAGAATTATCCAATGTTTTGTTTTCAAATTAATTATTTGAAAAATAACTGAAAAAGGAAAACTAAAAAATTTGAATTTCCTTATTAAAAAAATATGTATACCTATCTAAAAATGAAGCGTGTTGTTTTTCTTTGAATAAGCCACATAAATACAATTTTATGATCAGAGTTTAGTTTGTTTAGCACATCTGATCAGAGATGGAAAATGGGTTTTTTGTATTTGTAAATAGAATATAATTAACAAATAATAAAAAAAACATAAAAATACAGCCCAGTCATGAATATTCCCTCGGAATTTATTTCTCACGGAAAATAATTTTCTCGAGAAATGATTCCTCCAACCATAAATTCCTTGGGAACAAAAAAGAGTAATATGTGGCATCACCGCATTACGAAGCTCATTGTTTTGCTTGTTTGTTGACATTTTGTTTCTCCTTTTTTTTTTTTTTTTTTTTTTGAATGGGAGAGTAAAGAAAATTATTAAATTTCACTTAGTTGTGTTATTCCAAAGAAAATAACTATAAAATACAAGTTTATGTATATACATTTTGTTCTAATGGAGTAATAAATATGTTTTTATGTAAACTCGTTTCTGTTTTGCCGGGGAAAGATTTTTAGTAAAAAAAGCAAATTAAATTGCGTTAATAATACCTACCTTTTTCCCCCGGTAGTTTTTTTTTAATGTGTAAACATCTATACGCTAGGGGATAAAAATTTTTTTCACAATACAATCACAAATTTTGACTGAGATTTCTTTGCTGAGATGCACACAGCGTTGTCAAATCGGTGTGAGCTATGTATGAGTGTAATAGTGTTTGAAAGAAGCAATACAAACTTATTTAAAATATTGTAAATACATAGGAATTTGCTGGTTTTTGTTTGTTAGGGTCGTTAGGTTTTTTGCTTTATTAGAGTTCTGTACACCAAAGGTGAAAATAATAATTGCTTTATTAGGGTTTCGTACACCAAAGGTGAAAATGAACCCTATTGTTTTCGCTACGCTGTCCGTTCCTCTGTTACAGGGTATTTCCTCGAGAACCGTAAGAGCTACGGACCTGAAATTCGGACACAGTGTGTAGACATTTGGCCGCTACAACAGCAAGTATATGAGAGTTAAATATTAAAGGGTGTTCCAAAACGAGCAACGAAAAATGTTAAAATCCCATGTAATATACATACACTTGAATTTTGTAAAGTTAGTGTATTTTTATACAGACTACAACAATTAACAGTAAATTTAAAAAATTTAAATTAAATGCAATTTTGTTAATGCAATTTTGACTTTGTAACTTTGACAACTTGCTGTATCTTGGAAACCCTAAGAGCAAAACTCTTAAAATTTTCAAAAACGGTAAAACTAAAAAAATTATAGAATCTCTAAATCTAAAAAAAATCGCCAAAACCGAAAAAACCACCAAATTAAAAAAAAATTCTAGAACTAAAATAAATCGCGAAAAACCGGAAAAATCGTCAAAATGAAAAAAATCGCCAAAGTGAAAAAAAAATCCAAAAACAAAAAATAATCGCCAAAATGAAAAAAAAATCGCCAAAATAAAAAAATCGCAAAAATTAAAAAAAACCCTTAAACAAAAAAATCGCCAAAATTAAAAAATCGTCTGAATAAAAAAACCCCAAAAACAAACTAAAAACTCCAAAATGAAAAAAAAAACCCCAAAATCAGAAAACATTATCTCAAATATTTATTATTTATTTATTTGACTTAGTCTTACGAATTAATTCTAAGACTAAATGTTTAAGGAGCGCTAGCTGCCAGGGCTATCGGCTCTTATCTCAAATAAATGCTAAATCAGTTTTAGGATTATGTGAAAACAATTTGGCTAAAGAGTATATTTTTGATTAGGATTCAAGAGAATTCAGTGCAAATTTTTTTCAAGAACTAATAAAGAATTATTCTAAAGTTTGTAGTGAGTCTAGATGCGATTCATTGCACACACAACTTATGCCATTCATATTCATATAGTTAAAAAGGAAATATCTGTCAAGGTCGCCAAAATGGAAAAAATCGCCAAAATGAAAAAAATTTCGAAAATTAAAAGAACCCAAAAAGAGAAAAATACCGCCAAAAAGAGAAAAAAGCGACAAAGCTGAAAAAATCGTTTAAACTGGAAGAACTTAAAAAGGAAAAAAGCCACAGCAAAAAATGCTCAAAACCGAATGTGCGCGAGTCAAAGTCGCACTTTACTGAATTTATTTTAATTGCAATGCGTACACAACAACAAGAACAGCAACAACTAAACGATGAACAACAGAAATTAAAAAGTAAAAAGTAAAGGAATTTACCATAGATGAGCACTGCAGTACCACTAAAGTTTCAGTAAAAATAATAAAAATTTTTTAACCAGTAAATTTTTACTGATTACTAAAATTTTTTCTACAATTTCCATAAAGTGCCTAAATGATTTATTATATGATGAAATTCTACCAAGTGGCTAAATGTTTTTCATACAAAAGTTTCAAAATTTGAATGAAAAAAACTTTGCCACTTGCTACAATTTTATTATGATTACGATTTTACAGGTAATGCAAATTAAATTTCATTAGCAGTAAAAATTTACTGAATTTTTTTAGTAATCAGTAAATTTACTGCTTACTGCAATTTTGAATGCAGTACATATACTGCAGAGTGCCCATTT
The DNA here is from genome assembly GCA_949987645.1 of Tachina grossa. Taxonomy (NCBI): domain Eukaryota; kingdom Metazoa; phylum Arthropoda; class Insecta; order Diptera; family Tachinidae; genus Tachina; species Tachina grossa. Next base: position 38,169,604 of record OX465278.1, on the reverse strand, counting down.
ACTAACCAAATAAGTTTAATAAAACAAACGAAAACCAACAAATTCCTATGCACTTACAATATTGAAAGTTTTGATACTTTTAATTAATTAATTTAATAACAAAAATTAAAAATTTTAAAAACCCCCGACTTTTTTCAGAAAAGATGTTATATCTTCTAAACGGCTGGACCTATTTTTTTCAAACATAGCTAAGAACCCTCTCGATCAAGTCATCTTTCAAACAGAAAAAAACTAAATGAAACAAGATTATCCAAAATATATTATCATGATTTCCATCGATGGTTCTGACTTTAATAAAGTTTCCTTGCAAGTTTTTACAAGTAAAGCGTTCATTTACTTTTTCGTATCTGGGAGAGTAAGTTTGTAAATTTCTGCTTTACTCTCTCGTTGCAAGGAGAGCATATGAACACGCCTAATAATAAATGAATTTATTGATGAAGCTGATTTAGCTTGAAATGTGTAAGCAATAAATTTAAGGACTGAAATACGACCAAATGTACTAATAATAAAAACAATAACGCCATAATGACGACACTTGGGGATTATTTGACATAGAAATCGGCTTGTTTGCCCTCGTGAGAAATTCCAAACTCTAATAAGCATATTTTAACGTTTATGACTTATAGTATCTTTGCAGGCAATTTTTTGATTGCATTGCATTTTTATTTATATTTTATATGTAAAACTTGTCTTACACCAAGCACACTGCCTGTCAGCCATAATAGTCTTCAGGCGCATTTTAATGAATAAGTGTTTGTGTGCAATAGTTTTTGCTTTTCAGCTAAAAATACTTGTTCAATTTCTTTTATGACCATTTCCTTTATCTTTGTAGATTGTGTTGCACCATGGTTTTAATATCTTCCCAGAATTTCGTATAACAACTACAAAGCAAATGGTAAGTGTATTAAATTTATAATGCACCTTGCGTAATCATATATCTTAAATAATTATACTGACTTCTAAACATTCTTCCATTACATTATAAAAGATTCACATGCAATATACGAAGAATGTAATTTGGGAAATTATTTCATATGTTATACATATTTTCAATTATTTAGTTTGCTAAACAATACAAATTTCGTTAAGGTTTGTAATGTGGTTTTGTCGTTTTTAAACGACTTCAAAAAAAAAAAAGGAGGAGGTTAACAATTGGTCTTTATTTTAATTTTTGGGGTGTTACTTTATAACTCGGTAGATTTTAGAGTGATCGTAAAAAGTCTTTTTTTCTCTGAAAGGGTATAGCTTCCCATTGGTGGGCGAGAACACGCCCAAAAATTTTTTTTATTTAATTTTGTGATAATTCTACTTATTTGATTGCTGCAAGACCTATAAAGCACCTTTGGTTCTTGAAATTAAACAATTTGAATATTGAAAAAATGGGCGGTGTTATTACGCCCATTAAAATTTATTATAATATTTCACATGGTTCTACTTAACCGATTTTTATGATTTTTTTACACACCTTGATCTCTACAATAGACACAATCCTTCATTTAGAAAAATGGGCGGAGTCACGCCCATTAAAATTTAATATTCTATTTGACGTCGTTCTACTTTACCGATTTTTGTAAGACTTAACACGCACCCTGAGCTCTAAACAAGACGCAATCTGGCATTTAAAAATTGGGCCTAGACACGCCCATTAAAATTTAATTTTATATTTCACATATCTTCTTCTTTGTTCTTCTATTAAATCTTTGCATTGAAGTCGGTTTGTTTTTGAAGAAAGTATTAAATGAAAAAGCTTTGATTTTTTGTAACGAACAACAATCAGAAATTCTTCATAAATATCTTTAACTATTTTATAAAAATGTATTTCTTTGAATTGTAGCATGCATTAGGTATTCGGTGTTATCCGTTTATAATGCTCGTTTTAATTTCTCGATTGAACTTTTTTTATTTTTCTTTTTTTTAAAAGATGCAATACTTACAAGTGCATTTTTAGTGTTAAGAAGAAAAAAAATAGAAAAATAAAACGTTTTTAAGTTTTCTTTGTGACTACGCTTTAGTTAGTGTTAAATGTCTTTCGGTCATTTGAAGTAGATAAAAAAAAGCAATGAACATTTATCAAGTTGATTGTGGCACGGAGTATGCTTTTAGCAATATTGGTTCCGCATATTTTTTTTTTAATAAGCAACTGTAGGTTTTTTCAACTTTGCTTAAGAAATGAATATAATTGATTTATATGTAAGAGCACAGGCAAAGTACAATAAAAGCCACAATTAATAGTTCTAATTAAGGGAAGCAATAGCAGCAGAAATTGCATTCATAGTGGGATAGTGTATGAAATATCTTTCAAAAAGAAATAAAATACAGGAAATCTGCTTAAAATAATTTTCACGGGAATGAAAATAAAATAATTATTTAATATATCGTTAGCTGGAATGTAAAATAATGTAACCAAACTTTATTAAATTTTATAGCAGAGAGAAAAAACTATTTGAAATATGTGTCTGTGTAATTAGTGAAATATACAGACATGGCAAATTAAAAAACTACGCTGAATATTTTTAGTATATCTGTATTTATAAAGTTTGGGTTTTAAAATGACATTATTATATTCATAAAAAGTGTGATATGGTTAGAGTTTAACAGCCTTATTCAAAAAAATATTTTACTTGAGCTTTAAAGTTCATAGCAGCTACTAAGTACGTTAAGGCTAACATTGCTTTGTTAAGAAATTGTATTCAAAAGATACCTTTAATTATTTTGTGATTTAATAATAAATACTGGTAACACCACCATGTTCAACAACCATTTAACAGCTTATGATGTACAACATCGAATACAATTTCATTCAAGTATTCAACTAATTTGTTATTTTATTAAATACATTTTTATTATCTTGAAGTTAAGCAACCTAATTTATAAAATATAAACTTCAGACATGGAAGCAAAACAGATAAACATTTTTATGAAGTAAAAGTAAAAAAAATATGATGAATATAGAAAAATTACATCAATTTATTTTATTCGAACGAAATGAGTATTTGAATATCCGGCTTTTTTCGATTCGTTTTGTTTGAATGGACATCACTAAAACATTTTTGTATAATTGTATTTGTTTTAATATTTTTTTTTATGGATTTTGCTATGTATTTCGAATCAGTTGGATAATTTAGTGATATTTTCCATCACATGACAGAAATAATAAATTTAAGATAACATGAATTAATATGTGCTATATTAACAAAAGTATTTGAGGTACAAAACACACATTTTGGAAATATCAACTTAAAGTAGCTTTAACAAACGTAGGTGCCTACTTTAGAATTTTGATATAATGATTTTTTTTGAATACAAATTTACTTAACATTGCTTTTCAAAGCGTTGTTAAGTTTTTTTGAATACGACCCTAAAAATATAGTTTTGTTAAAATCTTATGACTACAATATAATTTTTATTATAATCTAAAAATAATATAATATAAATAACAATATAATGTTATCCAAAACCATACTATGTTAAGTTCTAAAACAAAATATTTTTCAGAAACATCTTCTATCAGTTGAGTATTTCGTTTGTAAGCAATCGGTAGTGCACCCGTGCTTTTAAATAAATAAATAAAGTATTAACAAAAGGGCAGAACAATAAAAATACATATGCACATATCTTTATGTACATACGTGTCTGTAATTCGTGTATACACACATATGTAACTACATATGTGCATACAATATACATTTTATTTCAACAGTATTAATTTATTTTTATTTTTGATTTGACGCACAGCTGTTTTAAACAAAAGATCTGCCAATAAATATATGACTTAAAAACAAAATACTATTGTTATATAAAATAATACTGTGGTCGTATTTAACAATATTATTATAATATAATATGGTATGGTAAGTCTCAATACTATTTTAGTCACATTTAATAATAGTGTTGTCATATTTACAATACTAAGATTAGATATAACAAAGTTAATTGTTTTTGTAGATAATATTATTATTATCTCAGATCATAATATTATTTAAACTTTGCTTCTCTATTAACAATAATAGGATTTGACTGCAACCATATAATTCAATCATAGTATGCTGCTGTTTGATTATGGTTACCTCAACCATAATTTTTTTTTGCCTGTACTAGGGGCCATATTTTTGGCGCCTTAAATTCAAGAGCATTATAGCATGAGGTCACAACAAAAGGTTTAGTTTCTCTGCTAAAAATATTGCACTTTTGTTTAACATACATGATTTTAGTTAATTGCAAGCATTTTGTAAAAACTTAAATCAAAGTTTTATTTCATAGAAAAATGCAACTAATGAAAATAATTTTTGCAAAAAAAAAACTTTCAACTCTCATTAGTAAAAATTTTTTGCTTTACAAAATTAAATTTTATTTACAAAATTCTTAATGAGTATGAAGGTTGTTGACACAATTAAGTGAGAAAGTGTGTCATACACATGCTATGCAGCATGGAAATAAATACATTTTTTAAGAAATATAAAGTTAAAATTAAATAAAAATTATTTCAAGAAAGTTATTCAAACGCAATACCTTTTATACATTTAATTATATAAAAAAAAGTATTTTCTAATCATTTAAAATATTATTTTCAGAGCTAGACTGCAGAAAATGTGTCATACACTTGAGACGAATTGTACTGGAAAGAGGCAAACATGTTGTAGTAGGGGAAGACGATAAAGATAGTAATGTTTGAGGATATTCGATTTGAGTTTTTCGATATTGAAAGTAACAATCAAGACATCTGCAAATAATTTGTTCCACAAACGAAAAATATATATATAAAACAATTACAGCCGTTATAATCAGAGTTCTAAAAGATTACTTTTTTAAGTTTCGGCAAATCTAATAACTCAAATCATCATTTTTGTTATAGATGCAAATTTTAACAACAATTCTTATCGATTTAAACAATTTAATGATTGAAACTAATGGCCTGTCCCACGATGTTACCAGAAATCGTTCGGTCGAATACTTATATTCCGGTGACATCGTGGGACAGGCCGTAATTTTGAATTAATTTTTTCAGTGTACGATTTCAAAAAGTTTATTGTGACACCTAGCAGAAGCAAAATGCATCTAAAAGTTCATAACCCACAACGAACCATTTTCTTTAATATGTTCAAATTATTGTTATGTGGTGAGTATAAATATACTATACCATTTTGCACATGGTACGATGCAAGATTGTGAATTGGGCTAATGTGAACGACATTGCATACATTTGAAGTATTTAGCACGTTGACTACAAAACCGAAGATCCTGGGTTCAATCCCTGTATCTGACAGTCATTAAAATAACAACACCACACATTTTTCTGATGTGTATTAGTGTCCCTTTGTATCAGTTGTTGTAGGAAAGTTGAAGTGATGAAGGCATAGTCACTGGTCAGTGAACTATACCGACTTCAGCAGATGCTAATCCTAATGTAACATCAAAGCGCCCTCCTTCGTCGGTATTGTGTAGCAGAATCATCGGCGAAGTAAAATAAAATGGCTACTAAAGACAGCTTCAAAAAATTTAATACGCCTCATTTGACACCAGAAGGCGCTGCAACACTTCCTTATTAAAAAAAAACCTGTAAAAAGCAGAGTTGTAAAATAATGAAGCTTTCCTCTATGTCTACCCTCACCACCTGTCTTCTAAAGGGTGTTTTTTATTGAGGTATAGAACTTTAAGTTGGCATCACTTTTTTAACTGGCGGCCATTTTGTCAGCTGTCAAGTGATTAATATTTAGTTTGGTTTGCCATTTCATCATGAACAGGTTGACAAAAGAACAACGCTTGCAAATCGTGCAAATTTATTTCGAAAATAATGGTTCAGTTCGCGAAGTTTACCGCAAGCTCCGTCCATTTTATGGTCGACATAATCGTCCATCAGAGCAATTAATTCGGTTAACCATGGATCGTTTTCGCACTACGTTTACTCTATGTGATAATACGCATCCGCAGAGACGTCGAACAGTGCGCACCGAAGAAACAATTGCCGCTGTAGAGCAAAGTGTTGAAGAGGACCCGAATGAATCGATTCGCCACCGTGCACAGCAATTGGAGCCGACTAACCGACTATTTTGTTCCCGAATTGGATGGCATGAATGTGGATGGGTTGTTGTTCCAACAAGACGGCGCTACATGCCACACAGCGCACGTCACAATCGATTTATTGAAGGAAACATTCGATGAGCGCATAATTTCGCGGAATGGACCTGTCAATTGGCCACCAAGATCGTGTGATTTGACACCATTGGATTATTTTCTTTAGGGATATGTGAAGTCGCTCGTCTACGCCAACAAACCAGAAACGTTAGGGGACTTGGAAGCCAACATTCGTGGCGTTATTGCCAACATACGGCCCCATATGCTCGAAAAAGTGGTTGAAAATTGGACCTGTAGAATTGGCTTTATTCGAGCCAGCCGCGGTGGCTACATGCCCGAAATCATATTTAAACATTAATGGCATAAAATTATCCTTCCAATAAAGCCAAATTGATGGACATTAAAACGATTTTCTTGTGTTTTATTTCAATTCGAAGTTCTATACCTCTTAAAAAAACACCGTATACATAAGAAAGATTCTCAGTTACAGTGTATGTGTAATTCGATACGCTTACTCAAATTTTCCGAATACGTGCAAAATGTATTATGTATATAGGTACTCAGATTTCCAAAAATTTATTTTCGAACTTACGGAACTTTGTTTTCCGATCCATACACTTTTTTCAACTATGCAAAAAAAAAGAGTATTATTTCGTAAATTCAATTTAAATTTCATATAAAATTTTGCTTTACTTAATTTTACTCGTTCCTAAGATAAAAGATAAAGATAAAAATTGCGAAGCTTTGGCTGAAGTAGTTAACATGTTGACTACTAAACCCAAGATCCTGGGTTCAAGCCCTGTCTCCGGCAGTCGTTAAATAACAACACCACATATTTTTCTGTTGTGCGTTAGTATCTTTTTGTATTACTCGTTGTAGGAAAGTTTAAGTTATAAAAGAGTAGACACTGGTCACTCCGATTCATTGACACAAGAGGCGCTGCAACACTGCATTATTAAAAAATACGTGCAAAACGAAGAGTTTTAAAATAATGAAGGTTTCATCTATCTTTGCATTTACCCACCTCCCTTCTCTCTCGCTATCCCTTTTCCACAGAAGGTAACATCTATTAGTAGTGGTAGTCATGCATTGAGTAGTTTGAATAAAAAAAGTATTTACTCTTTACTTAAAAATTTGTTTAAAAAAACCAAAAAACACATACATATTTGGGGTTTTAAAAAACAAATTTTTAAGTAAAAGCAAATGCTTTTTTTATTCACACTACCCATTGCTTGAGTATTACATCTCTTAAAAAAACAAAAATATACATATTGTTACGTAAAAATATTCCTACAGGGTTAAAGCAAAGAACTATCTAGAAGTATTTAACTAAAGCCCTAAACGTGCACACATATTTACGTGCAAACACTATAGCAACAACAATAATTGTGTACATAGCTACAGACATACGCACATATAAATAAAAATGCGAGCACTTATGGTAACCACCCTGTACTACCAGTAGCACACCGCATTGCTAACATAAGAGTAGTTACTTTGAAATTCAAAAATAACGGCCAATCGAATTATCTACAAACGCCTAGAAGCAGCAACAAGAATTTTCCCGATTGTGCTAGAGGACTGTTTGAACATCTGGCTACCAATAGTAAATGACAATACAGATGTCATCATGCATAGATGCCATTACTAAGTACAGACATGTTATTACGCCACCTATCGGGTGAACATTCGAGAACCGATTCATGTACTATAAAAAGTGGCAGCATGTGCGAGAATAGAGCAGTACTAATCAGAAAGTAGTCAAGTTAAGACCTCGTTGAAAGTGGATAATAACGATAAGAAGTAGTTAAGTAAACACAAGTTGTAATTTGCTTGTTTACGTGTTACAAAAACGTCTGCTTATTAAGAAGATTCACATATTTACACACATACATACATGCTAATTAAAATGAAAAAGTAAAAGATAAACAACCACCGTGTGTTGCTTAGTTAATGATGTACACACGTACGCATATACACATGTATGTACATAGTTACCACATGAACTTAATTAGGCAGCATATAAGATGATAATGATCGTCTAGACATTGCTTGAAACTTCTAGTGGAATTTGTGTGAAATATAAAAAGAGGTGACGCATTCAAAGAGTTAGTTAGTTGCAGTTGTAAGTCAGTCGCGAACAGTTATAGTTAGTGCTAATCAGAAAGTAGTGAAGTTAAGAACTCGTTAGTCAGTTGATATATAAGTTGTGAATCAATAATAATCTGCGATACAGTGGTGAGTTGATAGTTAAGAGCAGTCTGTGCTTTACTCAAGAGTTGGAGTAAAAAAGAAACTATAGGACAGTCTATAGTGACAGCAAAGTCTGTCGTGGAATTGAGATTATTGTGAAGTCTATCGTGTCGACTGGAATAAAGGGAACAGCGCAGCGAATAGACGTGTTTAAGGGTGTAAGTAAAGCCAGTGCGTATTTATTGGTGTATCAACTATGAGTGTCGGCAGAGTGCGTGCCATGTGTGACAAGCAGCAGACAAAGAGGTATTGGTGTATCAACTGTGAGTGACGGCAGAGAGAGTCTCATAAGTGATGGCAGCAGACAGAGAGGTGTCACGTGAATACTTGCACAGCCAGATAAGAAACGTGTGGAAACTACAGCGAGGAAGGCGTAGTGGTAACCAGTTGTGAATATCTGTGTGAAATTTATTAGTTTAAGTTGTATTAGTGTATTTAAGCTCTTGAGTAATTTAGTATAAGTGTATTTGTAAATAAAACTTGTGTCATTCTTAACCCTAATTACTACAGTAGGCTCTTGTATTTGTTTGCAAATCTTCGGATCTACGGAAAAGCGTTTTTATAGAGAGAAAAACGTAACATTTGGTGTCAGAAGTGGGATTGCAAAACTAAAATAAAAATAATAAATTAATTAGAGAATAATGAATTTGTAATACGAGGAAGAATGAAATTTCGAGAGCTTAAGGTGAAGCAACTCAAGAAAGAGTTGAACAATCTGGACTTGCTCGATCGGCCAACACCATATCGTGGATTTTTTCAACATTTTCGGGTGTACTGACCTCAATTGGCCATCCAGAACGTTCAGCGTCATTTGGTCTTGTGCGAACGCAACGAAAGTCAGTAAACTTACTTTTTTAACATTAAAATCGATGGTGCAGAGTCCCCTTAGTATTTACCGAGCTTTTCTTTGGTTTGATTGGCGGTTTTTTTTTTTTTTTGCAAAAAATAATGTTTAATGAGCACAGGAAATTCACTTTTTTCCATTTTTTTCTCAAAAGGCGAGGTAGTCTGTTATCAACGGCTGCCAAACACAAACTAAATGATACAGCTTGTTCAAATTTAGACAGGAGTCAACTGACAGTTTCCTCTTGACAAAATCACTACACTTGGGTCGAACTCGTTCATTAGTTCATTTTCGCCACAAACCAATGATCAAACCCATTTAAATTACATAAGTTTGATCATTGGTTTGTGGCAAAAATGAACTAGTGAACGAGTTCGACCCAAGTGTAAAAACCACTGTTGCCATTTTAATCAGGAGGCGGGAAATTAAAAAAGACACTGAGTTAAAGATCTTTCCTCCTATATTAAATTGTTTGTTTGTTGTGTTTGTGACTCCCTTTCAGTAATAGAAATATCAAACAGTTCTAAGTATTTATAAATATACAAATACACGCAAAGAAAAAATATGGTTGAGGTAACCATAATCAAACAGCAACATACCATGATTGAATTATATGGTTGCAGTCAAATCATATTATTGTTAATAGAAAAAAAACTTTAACAATATTATTATCTGAGTTAATTATAATATTATCTGAGTTAATTATATTATAATCTTAGTATTGTAAATATGACAACACTATTGTTAGATGTGACTAAAATATAATTAATATAATAATACTATTTTATTTTTTAATCATATATTTATTGTAGAAGCAGCTGTGCGTCAAAATCTAAAAAAAAGTAATTTAATATTTAAGTTTAAAATTTTTAAACGCACTAATAATCCGAAATTAATATTTTACTTATTAAGTAAAATATTTTTTATTAAAAATACATTGAAATTGATTATTGAGGGGTTTAGCTGGATCCTATGCGCATTTCACTGTTGCTAATGCAGATCATCAGGGAACCTTTACCCAAAGCTTCTTAGAACAACTAGAGTTATTATATTATAAACTTTCATTTAAAGAAATATACTTAATAAGTAAAATATTAATTTGGGATTATTAGTGCGTTTAAAAATTTTAAACTTAAATTGTAACAATTCCCATAAAAAAACACTAATTATTAACTTGACTGCACCCGTTCAAAAAAATACTTGTGTGGCAACACTCTATTCTTAAATAGCTGTTGTTATTTACATTTATTTTCTTTTACATACTCTTACGACTACAATTTGAAGCTGAAAAAAAGTCAGCCAATGTAGCAATGCTAAAGTAAGAAAATAAAAAACATGTTGATTATTGAGTTCTTGTTTCAACTTTGTTATTTGTTGTTGAGCTTCTCATTTTTTTAAATGAAAGTTTATAATATAATAACTCTAATAAGTAAATTATTAATTTGGGATTATTAGTGCGTTTAAAAATTTTAAACTTAAATTGTAACAATTCCCATAAAAAAACACTAGTAATTTAATATTGTTCAAATAAAATATATATATAGAAATGTATACTTACACGACATACTGACATGTCTGTATAAAGGGATACAAAAATCCTTATATATTTTTATTGGTCTACCCTTTTGTTTATTCTTTATTTATTCATTCATTTATTTAACACCACCCGTGCAATACCGATAGCTTACAAATGAAATACTGAACTGACAGATGTTTCTGAAAAAGATTTTTTTAAAAACTTAACATAGTATGGTTTTGGATAACATTATATTGTTATTTACATCATATTATTTTTAAATAATAATGCAAATTATGTTGTAGTCATAAATTTTTAACAAAACTATATTGTTAAACTCTAACCATATCACACTTTTATATGTATGTGCTAATGTAATTATTAAACTCAAACATTACTCTGTTTATCGTAACCAAATAAATGTTTAAAATAACAATAACTAGTTTCCGACGACCACACATTTGTTTCAGAGAACATAACATTATTTTTTCAACCATTCTACAACCATATCTTTTCTTTGCGTGTAGCTTTAAGAAAATGCTGGCCAAAAAAAGCTTACAAATCAACACACCATCATTGAGGATCATAAATTTATTTTTAAACTTTATATACATTTTACAAAATTTTTGTTAACTTTTTAAATTTTTAATGAAAACTTTGCCGTTAATAGCAGCTGTTTATTTCATGTTTTTTTTGTTTTTTTCTACTCTCATAGCCATCTCTCTCTCTCTCCCTCTCTCTAAATTATTTTTCTTATTTTATTACTAATTTTACCTTTAACAGCAAACAATATTATACATTCCCCAGAAAAATAAATGTAAAAAAAACTACATTTTTAAACATTTAATTCAACGGGTTTATTTGGCTGGCTACCACGACAGCAGCCTGTCTGCCTTATTACCAATACTACCCAAGAAAAGCCAAAAAGAGCGAGCGATAGCAAGAAAGAGAGAGAGAGAGAGAGCGATAACAACATATAAAACAAAAAGGCATTTTATTGTTTTGCCATTATTACAGGTGTGCTTAAGCAATTTTTATGACCCAAAAGATGGTTTGATTCGTATGCCAGCGTATTTCGCATATCAAAGTGTAATACATTTATACAGACGAACATGAAACCAGCATTAGAAGAAAGAAAGTTTATTTTCATTGCTGCTGTTGTTATTTTTATATTTTCGTTAAGTATTAAAAGAGTCCAGGCAACAGGACTCTAAATACGTTTCTCTTGATTATAAAAAAAGAAGTTTATCCTTTTAGAAGTTGTACGGGAGTTTGAAATGAAAAAAAAAACTACAGTACAAAGTATTTGTTAGTACACTGTGAAAAGAAAAATTTTCTCTAAATTTAAATTTATTTATAAAATTATGTTCGTCTGTATATGAAAAACGTTTGTATTTTTTAAGAGAAGTAACACTCACACAATAAATTTCTAATACTATTACTAGGTGTTAGCTTCGTTAGGAAAGGGATAGTGATAGAGAAGACAATTGGTGAAAGAAGAGATAGAGAAAAGCTTAATTCTTTTACAACTCTTTGCTTTTTTTACGTTTCCAATAGTGCAGTTTTGCAGCACCTCTGGTGCCAATGAGGCGTATTAAATTTTTGAAGTTTTGCTTAATAGCCATTTTGTTGGTTATCTTGCTTTTGCTACACAATACCGACGAAGGAGGGCGCTCTGATGTTGCATTAGGATTAGTATACTCTGAACACAGAAAAAATATCATCTAAATGCAACCAACAAAACAAATTGTTGACATTTAATTTAAAAATTAACAGTCATCATTATTGATATAACAAATTTAAATTTTTGTAGTCAATTAAATTAGTCAACAAAATTATTTTTTAAATTATATCATAATGGAATGCGCACATGTAAAAGAAACAACAAATCATATTTTGTGTGTATTCATCATTTGCGTATTTAATAAAGTGTTGCTCTTTAGCTGAGAGGTAAGTGAGTCAGTTTATTGGTGTTAATATTGCCGGTTCAACTCCGCCCAAAGACACTTAGTGTTTTTCGCAGACAAGCAAAAAATCGTTTCGAGAATTGTGATTGTGTATAAAAAGCTTGTTAATATAAGAATTATGATACAGAAATTCAACAACTCACAATGTTAATATAACAATAACTTTAATTGAAATAACTTTTAAATCTAACAAAAATAAATGTTGAAAAAAAATAAATTCCAACAAATTATTTGTTGATATATTTAATTGAAAATATTTTTAAGATTTTCCTTCAACTTACAATTTCGTTAATTGTATTTACAAAAATCGTTGTAGGTTCAAAATCAATTAATTATTTAATTGATATAACAAATAAATTAATTGTATTTACAAATCATTTTTTCTGTGAAACCGGTGTAAGTGCAGTGACCAGTGTCTATGGCTTCATCAACAACAACTGATGCAAATGGACACTAACACACGTCAGAAAAATGCGTGGTGTTGTTATTTTAATGACTGTCGGAGACCTGGCTCGAACCCAGGACCTTGGATTCTGTAGCCAACGCGCTAACTACTTCAGCCAACGCCACCCTCTTGTTTCTTTGTGATTCAAATCTTGAATGTTGAATTTTAATTTGCTCTCATTTATATATGGTAATTTCCACCGAAAAGGACACTTTTTGTCACATTTTATTGCTTGTGGTAACAGCGCCTGTTTTTTTAAAATATATGTAACCATAACAGCATGGTTCAATATATAAGCTTTAACTACTTAGTGACGTAACGTGAAATAAGGTGGTCTTTTCTGTGGAAATGCCCATATACATTGTGTTGGGTCCCATAATAATTTTACATCAGTTGCTCATGCTTTAAGTATTTCCTTTCTAAAAAAGTATGTAATAAAAATTTTTATTTTATTAAATTTCAAATCAAAAATTTCTTTCATTGTATTATTATGCATCATTTTAAATTCAAACAAAAAAATGTGAAACACAACTTTTTTATAACTCCCGTGTGCAATTGTGCACGTTTTCGTTTTTATTTCTTTGTTCCCTCATGTTTGACTGAAGAAATTTGTTTAAGAAATCTATAAAAATCTTTGTTGCTTCCTTTTACCTTTTTTGTTTTGTTCTTCCAAGTCTTCACATTTTAAATGAGCCTCATACCTCTAATATTGAGCTGTAGCGACTTTGACTGGCCACTTTCTTAACTCCTCTTAAGGACTATAAATTGGAAGGAGTAAAATAAGGAAATAAATTTTCAAATGATGAAAAATGTTTTCTTATGTACGAATACGAACGGGTACAAACAAATAATTTGGAGTATTGAAAAGTTGTTTATACATATTTTTAACTAGTTTGTTTTATTAGTGCCCTTGTTGCTGTTGCTTTTTTTGTTTATGTCGTTGTGTTACTTGATGAAATGCTGCTTGTTGTTCCTGCTGAAGTTGTAACAGCATTTTGGTCTTTGAATAATCAAAAATTGTAATACATTGTAACAAAGAAAACGTGGGCATATTTGTATGTGTATATGTGGTTATAAATGTATGTACCTAGCGGGAAAGCTCAGAAGACCTTCTTGCTTCAGGCCTTACTAAAGGCCTGCTTAGGATTTTTTTTTGGATTCAATTACCATTCTTATTTAACTGCTATATGATGCCTTATAGAAGGACTCAGCTCTTTCCCATAAAAGATAAGGTACACATTCCACGCTTCCTTCAAAATCCATTAATTTGATAACCTTGCAGAATCTCTGGCGTGTAAAAAAAGATATGAATATAAAATGGAGCGAGCAGGCCTTGTAATAACATTCAAAAGAAGGAGTATAGAGACCTTCTAGAAGGCATCCTTACTCATTTTTCCCACTGGGTTTCTAGGAATATAAGTATGCACTGTGCATGTGTTTACGGAGGAGTTGTGAGATTGTCTCTAGTTTTTTTTTTTTGCTTTTTGCTGGCAGACAGTATTGTGGTATGGTACTGAAGTTATTGTTACAATTGTACCATTTTTAGTACAAAGAAATATTTTCTGAGAAGTACTTGTATAATAAAAAACATTCCCGAAACTAGAATTTATATGAAAGTTGTATAGCTATTTGCATGCCTGACAAAAAATCATTTCTAGTTTTTCTGCCATAGTTCCGCTCTAATGTCAAAACTCTCCGGGATGCAGTTACTAAAAAGTGACGGAGTTTTATTGCTACCAAGGCAAATATGTATCTGCAATTCATACAAACAGAAAAAATACCAATGTAAAATTACCATGCAAACATTTAGATTTGAGTTAAAACTAAATTTATTACAAATAATTAAGGAATTGAAAATGAGTGTAATACAATTTTAATGTGGCAATATCGTGATATATTAATTTTTCCATTGGGAGCAGGCAACGATATACATAAAAACACATACTGTGTGTATATCAAAGTCAAGCAAAATGACATACATCTTTATATTTATATGGGAATTCTCAATGAGTATATTAAAATTTTAATGTGGCAACATTGCGCCATCCTAAATTTTTCATTTTGAACAAGCAACGTTATAAAACACAGTGTGAATGTATGTATGTAGGTATATCAAAGTCAAGCAAAAAGACACATACATCTTTATATTATTTATGTATTAGTGTGTAATATGAAAGTGTAAAATACATGTTTGTATTTTTTTTTCCAGTTTAGCATTTTCACTGCTAGATCTGGCATTTTCATTAGATAAAAAGCATTAAACTTTCAAAAAATTCTGCTAAGTGCTTTCTGGCAGAATTTGTTGAAGATAAAAAATTTTTATTTCTTAAAAGAATTCTTCTGTATAGAGGATTTCTCTCACAAATGCACATGTATTACAGGGTAAAGTTTCCCTGATAATCTGCACTAGCAACAGTGAAATGAGCATAGGATCCAGCTAACCTCTCAATAATCAATTTCAATGTATTTTTAATAAAAAATATTTTACTCAATAAGTAAAATAATAATTTGGGATTATTAGTGCGCTAAACAAATTTTAAACGTAATAGTGACATTTCCAAAAACACCAATTATTAACTATTTTATGTTTGTGTATGCTATAAAAATACCTGAAAATACTAATAAGTTTCTATAAACATGAAATTCAAAGCTATTTCAATATTTTTTTCTAGATTTAAATCTGGCATTATACTTTTCTTCTGTATAACATTTTAGAAGAATTTTTTTTACCGATTTAGCATTTTCTCATTATCATTTTCTGGCAACACTGGTTTGCTGTTGCTTTTTTTGTTTATGTCGTTGTGTTACTTGATGAAATGCTGCTTGTTGTTCCTGCTGAAATTGTAACAGCATTTTGGTCTTTGAATAATCAAAAATTGTAATACATTGTAACAAAGAAAACGTGCGTATATTTGTATTTGTATATGTGGTTATAAATATATGTACCCAGCGGGAAAGCTCAGAAGACCTGCTTGCTTCAAGCCTTATTTAGGGCCTGCTTAAGAATGTTTTTGTATTTAATTACTATTCTTATTTAACTGCTATATTAATTTGAAAACCTTGCAGAATCTCTCTCGTGTAAAAAAGATATGAAGGCATCCTTACTTCTTTTTCCCACTGGGTATCTAGGAATTTTTATTTAACTGCTATATGATGCCTTATAGAAGGACTCAGCTCTTTCCCATAAAATATAAGGTACACATTCCACGCTTCCTTCAAAACCCATTAATTTGATAACCTTGCAGAATCTCTGGCGTGTAAAAAAAGATATGAATATAAAATGGAGCGAGCAGGCCTTGTGCATTCAAAAGAAGGAGAATAGAGACCTTCTAGAAGGCATCCTTACACGTTTTTCCCATATAAGTATGCATTGTGCATGTGTTTACGGAGGAGTTGTGAGATTGTCTCTAGTTTTTTTTTTTTTGCTTTTTGCTGGCTGGCAGTATTGTGGTATGGTAATGAAGTTATTGTTACAATTGTACCATTTTTAGTACAAAGAAATATTTTCTGAGAAGTACTTGTATAATAAAAAACATTCCCGAAACTAGAATTTATATGAAAGTTGTATACTTACTTGCATGCCTGACAAATACCATTTATAGTTTTTCTGCCATAGTTCCGCTCTAATATTAAAACTATCCGGGACGCAGTGCCCCTGTCAAAAAAAAAATACTTGTGTGGCAACACTCTATTCTTGAATAGCTGTTGTTATTATTTACCTTTATTTTCTTTTTACATACTCTTACGACTACAATTTGAAGCTGAAAAAAAGTCAGCCAATGTAACAATGGTAAAGTAAGAAAATAAAAAAACATGTTGGTTATTGAGTTCTTGTTTCAACTTTGTTATTTGTTGCTGAGCTTCTCATTTGTTTAAATGAAAGTTTATAACATAATAACTCTAGTTGTTCTAAGAATCTTTGGGTAAAGGTTCCCTGATGATCTGCATTAGCAACAGTGAAATGCGCATAGGATGCAGCTAAGCCCCTCAATAATCAATTTCAATGTATTTTTAATTAAAAAAAAATATTTTACTTGAATAAATAAAATATTAATTTGGGATTACTAGTGCGTTTAAAAATTTTAAACTAAAATTTATTCTAGTTCAATTAAATTTGAAAATGTCTCACTGAAATGAATTTAGTTCAAAAGGAAAAATTTACAGCATTTATGCATTAAACACATTCACCACAGCAGGCTGCACGAACACACTGCCTCGTAGCCGGCTACTTAATTATTTTGGAGACGGCAGCAGCACCATCTGCACCTGATATTCAAGTACAAATACATAGTTCAGTATTGCCACTTTTATATATTTTACATTTATAAAAATTAATTACTCTTTTAAAATGTACGTATTTCACGTAAAAGTACAAAAATTAATCAATTTATTCTTTACATCAATTCTTGGATATTGTTTCTGTTAAATAATATAAAATAATTGTACAAAATCATTCATTCAACATTTTGTATTATACTGGCAACACTGAATTTTTGCATTGTAGCCAAATAAATAGAAATTAGTTTAATTGGACTGCAACGACAAAATTAGCATAGACAACAACCTGTCGCCGTCTTGCTTTGCTGTCTTCAAAAGAATCATTCTCATATAAACATTTGTATTCTATCCTTGACATTTGGTAGTCGGTAGCTTGCTGTGGTGAATGTGTTTAATGCATTTAATTACAATTATTTAAGATCACTGAAATGAAAGACCATACGAGGACTTGAATTGCTTCTCATGCAAGCAATCGGGAGTTTTCATTTTGAATCGCAAATAATTAAAATTTGCATAGCAATAAAAAACTGACTTCAAGTAACAATTTTGGTTTTTTATACAGATTCTAAATGATCGTTCTGCATTTTACTAAATAACTTCCTGAGAACTGTATCTCAACAAAAAGATGAATTGAAAATTCCAGTTCTATCGTACAAAATTTTAACTTTCTACCAAAATTTGCATTTGTGCCATTCCATCTCTGCTTTAAAACTTGAGGCTGAGTGTGAGTGCGTGATTTTATCACTCTGTGTGAGTGCGTGTGTAACAACAAATCGAGTTTGCAAATAAATGAAATTACTTTCCGGTCTAATGACCATCATCTGTTGTTTTTATGAGATTTTTTTCAGTTGGGTTCTTGGTGTTTCGTATTTTTTTGTTTCAGTTGTTATTGTTATTATTTTTTGTTAGTCGATTGTTGGGATTTTTATTATTATTTTCTTAAGAAATTATTTTATTACTTATTGAATTTAAAAAGGACATAAAAGAGCACAATTTTTCCTTTATTATATTAAATATTCGTTGGCCGTAAATGCTGTTGAAAAAGAGAATTATAACAAGAAAACTTTGTAATTGCTTATTTATTTTTTTTTAAACAAAAGCAGTAAAAGTATTTTACACGTAAGCAAATATTTATGGCTGTATTGAAAAGTTTTTGACTCGTCTGTATTTTTTTTTTTTTTTTTTTTTGTTATAAAGGAGGCATTAACAGGTTGTGTATAAACCTGTTTTAAACCAATAAATATTGAATATCATAAAAACTGTAATAAAATTTGGTAAATGGTAAATTGAAACGGAATTTTTCCTCTAATGAAATTTTTAATAAGAAAATAAATTTTAAAGCAAATAAAGAAGAATTAAGATTTTAATGCTTCGAAAAATCATTAGAAAAAATCATAATAATCTACCTGTGCACACTTTTTTCGTTAAATTTTAATGACAGATTACAGCTTACACTTTAAAACATGCAACTCATTTCTTTATTTTGCTCTTAATAGAGAATTAGAGTGAATAATAATCAATTTCAATGTATTTTTAATTTAAAAAAATATTTTACTTAATAAGTAAAATATTAATTTGGGATTATTAGTGCGTTTAAAAAATTTAAAACTAAAATTGTAACAATTCCCATAAAAAACAACTAATGAATAATGTTTTCTTTTGCAATTCTAAAGTTTTAAATTTTATTTCCTCACTTTGGAATAAAATTAGGCTATGAGTTTTCTTTCAAAGTGTAAAGTACCCTGCAGGAAATGGAACAAACACAATACTTGTAGTATTTTTCAAAAATTATTTCCAGGGAAAAATTTCCCGGGATCCCGCATATTTTTCGGGAAAGAAATACCGGGAAATTTGTGCGGGAATTCCCGCTGCAATATATTAATTTTTCTTATTAAAAAAAAAAAAATAAAAATTATCTAAAAGAAATACTTTTTTTACTAAAGGTACGGTCACACCTGTCAAAAATTTGCCTGAAAAAGCGTAACCAACAAACACTAATGAAAAAAGTTTTGATCCAGACACTTGTTTATCAAATTGAACAGTTTCGAACGCAACTAATAGACAATGTCATAAAATCCAACATTATTGGATACTCTTTAACTTGACAAACTTTCGCCTGAATTGAAAGATTTTTCATTAGCATTTAGTGGTGACGCTTTTTTGGGAAAATATTTGGCAAGTGTGACCGTAGCTTAAGAAATATATATTTATGCTTTTTTACTAAAAATTTATGACAATTTAATAAAAAAATTTATGATTATACATGTATTTATAATTTTATATATATGTATGTATTTACCAACTCTTGATTTCAATTAGCATTTAATTGTAACCCTCAATGTAAAAAGGAAACTCTTAGTTTTTCCTTACTTAAATACACTTAGATTTTCTTAAAGTATCATTTGACAAAGCATACCAACACTCTGTCATGGCATTTCGACACACTTGATTATTGGCTTAATCAATAAAAATATTTGTTAACTCTCAAAACAAATTCGTATTAAGATTTTAACAATTAGCAGAAACATTCCTTTTCAATTTTAAATTCTTTTGCCAATCAACTTTAAAACCAATTTTCGTTAATTATCCCATAGCAAGGCAAACACATCTATGATCATAATCATACAAACTCACTTACACTCACACACTCACATCAATGGAATTTCAATTTTAACTAATTACTCACATACTTGCAAGCTAATATTTTGTGTCTGAATGTTGTGCTTTGAGCATTAACTTAAATAAGGACAAACACAGCAATAGCAACAGCAGCAAGCAGCCTTAACAACAGCAACACCAACACCAACACCAACACCAACACCCTTAATATCATTGCAGTGGCAAAAAGGTAGTCTGGTGTAATGTAACTTGTTTTGTACTTAATTTGTATAGCGTCGCTGTACAAGCTTCCAGCAAATAACAACAGTAAGAAGAAGTAATACCCTGTTCTCCTATAGTTGTGTGAGTGCGTGCAGCAATATTAATTTGAGTCTGTTAGTATGTCGAAGTTTCAAGAGTCTAATAACATATGCAATTTTTAAATACTAGAAGGATTTATATTTTTAGGGAAAGTGAAGTTATGGAAAACGTTTAAAGCAAATTTAGTTTAACTTAAGGAGCATTAAAAATTCCAGCTGTTCAGTAATTAAATGACATGTTTGCTTCTCCATATTACAAAAAAAAAAAAAAAAAATATTCCTGCAATAAACAACTTTATTTGAAAATAAAACTAGAAATCAGTTAAAAATGTATTTAAGTCAATTAAACTTTTGTTTAAAAATAAAATATTCCTGCGATAAGCAACTTTAAATGAAAGTAAATTCAAAAATCAATTAAATATATTAATGAGTCAATTAAGCTTTGTGATTAATAAAATTTTTAAACAAAAGTTTAATTGACTTAAAAACGTTTTTAGTTGATTTTTGGTTCTATTTTCAATTAAAGTTGTTTATTGTTTATATTTTATTTTGGAACAAAAATTTACTTGACTCAAATACATTTTTATTTGATTTTTGGTTTTATTTTCAAATAAAGTTGTTTATTGCAGGAATTTTTTTGCTGTGTAGAAACCATTCGAGCACTGATGTTATAAGCTGCTGCTGTTACAAGCAGGGCTTGAATTTGAATGACTTAATCATTTTTATGACGTTAATTATATTGCTATCGTAAATTTATATAACGACAACTTATCGACTTTAATATTCAGTAACATTTTTTAAAAATATTCGATTGAAAAATTATATAAAGGGTCTTCCAGTAAGATCTTTTTTATTAATGAACAAATTACACCAAAGTTAATTGTAAATATTCTGATAAACAGGTAGTAGAACGGAACAACTAGGTGTTTTCGAAGGCCACTACACCTTCATCATCAGCGTTCTTTGAGTTTGGTCCACTGTGTGTGGTGTCAATTGATGTAGATATCTGTTACTACGTTTATACGCGCACTATTTGCAAATAAAAATATTCGAAAGTAAATTGACACACTGTTTATATGGCATATCAAAAGTACACAAACTTGGTAACACTTCTACAGAAAACTTATGTATGTTGACAAAAAAAAAAAAAAAAAAAAAAATTGTAAATGTACCAAATATCAAATAAGTATTTGTTTTAATTGTCAATATTTGCTTCTATTAATGTTTTTTGTGCAATATTAATCCATTTATTGTTTTTTGTTATCAAACATTCGTAAGCGTGGCAACCTCAAGCATTTTATTTGCAAATAGTGCGTTAATCGTGAATAGTTTTCTGAATTAGTTAGTCGCAATAAAAATAATAATATGGCAACAATTTACAGTTTTATTTGCAAATAAGCCCTGCGTATAAACCTAGTATGTTTTATATACGCAACTTCAATTGCAAATGGAATATGTGAATTGTTTTGATTCATCGTATTTCAATTTGCTGAAAGCTTTTTTGTAAGTCCCAAATCACACTGTGCAAGTCTTATTGCTAAGCTGATTAGTTTCAGGCAGAGAGAGACGAGGGGAACAGAAACGTTTCCTTTCCCCTGTCTCTCTCTCCTAATAAACTAATCAGCTTAGCAATAAGACTTGCATAGTGTAAATAGGGACTAATGAAAGCTCAATTCTAACATCTTTAAGTTTACAATAGTCTTGCCATGATCATTTTTTCTTTACTAATTATTCACATGTTTATTAATTTGACAATTTTTGTTTTACTTAATTTTTTTTTTGGTTTGTCACTACACGCAAAGAAAATTTATGGTTGAGGTAACCATAATCAAATAGCAACATAATATGATTAAATTATATGGTTGCAGTCAAATCATACTATTGTTAATAGAAAAACACTGAACTGACAGGAGATGTTTCTGAAAAAGATTTTTGTTAAAAACTTAATATATTATTAAAATAACAATGTATTATTATTTACATCACATAATTTTTAAATAATAATACAAATTATGTCGTAGTCATAAAATTTTAACAAAACTACATTGTTAAACTCTAACCACAGAATACACAGAAGTGAAGAAAGTGACAGGTAAAAAAAGCTTCAATCAGGTTTTTGTTAAAATTCGTGGAAAAAAGAGAAAAGCATGGTGTATTTGATACTGTAGTGTATTACTACTTACCAATTAACACAGGTAATAAAAATTTATTGCACTAGAAAGACGTAGCAAAACAAAAACGACGACAAAATTTGAGGGAAAACGAGACAAACAGAAAAATACCCGTATCTTCCGTCTCGTGACACTTCTGTATGTTTTGTGCTCTAACCATATCGCAGTTTCTATGAATGTTATAATGTAATTATTAAATTCAAACATTAGTCTGTTTGTCGTAACGAAATTAATGTTTAAAATAACAATAACTACTTTTCATTTGTTACATATTGTTTTCATATTGTTTCATATATTGTTTTCTCAACCATTCTACAACCATAACTTGTTTTTACGTGTATTAAGTATATTTGTTTAATTTTTGCCACAGTTCCATGGCTATTAATTTTAGTTTATTTTAATTATTATTGTTTCAACTTCACTTGCTTCTATATTTATGATTTTATCAGGCTAAAGTTCATATCGCTTTGAAAGCCAAGTAGCTTTAAGCGAAATTATCGAATATTTATTTAATTATAAAGAACACGGAATATAATATTAGCCAAGTTTCCGACACGGCTATGCCTACGCTAGCAAGATCATATGCTTTTTGTGAAATTTTGCATCATCAATTCACTCACTTGTGGCTGTAATTCAATCTTTTAGGTCTTTATTCTATAGTGGGGTGGGTAGTGGCATTAAGCTTATATTTCATGTATCCTAAAAAAATCTAAATGTGTTAAACCACATGATTTCGGTGGCTAATTGTAGCCGACTCTTCGGGAAGGCTTTCGGTCAGGAAACTTTTGAAGCAAAAGATCGATGGTATCGTTATATATGTGACATGCCGTGCCATCTAGTTTAAACTACCAGTCTGGGTTTTTCTAAACACTATGGGCCCCAACAGCAATTAATCTCAGTTGTTTTCGAGCGACATGCACTGGTTAGATTCTTTACATTACAAGCTTATTGCAATGGCTCAAAATTTTCCACTAGTTCCATAATTGCTGGCTAATAAGGTGCTTTGCGACAACCCAAAAATACTTTAGCTCTGCGAACTTGAGCTCATGGAAAGTTTTACCTAATGTTTGCAAATTTTATAGTGCTACCATACTTTCTACACAATTTAATAATAACTTGAATTAATTACTGAAAAACTGAAACTTTATTTAAACACAACTTAAATTTAAGTAAAAGGTAAGTAAATACGTATTTAAATATTAATAACCTAATTTATAAAATTTTGTATTAAAATTTGTTTTAAAAAGCCTTTATAAAGCCTTAATAAGTTTTATAAATAAGGCAGTAAGTTAATAACTGGAAGTTATGGTATTTATTATTAATATTATATTCACTTCTGCCCTAATAATTTGCTGAGTCACAGTTGAGCTTTTGCTGCACAAAATAACTGACAACTTGTCGACCTTAATTTGAATCTCCCTATTTATATAGTACATATTTTTCTTTTACCTTAATATAATTCAACGAGATGCCCCATCATATAATTCATACGATATTCGTTATAGTCGCAGCAGCAGCAGCAGTAGAGAGCATCGAAGTATTGGTATTATTTGCACTGCTGAATCTCAAGTGTTCAAGTGCAGAGTATAGTTTGTAACACAAGTACCACTACAAATATCAAGTAACGGTAGAATATTGTATATGCAATCTCATACACATATACATACATACATACATATATGCATGCTTACTCGCATTTGTGCATATATTTTTGAAAACACCTGAAACACCAATTGTTTACCACCAACTACTTAACATACGATATTATATTATTGCATAGTAAGACTTGCCAGGGTTTTGGAAGCCAACATATACAAACGTACATATATATAAATATACTAGCATATGTAAATACATACATACATACGTGGGTACTCGTTGACAAATGCAATCATGTGTGTACATACTACAGTTTGCCATGTGTTCTAGCATCAATGAGTAGAAAATCATTTATACCTTTTTAAGTAAAAGGATTTAATATTGAGATGGAGCATAAGTTATTTATATCTAATAGTAAATTGTGCTTTAAATGTATATTTAAAATAAATTTGTGGTATAATATAATCACTTTAAAAAATAAATAGAATCTGGGGGCAAATCAGAACTTTCGATATCAAATGAAATTTCAAAATATTTCCTTGAAGCTTTATTGAAATATTTTTCGAAATTATAAAATAACTTCATTGATTTATTTCACCGTTTTGGTTCTTTTCTATAAGGTCCTTTACACACTTTCTCAATCTTTTAACGAATTTATCAAACTATACATTTCTACATGAATATTGAGCTTTTGGATTTTTTTCTTGAGCTTTGTACTTTTGACCCCATGAAGTAATATTATAATACTGAGGGAAGTCTGCAGAGACGATTAAATAAACCATCCAGCCTACACGCGCTTATGTAATGGACGCTTTTACGGTGACGTCGTACAAATAAAATCGTCAATTATCATTTTAATTTTGAGTTCGTTGTACCGCACGCAAGTATGTCTTCGTCGGATAATGACTTTTTGTTTAAAAAAATTAAAATTAAACGGAATTCTGGATCTTGGAAAAAAGAAACAGTTTATGCACATTAAAGAAACATTATGCAGAGTTTAATGAAAACGTTTTTCTTATAAAATGCTAATTTTTAATCTTCTGTGCCACATAGATTATAAATAATAATTAAACAGACGAGGGCCACTGCAGCTAGTTCCTATAATTGAATATTAATCTGTAAATTTATTTACTATTAATAAATTAAAATAAATAAATAAATTAAGCTGCTTGGAGATAAATTTCTTGAGCAAGTCTACATACATTTTATGTTCATTTTAACTCGCGTTAAATAAAAATGAAATATCAAAATAACTGCTTGCAGACTTTTGATCGTTTGATTTTTTTAAATCTAGAACAAAAGCTCAATTTTTTTTTAGTCATTTCGGGAAAACCCACAATTATATAAAACAAGGAAAAAGCTGCTGCCAAGCAACGCACAGTGGTTCTTAAGCCAAATAAAAAGGTAATTAATATGTATATTTTTAACTAGTGTTTAAAAAATATGACCACGTGAGGTGAAATAAGAAAAAGAAAAGAAAAACATACATCAAATAAAATAAAAAAAAAAAAATATTTTTAATCAGAAATAATTTCTTATTCGGGCTTAAGTTCAGTAATTTCAATTCTTATTGAATGAAATATTTTTATTAATTAATGTGAGTTTCTAAAGAAGAGAAGAAAAATTAAATTAGACTTTTTATTAGCTGGTGGAAATCTTTTAAAATTTAAAATTGGCCCTGAGTATTTGCATTTGCTGCTGACATTCCCTACATCGCTGGCAATTAGTTATGACAAATATCTGAAGTCTCGGTTTTAAAATTTATGCAACAACTTCCTCTTTTTTTTGTAAATACAAGAAAAAAGTGATATTTTTTTTAATTTCCTAAAGAATTTTGAAAAAAAAGTAAATTTTTTCTTAGGTTTTTGAATATAATAGTCTTCAAAAAGGTTTTTCGAAGAAAATTGGGATTGATATACGTACATATATTTGCACCCTACGTCCAGAATTGTGGAAAATTTAAGTTGTTCTTCTAAGAAAAAAGTTAAAAAAAGATATTTAATTTTGGTATTTAAAAAATCTATAACATTACCTGGTCCGACTAATTTTTTACGAATATTTAAAAATAAAAGTTAAAATGGAAATGAGTTGAATAATAAACTGTAACAGGTTTGTCTAATTTTTAAATAACAAAAAATAAGAATTATCCTGAAGAGCCATCGGTAGGTTAATGAAACATCGAAACGCAAAACTCAATATATATAAATTGACCTAAAACTTAACTACTCTTTGACATCCCAAGGCAAATAATACAAAATAAATGTCATTTGTTCCTTCAGTCAGAGTTGAAGACGAACAAATACACAGACGTCAAATAAAAAAATTAAATCTGATTGATTTTCATTAATCACTACACGTAGCTGAAAAAACTCGACTGGACGCTTAGTCCTAATTTAGACTATGCAAGTCTTATTGCTAAGGTGATTAGTTTGTTAGGGGAGAGAGACGAGGGGAACAGAACAATTTCTTTTTCTCTCTCCCTTAAACTAATCAGCTTAGCAATGAGACTTGCAAAGTGTATATTTGGACTTACAACTTTGTAATTGACGAGCTTATTTGATCATCTCTAAGACACTTAACATGTAGTTTACTTGTTTTTTTTTTCGTGCGCATAATATCTTATTTTGAAAGCTCTTTGTGATGAAAACTACCTTTTCACTCAACCAATATTTTCAAAATTGTTTAAGGACCATAGTATTGCTCCTATTCCCATACAATTCAGCAAACATGCACATATATACATATATATTCACATGCATATATGCACTTACAAAACTAATAAGAGTAAATCTCAATATGACTTAGGGAGTATTCGGTGTTTGTAACGGTTTTTTGTATGTAGCATGCAGGTGTGTGTGTATGTGTGCATTAGTTCATGTGTCTGGATATTTGATCAAATTGAATTTTATATTTAAATGTCAAGTTGTTAAGAAACATTAGCTTCAAGTTTGTTTTTTCTTTCTTTTGCTTTCCTTTTCTTTTTTTTTTATATGTGACTTTGATTGCATCAAATGCAATTGGTTTATGTCAAACGTACGAGTATGTATGTATGTATGTGTGTGTATATCTCCCTCCACGTTTGATTCCATTTCTAACTATTTCAATTTTATGTTTGAAGTGGATGTTGTTGTTATTGCTGCTTCATTTGATAAGCAATGAACCAATTGTATTTCCCTTTAACTGTGGTAATGTTACACATTAACAAGCAAATGTATGCACGTGTGCTTGAGTGTGAATGTGTGTGTGTGTGTGTGTTATGATCACCTTTGTATATGTCTGTATGACTTAACTTACATGTTGTGTGTGTTTACACTTGCACATATGTATGTGTATGTAAAATAATACTATTATTGATATTTATACTTTATGTAAGTTTTCCTGGTTTATGGTTTATAATTTAAATATGCATACGTCTTTGAATACGCAAATGCTTCTACATACATCTACACCTGCTCCAAGTTGAGCATTGAGTGAATTTATTTTAAAGGATTCAATTTACTTGATGCTTAAATATGTTTATATATGCTTTGGACAAATGGACACTAGGGTGCACAATCAATTTTTAAATGAGAATTACAAGTGCAACTGCAGCATTGTATCTCAAATAAAATCAAAGTTTTGTTATCGGAAAATAAAAGGGTTCTAATAGTGATTTTAGCAGAAAGCTCATATATCAACATGCTATAAGAGGCATTAAAAATATTCCTTGGATATAAGATAATCGTAGTATTTATATCCAAGTTATTTGGTGCTGCTGCTAAACTGCTAGATCCCTACAAAATGGATACATTACATTAAAAACTTTCTTAGGATGACTTGTGCCCTTGGAAGAGATGGCGTGACAATAAAAAGGCAAACGCCTCATCCAATCAAGACCATCTGTAATGAAACCAAACAAATCTGACCGAAAAAAGTTTAATAAGAACTAAGGCTGAGGTTACATCTGATATTTCATGGAACTACTTATAAAGCAGAAATTTACATCAACTGACAGCACATGCAGTGGACCAAACATAAAAGAACGCGGATGATGAAGGTGTAGTGGCCTTCGGAAACAGCTAGTTGTTCCGTTCTACTACCTGTTTATCAGAATATTTACAATTAACTTTGGTGTTGTTTGTTCATTAATAATTATCACATGCAATTTGGCTTACAAAGCGATACGAACTTTGGCCTGATCAAATTATAACTATAGAAACAAATGAGGTTCGAAAAATAATAATTAAAATTAACTAGAACCACTTATATATAAATAATAATTTGCCAAAATATAAGTACTTATTTTTTAGTTTAAAATAAATAAGTAGACAATTTAGAAATATATATAGAATTTATTTAAAATAAATACATGTTTTGGCAATCTTTTCACGTAATTTTTTAAAACCCAAAGGTTCAACTTATGCCTCCTATTTTTAAAATTGTAGGTAAAGCACCCCATACACGTTTCAATTCAATTGTGAATTGAGCCTTTCAATTGAATTTATTCTTGGCCACACACTTCATAAACTGAATTGAAAGATTTTCATTCAACTGTCAAATTTATATTTTTTCACAATTACAAATGTAAAAATTTAAAACTTCTATTGCATTCATTTTATATGTTTTATTTAAAATTCAATGAAATTAAATACAATTTCAAAAATACATAACTTTTTCTATACAAAATAAAGCTACACACATAAATTTTGACACCTAATCAAGAGACTGGAACACACACAGCACAATCGAATTGAAAGATTTACTAGTCAACATTAAAAATTAAAATATTTAGATTATTCTTCTTATTCGACAACTGCCAAACTAATCAATTGATGTGGATAAAAACCGACTCATTTGAAAACTGAATCGTGTATGGGGCGCTTAATGTGATTTGTAAGCAGGTATGTACTTCGATTTGTCAATCAAAAAAGTAAGTCATTATATGGCAAGTAGTTCAGATGATAATATCTAATTTTTTTGCTGGGTATTTACCCAAACGTTTTCGGCAGACTTTATATAGCAGATTATGCCGGATATTTTCCTCAGCGATTTCGGTTGCTAATTTCCATGTACAGTGGCTTAGACAGATTATTTTCAAATCCAAGTTAATCTAAAAATTATCCAACTGAACATTGCATAAATTACTACAAATTTCGATTATAAATACTTTTTTAAGTTGAAAATATAACTAATTAATTATTTCACTAATTAATGCCTAAGAAGCCATAACATTTCTCAAATAAATTTACACCTTCTGCTTTATTACTTTCTGAACAACCTAACAGAAAACCTAATATTTAATTGGGTGTGTGTGTAAATATTTTAATACATATTTGATTGTTGGATACTTTTTACTTGTCCATAAGGAATTCTTAACATTCAATTGTGATTAATTAATTTTTATTTGATATGAAATTGTGACTCATATCTTTCAGTTTTTCAGCTGAACTGTAATAAAGCTTAAGAAATAATAAGATTTAATTACACAGGACAACAAAAAAAAAAAAAGAAAATACGGAGATCTAACATTGATGAGTAGAGGAGACTAAAAGCATATATGTATGTCACCATTTGGAAAGATCACAAAGGAATTTTATTTCATGGGAAAAGGTTAAACTTTTGCCTTTTTGGTCTGTTCATGCAGCATATCGATACATGAAACTGTATGTTCTTTACATCTGAAAATATTGGAACAAATATTTTTGTAGAACATATTAACAAAAATTCAATAGTCAACATGTTCTTTATTTTCTAACTTTACTACATTGGCTGAATTTTTTTCAGCTCGGACTGTAGTTGTAAAAAGTATGTTAACCAAATAAATGTAAATAACAATAACAGCTATTCAGTAATAGAGTGTTGCCACACAAGTGTTTTTGACTTTTGGCCACAAAATATAAAACTTCTTCTGCAAAAAAAATCACGTTTTTTGAATTATGACTCTAGTGCGAAGGCTCAATATGTCAGCACAGACCAAAGCCGAAAACTAAGCACAAACAGCAAAACACACCCAAACTAGAGATTGCCCATTTTTATTATTAAAAATTCCCTTGTGGGAATGTAATCTCTTTCGTTCTTTAATTGTCCCACAAGGTAAGTTGTACATTTTTGGAAAAAAAAAATTCCCGTGTTTTCCCTCTTTTTATTGTTTTTTTTACGATTTGTTGAAATAGAGTAAAAAAAAATTACTGATGTGTGGGGAAGTAAGATTAATATGTTCTTAAAAAGTACATTTAATTTTTTTTTAACTTGCCCTAAATCTCTTGGATGTAAAGAACATAAAGTTCCATGTACTGATATGCTCCATGGAAATGCCAAATAGTGGAAACTTTGCTTTTAATACACTTCATTGACACCAGAGGCGCTGCAACACCGCTTTATTAAAGACGTGCAAAAAAGCAGAGTTGTAAAAGAATGAAGCTTTACTCTATATCTGTCTTCACAACCTGTCTTTTCCTAAAGAAGGTAACACGTAGTAATAGTGGTAGGCATTAATTTCTTTTTTTAAAAACATTTAATGATTTACAAGTTACAAAATATAAGTTTATTAAGAATTTTTGTATGCAGATTGATCGAAAAAATATTGAGGAATAATAACAGCTGTTTAAAGTATATATATATATGTATATTCTAAATTTCAACTCCTAATTACCTAGTTAATGTTTTCAGACACATTTTCCATTCCATCTCGTACACAAATGTGCATACATGCGCGTATGAGGAGAATTATACTCCGACAATAAGTGTAACATTTAGTCAGTACGTGCAGGACGCATGTGCCTTTCTATTTATAGTTGTAGAGTATTTTAGTGTTTCAGTCAATTATAGTGGATATAGTCTGGTGTGTTTAAACTGGCTATAGTCATGTTGGTTAGAAAGCAAATATGTGAGCGTACGAATTGTTTGTGCTACAATTATGAGTATATGTAGATACTATAATTAAGAGTATTTACTGAAACCCCTATTACCATTCTCAAGTTCTCAACTCAGTTGTGTTGTCCGAGCGTCAACACAGCCTGCACATTGATATTGCCATTTATCATAATATTTTCTATTAAATATTAGTTGTGATTATCAATACGAAAATAATAAATAAATGAAAATAGAATTGGGTTGTGTCAAAAGAATAGGCACAAAAAGGTAATTCCGGGGGGGATCATTGCCCCCGAAAAGAATTGCTGTTGCTCACTTAGAACTTTTAAAAATTGCACCTAATTATTTATTTTATAAGAACTCATAAAAATTACCAAAAAAATTTTAAAGCTACGCCAATGTTCAAAGATGGGATGACTCTCAGATAATTTATCTGAGTTCAGTTGAGAACGGCAATAAATAAGTTAAATATATTTTTTGAGTACTTATTGACATTCTCTGTCTTTAACCTCCACAACCCAAATAAATTTCCCATATGATATTTTAAAAGGCCGATAAACGTATAGCAATATATTTTTTTTAGTCTCTTTAAGGTTTCCGTACTTCAGAACTGCATAATTTGTGAAAAAGTTTGAAATTGTTGTGCAGTGTTATTATTTGATACGAGCAATGAAAAATGTTTTAAAATATTTCATAATATATTAATTACATAATTCATTAGCTAAAGAAGGAAGATTTCATTTGTTAACATTTTAGTTCTATAATATGAAATTTACTTGTGGTTTGGAGAGTTTTTTCTTAATAACAAAAATTAATAATTTTAAAAACCCCCCGACTTTTTTCAGAAAATATGTTATATCTTCTAAACGGCTGGACCAATTTTCTTCAAACATAGTTAAGAACCCTCTCGATCAAGTCATCTTTCAAACAGAAAAAACTAAATGAAAATCGGTCCAGCCGTACGTGGACACGGACAGACACACAGATACACAAATACACAGATACACAGACACACATACACACACTACAAACTTATAACAATACAATCATGTAAAATTTGTTTTTTTGTACTCCTACTTGACTACCCTCAAGTCTTTGAAGAAAAAAATCTACTCCCGGTTATAACGATTTCGTATGACTCAAGACTGTCATTTCAGAACTGATAATTTTGTATTTGAAATTGTTTAAGCATGTAATAAAAACTAAAGTGTTATTTAGATTACCCGATTAAATTGAGTTCCATACATATCATACATGGGCATACTGCATTACTTTTTTACTGCATTACGTGTTTCAGTAATCAGTAAAAAGTACTGATTACTGAAAAAAAATCAATATTCAGTAAATTTTACTGGTTACTGAAAAGAGAAATCAGTATTCATTAAATTTTACTGATTATTGAAAAAAATCAGTATTCAGTAAATTTTACTGATTATTGAAAAAAAAACAAGTATTCAGTAAATTTTACTGGTTACTGAAAAAAAAAATTACTATTCAGTAAATTTTACTGGTTACTGAAAAGAGAAATCAGTATTCAGTAAATTTTACAGATTTTTGAAAAAAAAAATCAGTATTCAGTAAAAAGTACTGATTGCTGAAAATAAGATCAGAATTCAGTGAATTTTACTGATTTGTGTAAAAAAATGCAGTAATCAGTAAATGACTGATAGTAGATACTGTGTGTTTTGAAAATGATATGTACACATTGCTCACTTACATGAATAGTGGCATAACTGAAAAAACGAAATTCCGAGAAAAATGGCTTTAAACGTGTTTTTATTTTTTTTAATTATCTAAAAAAGAAATGTGTTATTGGGTAAATAAAAACTGATTTGCATAGATGAGAGACTTAAACACCCACTTCTAGACCAATACATTCATAACTATATGCTGTTTGCTTTTCTCAACACAGCATTTCAAAATTTTATCGCTTAGGTTTTGTCTTCCAGCGAAAGAAAACAGTCGTTCTACAGGTGCTGATGAGGGTAGTGGGGTATTGTATTTCATAAAAACGTTTTTTATGGCATTGTGCTTATGCAGGCAATTTGTTGTTGTATCCCTTTCGGCCAAGTATAAAATTGATTCCTGGAGATAAGTTCCCACATCGCTTAAATTGGGCTGTACATCAACATCTGGTTATGAGTATTGAATAATCAAATATGCATATTAATATAAATGTTAATATAAATACTCAAAGGAGAGTAAGATGCAAACGTTACCATTATCTTCTTCTCCAAAATCTAAAAATGAATTTTGCGGAGTTTGAGGCACAATACGGGTTTCAGCATCCGGTATCTTTCCGTATTTTACTACATACGTATTTAACACTTGTTTTACATCTTCTTCTGTTTTTGATGTTGCTGTCTCTAGAAGAGGTTTTAAAAATCGGAGCTTTGTTTCCTATATAGTTACCGCCGCAATGATAGCATCCCAAGCGTCTGGCTGTATTTTAAAATATTTTTCAAACCTTACCAATAAAGCCTCCTTAATTTTTTTTATCAATGGAGATAAGTATTTTAACCTCGATTGCTCTAAACGCGAAAATTTTACCCTTAGCGAAACTGTATTTGGAACAAAGTAACCGAAGTACATGGTCTTTTCGCTCTGAAGGTAGTCAATTGCCTATGCTATAGGCTTCATCACTAAAAAGAATTTTATTAACACCATTGAGTTCTTCTGTTTTCAAAAAATCTTTTGTATCTTTTGAGGTTTCACTTAAAAACTTTGAAGATCTTGGAAGATCTTCTTCATACAAAAAATCCGGATCTCTAACCGAGTCATCACTATCAAAATCGAAAATATCGCTCATTTTTTTAATATATTTTTTCCCAACAAATAAAATTTTAGAAAAATTTCAAATATCTTCCGGACTTCTAACTTGTTCTTATGTTTTTATTAGTTGCAATTTTTTCAATTAATAAAGTAATTTATAGCACAGGGTAGTTCACTTATGTATCAATATTAATTTACAATTTATATACAGTCCACAATTTAAAATTAACACATATTTATATATTGGCACTATTCATGTAAGTGAGCAATGTGTACATATCATTTTCAAAACACACAGTATCTACTATCAGTCATTTACTTATTATTGCATTTTTTTTACACAAATCAGTAAAATTTGCTGAATTCTGATCTTATTTTCAGAAATCAGTACTTTTTACTGAATACTGATTTTTTTCAATAATCAGTAAAATTTACTGAATACTGATTCCTCTTTTCAGTAACTAGTAAAAATTACTGAATACTGATTTTTTTTTCAATAATCAGTAAAATTTACTGAATACTGATTTCTCTTTTCAGTAACCAGTAAAATGTACTGAATACTGATTTTTTTTCCAGTAATCAGTAAAACAAAGAAAATACTGAAAAAGTACTGGTACTGAAAAATGCGCATCTATGATACATATTTGTAACTCTTCTCATTGGACCTTACTGGCAGAGTATTTTAAAATAAAAACAATAAAAACTTCTAACTTTATTACATTTGTGATACTTAACATTATATTCATGGCTGTGTGTGTGTGTGTGTGTGTGTTCGTGTGAATGCGAAATGTATTGTTTTTCTTAATCTCAAATCATATAAAAATCATGCTTGATTAACTTTTTTCAAACCATTTAACAAATAAGCAATAAAAATCAAAATATTTCATTCATTTGGCTAATATAGTGTTCAATTTTAAAAGGCCAAAACGTTGTGCTTCGTAGGTCATGCATTAACTACAAATATTCCATAAAAATAATGTTAGAAATGTTTCACCATCCACAAATACAATCACCACCATATTGTCTACAAACCATGAAAGATCAAGTAAAGTTATTTATTTTCATTATTACTTTTATGCCCAGAGACTTAAGAGCAAGAAGTCACGTCTGTTTTTTAGGCATAACATAATGACACCTTATGCGGATTGGCTTTTAATATAATTTTTAATTTAATTAAAAATTTCAAATTAACATATTTTTCTTCTTTATTACTTGGGCACACAGCACACACTTTGCTGTGAACATAAAATTAGTGCAATGGGATAGAAGAAATAGTAAAACGATAACGTAGCAAGCAGGACTTTTATGAAGAAATTTTATTAGATTTTGTTAAGGGCTTCCACTTGACTTTTGGGCCTTAACATATGCTGCCAAGATTTTGCAATTGTCAACATTTGTTTTTGTTTTTTTTGTATCATTTTCTTTAAAACTTATTAAGACGTAGAAAGCAAAAATTTAGAAAATTAATTCATTGAGGCCAAAGAATAATTTGCATAATTGTTTGTGGTAAGTTTGGATATTACTTATCTCATTCGTTTTTGCTACAAATGTTTGGATTAAAAAATATAAAAACAAAATTAAATTAAAATATAAAAAGGAAACTAAAAAAGCACTAAGCTTGTGTGAAAAAGAAAATAAAAACCCCAAGTTCGTACTAAAAGTAATAATAAAAAATCAAATATAATTGTTGTTTTTATTTAACAACGAGATTGAGAAAATAGTTCAATTGCTGTGGATTTTGATGTCCATATACGTACATATATCTCACTGGTGCTTAACCACTTTCTAAAAAAAAAGCTTAAGAACATTTGATGTTTATATAAAAACTCTTTTTTACGAATTGAGGGTTATAAATTCACAAATGAAGTTAAGAAGCCTAATTTTCTTTTTTCATAGAACAGTTGGACTAGCAAGGGAAGATGTCGGATTTGTATAAGCAAGCTAAAAATATTGACTTTTTGCTCACTTATTTACAACTAGGTTTTAAACTAACTCATAAATGATACAGATTTGAGTCAGTTGTATTTTTTAAAAATGTCTTTTTCCCGATAAGTACTGAAGTAACTTTAAGCTAATTCAAAATGAATGCAAAGATTATTGAGTTGTTTTTGTACTCGTACAACTAACTTCTTCTCGATAAGTTTTGAATAAGCTTTTAGCTAATTTAAAGCTGATGCAGTGATGCGTCAATTGTTTTTGAACAATTTTTACATTAACTCTGTGCCCTCTGTATTTTATCTGATGCTATAGCAAAGGGTTAAGTATAATGGCTGCAAACAATCTCTAGAGGAAAATTAAAGTTTTCTCGTCCAAATTATGCTGTTGCGAATTATTTTAACGACGAGTGAGTCATCGGTTACACATTATGACGAGAATTGGAGGGTTGTTAGTAGTCAAAGGTTATATTTTACTTTTCCAAATTATGTTTTTACGAGTGTTTTCTATATTAGATTAGGTTAGGAAGGGTGGTGTTATAACACACCTCCACTCGTAGACCCATTTTGGTCCATTGTGATTCCCTTCTATTAACAAGCGTTAATAATAATATTTAACCCCCATTTGTAGCCAGACATGTCTCTATTATCTGTCATTGAGCCTCTGAGTTTCTATGATGAAGCCCATGATATCCTCCAGATTACACTTGCCTATATCTTGCCTCTAACCTTTTTCAATTCTTGATTTTTTTATTTTACTTAAATTATAATATCTTTAAAAAGAAGAAGCCCCATTGTTGCGATTGAATCATTCCTACATTTAGTTTTAAATATCGGCAGAAATTGTTTGAATGACAACTTGTATTGAAAACAAGAAAAAAAATAAAAAAATTTTTTTTTAATATAAGTAATAAACAGAACGTTTTCTGTCGACATCGTCGGCCAGGGTACTATCACTTCGTTTTTAAACATGAGTAGACATTTCACATTTCAAAAAAAATAAAAATAATAATAATAATGGCGGTGTTTCCTGCAAATGGTATTGCGTAAGTGTAAATTGAAAGTATTTTATATATTATTTCTTGCTTTGCTCAAGCAAAAAACGATGGAAAAATTTGACGTTTTGGTATATAAGGCAATGTTCGCGAAATGCTTTCGTTATTTTCGTACACTGGTTATCATCTTATATGTATGCGTATATTTATTTCCAAAATCAGTAAGGAGATTTAAGACGCTATTGTTTGAAAATATTTTTGAGTGCTTGTTTCTGAATTCTCTACACAGAAAAAGTTATTCCCAAAAAATTTTCAAACAAACGTGTGTTTTGAAATATAATTTAGTTTCAGTAAATATTTTTTACTGTTCCAGTAAATTATTTGTTCCAATTTTATTTTATGTAAAAAAAAACTCTATAGAATGAAAATTATATATATAAAGCAAAATTTGTAAAAAAAATTTCAAGATATATTTTTTTTTTATTTAAATCTGTTATTTTCAGTTAAATTTATTTTTATATACTGTAAAAATTATAAAAAAAATTTTTTTATTTATTTTTTGATATTTTTGTTTGCGGTTTTCAAACTTATTATGTTTGTATATTGGGATTCTCAATATAGTATTAAGAGTCTTACTATAAACATACGGAGTTTGTTAGCTGAATTAAAAAAATTTTTGGGTTAAAGTCTACTGACGAGTTCCCAAAGCGGTAACGAAATGCTTAACCATAAAAACAAGCAAACTTTTGATAGTAAAAAAATAGTTGAACCTTTCATTTGATTCATTTATTTTTTTTAGATAAAATTTTTACTAATTTTTTTTTAGTTGGTAAGAATTGTTGTTGATTCAGTTAATTTATTTTCTGAGAATACGAAAAATTTTAGTGAATGTGTTTGTATTAATAAATTATTAATAAATTTGACTGAAAATATTTTGAGTTTCAGGTAACTTTTTTCTCTAATGCCATAATAATTTAACTAAAAATAAAGTTTTTTTTTCCATTTAAATGTTTACAAAATTGTTATCAGAATCTACAAATTTCTTTGTAGGTCCGCATTCACACAAAAAATTTACTGATTCAATGAATTTGGTTACTGAAAACGAAATTTAGTTTTTTCTGTGTACACAGAACAAACAAAATTTCACTTTCAGTAACCAAATTCATTAAATCGGAAAATATTTTGTATGAATGCGGTCCTACAAATAGTTTTGTAACCTCTGATAACAATTTTGTAAAAATTTAAATTTAACAGAGTTCGGCTGAGATATACATATGTATGTAGGTCGATAGATACAACGTGCCGTTGTTCTCTTCTTTTTGATTATTTCATTGATCGTGTTGTATGTATGTTAATGTCGACAAGATACCGACCAAATATCATGTCCTGTTTCTACTCTATACAGTTTTTTTTTCGTAACAAACAATTTACTGGAATAGTAAAATATATTTACTGAAACTAAAGTTAATTTCAAACAAACATTTATTTGAAAATTTTTTTGGGAATAGTTTTTTCTATGTAAAACATTTTCTTCAAAAATGTTTCCTATCTTTGATAATGAACAAGACTTTTTTAAAACAAGCTTATTTATTTGTTAATAAAACGAACTAAAAAGTTAAATATCCAAAAAAATTTCCGCCATCATCAGATCAAAATAAGTAAATTTGTTATTGTTTTTAATATAAACAAGCGAAAGAAAATTTTTTGTCGACATTGTGAGCCAGGCAGTTAATGTATTAAAAATATTTAATATTCTATGCAATTTAGACGCAAAAAGAAAACATTTTATTAATAATTATTTTACACAATAAATTTTAAATGCAAAAACATCCATGAAAAAATTTTCCACTTGCTCTTAACTTTTTGTAATTGTTGCTTGAAAAGCCTATCACACCTTCATTTATATTTTATGAAGTGTGAAAAATTCAAGGATTTATTTGCATTTCCACACTCTAAAATAATTTTTTATATTATTACTAAGGGTTTTCATGAGAACTCTTAAAATTGCCATTTGTGCAATTGGGCAAACTTGCGAGACTAGTTTCATGAAGCCCCTTTTGAACTATTGTGCAAACAGTTTATGTAAATTTGAAACAAACGTCAAAAAGTTCATTAATTAAAAATAAAATAAGAAAATTTCAAGCAATTTTCAATTTAAAAACATATTTATATATTTCTATAAAAATAAAAAAAGGGGTGTGTGTCTAAAAATGCCTAGAGAAGTCCAAAAAAGCTTGCTTACAAAATGCACAATTGCACAGCTTAAGTTTACGAGTCAACATAATTGGGCAAACTTACCAGGTTTGTGTAAATAAATTTCTGTACAATTTTTGACATATTATTTACGAGAGTGTAAAAATGCACAATTGCACAGTTTGCGAGACTTTTGAACATTCTCATGAAAACCCTTACTATTTTTTAATTTGCACTGGGGAAAAGCTATAAAAACACACCGGGAGTATGCACCTGTCGAGAAATTGTTGTCAATTTTTATGAATTAATAAATGTAACAACAGTCATATATCCCTCATATTGTGATACAAAATTGAATATTTAAAAACATACAAGCCTGTATGAAAAGACAGGTTTTTTATTTTTTTATTTTAATATGCGTTTATGGAAACGTTTCTAAACAGTGAAGAGGGAAAGTGAGAGAGAAAATAAGCAAATTTGGTGAAATGTTAATGTGTTAAGAAATTTTATTTCATATTAGAGTCTCTCTACTGGTTGGCAAAATACTGCAAAAGTTTACACCAAAATGAAGTTTATGTGGAAAATAAACAAACAGGTTTTTAAACCTGATTTCAAGTTTTTCTTGTTGATTTGATGAATATTGAGTAAATTATTTTAATTAAGAAACAAAAAAAAATTATTTTTTTTTATTTTACGAATTTTCATATACTCGTATAGGTTTGAGAATTCTGTGGTACAACCGTTTTCAGTAAAAATATTATTTGATTTTATAAATTTAGTAATTGAATGCAAAATAAAGTTGTTTCTGTATAAAAGCAAAAACAAACTAAAAATAATAATATATGTACATAAAGCTTAACCGTCTTATTCATAAACGCTTCATAACAGCTTAATGAGCAAAAAAAGAAAAAGACTATTCATAAATGCTTAATAGCCTATTAGACGTTTAATAAACGTTTCATAACTCAGAGATTTTTAATGTAGCCTCCATGCTTCTTTAAGCGTTTGATAACCAATTATAAATAATATTTTCTTGATTTTTTTATCCCTTATGTCAGATTTTCTATGGTTTCTCACTTTTATGTTTCTTGTTTATTCTTATGCATGTCTCCTGAATAATGTTCTTGGACAAGTGTATTAATTTATGTAATAGTGTCCTGCACAAGACTATTTATAAGACCTTTCAAGACATGAGAGATTTTTTCAAATGCTTTACTACACCGAAATATTCTAAAAGAATCGCTAAGCAACACTGTTGGCAAGTAATTTTTTTCGGTGGTTTGTCTTGCCAACAGTGTTGTTTAGCGATTCTTTTAGAATATGTCGCTGTAGTAAAACATTGGAAAAAATCTCTCATGTCTTGAAAAGTCTTATAAATACTCTTGTGCAGGACACTATTATGTAAGTCGGTACATGTATGTATGTATGCATAATTGTACAAAAAGAAAAATACATACATATAAACATGGTTGAAAATTAAGGAAATCCCATTCATTGGCCAAAAGAAAAATAGAGTTATAAACATAAGGGCATATGTAAGTACAAGCATAGGTATGTTTGTATGGTACTGCATGCTTACATATGTATGTATGTACAATAACATTTTAAAATTAAAACAAAATAGTGATGCATAATCGACCGCAATAAAATGGGTATTTACCTACCTCTGTACTCAGCCGAATATAAATATGTTTAAATACAATTTTTTGTAACATAAAATTTTTTTTTGTTTGTTTATTTATTAATAAAAAGTGAAACGCCTACTTTTTAAGTTATTTTTTAATAACATTATGCGTAATGATTTACTTTTTTTTCAACTCAAACAGACTACCTAGATAATCGATTCTTCGTTGTATGCATCACTAAACATAAAATGAGAGCGAAAGTAGCATAATGTTGCCAACATAAAATTACAAAAGAAGCAATATCGCTTAATAGGTAATTCACTGATATTAATCAGTTATGAATACAAATTTTTATTAGAGCTTAATAAAGCAAAATCTGTTTCATAAGTAATGTACAGATTAAATTGAAATAAAAAATTTTTATGAATAAGACCGTATATATTTATATGTAAGAATTTAAACTATTATGCAATATTGTTAGCCACTGTAAATTTCAACTCATACAACCGTTAACCAAAATGATAGTTATTAAAATTTTTTGCTAGCTTTTTTGTTGTTGTTAATAACAACGAAAAAAGCTACAACAAAAAAGATCTTAACAAGAATTTTCACTTTATATTCAAACGTTATACTAAAAATAAAAACGTGAAATTGCTATTTCACAAACAAGCTCGCACAAGCACATACACTAAAAAAATAATAATAATTTGGAAAATTTTCTAAATTTGAGTAAAAAAGTCGTGTGACGCCAAAGCTAGCTGATAGTAATTTTATTTTTATATTTAAGTAAAATTTTTTTCTTAATTGAGTAAAAATTTTCCACAAAATTCGGAGCTTTGCAAAATAATGCAAATCAAAAAAAATTTCCATAATTTAAAGAAAAATACTTAAAACTGGTAAATGTTTTTCTAAAATTTAGAATACCTTTTTATATCTTTCAAGTAAGTCAAATTTGATGAACTAATCAGGAGTAAGTCATTTCCTATAATTTATTTTTTGATTTAAAACGAGATTGACTAGTTTTTAGGAAACATTTTCCCTAAACTTTTAAACCATTTTCCAATTTTTGGTAAATATTTCCTTTAAGCCAGTAAACTTGTCCTTGAATGTGAGAGTTTTTGTGTGTATTTTTATGAAGCATTTTTAAGGATATGAACTTTTTATTTTTTAATCATATTAATTAAGTAATTTTTACTAGATTTTTGTAAAAATTTACTCAAGCTTAGAAAAAATTACTTAAACTTAGAAAATTTTTTTTACTTAAATTTAAAAACTTTTTTTCCTTCATAATAGTACATGTCTTTTTTTAAGTGTACAGACGCACGTATATGTATACATACATATATGTATACATATAGAAAAATGTATTTTTGCAAATACATACGCATGTAAGTAAAATCTTAATTTACCGTTGGCACAGTGATTTCTTTTTATTCGATGGTTGTCTATATTTCTAATGAAATTTGATACTGATACGAGTAATTAGCTGATATTTTTAATTTTCTAGTTAAAACACGACTTTTTAATTTCTTTATTTAATACATATTTTACAAAGCAATTTTTCAACATATGACTGCATAAAAATGCGTGAAGTGACAAGACCAGTGCTGGACACTAAGAGAAATGTATTCAACTGTGCTATTAATTTATTTAAGAAGTCAATTGAAGTTCGGCGCTCTGGTGCCA
This sequence comes from Tachina grossa, assembly GCA_949987645.1. Lineage (NCBI taxonomy): Eukaryota > Metazoa > Arthropoda > Insecta > Diptera > Tachinidae > Tachina > Tachina grossa. The sequence goes on along the minus strand of OX465278.1, from coordinate 38,127,484 downwards.
CTTTGAGCGACTGCATTAAGGGAAAACTACACTAAAATCAAGATTTTACGTTCTAAATCAAATCATTTCAATTTTCATAGTACAGTAGTTTTCTGATTTAATGAACCTAATGGTTGTCAGGCCTGTTCGTTAAAGTGAATTGTTCGTTGTATCCAGTACTAACTTTATAAGGAAAAGTGTCCTCTATTTTATTAAAAACTCAAGGCATATGTTCTCGTAGTATTTTTAATATTTTATTAAAAGAAAATATTTACATACATACATATTTAGTTAAAATATCAGTAAAAGAAATTTTTATAAAGCACTAGGTATAATAATTTATTTAAAAAACTGGTTAAGCATAGTCTGTTTTTTTAGATTGATATCTTTCTTTAATGGCATCTTCTTGAAGCTCTCTTCAAAGCATTAAATTTGAGCTACTAATTTTGTTTTGTTCAGCCCATTTAATAAATTTCGAAATGCTAAATGACATCTTCATGATTTATTTTGGGCTCTTGAATTTCAGTTCCATCCAGCTCTTCTTCACTTTCGTTTTGTTCATCGGGTAAAGGGCTATTATCAATCCATCTATTTAAATTTAAATGAAATATTTTTAAATAGGGTCAGCCAACCATGGCTTGCATTTAACTATCCTCCATAAATTTTGTTGTGAGTTTTCTTGGCTTTGTGTTACAAAATGGCAATTGCGGTTTTTCTATTGCGTTACCCAAAATGACCCTTTTTAACATCGCTTAAAATATTTTTAACTTTATCCTTTAAAATCAATCTATTTCTTTTACACATTTTGATGTTCGTAGCAAAAATTACTTCACACAACTTACTCTCAAATGATTTCAAACCAACCATCAAAAGAAAAAAACTAACAATACATTTTTATTTATATTCTTTTTTAGTAACTTTCTGGTAGCAATTATGTTTCTTATTTAATTTTACATTTGTTCGTTATACTGAGCACAAAATAGAATTTTTGTAGAAAAAATGATCGTTCGTGAATGTTCGTTAAATCGGGAAACTACTGTATTTTAAATACGAAAATTCTTGACTCAAGAATAAAATCTTAATTTGTTTAAGATCGCATTTAAGATTATAATCTTGATTAAAATCTCATTTTCAGATCGAATTCTAGATTTTGTTCTTAATAAAAATCTTAAATTAAGATCCACAGAATATAATATTGAACAAATTTTTGTTGCTCGAATTAAAAATTGTGTTCCTATTAGAAAATTGAAATCAATTATAAATTCTTAAATTTTAACAGCCTTATTAATAAAAAGGCTTCATGAAAGCTTTTTAAGAAAAATTTTGTATGAAAATTTGTTTTAAAAAATCTTTATAAAGAATTTTTTTTAGTTTTATAAATAAGGCAGTAAGTATGTAATCTTTATGAAATTCTTCTTTTGAGACCGGTTTTAAGAATGTTTTTTTTAAATAGTTTTATTGGTTTTTATCCGAATTCGAGTGTTAAAATAAAACAAATTTTTTTATTGATATCAGTTTTTATTTATTTAAATATTTACATACATACATATGTATCAGAAAAGAAAAGGCAATCATAATGTTATATTTAAAAGTACATACATGCATACTTATATTAACTTGCACCACTCAAACAAATTTTAGCGAAACTCCATTCTAATTCCCAAAAGAGGAATTGCTTCTTTTATATCTTCTTTCTTCATGTACTGCAAACTTTTAAAAGTCACTTTTGAATCTGAAACGAGCGAATTTAATGTCCATTAACAGCTGGTAAGACGAATTTATGAATTTAAACTGTATAAAAATATATAAATAAGAAGAACTTAATTTTGAGATATTTGATAACAGACTCCATATGAAACTCTTGTAGAAGGTTTTTTAACAATGCGATTTCTGACAACTCCGATGAAATTTTCTTCGATGTGCTGATCACATCATATTGGCCATTTAATAACGGCAATTAATCGTCACTCCGTTATATGGCTATACATATATCTGATTTCCATTTTCAGCGTCTTACAAATTATTGCACAACACGCTTTCATTGATGTTAAATTTCGAAAAAAAATCATGAATTTAATCTTAACTTTAAGGATATATTCTTAAATTAAAGAATACGATCTTAAAATTAAGATTACTAAGAATTTATGCTTAAATTTGAAAACGTCTTACTGACAAAATTTCAAGATTGAAATCTGAAGATTTCTGCAATCTAAGTTGAAGAATTTCATTCTTAAATTTAGATCATCACATATGCCCATTAATTGTTAACAGTATTCTTAAAAATGTTTTTGTGACTGACTATGAACGGCCGATGCGTTTACATGGAAAGTAGCAGTGCAGTTGTCAATGAGATTCCACAAAAGAACCGGTGCGGTCGAGATGAAAAACTGTCGAAGATCAACAAAAAAAAAAGAAAAAAACAAGCCTGACAACTTCCAAGAAATAATTACGATAAAAAAACGCTTAAGGACTGTATCGTGATATAAATAAATATTTCTTTGACACATTATTTTTATAGCTACGATCAATCACTATATGTGACGAGCAAAATAGAAAGGGACCTAAGGGTAAAAACCGGTTTTGTTCAGGAGAGCCATTTTAAAGATTTAAATACGTGTATCTTTGGTGTACCATCACATCATAAAACGCGCATATCTGTGGGAGGGAACACTTTTGGGGCATGGGATCGGTCCCATTCGATGCTCAGATGTTGTCCACATCAAAAAAAAAAAAAAAAAAAAAAAAAATGAAAATTGTTTTTTTTACCCTTAGGTCCCTTTCTCTATGCGCTGTCACATATTGTAACGTAAAATTATTTCTGGGTGACGACGTGCGTATGAGTGATATCGCATTAATCATACGCAACCAAGAGCACGATCTTAATTGAGGCCACCATTGCAGCGCAGAAGTGGTTTAACCCACATATAGTTTTTTTTTTAAACAATTGCTCTTTTTAATTATTTAATTGCTTTATTACTTTGCAATATTATGATCTGTGCAAAAACCATTTTTCAGCTCCATTTTCTTTAGAATACCAAAATGCGGTTTACTCCAATTTTGTTGAATAGTGGTTAGCGTAAATTATATATTTAACAATAGAACAGCAAACAAAAATCGAATGTGGGTTACACCACTTCTGCGCTGATAGCCTCAATTATAGATATGGAAATTTTGTTATTTTGTCGTGTTACGCGTGATTGAAGTTATAAAATTTAAAAATACTCACAAGTGCGTGAACAGATTTCAAAATCTTTTATGAATTGCCGACACAACATTCTCGCAATATTATCAGAAATTTCAGCAATTTTATTACAAAAAATTAAATTAAAATTAGTCGAATTTCTCAATTCAATTTCAATTAAATTTTTTCATTTTATTAACTTTTTGCCAATTAAAGAGTGTTCTAAAAAACTGAGTTTTGAGAACATTCAAAATCATCTTGGTAAATATGTAATGTATGAAAAGCATCTTCAAGTCTTGCCCCAAAACTCTTTAGGATTCCGCATGTGGGAATGCAGTTTGTCCGAAAAAACTATCGAATATGTTGGATCTACAAAACTTGTCCGGTTATTGAAGGTGTTCGGTTATATAGGAGGTATCCATTATAAAAGCTTTTACTGTGGGGTCGATCATACATTTTGACTCGATTGAGGAACTCTAAATGGGTCAAAGTGAGATTTTTCAAAATTGGACCCTTCAAGAAAATTTGACCCTTCGGATCCTTCGGCAAAGTTTCTTATTTTGATCCCTAGAATACGATTTTCCTTGTAATTTGTTCGATTTTTTTGCCTCCATACAAATGTATACACAATATAATATTATATATTAAAATATTTATGCAAATCAAATTTTTTTTCTAACTTTCTAATAATTTTTAATATAGAATATGACAGTCAAAAACATTATTTATGCAAAAACGGGATTCAAAAAATTCCGAAAATCCCGGGATTTAAGATTATAAAATCCCGGGCTGCGGGATTTGCATAGTCACGAAAATCCCGGGGTGATGGTAAATTTTTGCTTGGATTGTTGATATTCCTATTGAAACTACATGGTTATGATACCGAAAGTACAAAAACAGTTTGTTTGGATTTTGGACAAAATTAAGTTCAAGATTTTTTGAAAACAAGAACTGATATCTCCCTCTCCGAGTTCACAACTCGCCGATCATTATTTTCAGCCATGCAATCGCCGACACTGAGCACATGAAGGCTGCAAATACCAAAGTTGAGCGGAATGCAGTAAATGCTATGTTGGCCTATGCATGAAATATTTCACGTCACATCATACTGAAAGAATTAGAAAGTAGATGGTTTATTTTATGTCATGTTTATGTATTTTATATACTTTTTGTTATTTATGTGTAATAAGTTCAAGGAAATTAAATTAAAGTTAAGTAAATTGAATAATTTTGTAATGAAATACTAAAACAATTTGCAGTTTTCATATTGAACATAATTTGTTATAGTAGTAGACAAGACTGCTATATAGCGCTCGCTCCTGGGGCGGCCTAGGAGTGTCCTACATATAATATGAATGAAAGTTTGAGTTTGAGACACACATTTTACGTTTTATACAAAGTTTGGTTAAAACCGTTCCACAGAGAGCTCGTGTCTATTAATGAGTTAATTAAATTTGCTTAATATCGTTGGAAAAAATACGCTTTATTTTAAAAGCTTGGCAAATCGATTTTAGGGGTGTATTTACTTTTTAGACTTGAGAAGACTGCATCCCATGCCGCAAATATGATCTAAATCGGTTAAATTATTTGCCAGATATCGTTGGAAAAATTTTGAGCGCTTTTAGTTTTTTTCGAGTGCTTTTCGTTTTAATTTTTCCGGCATCTTCTGGGTATGGTTGAAAGGTCAACGGTTTTTTAAAATATATTCTTTTAAAATTGACCAAACTTGTTCTCAAACGATTCACTGTTATATAATTTTAATGAATTGCTTCCAGTGTGTTCGTATGTATGTTTAAGTAAAGAATCTTAACAGAAACATTTATAAGAAAAAGTGTACACTGTGTGTTATGCTATACTTTTTTCTTCTTAATTTTTCTTTTATGGATTTTTCTTTTTCATATAAACTGCTTTTATTTTCCATAATAAAGGTATGAAACATTCGGTTACCTATTTTTTTTTTTGCATGTTGTATAAAATTTGTTTAATGTTAATATTTCTTTTGGACTGCATGTCGTTGGAATTATTTTTTTGTGTGCTACTGGCTTAAAAATCATTCTTATGCGTATTAAACGCGTGTGAGTTTATGGTGTCAAACATACATTTATTCCTTTGGATACAATTTTTAAATACATACATATGGTACATAGATATTTCTGTGTATGTGTATTTATATTTTTCTATATTTCTAAATAGATATTTGCTAGCGTTCAGTACACTGAAATAATTGTTTTTATTCATATATTGTTTTTTTTTTTTTTTGCTTAACTTGATTGTTACTTAATTTTGTAATAGCTTTATTCTTCAAAGAATATAGCGTTTTTTAGGCGATGATTTTGATACAAGTCACTACGCCTGAACAAACCATCTCGTACAAACCATCTCGTACGTTGCCATGTTTTAACTGCTTTTTTTTCCAGTTAAAGAAGTAAAACATAATTTTTCGGCAATAGTTCCTTTGTTGGCACAAAATTCGACATGTCTGAAGCAAATTTTTGTTGTTGTTTTTAGTATTTTTTATTCTGTCTTTTGTATCTTATTTATGTAGTTTATGGAATATTTTCACATAAAAAAAATTATATAATTGTATTGGTTGTCTTATCTTATATAGGATTATTCATATAAAGGCTTAAGTAAACTTACACAAAATGTCAATAAAAGAATTTTTTCTAGAGGCTAGGATTCTACAAGAGTTAGTGAATTCCACTACAAATCGCTAAACAGTAGTGTGAATGTACGCGTGTATAATTATTCTTCACTTATTTCTCTAACTGTAAAAAATCGCTAACACTTCTGGCAATAAACTCAAAAACAACACCTGTGTGTGCTCTTGTGAAATAAAATATTAATGACAAAATAAAAAATAAGAAAATAAGAACGAAAATAAGAAGCATATACAATTACTACAAATGCTTGTACGGAAATGACAAAAAAATATAAGCACACAAAAAAAAAAAAAATACACCTACGCACACAAACATACAAAACGGAAGCGAAAATTATTAAAGGGAAATAAGCCATAGAACCGTCAAATAAACAAAACACTTAAAATTCAAAAGAAGCAACATTAAACAAAACAACAGGTGAGAGAAATTCTCCTTGAAATATTATTTTATTAAAATTTTATCATAAAACGCTACAACAACAGCAAAAGCAATTGCAGGTTAATTGGAAACGTTAATAAATAATAATAACAACAACAGCAATGTCACCTGCAAAGTAACGACATGAATACATACATACCCACAAACATACATACATATATATATATATACATAAGTAAATGGCAGGCGCCACAATATTCAAAATTAAAAATAATTAAATAAAATAATGAAATGGAAAATTTGCAATAAGTATGCGTAAAGCCAAAAGTGATACAAAATTTATGGAAAGAAATACATATAATTTGCATAAAAAATCTGAAATTTCTGCAAGGGGAATATTAATAAACTTTTCTTAAGCAAATATTTCACATGAAATTTTTAATTGGTTATATTTTTGTGTCACCTGCTTAGAAAAGTAAAAATGCTATTTTTACAGTCACTGCAATGAGGAAAGAGAAAAAAATTTGATTAACTGCCTGTCCCCAGTGTGCACACTTCTACCGATATTCGGTAGATTCTACCTAATATGTTTGTGAATTTAACAATCTACCAATTCTACCGAACAAGGCCTGAAATCTACCGAATATTGTTATTTAGTAATTTAAGTCGATATATGTGTAAATTGCCTATTTTGCCACATAGCAGTGCGGCCGCAGAGCTGTCATTTTTTGTCATGAAAATCATTAAAGCAGAACAAAGAAATCGGTCAAAAACTGAAACTATAAATAACCTAATATTTGCCAAAGAATTGTGCCTTGGCGATGAAATATTTATTCTTACCAATGATTTAATAATTTTTGCATAAAAGTTTAAATTCATAAATGGATCTTACATATAATCATTGTAGTTACAAATGTTTGTCAAATAAAAGTTTTTATAAATACGCGCAGGCTTAAAAAAAATAATATTAATTTTTATTAAAAAAACAAACTTATGCAATTGAAGTTTTATATATAACAAAAAATTAGAAAAATCAAATAATGTATGAATGACAACTTATGTGATTGAATTACAATTAGAATAAACAAGTAACCAAAAATTTTTAATTTTGAGACGTTTGGTTTGCTATTATACCATATTTCTGATGGAGTTTTTCGACTTTCTATCGCTTAGTTGGGCATCTATTTATTAAATAAGTTCCTGTTAATGCAGCTTCACCCCACAAAAACTTAGGTGCGCTTGCCTCAAGTAACAGTGATCGTATCTTTTCCACTAAAGTTCGATTGAATCTTTCTGCAACTCCGTTCTGTTGCGGAGTATAAGCTACAGAGGTTTGAATTTGAATACCTTTTCTCTTAAAATATGCTATAGCTTCTTTGGACATGTACTCTCGACCCTGGTCTACTGTTACCATAGATAAAGGAACGTTATGCAAAGCTGTTGCCATTGATTCATATTCCACGAAATGTTTAAAAACCTCTGATTTCTTTTTCATCAGATAAATATAGGTAAAGTGACTAAAATCATCAATAAAGCTTACAAAATATTTATAACCATCCCAAGTTTGTGGATCAAAAGGTCCACATACATCTGTATGTATTCTCTGTAGAACACGATTTGATTTTGGACGACTTCCAATAAAAGGACTACGGCATTGCTTACCTTGAATACATGTATCACATAAACAGGGGAGAAATTATCAATACCTTGAACCATCTTGTTGCGTACTAATTTTTGTAAACTCGCATCGCTTGCGTGAGCCATTCTTGAGTACCATAATTTATTTATTTCTACTGTAGATATGTTAGCTTCTTTGTAGGTTTTTAGTCTCAAATTCAATTCATATAAACTTCCATTCTTATAAGCTTTCATGACGACAACTTTATTTTTCTTGAATGCAGCCATATTTTTATAAAATTCAACATTTATTCCATTTTCTGTTAGTTTTGGAACAGACAAGAGATTGTCTCGAAGACCTGGAACATATAGAATATCTTTTATATTAATTAAGGTATTACCAAACTTCGCATTAACACCGCCACGATGAGTAGCCATTAACTTTTCTCTGTCTTTAGCAACACTTATACCAATAGGACATTCCAGTTTGTCTAAATAATCAAAGCACTTCTCATTCTTACACATATGATCTGTTGCTCCAGAGTCTATTTTGAATTTTAGAATATTTTGCGGTTGTAATTGATTTTTGTTAAAAACTCCAAACATAAAACAAACTGATTGCGAAGTTGATGCAGTATTTGCTTTTCTATCACCTGTACCTAAACGAACACGACAATCCTTTTGTTTATGCCCCTTCTTTTTGCAACGAAAACAAACACCAATAAATTTAATAAATTTCTTTTCACTACTAAACGCTGTTGTTTTTGTTAGTTCAGAATCAAAACGATCTTGCCTTTTAGCATCTTCTGCAAGCAGCCTCTGCTTGACTATTTCAATAGTTAAATCCGACTCCTTCATATTTTCCAAAGCAGCCACCACAGGGTCAAAGCTGTCAGGTAGAGTGACAAATAATTGAGCAACAACATCGGTTTCAGATAGTTGAGCACCAGAAGTTTTAAGCTTTCTTATAATATCATCAAACATTAAAAGATGTTTTCGTAAATCATCATCTGACTTCATTCGCAATAAAGCTAACTGCTTTCTTAGTAAGGTCTGGCTTGTAATCGACTTCTTAGCATATGTATCTTGCAATGCAGACCACATATCCTTAGCTGTAGTTTTATCTCGAACACATTCCAGGTATTCATCAGCAATCAAACTAACCAAAGCCGCTTTAGCTTTCTTGTCCTTTATCAAAAATGACTCAGCTAATGCAGCGTCAGCTGGTGGAAGATTATTGATAGCATCCAAAAGATTCAAAGAATCTAAGTACATCAGTACACGAAAAGTCCAATTTTGAAAGTTTTTTCCACGGAATTGTAAGATACCGTGAGATAATTCACGCTTGCTATCGCCCATAACCTTTTATAAATACGCGCAGGCTTAAAAAAAATAATATTAATTTTTATTAAAAAAAACAAACTTATGCAATTGAAGTTTTATATATTTATAACAAAAAATTAGAAAAAACAAATAATGTATGAATGACAACTTATGTGATTGAATTACAATTAGAATAAACAAGTATAATTATAACAAGTAAGTATAATTTAACAAAAGTTATTTTAGTAGCTTTATAAAACCTATGTACAAACACTGAACTCCTGTTACATATTTATATATACTATTTTATATATGCATAGCATATCTATATAAATGGTAAGGGCAAATAACTGAGGATGACACTTTTTTTATTGGAAATGCTTCATTGTTTATGGCAGTTTAATTTCCAATCACATGTGAAGTCTTAAAGGCGCTTTTGGAACCTGTTTAGTTTGATACTCCTTGCACTTACCCTTTATCTTTATATAAGTACATATATTTTGTTATTTTTTATGTTTCTTTAAATTGTTATTTTCTATGTGTCACTGAATAAAAAAAAATCTACCGAATTTCATTCAAATCTACCGATTTTTTTTGTCGGTTCTACAGAATTTAAAAAAAAAATTAAGTGTGCACACTGCCTGTCCCACGATGTCACTCGCAAACTTTCGATCGACAACTTGTACTGCAAACAACAATAACATTAGAAAATTGGTTGTTGTTTTCAATATAAGTTGTCATTCGAACGTTTGCGAGTGAAATCGTGGGACAGGCAGTAAAAAACAAATAAATAATTTATTTGTGGTTAAAAATTTTGAGGAGATTCAGGAATTTTCTGTATGAAAAATTGATTATCAAAAAGGTCACCTTCAACAAAAAAAAAAGACCAAAATAAAAGAAAAATAATCATCCTAAAACTGAACAACAGTCGCAGTTTTAAGAAACAGTTCAATATCCAAGAAAAATTGTGATTTTATTTAGTCGGGAGTTAAAATTAGCACAATTAAAGCAAAAAGTGTGTTTGTTTTAAGTTAAGTTAGTGCATTTTATTGGTGCTTTTGCCTATTTATTAAAAATTTATTTTAATTTTATAACTACAGCAATCTATATTAACACTTTTCCATTGTGCGGTGATAACTTTAAAAGATTTTAAGCTGTAACTTGGCCTCTGTTAAAAATTCTCAAAATTTATTAGCTTCTTAGGCTTTTTTCCTTTATTTGATTTTCACACGCTTGTGAAGAAAGAAAAAAAAAAGATTTTAAAATATTTGGTCCTTAACAAGGACCAAGTTTTACTAAATCTACCTTTTGCCGCAACTGTCAACCGAAAGGCAAATAAAACTTATACTTTGCCAGACACTAAATCCACAAAAGTCCAATTGAAAACTTTTAGTTTTGTATTTTTACACCAACAGACCAAAAGACAAACGGCGACTGACTGCCTGCACTTTTCAGTTGGTGCGTACGACAGAGAGAAAACGACTGTGATAGAAAACTTTTTGTTTGCCAAAGCGGCAGAGCAGAAATCTAAAATCAAGTTAACAATTTTTATTAAAATTATATGAGAAATAAATAAAAAACTGTAACATGGGAATAAAAACAAATAAAGAAAAAAACCCAAAATTTGAATTATATTTTATGAATTTTTGGATGAAAAATATGACCTTAAGGCTGCATATTGTTAAAAGCCGTCGGCCAGAAAGCATTTAAAATATTTACAGTTATGCAAATGTTTAAGATGCAATTTAAGTTTAAGAAAAAGAAAATATTGATATGTATATGAATCTAAGTTTCGAATTGTTCACACTTAATTCCAATAATCCGAATAGATTTAAAAGTTCTTAAATCACACGCAGTGCTCTTAAAACAAACTAATTTACTCTTAAGCCTTGCATGAATTTTGCTTTCATGCAGCCATGTCATACAGAATGCCATTCAAATCGAAAGTATTTAGTTACAATTCAAGTCCTAACAAAATGAAAAACAAAAATTTTTTTCGCAATAAAATTATTTAAAATTTTCAAAGTAATAAATAAATTGAACTCAAAATTAAAGATGAAATTGTAAAGTCGACTATAACATTGATTTGTAAGCCTTAAGTTAATACGACAGTGCAATACGAAAAAATATAACCATATACGGACATCACTATGTGATAAAGGACCAAGAAAAAAGGCCCATGTCTCCCAGTTTTGCCCAAAGTCATGAAATTTTTTTTTATGGGCGCCCAAAGATTTGGGACCTCGGTATCATTTTTGCATTTTCTCAGGCTCATATCTGGCAAACCGTTCGGAATTTAAGTTCTTGTTATAAAAAACAAAAATTGTGAATATAAAAAATGAAAAATAAAAATTTATCTTCAAGATTAAAATCGCAAAAAATACAATTTTTTACCTCTTTTCCCCTGTTCAGGTCCATAGGTATCAAACCGTTCAAAATTCTAGGAAACAACTAACTACGAAAATGTATCTAAGATCTCAATTAACAACTTTCTAGAACATAGGAACTTCCTAGGAACTTTCCCCGAAAAGTTTTTAATTTCATATGTTTGGAAATTTTTCACTTTAGCGGCTACCTAAGCGCTACCTAAACGATGCTAAGACTCATTCCTAGGAAGTTCATATGTTCAAAAAAGTTGTTTATTGAGATCTTAGGTACATTTTTGTAGCTGATAGTTTCTTTGAATTTTTAACGGTTTGCTACCTATTGACCTAAACAGGGGAAAAAAGGTAAAAATATTTAAATTTAAACTTTTTTTTGCGATTTTGATCTTGAAGTTGATTTTTTTTTTTTTTTTTTTTTTTGATCTTTTATATGTACAACTTTTGTTTCTTATGACAAGAGCTACAATTTTGCCTCAGAGAGTAAATCCAAATTCAGAGGGGTTTGCAAGATATGAGCCTGAGAAAATGCAAAAATCGCCCATAAAAAAACGTGCCTGACCTGGGTCAAAACTGGGAGACAAAGGTATTTTTTTTTGGCCTTTTATCAGCTAGTGATGTCCGTTCATGGTTATATTTCAGGGCTCGCAAGATATGCTCAACCAAAATTCTCTGTGCGGTCTTCTCACTCAAAAGACCTAAAAAAATGAGACGGAATCACTCAGTATCTTAACAGCAAACCTCTTTTTCGTTTCAATCGTGTTCTCGCTCCCGCGTTATGGGTTGAGCGTAACGCACGAATCGGTCTCTTACTGACCACATGATACGAACAGAATCGTTCGTTGCTCAGCTACTGAGAGTCAGTAAGTGATTTGAACAAGCAAAGTGTTCGCAGAAAAGGTTTTTATTTTTGTTGTTGCGTTTGCTTTATGTTGTTGCCTTAGATATTTCGTCACAGGCAAAGCCAGTGATGGTACTTTGGTGCGTTTCGGGTATTTTTTGGTGCTTTTTGCCTCTTCATAAACGCGAAATTTTGGCAATAGCCTTTTTTAAAAAGCGGGTATTTACAGTGCTTTTAATAATTTCTTACAGTGCTTTTGGCGCTTTTTTGTTAAATAAAAATATTTTTAATTAACAAAACTAAAATATTTTTAAGTGCTAATAGCAGCATCTTTTAACTGAGGCTTCTTAAATTGTTTTTAAGAAACAGTAACGGAAAGTATTTTGAAAACAATGTAGAAAACTTTTCGTAATTGGGATTACAAAATTGAACTTTTTTTTGCAAAATAAAAAACAGAAGTAACTGGAAAGTACCACATAGTTGTCTGCATAATAATTGATTGAAAGTAGTATGCAATAACCATTTGTTAAAGCTTACACAAAAATTTAATCATACTTATAGGGTGCTTAAATTTTAAAGGCCGATTTCGGAATTTTCATATGGCTGTTAATTTGTAAGTGCAAAGTAAATCAAAATGTTCACGTCTACAACAAAATGTAGGTAAATTTGTATTCAACGCAATATTCGATTGAAAGCATGAGGTTATCAATAGCAGTCAGTTGTTTTAGACAACGAGGAGCCAACCCCCAATTTCTTCATATCATATTGACGTGCTGTCAATGTTGACAACTGGAATAAAGGCGAATATCGCAAAAACAAAAACTTTTAAGTTAAGAGTACTTAAGAAAAGAGTGACGCTTTTAATGCATTCGTTATGTGTAAATGATTTTTCAGTAACATACATATCTTAATCTAAGCCTAAGCTTCACCTACTATTGTATGTATGTAAGTATGTGTGTATATGTTACTATATTATTTGACTCCTGGTTCTTTATTATTTGTTTTTACATACTTATTTTTATTAAATTAATCAAGATTTTGTTTCAATTAATATGTTAATAAATTCTGTTATTACATCTCAAATACTCTGTTTATTTTGAAGCAAAAATTTTAAATTATATTTTGAGCTTTTACACTCTAAACTCTCCTTTTTAAATGGCTTAGGGCTAATAAATCAGTCATTTTAATTTTAAATCATGTTTAAACAAAAAATTTTGTTTCTCACCGCACAATTAAATCAAACTTAAACAGCCAACATTGTGCATTTAAGTGTTGTTTAAGTTTGTGTGTGTTTTTTGAAGGCATGTACGTGAACATCATGTCGTCATATTAAAAAGAATTTCTTTTAATATTCACAAATATACAACAAATGTAACATATATTTTCATATCATTAAATATATAAATAGAAATATGCATTCTGATGCTCTTTTTGTGTCATAAAATGTGTTTTTTGCTATTTCATTTTTTGCAAATTGAAAAATCAACTTTCTTATTTATATTGAACATCTGTTCTTTGGAAAGCTTTCCATATTATTTGGAAATATTGTAGTGCTACCATACTTTCAACGTAATTTGATAATAACTTTAATTAGCCACTGAAAAAAATTAAAGTGTATTTAAATACATTTTAATATTGTATGAAAAAAATAAATAAAAATATGTTTAAATATTCACTGATTTATTAGCTATTAATGTACAGTCAAATCCCGATAATTCTTAATCGCAAGGGACCGGCCATTTCTTACGAATTATAGGGGTTTTCGATTTAGCGGGGTTTCGATTTAACGGGGTTAAAATAAAATAAATACGAATTAACGGGGGTTTTCAATTTATTTACTTAAACGATAAAAAAAGCATAAAAAATTGTTAAAAATAAAATACAAAATAAAAATTTGTTGCTTTTGTAACACCGACACTGTTTTATGCGTGCCTACAAACACACACAAGCAGAAGCAAAAACCCACGCAAAAAAAAATAGCGGTAAACAAAAAATCATTCTTTCCATGTTTCTGTTGTTTTTATTACGAATTATAAGTGGTAGTTAGCAAACAACTACGATTTATAAGAGGTAAAGAAGATTTTATGTGAAAAATATATTACGAATTAGCGAGGGGACCAAAATCTATGGAAGGTTTACGAATTAACGAGATTTTTTCAAGGGAGCCACAGTTTATTACGAATTATCGGGAATTACGATTTATCGTGGTACGAATTATCGGGATTTGACTGTATTAAAATTAAAAAGAAAATATTTTCGTGCTTTTTTACCCTCTTTTTCGTATTTTATTGCGATTTTTGCCCTTTTTGCAATAGCTGAATGTGCTTTTGCTCTTAGTAGAGATACCAACACTGTCTCCATGACGTAGATAGTATGTATGGAAATGTTTAGCTATCCACACTCGCAACTCACATACATGCTCAAAAGACCGTTTGCAGAAATTTTACGAAATAAAGGGTCTTGAGTGAACACATCAGCCGACCGATCAAACAAAAGCGGTCGTTGGTTGAGCGAAGAGCAAGACAAAGAAGAACGAAGTTTGAGGGTTTTTTCGCGACAGTGTCACATCGTGTCAGTGGACGAGTGTTTTTTTTTCTGACAACAAGCACGAGAGAGACCAATTATTGCGAGCTTTGTTATATTTTTTTGTGTTGCACTGTGTAAATTAAGCGCTCAAGAAATAGAAATAAATATTCGGGGATTTCTATTCAGAATCGCGCTGAATAATTTATTAGATTGAGCGTCGGCATTATTACATACAAATTAAAAAACAAAATGTATATGTAAGTTCAATAGATTTTTCGTTTTGGAATTTGTATGGAAAAAATATTTTTTGAAACGAATTTTCGTTATTGTTCATAAAAGTTTGAAACGTTTAGAAATGAAAGTTGTTAAAAATCTGCCCATTAGTTTTCCATATAATTTATCATTCGATGAGATGCTTTATGCAATTCAGCCCTAAATAACTTTTTTTAATAAAAGCTTATGTGACCAAAAAAAAAACTTCAAATTACATTAACACCTTTAAAATTTAAGCTTTCAGGGCATTAAATTACATTTATACATTAAGAAAACATTTACAACAAACATTATGTAATAATGTTTATTTTGAATTTGTTTTCGAGTGCATATACATAAATACTTACAACTTAAGCAAATGATAATCTTAATTGTGTGGCAAAATTGATAAACACTCATAAATACACAAACAAACCAAAAGATTGTGCGAATGTTTATAAATATTTGTCTCAAAGTTCAAACGATTGCTTGCATTTACTTATTTGTGTGTGTGTTTGTGTGTGTGCATAAGGATGTTAGTTCAAGCCTTGATATGAGCGTATGTGTATGTGCAAGTATTTTTTTTTGCACTTTGATTCATTAGTGATGTTAAGCGTATTTGGATAGAGCGTAATAAATCAAGCATATCCGTGTTTACAACTAGGAAATGTAAATAATAATTAAAATTATTATGCGCTATTTGCTTTCCACAGGTATAAGTACATTTGCCGATTGCTACAGGAGGAGTATGTGGTAGTTCTTTGCACATAAAATTAAAATTGCATAACATTAAAGAGCAGAATTTTCTGCGGATATTCATCATTAGATTATTAATTTACTTTTGCTTTTTTTATGAAATGAAATAGTGTCAAGGAAAAATAGAGGAAAAATTTTTTGTTTATTAAACAGAGAAACTATTTTTTGTGTATATTTAAGTTTTTAAAAATCCCTTAGTCGTTAAGCAGCTCTGGGTTGACGAACAGCGTCTCGCGTCATCGTAATTATTTCTTAAGTGCTGTCAGGCTTGTGTGTATTGTTTGGCCCTGGACAGTTTTTCGTCTCGCTTGCACTGGTTGACTGATTGGCCGCAGATAATCGTATAGTCTTGCGGTTCTTTTGAAGACTTTCGTTGATAATCACGTTTTTAATTCCTATGTGAAGGCACAGGTCGGCTATAGTTAGTCACAAAAACATTTTTAAGAATGCTGTTAAAAACATCATGGACATATACATGGTCTTAGTCACTCCGTCCATTTTTATGAAATTTACTTTGTAGAATATGTACCAATAAATAAATAAATAAATAAAAATTCCTTTATATTTCCTATTTCTGTAAAACTTGCTAGGAAAATTGGGTAGCATCAAGAAATTTTCTAACATTATGAATTGTATTGATGTAACAAGGCTATAGGGTTAAAATTTTTATAACCGACGAACGGATTTTCCCGACAACCTTTGAATCTTATGAAACTTAGTTATCTTTTTGAACGTTATTTAACTAAGATAAATATAAAATTTTGTACTTCCAGCTTCTGTTTTCCCTGGGATATGGCGCGTCAAAAACTGAAAAAATCATTAAAAACACATATAAGTGGTCCGAAATTATTGCTCATATCTTCAAAAGTTATTAAGATACAGGGTTTAAATTGGTCTCGTTAAATAGGTATTGAGAATAGCTTTAAAACTGCATTTAGTTTAGCTTTTTTTCTGAAAGGTCTAAGATATATATATATATATATATATATATATAAGATATATATCTCAAAAAATGAAATTTTTAAAATTCTAAAAAAAAATATATGTTAATCCTGACAGTCTCTTCTGCATTTTGTGTCAAAAAATTTGAGTGAGCTATTATCAGTTCCTGAGATATAGACAATAACTTGAAATTACTTGGGAAATTTGTATATTATTTTTTTTTTAATTTTTTTATTCCTAGTGCACGTAGGAAAATCGTTCAACATTTGTTTAATGTTTGTTTGATGAATAAAGTTTGCTATTAAATCGAAAGCAGCAATTTCACATCGGCAAACCTAATAAAAAGTAAATTTTCAATTTCTCATCTTTCTCAAATTATAAAAAATTGGCGATGAAGCCCTGGAACAAATCATAAAAAAAACTAACGAACATGGAAAACAATTGGCTAAACACAATGACATGTAACAGATCATCAAAAAAATAAAAAAAATACACACACAAAAGTAAAATTATCAACTACACAAGTAAAAAAGTTGTTGCTCTTATACTTGAAAACAAAAAAACTTACTAAATAGCGCATAAAAAGCCAAATAAAATTTTACAAAAATAATCAACAATTTTGTTAAAGAACGAGCTAAAATAAAAATAAAAGGATCAGACATTTACTGCGAGGAACAAATCAAACGGGGAGGAAAATGTGTGATAAAAACAAAGTAAAACCTTACTGAAATGGCGAAAAACTTTTCGACGCCAAAGGGCAAATGAAGCACATCCCGAACAAGTAGACATGATGATACAAATGTTTTTGCAGGACGCAACAAAATGAAATGCAAAAAAAAATACAAAATATATAAATAAATTAAACTGGCAGCAAAATTCAAGCACTCAGCAGCAAGCTGTTTTAAGTCCACCCAAGTTTAAGCAGGCGAAAAGCAAAATGTGATAAAAGTGCAGACCTTTCAAATAAGGAATTCATAACTTGCAAACATAAATGCATGGTCATATAGTATTACCCCCATATTTATAAAAAAAAATAAAATGAATTTGAAATTCATTTTAGGAAAATACATTTAAATTTTATGAATAAGGGGGTAACCCCATTTAATTTCTTACGGCCTTACATATGTATAAGAAAAAATTGGCATGAAGTTGGCATTAGTGATGAAATTGAGTTAGGTGTTAACGAGTTTCTCCATGCAATTTGATATTAAAAATGGTGACATTACGTAATTTTAACCCACTACTAAGTCCTGGCGTGATCTTTAATGTAAAATGGTATGATCTTATCATATTCAATTTTACCACTTATGCTAATTTTATGCCAGTTTTTTCTTATACATAAGGCCCTTTAAGTTTACTAAAATTTCACTAATGTTCATGAGTTCAGCATAAAATAAATTAAAGTGTTTGAAAAATTTTGCAACTATTTTTCTTTAAAGTTTTAAATGATGGCATTCCTTTAACGCGCCAACCCATTCAAAACTCAAGCCTGTGTGACAATGACGCCGCGATTGTCACAACAAGATAAGATATATCACTGTTAAACTGTTGTGTTGAAGAGAGCAGTTTTTCAGTGCAGACAAACGACAAACGTCTAACTACATACGTATCACATGGAAAAAAGTCTAGTAGTATTGAAACTACGATTACATACAGACGAGGAACATAAATACATGCCCACACACTAACAATTACAGTATAGTCGCAGACTACGAATTGGGGTGTTGATGATAATGATGAGCTTTCATGAAGTGTGACAAAATTTATGGCTCTTAATGAATACAGAAACACATAAAGATTTGACAATCACACAAAACCCATTTTTTTATATGCTGTATTATTTAAAAACCTATAAAGAAGATACAACAGAGCGATTCAGCATATAGACATCAAAACAATTTAAGTTAGAGTGATAATATACTAAATATTAGGCTCATCTTATGTGGTTATTCCTCTAAGGATTATGCTACATGGTTGCTGTAACTGAACTGAAATATGTGCATTTTGCTTAAAACAACTTTCATTTGCATTAGCTACTCAAACTTAGAAAAAAGTTTTCCGCAATTAATGCATTTGTATTGAAAATTGCCATGGGTTGAGTGTGAAGCTTTAGACTGTAATAGGAGTGATCTAGAAATTTCTTAAAGCAGAAAAATAATGAAATTAAAATAGAATGTCAAAATAAAAACTTATTTGTGCCTGCCTGCCTACATATATACAGCATGTATGACACTATCCACTCTATCTCCCTAAATAAGTTTGAGTATGTGTGTATTATTAACACTGAGTGAGAGTGAGTATTTTCCTTTAACCATAAAAATATCCGCAGGTTATAAACAAACATCATCATTTAACAAATACCAAAAGCATCCTTCATTCATTTGCACAAACAAATTCTTGGTCCATTCAAATGAACACATCAATATATGCAGGGAAATAAGTTTAAAATGAACATGCAGTTTAAACAGTAAAAGTTTTTTGGTAAGGGTGGGAATCAGAGTTCATACATATGCACATATGTATATACTTATGCATGTATGTGTGCTCCTATTTGCAGTGATGCTCTGTAAATGTTAACTAAATGCAGTTTTAAGGCTTAAGTAATTTATATGTTAGTCACACATGAAATAAATAAGAAGGAATTTCTTTAATATTTACAACTCTGTCTGTCGGTAGCTGAGATGTGCAACCATATTGTAAATTTGTCTATTGTGTACTTGAAGAGCTTTGGTTGGGTCGGCTTAGGTGGTGCACTCGTCCAAATGCTAACCTATGAGAAAAAAAACACAAGTCTGGATCAATACTAAATAGATTGAGAAGTCGTACTAATCGACCCCGTTGCATTGAGGTAACGAATGAAGACCATTTAAAAAAATTTTCAAGACATAAGGATTTTTCAAATGCTTTATTGCAGCGAAATCTTCTAAAAACAAACGCTAAACAACACTGTTGGCAAGACATTTGTTTCAGTTATCGCAGGTATAGGAGTAAAGAAGAAAATACCTCGTGACGGAAGAATATGTGATGTTTGCTTCTTCCTAGGCATGGGCGCATATACAAACGGCACAGTTCATTGTTTAACTAAAGTTCTTAATATGAGCAAAAAATGGTAACCCTATCAAACAATTAAGTTTCAATATTGGCAGCTCTGCTATAGCATATGGTTTTTATTTACATTTGCTATATTATTTCTTAAAAATCGATAAAACAGTGCTCGATCATGTAACTTTACCGTACAAGATATTGAATTAGTGCTGAAATTGGTTCGGAAAAACCAAGATATAATAGAAAATAAAATAAAAAGAATGTGTTACAGCTAAATACAAAGAAGATGCCTTATAATGTTTGTGTACAATGTGTATATAAATTTTCACAATGCACCAATACTAATAAAGTTTAAGCGAACCAGCTGTTGTCTAACTATTTGTTAACCAATGACATTTGTTGGTTTAACTAATGGTAAACAAAGAGCTGTGAATCAAATATTATTGGTTAAACTATTGCTATTAGTTAACTAATGACTGTAAATTTGGGCCTAAGCTATGTCGCTTGTAAACACTCATGTACACGGACATCAATACATCCATCGTGCTTCGGTTATTATACGACAGCATTTATTATTGGTTTAGTATAATACATGCCACGAGATTACATTTAAAAAGCAAGACTATTTATTTGAATTTCAAGACTGTTTACGTAGGCCTCTAGTACATATTTATGGTAACTCTAATATATCGTCTAGTATATATGTATATACGTATTTCCTTAGAAGTTTATGGTGCGTCATGATTAATGCCGGGCATTTACAGAGCAGGGGAAAATTGTCTTTTCCTTATCACACTCTTGACAGCTGCAACATAAATTACTGTGGAGAAGACCTATGCCCTAATTCAGTAAGAAGATTTAGGACGTTTGTATTTGAAAATACTTTTGAGTTCTTGTGTTTCAATTCTCTAAATTATTTTCTTCAAAAAAAGTTGTTGTCTTTGATAATGAAAAATAAAAATATTATTGTCATGTTTTCAGTTAGCAAATTTTTCACTCAATTATATATAAACAAATTAGCCCAATTCACAAATGCAAATGGTCTTGCATCGTTGCATGTGCAAAATGGTATAGTGTATTGATACTCACCACTAAGAATTGTTAAGTGGTGAGTAGAATAAACTACACAATTTTACACATGCAACGATGCAAGACAATTTGCACAAGATTGTGAATTGGGCTATTACAAATAAAACTGATGTGGTTTGTGGAATTGCTTAAGAAATTTCATATTCTGTATTAGTGTCCTGCACAAGACCATTTATAAGACCTTTCAAGACATGAGAGATTTTTTCAAATGCTTTACTACAGCGAGATATTCTAAAAGAATCGCTAAGCAACACTGTTGGCAAGACATTTTTTTCGGTTGTTTGTCTTGCCGACAGTGTTGTTTAGCGATTCTTTTAGAATTTTTCGCTGTAGTAAAGCATTTGAAAAAATCTCTCATGTCTTGAAAGGTCTTATAAATAATCTTGTGCAGGACACGATTCTGTATTAGTGTCTTTTTTTATCAGCATATTGAGACTTTTTTTTCGAAGTTTCAGCCAGCAATACAGGGTTGCAGTGACAAATTTTCTCATGTTTTAGAGGAAAACAACTTGAGGTGTATTGCTGATATGAAAAATTTATGAGAAAACATGTAGCAAAACATTAGTTTTGGGCAAAACAAGTTTTCTGCCACAAAACACGTACATGTATGGAAACGTACTATTTATAACTGATTTTTTTTTTAATTAAAAACTATAAGAAAAGAAAACGGCTTAAAGCGGGTGCCAATCACATCAATATTCAGCTTCAATATGTGTGGTTGTGTGCATTTTTTTATAAAAAATATTCACACCAATAGTATATGTGTGACTATTTTTGGTAAACAATCGCACACAACCACATATATTGAAGTTGAATATTGATGTGTCTGGCACTCGCTTAAGACAGCTAAATCTTATAATATTTCGAACAAAGACAGTTTAAAGGTCACACTAATTTGAATTTGTTTAAGAATTGTTTCTCACTCTCTCTCTCTCTATCTATCTATCTCTCTCTCTCTCTCTCTCTCTCAATTTAGCGGAAAAGTTTTTAATGATTATTGGCAGCGTTGTCAACTTGGTGCGTTTCGCACCATTTTGGGTGCTTTTTGAAATTTTTTGTGCTAAAAATTCCTTAGTTGGTGTGTGGTGCGTTTTTTTTTTAAATTTCGGTGCGTTTTTTAATTTTTGGTGGCACCAACGCAAATTTAACACAACAATGGGCTAAAGCCGGAAAATTCTTGTTGTAAAACTTACCAACTTCCTGATAGTGTTAATTACCATATTAATACTAATGATGTTTACAAAATATCACAATTTGGAATGAAATCTGTTTAATGGTCCAATGATAACAATAATGATGAAAATATTAGCTTTATTTATTTGGAATAATTAATTTTTGGTCACTTTTTAAAAATTTATAAGCCGAATTTATAAAATTAATATACAAAAATGTATCATCTTGTACAAATGAATTCAAAGATATGTATGTGCCCTTAATTATGAAAGTTGTATAAGTCTTATATTTCTTTAGTCGAGATATTTAGTAAATTACATTGAAAACAATCCAAAAATAATTTTTTATTATGCAAAAGTTTAATTTGGAGTTGTACTAGTCTGATCAAAATGTACTATATCGAATAAAAAATGGTATGACCTAGACCACTTTCATATGTACACTATGTATGTACGAATTTGTTTATTTTATTTTTTGTTTGTTTTTTAATTTTGTACATATATATATTGTAAAAAGCTGTTAATTTTTATTGTTATATTTTTAATATGGATATACATATTAAACTTCCGATAAAAAAAAATAAAAATATTTCAATAAAATGATAAATAAAGAACTTTTATTAGTTTTGAATCCTTTCTATTAATCGTTGATCTCTTTAAAAAGCTTTGTACAGAATTTATGAAATTAAAAAAAATTATTATCTATGTAATACAATAATATAATGTAATATAAACAAATTTGCTAACTGCCTCTTCCACTATTTCGAAAGAAGGGTTTCGTGCGCATTCTAAGCGAAATAAAGCTGATTTTCATTTCTTTATCTTACCTTTGTACGAAATTTGACTCGAACGGCAGGTCGCAAGAAGACGTTTTTTCATAAAAATTTTGATACCACTAGTTCGAATGAATTGTCAGCAAAGCGAACACCATGTCAAAATCAAGCACTTGCTATTTTGCTTTCTGCTAGCAACATTTATTTGCAAACAATCAGATAAAATTTATGAAATTAATATGTTATCATTTTATTATTATTTTTTTATTCAAATTAGATGAATTTATTTTTTATTTGTAGGAAAAACTGATAAAATATTCATCAAAATGTTATTGGGAATTTTTGTTTTAGTTATTGTTTTATATTCATTGTACAAAGTACTCGCAGATTTCCAACATAACGAATGTAGTTTCAAAGCAAAACAGTAATAACATGCTGTTGCTGCGCGACTATTTGTTGAATTCTTTTTCATTGTTCAATATGGTTGTATTTATTTTCATGCAAATGTGAGTAAATTTACAAAAAACGCTAGAACTACTTGAAATTTACAAATTGTCACTACAGGCAAATCCCGGTATAACGAACGATATAATGTCAGGCCCATTCTTTATATGGCAAAGTTTTTTTCATGTTTTATTTTAGTTATTATTATTGTAGACAAGATAGAATACAATTAAAAGAATGAAGGCAATTTTTTTCAAGTAAGCAACCAAATACAAATTAACGGTATCACATTTTTTTTGCATTTACATTGCAGCCTTAGATTATGTTTAATTTATTTTTTTGCCGTTCGTTATACAGAGCACACATTTAGCAAAACGTTCGCTTTATAAAGTAGAACTAAATGCTAGAAATATATTCTTAGCAAGTTTTTGTTTTTTATTTTGTCATTTTTGCTTTATCATTCGTTATATCCAGTACAAAATTTGGATAGTATTCGCTACATAAGGCTGTTAGTGTAAAAACTTGGACGTTCGTTATATCGGATTTTCGTTAAAGCGAGATTCGTTATACCGAGATTTGCCTATACTTTGATTTATAAACACGTAAAACAAAATATTGACAAACGTAATCATAAGCAAAAGAAAACTGACGACATAATGGAATGAAAATTTATTAAAGTTCGAGCGACTAGTTTTCTTTCGCAAAGGTTTTCTTTCGACATAGTGGAAGAGGCAGTAAATTTTTTTACTGAACTGCAAAATCCTGTTTTAGTGTTAAATTTTTAACACAAAAAAATAATGTACTTTTATGTAAAATTAATTCAATAAAGATTTTAAACTAAAAAAAGAAATTCTTTGATTGGTGCGTTTTTTTGTAAATGGCGCGTTTTTTCTCCATTTTTGTGTGTTTTGAAATTTCAAAGTTGACAACGCTGATTATTGGTTCCCTTCGTAATAACTTTTTTGGTTTATGCTTTTCAGAACACTTTTTTTATGGAGGAGTACTAGGCCACTTCCACTCCTCGGCAATATTCATATGCGCCACCAAAAAGTATATATGTATATATACGAGTATATTCCGGATCCTTATGATTAAGCATGCGAATAAGCTATGTCCGTCTGTCGGTCTGGTCATTTGTTTTTTTTTAAGAGAAGTAACACTCAGCCAATGAATGCCTACTACTAATATTAGTTGTTTTCTTCTTTTTCTCGGATTCTTGCCCTGCAAGAACACTGACGGTTATTTGATGCATCATCTGATGAAAATTGTTGATGGGTATATACATCAGAAGTTTCTGTCATTTTGTGAAGGGCAATATGAAAAAACTGATGTATACATTCGTGTACGTGTGATTTTGTTTCTCTCTCATACTTGTGAATTTCATGAACTAGTAATAACATATATCTGCTCTGCTCACTCCACAGTATTTTAATCAGTACTGATGCAAACCGCAGCCGAGCATGTGGTGGATCTGCAATTCTAATTGAGTAAAGGCTTCATTAGTCTTTACTTTCTGTTACTGTTCTGTGCTGTGCTGTTCTGCTTCTAAATTTTAGTACTTATTTTTTCTGTAGTAACTTATCCGCTATTTCGAACCGGAAGGGTTGCAGTTTTCCACTAAAGCGATGAGTTTTTCATCGTCCATTGTTATATTTAAATTTTTCTTGTAAAAATTTATTTTTTTTAATTTAAAATGCGCAACACAATTTATTTCAAAATGTTTTTATTTAATTTATGCTGTCACTTAACATTTTTTTAATTTTTAAACAGAACAGAACGAAACAGAAAAAGTAACGACTTGTATTAGATTTCTATAAATAAAAAATAGTCAGTTGAATCGTAACAGAACAGAAAGTAAAAACTAATTCTGGCTTAATGAAGCCTTAATAATAATAAATAAATTTTTATATTAATTTAATAGTTTTTATTTATTTCCAAAAGTATTCTAAAATTAGAAAAATACAATAAATATTTAAAAAGAAAGAAAATAATTAGGAAAAACTATTTTGATACCGTTTTCTTCAACCTCCAACGCATCTTGCTCTTTCCAAATACGAGTATCTAAAAATTTAAAAAGAAACGAACACATTCATATGTATGTACATTTTAAATTAAACTTTATCAAATTTCTTTTGTTCATTATTGTTTTTATCTTACTTTTTCCCAAACACCATAATTTTTTTTACCACTTTTATATATTTTAATTTTACAAACCGAACGAATTATAAATTATTTTCAGTAAAATTGAATATTTTAGAATTTTTGACTTATGTACATTTTGATGTTCCACTCTAGCATTTATGTTAGAGTAGAGCAACTATAATCACTGTTGAATTGAATTTAAAATTGTTGCAAATGTGTTCGTAAAAAAATGTTGTTTGTGTTAGTTTCAGTCATTCATTTCTTGTAGGCTACGGTCCGTTTCGAAAAACAGGAATTGCCAGCCTTATTTTGAAAGAAATAAGACTACATTTTGTGAATGCAATAAAGCACATTTAATTAGTTGTCATATATTACTTTCGCTCAATAATCCGCAAGTGTGTTTACTGGTGTATTCATTTAACCAGAAAATATATATAAGACAATCAAAGAAAGCATTGTCACAAAATAAATCATATATATAAATGGATTAGGCATATATTATTTTTGGTTTTTAAAATTTCTTAAATAAAGTCAATTTTAATAACTTCTCATTAACCCTATATGAAGGTATAGGACTATCCACGATTGAAATAAAGTTGGCACAACACAGTTTTTTGTAATACCATATATGTATGTATGTACCTCACTTCATGCCCCCAAAGTCCCTTCCCATCTAAAGAACTCATCCGTTCATATACAAACATATATCTTATGTTCATATATTGAGTTGTTTGTAAAACTTTTGGTTGTTGGTATCACTTTGAAAACTAACATGATGTGTCCACAAATTTGTTCATTACAAACAATTGCCAAAAGGGAAAAGTTTTCAAACGATGCTAAATACAAAAAGAAAATAACCGAAAAGCAGCTAGAGCAAATGTCTTTGAGTTGCAGAGATACTACAGGCAGCAGTAACAGCAACAGCAACAGCAAAAGCAACATACAAGACAATTAAAATCAGGAAACATTTTAATCTGCTTAATAAGGTATTTAAAGATGCATGTGCAGTCAGACAGACAAATGAACAGACGACTCTCTAAATAATATTATAAAACACAGACATATGGATCTCTTTCATGCTCAGGCACAAAAATTTTACATCTATCGTATTATTCTAATTACAAACAGACTGATTATATTTCTTAAAGTTCAAATGTAACATCCTTTTGCCAGTGAATGCACGTGTGTGTGTGTGTATGTATCTTATATAACACAAGGCTATCATAACCATTCTTTCTGAGGTAAAAATAATCTTTCCTTTAAATGTTAAAAGAACAAAATAATAAGTGAGTAAATGAACAAACAAAAATGTTGTATAAAAAGGGAATATTTTGAAAATACACATTTAAGTCGGTAGTTTGGTTTTCTTTTTTTTATATGCTTTTCTTCTCTTTTTTTGATTTTGGGAAAAAGAAAAGCTTTTGCTTTTTGTTCATGTTAAGGTGTGATGAGTGAGTGCGTTTTTGTGGTTTTTACTTTTGTGCATTTTTTTGCTTTTGTTTTCATTAACATGAATTCGTATGTTAGCAAAATTTTTAGAAGCTTACACTGTTTCCAAAAAATTTCTGCTCAAAGTATTTGCAAAAACTGATGAAAAATAGTATTCTAACCTCTGTAGCAAAATCAAACCTAAAACATAATTAAGTCTTGAAAATATTGTCACGGAGAAAATAAAGACGAAGGTTCCCTAGTGATTAGCTTTTTTCCTTAAATAAATAAAATAAATAAATTTTAATTTTTTTAGTATTACTAGGGGTTACCGTAGGGTAGTAATACTAAAAGAATTCATTGGTCAAAAACAAAAGCTAACACTCAATAATGGTCAATAGTTTTCTAAATTAGTAAGGCCGGCTTTCCATCTGTGTGTCATGTGCCACACAAGCGTAAAAAAGCGTAACCACTAATTGCTAATGAAGGTTTAGTGGCCAATTCACATATTCCATTTGCAATCATGCTAAGTATGTAACGCAGAAATATACATCAACTGACACCACACACAGTGGACCAAACACAAAAGAACGCTGATGATGAAGGTTTAGTGGCCTTGGAAAATGGCTGGCTGTTCCGTTCAACTATGTGTTGTCAGAATATTTACAACTAACTGGTGTTATTTGTTCATTAATAATTATCACATGTAATTTGGCTTAAAAAGCGATACGAACTTTAGCCTGTTAAAATCATAAATATAGAAACAATTGGAGTTCGAATAATAATTAAAATGAACTAAAATTAATAACCATGGGCCTATGGTAAAAATTAAAATAAAAATATACTTAATAGTAACAAACCAAAAAAGTTTGTCTTACGTAGAACAAAAAATAAGCAAATTAACTAACATGTGTATAATTAGTAAAAGAACAAAACGACAATGGTAAGACTGTTGTAAATATAGAGATGGTAAAATTGAGCTTACAATACAAAAAAAGCTTTCAGCAAATTGAAATACGATGAATCAGACAATTCACATATTCCATTTGCAATAATGCTGAGTATATAAAGCAGAAATCTACATCAACTGACACCACACACAGTGGACCAAACACAAAAGAACGCTGATGATGAAGGTTTAGTGGCCTTCGAAAACGGCTGGCTGTTCCGTTCAACTATGTGTTGTTAGTCAGAATATTTACAACAGACTTTGGTGTTATTTGTTCATTAATAATTATCACATGTAATTTGGCTTGAAAAGCGATACGAACTTTAGCCTGTTAAAATCATAAATACAGAAAAACTTTTAGATTCAGACATGTATTTATTAAGTTAAATAGTTTCATACATAACTAATAGATAATTTTATAGAATGCAACATGATTGCAAACTGTTTAAATCAATAAATAAATGTCTAAATCAAACAGTTTTTCATTAGTAATTAGTTGGTTACGCTTTTTTTTTTTTTGCAAATGACACACAAGAAATGCCAGATATAAACTCAGCCTAAGTCGCAATAAAAACAATAATATGGCAACAATGTACAGTTTTATATTTATGATTTGAACAGGCTAAAGTTCGTATCGCTTTTTAAGCCAAATTACATGTGATAATTATTAATGAACAAATAACACCAAAGTTAGTTGTAAACACATAGTTGAACGGAACAGCTAGCCGTTTTCGAAGGTCACTAAACCTTCATCATCAGCGTTCTTCTGTGTTTGGTCCACTGTGTGTGGTGTCAGTTGATGTAGATTTCTGCTTTATATACGAAACAGTTCTCGTTGAACCTTCATAGTGAAGAGACATTAAAGCGGATTTTTTTTTTACATACATACATACGAAACAAATATAAAAAACAACAAAATCAAAAATCATACAAAAAATATTCGTAATACATATTCACCTTGATAAATAAGCTTATTGGCTTTACTAATATTTTTTACATAGCAAGAAATAGCAAAAACAAAAAAAACCGTAAACACAAACAAAGTTCCCTTTAGGAATAATACTCTGTATGAGTACCTCAAAGGAAAAAAATTTTGAAGTGAGTTCTACCGGCAGAAATGCTTATTTTACTGTGAGTTCTGAAACTCTTAATGAAAAAAATATAAATAATAAATCTGATGAAATTCTTTTTTTAACGGCAAAGCCAATTTTTCGTCAGCGATCAACTTCGCTTTGTCCAATGCCAACTAGTGAATCGTTAACATTACCATTGCCTAGTACTTCTTCATTTAAGTCTGCGATATCATCCGCATCGGGCTCGCGTTCATCACTAAACCAAGTTATCACTACAGATAACAGTAGCTCAAAACCCAAGGTACAAGTGGGAATGGACAGATATATAACCGTGGTAAAGCGTGGGCGAAGCCCAAATTCTTCAAAAATTTCATCTGCCCCAAAGATGTCTAGGGATAACAGCGCATCATCTACCAATCGTCAAAATCGTTTTTCATTATTGCAAGACACCGACGACAAGCACTCTACATCATCGCAAAAGTCTTTTAAGCCACCACCTATTTATCTGAGAGAAAAAAATTCTAACGCGCTTATAAAAAAACTACTGTCGACCATTGGTGAAAATACTTTTCACATCATTCCAATTAAACGAGGTAATATTGATGAAACTAAAATCCAAATATATAATGAAAAAGATTTCCGAAAAATTGTTAGTGAATTCGAAAAAAATAAAACAAATTTTTACACATACCAACTTAAGAGTGCTAAAGGCCTACAGATAGTATTAAAGGGCATAGATTCATATGTTGAACCCGAAGAAGTAAAATGTTCACTTGTCGACCAAGGATTCAAGGTAAAAAATGTTACCAACATATTTAATAGAGAAAAGGTCCCCCAACCCCTATTTCGGGTTGAACTGGAGCCGAATGACATACAATTGAAAAAAATTTAAACCCATCCAGTTTATAACGTAAAGTATCTCTTACATCGAAAAATCACAGTTGAAGAGCCACGTAAGCGTTCAGGTCCCGTACAGTGCCATAATTGCCAAGAATATGGCCATACGAAAACTTACTGCAAGATACTTACAGTGTGTGTTATCTGCGGTGAATTGCATGGTACTGCTAGCTGCACTAAGCCAAAAGATCAAGCAGAAAAAAAATGTAGTAATTGTGGAGATAATCACACAGCTAACTATAGAGGATGCCCTGTATATTCTTTCGTTAAACAGGCTATGGGTCAAAAACCCAAGCTAACTCCAGCTCTACAAGTTAACGCGAACTCCCACACTTTTGCTCAAATCAGCCAACCAGTTACTTCACGTGTATCGTATGCTGATGCTGCTAAGACTAATTCAATTCCCACGCAAAATGTTCCACCGCAAAATAATTCAACGAATTCAAACTCAAGCTTTAACTTTAGTCGCCTTGAAGCTACTATTGAGAATCTGGTGCTAACTATAAACAACTTTACTACAAATATGACAAGTATGATGCAAGAAATGCTGCGAATGCAGAATACACTGCTTCAAGCATTAGTTAATAAACCATGAACACGTTAAAAATATGTTTCTGGAACGCAAACGGCATTCGCCAACATAAAAATGAACTTAATCACTTCCTTATGGAAAAAAATATTGATATAATGTTGGTTTCTGAAACTCATTTGACCTCAAGAAGCTTATTTAAAATAAATGGTTACACTTTATATGATACAAAGGACCCGAGAGGGAGAGCATGTGGTGGATCAGCAATTCTGATTAAGTCAAGACTCAAGCACTATGTCCTTGACAACGTTAGTGAAGAATATTTGCAAGCAACGAATATTTTCGTAGAAAATTTTTGTGTGAATTTCGTGATATCATCAATTTACTCACCTCCCAGATTTTCAGTTACCGAAAATCAGTATGAGAAGTTCTACAAATCGCTTGGATCCTGTTTCGTGGCAGCTGGTGACTACAATGCAAAACATACGTACTGGGGATCGCGTCTTGTTACACCTAGAGGTCGAGCCTTGTTCAATACAATTTCAAAAATGGGCTTAGATGTCATTTCGAGTGGGGAGCCTACTTACTGGCCTACTGACGTAAGAAAAATTCCAGATGTTATAGATTTTGCCGTCACGAAAAATATTCATAGGGACTTAATTCATGTAGAGGCCTCTCTAGATCTGTCCTCCGATCACTCTCCATACTGCGACCGGAGGATGGGCAAGAAGCGATAGTGAGAAAGGTAACTTATTTTCTGAGCATTTAAAATCTGTATTCACTCCCAATTCATGTACGGGGGCTGCTGATTTACCGAGTGTAGTTTCTCTACCCCCTCGTCCCTTAAGGTTTAAGATGCGTGAAGTACAAAAAGTAATTGCTGAACTCAACCCGAAGAAAGCTCCAGGTATTGATGGCATTAGTAACAAAATGCTCATGAACTTGCCTCATATTGCAATAAGAATCCTGCTATTTACTTTTAATGCTATTTTAAGAATGCAGTATTTTCCACATAACTTGAAACTGGCCAAGATCAAAATGATTCCAAAGGCGGGCAAAGATCTTACCAAGACTGAGTCATATAGGCCTATAAGCTTACTATCTACAATCTCAAAGCTTTTCGAAAAGCTGCTCATGACTAAATTGTCCAGAATTTTAACTGATAATGAGTGCATTCCGGACCATCAATTTGGCTTTAGAAGTCAGCACAGCACGATTGAACAAACGCATAGACTGGTCCAAGTTGTAAGAAGAACATTTGAAGAAAAGAAGTATTGTTCTGCTCTCTTTATTGATGTTTCTCAGGCGTTTGATAAAGTATGGCACGAAGGCCTAGTTTTAAAATTGAAGACATATCTGCCAATAAACATTCAAAAGCTTTTGGAAAGTTACATTATTGATATAGGAAGTTTACTGTTGTAGAAGGAGAGTTCACGAGTGTGCCCGAATCTATATCTTTTGGTGTGCCACAGGGTAGTATTCTGGGTCCTGTCTTGTATTTAATATATACTTGTGATATGCCTGTGAGCAATAATATCCATATTTCTACTTTTGCCGATGATACAGCCTGTATGGGTGTGCACGAAAACCCTTGTGATGCATCCCACAATCTCTAGGAACATATCACTCAGCTGGAAATATGGTTGAACTTATGGAGAATTAAAGTCAATGAACAAAAGTGTGTCCATATAACATTCACCCTAAGAAGAGATACTTGCTCCCCCATTCGAATCAACAATCAAAATATTCCTCAACATTCCCAAGTGAAATACCTTGGTATACACCCTGATAGAAGACTTACATGAAAACATCATATTGACTCTAAGTTAACTCAGATGAAACTTAAGTTAACTCAAATATATTGGTTGATTGGCAGAAACTCAACACTCAGCCTAGACTGCAAACTTTTATTATACAAGTCGCTTTTGAAGCCAATATGGCGCTACGGAATTCAGTTATGGGGTACTGCTTCAGCTTCCAATGTCGAGAGAATCCAACGAAGGCAAAACAAAATTTTACGGTTAATAACATCGGCTCCATGGTACATCCAAAATTCTGTTATACATCGTGATTTAAATAGTGGTATAGTGACTGAAGAAATTGCAAAATACGCAGGCAAATATTTAACAAAACTCGAATCACATCCTAGTCCGCTTGCTCGTAATATTTTGAACTTTACTGGACACATCCTCTTAAAAAAGAGGGACACACGGGCTCTTATACCTAACACTCCAGATGGGACTACTTGAAAATACTTTTTCCCCCCTTTTTTGGTTATCACTACTAATGTATTATTTATAACTACCACTAAGTTTATGTCCGACACTGGTCTGGCCTAATAATTTTTTTTTATAGATTTAAGATTTGAATATTTATTGTTAGTTCATATATGAAGATACAATAAATAAATACATGCAAAAAAAAAATTTACGAAACTTTTTTTGCAAATGGAATATGCGAATTGTTTTGATTCATCGTATTTCAATTTGCTGAAAGATGTTTTGTAATGAAAGCGCACCTTACCATCTCTAAATTTACAACAGTCTTACCATTGTCGTTTGTTCTTTACTAATTATACACATGTTAGTTAATTTGCTTATTTTTGTTCTACTTACGACAAACTTTTTTGGTTTGTTACTATTAAGTATATTTATTTAATTTTTGCCACTAGCCAATGACTATTAATTTAGTTAATTTAATAATTATTTTTCGATCTTCATTTGTTTTCGAACTTCAACTGTTCTATATTTACAACTAACTTTGGTGTTATTTGTTCATTAATAATTATCACATGTAATTTGGCTTAAAAAGCGATACGAACTTTAGCCGGTTCAAATCATAAATATAGAAACAAATGAAGTTCGAAAAATAATAATTAAATTAACTAAACGTACAGTTTTATTTGCAAATTAACCGTGCGTATCAACGTAATAATAATATCTCTAGTTGTTAATTTTTGAGTAAATTTTAATAATAAATTTTAATGTTTTATGTGTTATTACTGAAAAATTACAATAATAGCTCAATTCATTAGCCTTGTTGTATCGTTTAGAGTCGTATTTAAAAAGACAATTTCAAACAAAATTTCTCAAAAAAAAAACAAGTTATTTGTTAAATATTTTTGTTTTGAGAAATTTTATTTGAAATGTTCTTTTCAAATACATTTTTAAATGATACAACAGGGCTTATGAATTGAGCTATTATCATTCAATATCATATCAATTCATAAGAGCAAATAATTTTATATAATTGGTACGTTAATAAATTCTAATTAATATAACTTTTGATAAAAAAAAATTTGATTTATTGTTATTGTTTTGTCTCGTCACAGAAGTTTTTTAATATGGCAACAAAGCAAAAGCGTCCAGGCAGCTTAAGATATCTTCTATATATACATGTGTTTGTTCGTAATGCATGATGCCTGGAACTATAAGAGCTGTTGGGGTCAAAGTTTCAGCACTGGCAGATTTTTCTTTTATTTTTGGCACAACAAGTGACCACAGGTGGAGTAAAGAAGGTAAGACAATGTTTATCGCGCTCAACTAGCATATTATAAAAAGTAATTTTTTCCTATAGTTGCAATTGTTCTACGGACGGTTTTATTTTCTTTATTTTAACCATGGAAAAGTAAAAATTATTGTGCAAAAATCTGTATAATTTTTTAATGTCTGGTAGAAATCATGTTGCATCAAAATAAGGGAACACTACATATATGCATAAAACTTAAACCACAGAAAACACAAGAAGGTTTAAAAAATTTTTTACTCAATTGCAAATGGTGAAGTCTACTATCGTAAGATCGTATGTGTAAATTATAGCCTTCGGTTTATTTTTGCGGGTAGTTTTAATTCTAAAATAACATAAAAGTAAAACATACACAAAAACACATTTTTTTCTCTCTAGCTGATAAAAAAAATTGTGCAAACGTACATATACCTATATTAAACTTTAACAACAGCATAAAGATTTTTTGGAAGGAAGTAGCCAACTCCCAGGTCTAGATGCTTATAAAATTGTTTAACTGCTTTCCTCTCAACATACATACATATATACATATGTACATATACATACAAATACATACATGCATTTATGTACAAATATAACACTATGATTTTACTAAAATCAACAAACTAACAAAAACTAAAATGAAAAAAAAATAAAGTACAAAAGAAATGAAGTCGTTGCTGTTTTCCAGAGCAGAACATCAGAAACAACACTAAAACACTTAATTGTTAGCTCAGCATGTAGCCATGCTGCAGAACGATGAATTTGCTAAAAAAAAGTTGTAAGTAATTTACTTTTGTTTTAAGTCTGCACATCCCCCTAAACATATTTACAAATATACATTTGTATATGTATGTATGTATGCATCTGCTATGCAAACACATATCTTATCATTTCTTAGTTTTTAATATTTTGAAATTAAACTTTATACATACTTGGGTTTTATTAAATAAAATAATAAATAAATATTTAACCAGACACATAAAAAGAGCTTTAACACATTCATATATATGCATGTTTGTATGTACATTTATGTAACTCAGTAATTTCAAAGAGAAACTTGCAGCATTATGGATAAGGAAAAGCTGGCATAAGTGAGAAAAATTAAAAATCGGCTCATAATATAGTTCTAATCCACTTTTAAGTCCTAGCGTCATTTTTAATGTAAAATTTTATGGCAAAACTCGTTAAAACCAAGTTAAATTTTTTCAATTTTTCCAACTTCATGCCAGTTATACATAAGGGCTGTTAGCATTAGATAGAATAACTGCTTCAATCACATACATATAACATAAACATTTACGTAGAAATAAATAAAATTCAGATTGTTCTGCTGGGTATACAATAGTGTCCTGCACAAGATATCTTATAATAAATTTTAAGACATGAGGGAGGGATTTTTCAAATGTTTTACAAAAGCGAAATCTTCTAAAACAAACGTTAATAACACTGTTTGCAAGAAATTTGTTTCAGTATCGTAGGTATACGAGTAAAGAAGAAAATACTTCGTGACGGAAGAATTTGTGATACTTGCTTATTTCTACGCGTGAGCTCGTGAACAAACGTCATGCATGTATGTGTGCATGATCTTCTACTAAATAAATAATAAATACAAACGCACACACATGCATTGACATTAGTCGTACGCGCTTAAACACAATAGCTTACCACCCTGCAGAAAGTGCGAATAGTGAAATGGTGGTGATTTACTAGTGACGTTGTCTGTAGTACTACTGACCAGGTGTACCCCAGTCAATGGTATTATCTATTGACATTTAACATTAGCTTGTCATTGAAAATCCACCACTAGACTGTAGCACTACTGACTAAGTAGTTCTTTTGGGACCACATGGAGACATTGGCACCAGAGATTTACTAGTAAATTTTAGGGGCTCTAGTATACAAAATGGATATTTCCTCACTCGTTGTCATTAGTAAAATTATAGTGATTTTCTAGTGACATAGTCAATAGTGCAACTCATTAGGTGTACCCTAGCCAATCTAATCGCCTATTGACATATAACATAGGGTTGTCATTGAAAATCTACCAGTAGACTTTAGCACTATTGAGAAGGTAGTTCTAGTACGACCATATTTAGATATTTGAACCAAGGATTCACTAGTAGATTTTAGTGACGCTCGTCTAGATATGTATGTTTATTTAATATTATTGCATAGCACAATAAAAAAGAAAAACACACTATTGACGCATTCATTGACAATATCACCAGACATACACTAGAACTGTTGTCTCTAACGTATCTCTACTCGCGCATAAAAGGAAAGTTGTTGTCATTTTAACTAGTGCAATTGTCGCTGGAGAAAGAGTATTGACATAGAGACATATGGTTCTAGGCTGACTAGAGGGCATCTAC
The DNA here is from genome assembly GCA_949987645.1 of Tachina grossa. Taxonomy (NCBI): domain Eukaryota; kingdom Metazoa; phylum Arthropoda; class Insecta; order Diptera; family Tachinidae; genus Tachina; species Tachina grossa. The sequence continues at coordinate 38,091,225 of OX465278.1, read as the reverse complement.
ATATTACACACACACTCAAACGTACAATATGAAAAATAACAAGCATACACTAATCAACAGTACTTCTTTTGAGTGTTTGTTAAAAACAAGCAGTCTTGGCGACATCGCTTGTTAACACTGATATACACGTACACCAATACATCCATCGTTCTTCGCTTATAGTACGACAGCATTTATTATTGGTTTAGTATAATACATGCGACGTCAATACATTTAAAAACATGACGTATTTACATTTCAAGACTCTTTACGCAGGTCTCTAGTACACAAGACTGGATACAATTAAAAAGAAAATACATTTATTGATCAACAATAAGTAATTAAATAATATTTAGTTTTTAATATTACATTTTAATGTGACTAATTTTCAAATTTCGGCTACAATTAACTGTAATAATCATTACACATAAGTATTAAGTATTTTAAGTATTTCTGACTAGTTCGAAAAACAATCACACGTAGAATTAAAATGTATTCGCCTAAAATCTTACTGACATATCTCTGCTTACGTGCAGTGAGTAATTCTAACTATTGCTTTTAATTAATTATTAAATTATTATTATTGCTATTAATTTTATTATTTTCGTATTTATTTATGTTTATTGAAATTTAAGCTTTTTTCAACTACAATTAATAGTTTGAAACTGGTTTAAAATGTTAGGACTTTATGACTTTATGACACTTAGGGCACCCTTGTGAATACCCCAAATGTGTTGTAAGAAATTAGGATTTAATTCGCACATTACAAATAGGCCATTTGGCGAGATGGTTGTTTATATTAAAAGCTTTACCTATTTTGAGTGATTTCTATATACATTTTCAAAACAATATAATTTTTTTGTAGATCTAAACCTTAATGTCATTTTATGGGAGACAATCAAATATTCTCGTCTACTTATTTATATTGAATTTTAGTTGACAAAATTTAATATCGCTAAAACTTAATTTTTTATGATTATGGCAGCAAATATTTTATTCTATTAAAAATTAAGTACCCACTTGTAAAGGGTCTCTGGTGGCAAATTTATATTTTTAAATACGATTATTTCAAAAAGCAATAAACGGTGAGGAGGGAGGGTGGCGCCGTTGGAATTCTCGATTGTACGGATTTGTTTGTTGTTATTGTTGTTTGTCGAGTGAGCACCGCGCGTTCGCTGTTTAGAAATTTTTTAAGAGTAATGATTCTTACATAATTGTTCAAAGTTCGGTATTCGGCGAATACGCGATGGACCGAGTGTAAATTTAAATCGTTCGTGTGTGCAGAGATTCCGCGCATCCCTCGACCAGGACCCAGTCGATCTTCAAGGACTCCCGAAAACATTGAACTGGTTGAAAGCGACTTTTAATACGGAAAAGAGCAGCCTCACTGGGCGAGAGCAGCCAAGAGCGATTATTCATGAAATTTTAAAAAAGGATCTAAAGTTCCATCTTTTTAAAATTCAAATCGTGCAAGAACTGAAAGAAAGTGACTTTGATTTACGCAAAACTTTTTGTGAAACGATGTTGGAGCGTTTTCGCACTTTAAATCTCATTTTTTGGAGCGACGGGGCTCATTTTCACTTAAAGGGACACGTCAAGCAAAACTGCCGTTACTGGTCTCTAAGAACCAGCAACCCTCGGTTAAAACATTAAAAACTATTGCTTTGCCCCAGGGTAACTGTTTGGTGTGCCTTACCCACGCATGAGATAATTGGATAATTTTTTTGTTAGGGTTCCGTACACCAAAGGTGAAAAGGAACCCTATTGTTTTCGCTACGCTGTCCGTCTGTCCGTCACACGGTATTTTCTCAGGAACCGTAAGAGCTACGGACCTGAAATTCGGACACAGTATGTAGAACCTTGGCCGCTACAAAACAAATACATGAGAATTAAAATTTAAAGGGCGTTCCAAAACGAGCAATGAAATATGTTAAAATCCCATGTAATATACATAAAATTTTATGTGCATATGTATATTGAAACTTGAAATTTGTAAAATTAGTGTATTTTTATACAGACTACAACAATTAACACTAAAATTTAAAAAATTTAAATTAAAGGGTGGTCCATCAGTTAATGCAATTTTGACTATGTAATTTTGACAATTTGCTATATCTTGGAAACCGTAAGAGGCAAACACTTGAAATTTTCAAAAACGGTAAAACTAAAAAAACCGAAAATTATAAAATCGCCAAACCAAAAAAAATCGCCAAAAATTAAAAAAAAATCGCCAAAACGAAAAAAATCGCCAAAATTAATAAAAAATTTCTAACACTAAAATAAATCACCAAATTCGAAAAAATCGCCAAAATGAAAAAAACGCTAAAATGAAAAAAAACGCCAAAAATCAAAAAAATCGCCAAAACGCGAAAATGTCGCCAAAACTAAAAAAAAATTTAAATAAAAAAAAATCGCAAAAATGAAAAAAATCGCCAAAAATAAAACAAATCGCCAAAATGAAAAAACGCCAAAACTTAAAAAAATCGCCAAAACCGAAAAAACGCAAAAACCGCCAAAACAAAAAAACCGAAAAGACCCCAAAAACGAAAAAAATGCCAAAACTATATATTATATAGGATGAAGTTTGTATTAAATTACATATCTAGTGTTCGTACGGAACCCTTCGTGCGCTAGTCAGAGTCGCACTTTACTGAATTTATTTGAAAATTCTCTAGGCTAAGCGACGAATGTCAAGGGTGAAAATTATCGACGCATTATTACGGAATTCTTTTGCAAAACCTGCGAGCTCATATATCGTACTCTTCACACGCGTGGTTTCAAGAGGATGGAGCGACTACACACACTGCCAGAGCTTCGATGAATTTTCTTCAGGAAATTTTCACCAAAAACTGATCAGTCGCTTAGGGGAGATCCCATGGCAACCGAGGTCACCCGATATAACTCCCATACCTCAAAAGTATGGGCTTTATAATGACAATCCCCAATTGCTTGTGGCTTTAAAGGAAAATATTCGTCCAGAAATCAGCTAAATTGAAGCAAGGTTAATGCAGTGTGTGGCGCAGAACACAAAGCTCCGTTTTGAACATTGTGTTCAACTCGACGGAAGACATCTGGATGACATAATATTTAATAAATAAAATTAGCATTTCCGTTCAATGCTCTTAATAAAACTTTGTGTCAATTATTACGTTTTTTATTTAAGTTTGAAAATATAAATCTGCTACCAGGCAAATGGCTGGCAAGAATGAAAAATTTATACGAAAACCATTTATTATTTTGAGTGGTTCCCATAGAAATCTTCTAGACGAATCGACAAATGTAATTTGGCTTACGCGATACGAACTTTAGCCTGATCAAATCATAAATATAGAAACAAATGAAGTTCGAACAATAATAATGGCAAAAATTAAATAAATATTCTTAATAGTAACAAACCAAAAAAGTTTGTCTTAAGTAGAACAAAGTATAAGCAAATTAACTAACATCTGCATAATTAGTAAAGAACAAACGACAATGGCAAGACTGTTGCAAATTTGGAGACTTCATCTTGAGTCGTGCGTATTCTTGCCATGAAAAAAAAACGTGACACGCGCTCAGCTCTAATACGTACGTCAAAAACAATAAATTTTTGAGCACACAGAAAACAAAAACAATCCTATATCTAAAAACAGTGCATCAAAAAGATAAACTGAGTTAGTTGCAACTTTAATCGAAACTGCTTTTTTAGTCACACATAACATACATTCATACCTAATAATACATAAAATTCAAACTGAGCTGCTGGGTACTGAAGACTGCATACAATTAAAAACAAAATACATTTACTGATCACCAAGCAATTAAATAATATTTAGTTTTAAAAATTACATTTTAATGTAACTCATTTTTAAATAAATATTTGCTACAATTAACCATTACACAGAAGTTTTAAGCGTTTCATGTATTGCTTACTAGTTTAAAAAAAAATCATACGCTGAATTAAAATGTCTTTGTCTAAAATCTTACTGACATATCTCTGTCTACGTGCAGTGAGTAATTTTAATAATTGCTATTAATTTATTATTATTATCGCATTTTTTGGTGTATATTCAAATTTAAGATTTTTTCAACTGCAATTACGTATTTGAATACAACAAAAGTGGAGTGCATTATGGTGCCTAAATTTATCTACAATTTACATGTTATGTGAAGTAGATTAATCGCTTGAAGAAACTGATATATATGGAAATGTACAGTGAGTATAAATGTTGAATGGAAATTTAGTTAAATAAAATTTCAACTTCCGAAAAATTATTGGAGGCAATCGATATTTGATGCAAATCCAACAACAAAATACACACACAATCCAAAGAAAAGCTACGATATTTTGTATTTGCACTTACGCAAGACCATTTGCATCAAACATCGAATACCACCATTTTTGTATTAGCTAAGGAAAGAATTAATAGAAATAAGTTTGGACTTAGTTATATCTGTATCAATATGGAATAATGGCTTAAGTCATCTCAAACAAATTTATAATATTACAAGCAAATGAAAGCGGGATCATGCAATCTCTTAGCGTCCCATATTGCCACAGATGTAAAATTTATATATAAAATTTATATGTACACAATCCAATAAAGCTTCCAAAAATATTATTTCGGCACTTTTACCTTAGTCTCGTACAAAATCGTCGCAGTCAAAGTCGAAATTAGGCCCAATAAATTAAGTGTCGTGTTTCGACTTTGACTGCGACGATTTTGTACGAGACTAAAGAACATTGCTAAATTTTTTCTTTAATCTAGTACAAAATCGTCATAGTCGTAGGCAAAGTACGACACTCGTAATAAGGCCCATTATTTTTTTATTGATATTACTTCAATTTATAGTTTATTTGTAGATAAGAATCATAAAATAATCATCAAAATATAAGGTTTGTTCATTTACTAAAGATTGTTACGAATTTGTAACAATTGTTACTGGAAAGTGTTCAGTAACTCCAAAAATTTGCAAGGAGAGAGCAAGAGAGAAAAAAATTGAGAGACAAAAAAATTCTTACAAATTATTACTACTAAAAATTTTTTACTTGAAAAAATTATCCAAACAACAGAACAACTACGCTTTTTTTTAATTGATTATTTGAAAAATATCTGAAAAAAGAAAACTCAAAAATGTGCATTTCTTTATTAAAAAGAATTATGTTCATATACGTACATACATATGTATGTAAAAATGAAGCATATTTTTTAATTTATTGTTTTTCTTTGATTAATCCACATAAATACCATTTTATGGTCAAAGAATTTTGTTTATTTAGCATATCTGATCAGAGACGGAAAGTGCCATTTTTGTATTTGTTGATAGAATAGAATTAAAAAATAATGAAAAATGCATAAAAATAGTAAATAATACATGAAACTGTGTAAAGTATTTCATTTTGAAAATCGAGTTTTAAATATTTTGTAATCTAAAATATTTTAAAAGAAGAATGTCAAAATACACCAGAAAAAGTACAATTGTATCATGATTTCCATTCATGGTTCTGATATCAATAAATTTTTCTTGCAATTTTTAACAAGTAATGCTGAGAACACAACTGGGACGAACGACGAATTTCATCCACGGCAACGAATTTTTCAATAATAATTCGCTGAGCAAACTCGTCGAGTGAAGCAAGCACAACAATAAAGAATAAATAACAGCTCTTACAATTGATAAAGTTGGTTATTGTTTGTGCAAACAGAGAGAAAATTGTGTTTTAGAAATATATCTATCTCAGACTTAGTCACGCACGACGAATTTCGTTCGACGGCCATGTTGTACTCATTTTCATATGCATAAACGTGTTTTATTTTTTATGATAAAAGATCGCACCGAAAAATTCTCATTCGTTCCAGTTGTGAATATATTTTTACCAGTATCGATGTATATATTTTTTGAAAACATCGATATTTCGATATATCAATATTTTTGGCTTAAAAATGTTGGAAAATTTTTCGAAATTTAAAAAGAGTTTAAGCGACATAAATTTTGAATAGTTATTGAGACTTTGTAAAGGGTTTTTGAAACAGATTTCTCTTAAAAGTATCGAAACCCGATACTCGTTAACAAGAATCGATGCATCGATATATCGGTTCTTGAAATATCGGCGGTATATATCGATATTTATTTTCGCAAATATCGATATTTCGGTAAATCGATACTTTTTGCCCATCTCTAGTTCCCAGCATAAAGCGTTAATTTTTTTACTTTTTCGTATCTGGTAGAGTGATTTTGTTCATTTCTGCCTTACTCCCTCGTTGCAAGCTCCTGCTAGGAAAATAATTTATATACATTACACAAAGTAATCGCACATTTCTAACAAAATGATATACTCGTACGTTATCATAAGCGAAAAAATAGCTGACGAAATAGTGAAATAGTGATATCAAAATTTATTAGAATTAGCGAAAAAGTTTCTTTCGCAAATTTTTTCTTTCATCATAGTGGAAGAAAGAGGCAGTTAAAATATTGAAGCAGGCACTAATTTTAGTTTTAAAAATAATAAATGTATGAATAATTTTTTTATTGTTTAGTATTTTTATTGTTGGATATAGTATATGCATTTCGATTATGCTTTAGAAACTCATCAACCAAAAAAAAAAAAATAAATAAATCCAGAAAATCTAAACAAAATTCCGTATTTCCTTAGAAAAACTTTAAAAATATTATTGAAAATTACGTACACAGAAAAAAATGATTTGTAAATACAATTAGTTGTTTTGTTATATCAATTAAATAATTAATTGATTTTGAACCTACAACGATTTTTGTAAATACAATTAACGAAATTGTAAGTTATTAGGAAAATCTTAAAAATATTTTCAATTAAATATATCAACAAATAGTTTGTTGAAATTTATTTATTTTTTCAACATTTATTTTTGTTAGATTTCAAAGTTATTTCAATTAAAGTTATTGTTATATTAACAATGTGAGTTGTTGAATTTCTGTATCATAATTCTTATATTAACAAGCTTTTTATACACAATCACAATCCTTGAAACGATTTTTGCTTGTCTGCGAAAAACACTAAATGTCTTTGGGCGGAGTTGAACCGGCAACCTCAGGACTAATAAACTAACTCACTTACCGTATGATGTGGTTTTTATAGAATTACTCTATTCAGGCTTCCAAGGTCATTCAAATTGATTTAAATGCAAATAAAAGACAATTTTATTTCATTCGTCATATCCGACGTTTCGTTGGGATTTTCCAACATCTTCAGGGATACTATTTTTATTGAAATCTGGTAACATTGATAAATAAAAAAACGATTTTAATGCAACAACAACAATAATAATAAAACAATTAATGTTTTGCTTTAACTTACATATAATATCTTCTAATAAAATTTGCATTTAAATTTTAATAATGTTATTTTACGCGACATGACAACATACAACATAAAACACAATTTAAAAATAATTGCAAAAATAATCAAAATTGTAAATATCACAGTATAAAGCTTTTCTTAACGTTCTTACCTCTCAGCTAAAGACCAAGGGTCTTATGCAAAAAACTTAATAAAGCTTTGCCAAGCAATATTAAGTAAAGTTGTATTCTAAAAAAATTATTGTATAAAAATTCTAAAGTAGGCACCCACGTTTGTTAAGACTACTTTAAGATGATATTTCCAAAATGTGTGTTTTGTACCTCAAATATTTTTTATTAATATAGCACATACTGATTCATGTTACATCTGAAAATGAAGCTAGAAGTGCCTGCTCTTATCTTAAATTTATTATTTCTGTCATGTAATGGGAAATATCACCAAATTATCCAACTGATTCGAAATACATAGCAAAATCCATAAAAAAATATTAAAATAAATACAATTATACAAAAATGTTTTAGTGATGTACATACAATCAAAACAAATCGAAAAAAGCTGGATATTCAAATACTCGTTTCATTCGAATAAAACAAATTGTGATAATTTTTCACATTTTTTTACTTTTACTTCATAGTTGTGTTTATCTGTTTTATTACCATATCATAAGCTCATATTTTTTAAATTAGGTTGCTTTACTTCAATATAATGAAAATTTATTTAATAAAATAAAAATTTATTTGAATACCCGAATGAAATTGTATTCGATTTTGTACATCATAAGCTGTGAAGTGGTTGTTGAACACGGTGGTATTACCAGTATTCATTATTAGATAACAAAATAATTAAAGTTGTCTTTTGCATATGATTTCTTAACAAAGCTATGTTAGCCTTAAAGTGCTTGGCAACTAATATGAACTTTAAAGCTAAAGTAAAATATTTTTTTGCATAAGGGGCAAAACTTTATTAGATAAGCAAATAACGGATACACACAAAACATGATTTTTTGTTTCTTCTACATGTGCGCATTAAGTTATGATATAATATAACAAATAATTTTGTTGAATACTTTACTACAAAAATTTAAATTGTTATATCAACAATAATGATTGTTAATTTTTAAATTAAATATTAACAATTTGTTTTGTTGGTTACATTTCAATGATATTTTTTTCTGTATACTTAAGCAAACGAAAACGTCTTTATTGTATTTTTAAATACAAATTTATTTTTTTATTTTTTTTTTTTTGAAAATGCTATAAAAAAAAACTACTGAAGCTTCGACTGTGCGGCACGTAACGCCGTCATGTTGAAACCAAATGTTGCCAATATCCTGCTTCAATTTTTGTGAACAAAAATTCGTTCAACATGGCCCGACAACGATCGCCATTGACTGTAACGGCCACGTCTTGCTCATTTTCGAAAAAAAAATGGCCCAATTATGCCTCTGGACCAAAATCCGCACCAAACAGTGACTCGTTTTGGGTGCGTCGGCTTTTCAATGTATGCGTGTGGGTTTTCTGTGCCCCAAATGCGATAATTTTGCTTGTTTACATACCCGCCAAGATCAGAATGAGCTTCATCTGAAAAGATGATTTTTTTTTGCCAAATCGGCATCTTCTGTAAGTCGATCGCAGGCCCTCTTAGCGAAGCAAAAACTCATTGGATGGTCCGTTGGCTCGTTCAGAGGAAGGATAAAACTAATTATCTGTCAAATCAGACATGAGCTAAGTGTTACCATTCACGAAATAAGCACTAGTTGAAAAAAAAACGTTAAATGGCGGACCCTTTACAACAATGAATATATTTATATTAATTAAAAAATGTTGCACTCTTTTTTTATACTTCTTCTGAAACATCTAAAAAGTAGAGATGGGCACGTATGCTGGTTTTTCGCGTCATTAATAAGCACGACTGAATACGAAGTGTTCGCGAAGAAAAATTTGATTTTGTGCGTGTAGAATTGACACGAAAAACACGAAATTAATTTAGGTGTAAGCTATGTATTCATTAATTTTTAAAAAAAGAAAAACTTGATTATTTTTTATCGTCAAACACGCAACATCAGCAAAATTGCTGAAAGTGTATGGGTTTCTTAAGATTAAAATTCTGCAGTTGTGCAGTATCGTTTTGAGGAAAGTTTCTGCGTGTGTATTTCGTACGTGTTGGAAATCTTAGTATTCGTGTCGTGTTAGAAATTTTCGACACGCGCACATCTCTAATCTAAGCACACACTTGCAAAGATATTATAAATGTGTCTCCTTTTAAACGTTTATTCTTTCTGATTATCATAGATAAATTATTTTATTAAAATTAAGCAACTGGTACAATGCTTTGAAATCCTTGAGCAAAAGTATCAAATGCAGAAGTCTGCATACAAATATACGATTACATAATTTGTTTCCATGATAATGACATGGCATAGATTTTAAAACAAAACTAACAATTTTTTAAATTAAACTATTCCTCATCATTTCATTCACGTTTTTCAGATTAACGTGCGCTTATTTTCACATCACGGTGGCAATAATTATAAACCATTTCTTATAAATTATTCTGGAAACTTATGTAGTTTCTTGAAGACAAAACCGAATGGTCATTATTTAAGTAATTATTTGAAACTTCTTAAGACGTTCTCTAATGTTAACCGTTCCTGTCCTTACGAGGTAAGCAATATGCACATATTTACTCATGTATAAATTGTAATAGTTTACTACTTTCAGGGTTATTTTATACTCAACGGCTTGGATTTGAATGCAGAATCCAGAGCATATTTTCTTATTCCAACAAATCGTTACAAATTCGTAGTAAGGACCTACGAAGGTTATCCTCTAGAACTTTTTGGTACCTATGAGATCTACATAGATGTAGTAAGAAATTAAGAGTTTGCTTGCACATTACAAATAGGCAATTTGGTGAGATGGCTTATAAGAAAATAATTTTAACGAAAAACATAATATTATGTACATACTTATGTGTCAGATTTAATATGTGAATAAATATGAAATTGCTTAATAGATCATTTACATTACCTCGAAATCTAGTATTTGCGAGATTTCGAGCTAAATCTTGCTGCTTTTTACTAGATTTCCCATAGAAAACAAAATCTATTTCGTCAGTAGATTTGTAGGAAATCTAATAAAATGTAATATTTTTATTTACTTTTTACCACCCTGTAAGACATATTTGTATAAAAAAGATGAGTGAATTAGCTACGGTCTGCTTAAAAAGGTGTGTAACTTAGCTACATTGCAGCTATTTGGTTGCATTTTGGGAATTGTTTTAGTTAATGGGTTTTGTTTTGGATAAAAAATCTTGATAAATGTCAAAAAAAGTTGGTCTAAACAGTATAGATTTTCATAAAGATTTTATTTAAAATCTGCTAGATTTTGTGCTGGTGTAAATAGCCTATAAATGTATTTATTTGCAAGCTTGTCTGAATTTAATTCAGTGAAAATAAATAGTAAATTAACTTGCAGTTAAAAATTAATTAAAAATTAAATTAAAAAATAATATCGATATTGATATTTTTTTCTATCGATATTCTAGAAATATCCATAGTATGGATGGTACTATCAATAGCATTCCAGCTAGTGTCTACAATGCTGCCAACATGTTCTCACAACCGTCTACATTAAGTGCGCAATACTATGTTCAGACGGCAACATGAACCACTTGATTCGCTCTCTGAACCACGATTGCAAATCATGCCGTTCACACATTACATTCGTGGTTCGTTTTGACAAATCTTTTTGATGTTTATACATATCGATTGTCTCAAGTAGAAAGGCCCTAACTCAAATAATTGTAACTTTACAGAAGAAGGTAAAAACATAATAGAAACTGTAATATTCACGGTCTAATTCATAAATGATTATTAACAGTTCAATAACACATTAATAGTCAAAAATCGCTAAATGTGTATTCATAAATGATTAATAGCCTATTAGACGTTTAATAAACGTTTAATAAACGTTTCATAACTCAGAGATTTTTAATGTAGCCTCCATGCTACTTTAAGCGTTTGATAAACAATTATAAATAATATTTTCTTGATTTTTTTTCCCTTATGTCAGATTTTCTGTGGTTTCTCACTTTTATGTTTCTTGTTTATTCTTATGCAATTCTCCTGCATAATGTTCTTGGACAAGTGTATTAATTTATGTAAGTTGGTACATGTATGTATGTATGCATAATTGTGCAAAAAGAAAAATACTTACATATAAACATCGTTGAAAATTAAAGAAATCCCATTCATTGGCAAAAAGAAAAATAGAATTATAATCATAAGGGCATATGTAAGTACAAGCATACGTATGTTTGTATGGTACTGCATGCTTACATATGAACATTTTAAAATTAAAACAAAATAGTGATGCCGTACTCAGCCGAATATAAATGTGTTTAAATACAATTTTTTGTAACATATATTTGGATTTATTTATTAATAAAAAGTGATACGCCTACTTTTGAAGTTATTTTTTAATAACATTATGCGTAATGATTTACTTTTTTTTCGCCTCAAACAGACTACCTAGATAATCGATTCTTCGTTGTATGCATCACTAAACATAAAATGAGAGCGAAAGTAGCATGATATTGCCTACATAAAATTACAAAAGAAGCAAATTTTTATTAGAGCTTAATAAAGCAAAATCTGTTTCATAAGTAATGTACAGATTAAAACTGAAACAAGGAATTTTTATGAATTAGACCGTCAATATTTATCTTTTTTTTTTGTAAAACTTCGATGGGTATTTGTGTGAAATGTATTGGAATCACTGAAAAACTCAACTTCGCAGAAAATACGAGTTAGTGCCTTTTTACTTCAGACCATGGATATGTACATTAGCGTGACCGTTAGTTATATGAAGAATTTTTTTTTTTTTTTGATTTTTTGAATATTCTCTCCCCAAATCGGTTCAGTTTCATGTAAAAAAATACAAACAAATTTCATAGCGATAAGTTATGTTTCAGGGGCTGCGTCCTCAAGCCCATTTATCCAATGTATTTTTTTTTTGTTAGTTTTTTGTTTAACAAACGTAGTATATGTATGAAATCATGGTGTAATTATACAAGTGACTGCGTAAGGATTTGTTATACAAAAATACGGCTGTGTAAAGAACCGAAGAATGTCAAAAGCATAAAAATAATTGTACTAAAACCAAAACAAAATCGAAGTTTTTGACATTCTTCAGCTACAAAGCACATAGAGCAAAAAATTATCAGCTGAAGTAGCGCTGCCACCTAGTTAGATACACCTTGTATGAAATAATTTACATATAAATATAATTTTAGTACATAACATGTTTGACATTTTGTTGGTTATTTTCTTCATTATTTTCTAAAATATTAATTAAAGCAAAAAACTATCTATGGGGCTAATGTTGTTGACAAGAAGAGCTAAAATATTCAGGCATGTGATATAAATCGTTTTCGATTTAAAATCGATTGATAAACGAAAAAAATTGTGATACACACATTTATATCGATTTCATTCCGCTGTTTTCTATGAAAATATTAGAAAAAAAAGATGTGATCGAAAACGGAATTTGCGTTGTTTTTGCGTTTTTAAATCGACTTAGCGAGTTGATGATTAAGGAATTACTCGGCCTCAGCATCTATACATCGTCCATTTTTCACACAAGAAATTAAATGGGCTATAAATACACCGTCTATTTTTCATGCAAAAAAACTAAAAGGACTATACATCGTCCATTTTTCATGCAACAGAATTGTTTATGAATAAAATTTAATGGACTATACTTCGTTCATTTAGTATGAAAAAAACTAAACATTGTCTATTTTTCATGGAAAAAATTAAATCGACCTTACATCATCTATTTTTCATGCAAAATATTAAATAAACTATACATCTATCGCTCATTTTTCATTAAAAAAATGTTATGAAAAAATGTAATGGATTATATATCGTCAATTTTTATACAAAATATTAAATGGACTATACGTCGCACTGTGGACCTTTTTACGAGAAGGCGGCCAAAACTCATTTTTATTATGGTCACTGATTGTAAAATGTTAAAGTTCATCCGAAAATAGACACTAGTGTACCTCGGGAGCCAAAAAATTAAAACTTTATTTCAACTATGTCACAGTGAACAGGGTGAATCAAACAGAACATTTTCAGTATTTCTATCGACTATACATTATCTTTTTTTAAAGGAAAAAATTAAATTGACAATACATTATCCATTTATCATGCAAGAAATTTTTATTAAAAAAATTTAATGGACTATAATACATTGTCCATTTTTAGGGAAAACAAATTAAATGGACTATATATAATACATCGTCTATTTTTCATGCAAAAAATTAAATGAGCTCATACATAGAAAATTTTTATTCAAAAAATTAGATGGACTTGATATACCGTATAAAGTTCATGTATATAGTTCGCGTATATAGTTTATCGACTTATATAGTTTATGTCGTTTTTTGCGTACGAAATATGCAATTTATAGCCCATTAAATTTTGTATGTATAGTCCATTTAATTTTTTGCATGAAAAGTAGACGAAGTATAGTGTCTTTAATATTTCGCATACGAATTGGACGATTTATAGTCCATTAATTTTTTCATAAAAAATTAAAAATGGACGATGTATAATAGTCCATTAAAATTTTTTCATAAAAAAAATAAATAAAATAAAAAAATAGTCCATTTTATTTTTTGTGTACGAAATTTACAATTTTTTGTCCATTAAATTCTTTCATAAAAAATAATAAAAAATGAGCGATGTAAATTTTAAATTATTAAATTTTGTATGTATAGTCCATTTAATTTTTTGCATGAAAAAAAACGAAGCATAGTATTTTTAATATTTCGCATACGAAATGGACGATTTGTAGTCCATTAAATTTTTTCATAAAAAATTTATTTGCATGAAAAATGAATGATGTATAGTCCATTAAATTTTTTGTACGAAAAAAACCACGTGTAAGTTCATTTTATTTTTTGTGTACGAAATTGACAATTTATGGTCCATTAAATTTTTTCATAAAAAAAAAATTAAAAAATAAACGATGTATATCCCATTAAATTTTGTATGTATAGTCCATTTAATTTTTTGCCTGAAAAATAGACGAAGTATAGTCTTTTTAATATTTCAAATACGAAATGGACGATTTATAGTCCTTTAAAATTTTTTCATAAAATTTTTTTTTTTTTGTATGAAAAATGGATGATGTATAGTCAGTCCTTTTTGTGTATGAAATTGACAATTTATGGTCTATTAAATTTTTCATAAAAAAAATAAAAAATTAACGATGTATATATAGCCCATTAAATTTTGTATGTATAGTCCATTTAATTTTTTCCATGATTTTTTTTCATTTATAAATTCATCTTTATTTACTTAGCATTTTATAATTTCGAGATTTTATCTATAGATACTACAGCGAATAATAATAAAAATTTTTTTGCAAAAAATAAAATGGACTAACATCGTCTATTTTTCATGCAAAAAAATTTTATGAAAAAATTTAATGGAATAATGCAAAAGATTAAATCGACTTAACGTCGTCCATTTTTATACAAAAAACTAAACGAACAAAAAAATTTTTTTTTGGAAAAAATTTCATGGACTATACATCTTCCGTTCTTATGCAAAAAATTAAATGTACTATAATACATCGTCTTATTTCCATGCAAAAAAAATGTTTACGAAAAAATTTATTGTACTGTACATCGTCCGTTTTTTATGAAAGAAAAAAAATAAATTGACTATGCATCATCTATTTGTCATGCAAAAAATTTTTGTGAAGAAAATATAACGGACTAATGCAAAACATTAAATTCAGGCAAAAAAAAAATTACGAAATAATTTAAGGATACATCGTCCAGTTTTCATTATTAAATCATCTATCTATCCTTTATTTTTCACAATTAAATCATCATCTATTTTACATGCAAAATATTAAATGTAAAAAATTAAATCGGGTATACATCGTCAATTTTTCATGCCAAAATAAAATTTTGACCCAAAAATTAAATGGACTTTAGATCGTAAGTTCTTATGAAAAAAATTAAATGGATTATACATCATCTATTTTTCATGCAATAAAAATCTTTCATTTTTCATTAATATTAATATATATATATAATAATAATTATAAAAAAATTAATGGATTAATGGACTATACATCGTTCATGTTTCAGGCAAAAAAAAAAAATTCTTACTAAAAAGTTTAATGATGCATCGTCCATTTTTCATGCAAAAAGATTTTTTTTTTTAATTTTATATCGTCCATTTTTTATGCAAAATTTTAAATGGACTATACATCGCCCATCCTTTATATAAAACATTAAATGTAAAATTATGTAAAAAATTAAATGGACTATATACGCATTATCTATTCTTCAGGCAAAAAAAAAAAATATTATATCGAAAAAAAAATAAATGGACTATATATATTTTCCATTTCTTATGAAAAATATTAAATAGAATTAATGTCGTCTATTTTTCATGCCAAATATCAAATGGACTATTTTTATCGTCTTCTTTTTCATGCAAAAATATTTTTTACGAAAAGAATTTAATAGACTATATATCGTCTATTTTTTATGTAAAAAATTTCATGCAAAAGAATTTTGATCAAAAAAATTTAATGGACTATATATATATATATAGATATATATATATATATATATATAGATATATATATATATATATATATATAGATATATATATATATATATATATATATATATATATATATATATATATATATATATATATATATATATATATATATATATATATATATATATATATATTGTCCATTTTTCTATGCAAAACATTATGTGAACCATACATCGTCTATTTTTCATGCAAGAAAAATCGTTTACAAAAAATTTAAGGGTCTATTCATCGTCCGTTTTTTATGAAAAAAAAAACTTATAGGACTATACATCGTCCATTTTTTATGCAAAATATTAAGTGGAATATACATCGTCTAAACATCGTCAATTTGTTTCCGTGACAATGACGTTGCATAGATTTTCAGACAAAATTAACAATTTTAAAATAAAACAGTTTTTAAACATTTGATTTTCTTTGTTTCGTACGCTTATTGTCGCATTAGAGTGGCAATAATTATAAACCATTTGTTATAGATTATTTCAGAAACATATGCAGTTTATTGAAGACAAAACCAAATGGTCAGTATTTAAATAATTATGTGAGACTTCTTAAGAAGTTATGTATATTATAATAACTTTCTTTATTTTAGAGATATTTTTTTACTCAAGAATCAACGGCATATTTTCTTATTCCTACAAAACACTACAAACTCGTATTGAGGGATAACCCTCATAGATCCGCTGGAACTTTTTCACACCTATGAGATTTACCTAGGTGTGGTAAGAAATTAGACTTATGTATTATTGTTTCCACGGTAGGAAAAAACATAAATCACTCAAAAATTTTTCTATTTTTAGTATATTTTTTTCTAGACAAATTACTATATTGTATTGTGAAAATGACGCGTTAGTTTATTGTCAGAAATTAAGATTAAAATTAATTTTTGATAGTTATGTCAGCAGGTATTTTATTCCATTAAGTAACAATTCAATTTTTATAAAAATTCTACGACCCTTTTCTTAACAACATAAACATTCAATAATTTTGCTTAAAATTGTCGATTTTTTACATATCAAAATTTTTATTGGAAGATAATTTAGGACAAGCAATTCAATAATATCTAATACCCTATTGTATTTTAATTTTTATTGAGTCTGAGCATGGTTTTTTCAATGTAAATATGAGAAAATCCCCATACTCGTGATTTGATAAAAAGCCAGGATACACTAGTTCCTTTATGCAAGTTCTTGGATCTTTTGTACTTTGTAACCCAAAATGCAATAAAAGAACCAATTCTCATCCAATTATTTGATTTTATAAGGCAAATATAATGCAACAGAGTAACTTTTTTGGGAAATGAAAATATCCTCATAATAAATTCTCTTAATATTTATATTAAAATAAAATATAACTGTCGTGTTAAACAGATTTGCATAAAAAATACTATGAGCTCCTACTATAAGCCCTTTATTAACAAACTGGCTTTTATCTTTGGCTTTGCTCGCACTGATCAGTTTAAAAAATATACACATAAAAATCGGTTTAAAACTGGCTAAGCAATCAATCCCGAAACGAAAATTATACGGGAAAAATCCGCACCAAATATAAAAAATATCGATTCTGAACGGGTCGGAAAAAAATATCCCTTATTTGACTCTGTTAATCCAGCTTTCAATGGGTGAAAGAATTTTAAGAATCCGTTTAACGGTTTTGGTGTGATAGCGTAGCAAAGAAACAAACAAATAAACTTACTTTCTCATTTATAATATTAGTAAGGATAAATAAATCAGGAGATGAGTTACAGTGCACAGTGTAAAAATATTAAAATTGTCCGAACTGAACACCCATATTAATAAAACAACTGCCAAAGTTCGAAAATTCCTATTGAAAGACCCTTAATGTACGAGTACATAATTAATTAAGCCTGAATGATAAAAGTCTTGGCAGATATAATTGCAAATATTTTTTTCCTTCATGTTATTATGTGCTGCAATGGTAGCAAATAATCAAGTAAATAATTGTAAAACAAGCTTCAAAAAATTAAAATTATAAAAAGGCTTCTTGGACTACTTGCTTGCAAATATCAACCATAACACTGGTGACAAAAACAAAAAATCACTGGGTTGGAAAATTAATTGGATGCAGAGTGGTATTCTCGTTTTTATATATTCATATAAACATTTTTTTTTAACCACAGGCTTTAAATTATAAAAAAAAACCAGAACAACAGCAACAACAAATGGCGTTCAGACAGTAACAACTAAGCTAATATGCTAAGAGATGGTAAAAGAGTTTTTGCGATTTTAGCAAATAGTAAAACAACATTAATTAGCAAAAATAAAAAATAAGACTGAACAAGAGTTTGAACTGAAAAGTATGAGAAACAAACAAACATAGTCGTATGGTTAAGCACTGTGTTCAAATGTTATTTAGTACTGCAGCAAACTTTAATAGGATTAATTTGCGTTTACAGATTTTCGTTGCCGCAGCAAAGAAATTATAAAATTTATTTTTATTACTTTAAGTAACTTAACAAACAAGAAGAAATGCACCTGATGCTTAATTTGTTTTAAAATCAGTGGTGGCGTATGAGTGATTTTCTTAATAGTCTTAAGTTGGTTTCACACGATTGGAACAATGTACCAATTTTCGTCGGCTCAGTGCGATAGAGCCATAAATAATAAGCAGAAATGCCATTATTAGTCAATTAATTCTTGAATAAGTCTATATGGCTTTATTACTAATGCAGTGTGGTGCAGTTATGTAATTATATATCAATTAGTTGAGAAATAAGGCAAATTTACTTTGTTACTTTGAGCCGACGAAAATTGGTACATTGTGCCAGTCGTGTGACCCCAGCTTTACTTAAGATGAAATTGTCCCTTTGGTATTGAATTGAAGAAGTGCACGAATTTTAATGTTGTCTAAATGTTTAGTTTGTAAATAATAAGGGAATAATTTTGTAAAACGCAGCGCTAAGCATTGAAAAATTACATATAAAAATATGTACATTATGAAAAGAAAACACGTGTAAAATTTGTCAAGCTTTGCATTTTACAAACCTTTTCACAATCTACAATTAAAAGCTAATAAAGACTTTAAGGGAATGTTTTGTATGAAGAACTTGTAGTTAAAGTTCACATTAACTCTTAATCATACATTGTGAAAAGGGGCGTTAAAAATAAAGCATTAGATTAATTAATTAAAAAATGTAACGAGAAGTGCGTTGGCTGAAGTAGTTAGCGTGTTGACTACAAAACCGAAGGTTCCGGGCTTGAGCCCGGTATCCAACAGTTATTAAAATAAAAACACCTACTTTAGTATCCCATTGTATCAGTTGTTGTAGGAAAGCTAAAGTGATGAAGGCACAGTCACTGGTCACTGAACTATACCGACCTTAGCAGATACTAATCCTAATGCAACATCAGAGCGCCCTCCTTTGTTGTGTAGCAGAATCATCGGCGAAGTAAAATAACCAATAAAATAGTTACTAAACACAGCTTCAAAATTTAATACGCCTCATTGACACCAGAGGCACTGCAACACTGCATTATTAAAACATACAAAAAGCAGAGTTGTAAGAGAATGAAACTTCCCTATATCTATACCTTCACCACCTGTCTTCTCTATTACTATGCCTTTCCTAAAGATGGTGACACCTAGTAATAGTAGTAGGCATTGAGTATTACTTGAGTGTTACTTCTCTTTATAAAAAAAATTAATTAAATATAAATTAAATAAAACTCGTGAAACTGACAACCTAAAATTTATTTACCGAAATTCCTTGTAGTTCAGATTTCACTATCGATTGAATGTTTTTTCTTGAGAAAGAAAAGTATAACTAATTTTTTATCAGGTTACTGTCAGTTTTTTTAACACTTTATTGAAACGTTGTTTTAGGTAACAGTTTTTGGAAAATTGTGCTGATGTCAGTTAAAAAATTTATATAACACCTCACGTTTCCAAAAATGCATTTTAAATAATACCGATATCGATATTTTCTTCTATTTAAAACTATCGGTAGTATCGATAGTACTATCGATAGTATCCCAGCAATAATTCCTTGATATTTGGCATAACTACATTTCTAGTAGACATGAACGTGTATTTGGAAGAGATTGTGTGCTGCCGTTTTTGAAAAATTGTATTCTTATTTATTATTTCGAGCTAAAAAATAAAATAGAAAAAAATTAAATCATGTTGTTCTTATACAGAGTCGCTTGATCTTTAAAACAAAAATTCATTAAAAAAAATTCATATGCAAAACCGTAAGTGACGGGTCCACATTAAAATTTTTCTAACTTCGAACTTCTTTGAATTTTTTTTTTATATTTTTTTCACATTCTGCAAAAGCAGAAATAAAAAATTTTTCTAACTTTGTAATATTTTAAAAGCAAAATTAGCCTAGGGAGCTTTTATTATGTTGCAAAAAAAACTAGATTTTGTTTTGTATGGGAAATCTAGTAATTAGCTCGAAATCACGTAAGTACTAGATTTCGAGATAATGTAAATGCCCTATTAGATTTTTAGTATATTTCCTACACGAATTTCCTACTCACGAATTAGATTTCTTTTCATATGGGGAATCTAGTGAAAAGCAAATAAATTTAGCTTGAAATACACAAAGTACTAGATTTCGAGACAATATTAATGTCCTATTAAAGTAATTTATTCTCCAATAATTATCACATGTAGTTTAACTTCCTTATTTTACACAGCTTAATGTAATTAAATGAAAACAAATCTATTATATATTCGTATTGAATGAAATTAAAAAATTACTCACTAATCAGATTTGACAATTATTTACCATAAACTCCTCAAGATGTTGGCCTTAAGGCTCTTGTGAATACCGCACTATTGTTTGTGAGTATTTTCCCGTATGTTTTCTTCTTCTTGTGTTTATTCGTGTTTTGGTTATTAATTCAATTGTTGTTTGAGCTAGAAAGTGATTGTACAGGGCACATTGGTGCCATAATTCAAAATGTTAGTTGTATGTATTAGATAAATAAAATGGGTGTAGTATTAGGTGTGTAACAAAAAATATGGAAAAGCTCTTTTTATTTTTATTTCCAGTGTCAGTGCAAAAAATAAGTTTTTAATAACAAAAAATTTTAAATAAAATTTAAATGCAAAAAGAATAAATTAAAGACCTTTTGAAAAATTATTAAAAGTTCTTAAAGTTGCAAATTTTGTTAGTGGTAGCCGCCGTAGGGAAATTTCTTCCACTTAATATGAATAATTTTTATTCTTATTTTGCTAAGCAAATTCTATTTTTAACATCTTGGCTCAACTAAAAAGCAATGTTGTTTGTTTCATTGTTACATTTTTGTAATATTGCTTTTGCCTGCAAATAAATGTGCCTTGATACAAAATATATACATATAAAAAGAATTACTATATTAGGAATTTTATTTTATAAAATTAATTACATAACTTTTTTATCTGTCAATAGCAGGTGTTTAGAAATAAATAAAAATAAAACAGGTTGCAAAAACTTATTGAGAAATTCAAGCCACGTCATTAAACCGAATTCGTCATACCAAGAAAACGATCACAAACAATAGTGTTTGTTGCGAATGCGAGTATTTCGAACTGATGGAGTGTACTAGAAAATGTATTACCCTTTCTAACCAGCGCTACCCTTTTAGCATTTTCACTCCTAAATTTAGCAATATTTGTTTTTCTTCTTTATACGTTCATACAAATCTGTAAACATTGAAACATTATTTCTTAAGCGGCTATTAGACGGCCATACTCGGTATTTGAGGATGGTGTGATGGCATGCCAACATCAAGACTGCGAAATTCATTTTCAAGAGATTTTGAAATTTTCTGTTTGTCATCATCCAATTATATTTATTTGTTTCATATATCTTCTATCAATCTCAGTGCAAATTTCATTTGTGTTTTCGTAAGCAAATTGTAAAATTGTATTTAATTTGTATATGACAATTAACAACAATAAATTTTACACTATCGTATTTAATACGATAATACAAAGATACAAAAGGTTTTATCAATTAAGCATTTATATTTTATATGTTAATGAATTGTTATTTACTAAATAAATTTATATTGATTTCAATATTTTGGAATCAAATTTGTTTAATTCCAATGAGATATAAATGTAGCCGCAATTATAACGATATAATTAGTAAGAAAATCATTCCAAAATTTTATCATTACATATAATTAGCATTTCCAATTTTGTTTTTATTTTTCTTAGCATTATTGAAGTCCCGTTTAGCACTAAATTTTTAATTTTTTTTTTGTCGATACACTACGATTGAAATTAATTATCAATACGTATACTTAATATCGTTTAAGTTGATATGATTTATTAAGTATACGTCATTGGTGCTCAAAGTATGCTACAGTTTTAAATAAATTAACATGATTGTGATGTCGACAGAAAACTTTGGATCGACAACTTGAATTGAAAACAACAGTAAAATAATAAAATTTTACTTTATTTTCAATATAAGTAGTCGATCGAACGTTTGCTGTCGACATCGTGGGACAGGCCGAATCTCTTTCTGAAACAGTAAATTATATATATTTCAGAAAGTTTTATATGATATTGAAATCCAACTGAGATCCCATGTTATAGGTCTAGAGCGAATGATATATCATCAGCACTTCACGTGACAGTTAAAACATGTAAAAACTCTAACAGTATTTTAGCAAGCGTTTAACCGGCATCTTTAAAAACTGAAACGGGATTCTACCTTATCCATACATACATATACATATATGTATACCTATTAAAATACGTTATTTATATAACACTAGCTGATCCCGACAAACTTTGTATTACCCTCAGTAATGTTATATTTTTTTCAACTACAAATTACTCCACGCAGTGGTCACTTGTTGGGTTAGAAACAAAACAAAAACCTACCGGGTATTGACCAGAACCTGTGCTAAAAATTTCTGCCCCACAGCGCTTATAGTTCCAGAGATCATGCGTTAGGAACAAACACACACTACGATTTTATATATATATATTTTATATATTATATATATTTTATATATATATTTTATATATATATATATATATATATATATATATATATATATATATATATATTATATGTTATATATATATATATATATGATAAAATTTGATTAAAAATATTTACTTAAGACGCTCAAGTGTATCACCCTTAACTTTCGAACACCTATTTTGTTTTCTTTTAGGCAAAAATGTGTTAATATGCTTTTCAGTATACATATGCCTTTGTGTCATAATGTTTGCTTATATATAACAATCAAAACCTTAGATTACATTGTGAATTGCATATTTCTTGTGACCTAAAGGGAATAAAACAAACATATTATTTATTAATTAATGGCCTTAA
The DNA here is from genome assembly GCA_949987645.1 of Tachina grossa. NCBI lineage: Eukaryota > Metazoa > Arthropoda > Insecta > Diptera > Tachinidae > Tachina > Tachina grossa. The sequence continues at coordinate 38,067,966 of OX465278.1, read as the reverse complement.
TAACATTATGTTTGCACATGAGAGTAGAGGGCCCAAAATTTTAATGCAATAATTTCTATACATTAGGAAGGATTAATGCTTATTTTATGCAGTTTAGTAAATTAGGCGTTGTCCTGAATTTTTTAAGAAGTGATATAAAATAAAATTGCATCAGGAAGAGATAAACTAAAATACATAAAAATAAATTAATTATTTTTTTATTTAACTCTAAATAATCGCAAAATCATTTCACGAAAAAATTATGAATTTCATTTGAAAATAATTCAAGCAATCATAAGGACTCTTTCCAATTAATTATTTTTTAAGTGCGATCAGATTTGTATGTATTGCTTGACATTCAAGCATTTTACATCTCAATCTCACTTTTTAATGCTTACTTCAGGTAACCTTATCGCTCTAATTTCTTTATCTAGTACAAACATAGCTAATAAGGTTTATTCTTGCAGAGGACATAACCAAACTCAAAAAGTGAATCTTGGCATATTCTACTTCCTATACAAAGGTATAGGTCGAATGATGCTTCCTATAGAATTTCCTACATGTGGGTAACCTGACTCTTTGTAGCATTTTTAAGAACGGCTGAACAGCTGTAAAATACAATTAATTTATAAAAAATGTGTCAGAAAAATATTTGAAAATCTAAAGTATTCTTCAGTTCTATGTGTAAAGTTGTGAACAGAATTATTGCATTCACTACGCAAAAAATTTATTTATTAACATTGTGTATAAAAGATGCTTAATTTATGCACTAGAGTTGGGTCCAACTCGTTCACAAATTAATTTTTAACATAAGTGGGGTTTAATCAAAGATTTGTATAAAAAATTAACCAGTGAAGGAGTTCGATGCAAGTCTATTATACAAAAAAATTTTGGCTTGTGAATGTGTATGTATATACTTTAACACTCATACTCATTTTATCATCGATTACTTATGAGTGTAAAAGATTTAGATTTTTGGCTTTCTCTGGTAAAAACTTTAATAAGAATCAATAAAATCAGCAGCCTATATTTTCAACTTTTTATCATGTAGTGGCATTTTCTACTAATTCTTTATTAAACAATATTCTCAGCCATTTTAACAATAAATTCCCATTATCTTTCCTCCATTTATAAATATGTATAAGAAAGCAGCGAAAACAATAATAAGAACGCAAGGAAAACTTTTCCTTTTTGCAAATATTTGATTATCAGACACCAAGCAATAAATTGCTTGGGTTAAAGTATGAAATTACATTTTCATTTCAATTAAAATCTTTTCTTGGCGAAGGAAAAAATTACAGAAACAGAAATTGTCTGATTTTCTTTCTTTTCGACAGGCAGTTTAACATTTTCGCTGACTGCGTATATTTTAATTGCCAATACTTTTGCTTTTATATAACAAATACAGACACAATCAGCCAAACAATGCCAATACTTCTTCGTATACAATATTTGTATAAAAAAATCCAAATTTAAGTGAAAATGGAAATATTTTATACCATTTATTTTCGTGGTTTTATATCTCAAATAAATAAGTTTATGTGAGGAATTTTAATTTCATTAAAAATGTTAAAGTAAAAATTCAGTAACAATGATATTATATAAAATTCAATTAAATACATTTAGGGCCATTATTTCAACTTAAAGTTAGTTAAAAGTAGGATTTTATCAGGCTTATAAAAAGCTTTCCATTGTTGCAAATTGGATTTAACTTACCAGGTAGGATAAACTTGCCTGTAATTTATCGCTCATTTTAGGTTAAAGTAAAATTTTGCAAATGATAAAGTTTTATACACACGTCCGATAAAATCCTACTTTTAACTAATTTTAAGTTGTAATAAAACAGTTATTATAGTTCAATTTTTAAAATTTAAATTTAAGCAAATGGATATAAGATATTTTGATTATGAAGAATTTTTGTAGACTTAAAGAAACTTTATTTTAATTGGGTTTTCAAAGTTTTTATTATATTTAAAAAAGTGTAGTTACTTGTTTTGTATTTCAGCTAACGATATATTTTTACATATTGCATTGATGCCACTTGCGCATTTCATGTATCAAAATTAAAATAACTGATTTAATATCTACTTTTATCACGTAAGAATATAACAAACTCAGTAAAGTGCGGCTTTGACTTGTACAGGAAGAGTTCCGCGCGGACACTAGATATATAATACTATACTAACTTTAGTCTATAGAATATATAGTTTTGACATTTTTCGCTTTTGGGTCTTTAGCGTCTTATGAATTTTGGCGTTTTTTTTTTAATTTTTTCGGTTTTTGGGTTTTTTTATTTTTTTTTCGATTTTTTTTGTCGATTTTTTCAACTTTGGCGATTTTTTAATTTTTTGGCGATTTATTTTAGTGTTAGAATTTTTTAATTTGGAGCTTTTTTGTTTGTTTTTGGCGATTTTTTCGGTTTTCGGCGACTTTTTTCGGTTTGGCGATTTTATAATTTTGGAATTTTTTAGTTTTACGGTTTTTGATCATTTCAAGAGTTTGCCTCTTACGATTTCCAAGATAACGGGTGTTTTTTTAGAGGTATAGAACTTCGAATTGAAATAAAACACAAGAAAATCGTTTTAATGTCCATCAATTTGGCTTTATTGGAAGGATAATTTTATGCTATTAATGTTTAAATATGATTTCGGGCATGTGGCCGCCGCGGCTGGCTCGAATAAAGCCAATTCTACAGGTCCAATTTTCAACCACTTTTTCGAGCATATGGGGCCGTATGTTGGCAATAACGCCACGAATGTTGGCTTCCAAGTCCCCTAACGTTTCTGGTTTGTTGGCGTAGACGAGCGACTTCACATATCCCCAAAAGAAAATAATCCAATGGTGTCAAATCACACGATCTTGGTGGCCAATTGACAGGTCCATTCCGCGAAATTATAAGCTCATCGAATGTTTCCTTCAATAAATCGATTGTGACGTGCGCTGTGTGGCATGTAGCGCCGTCTGGTTGGAACCACAACTCATCCACATTCATGCCATCCAATTCGGGAACAAAATAGTCGGTTATCATGGCTCTATACCGGTCTCCATTAACGGTAACTGACTCTCCAGCATTATTTCGGAAGAAGTATGGCCCAATGACTCCACCAGCCCATAGAGCACACCAAACAGTCAGTTTTTGTGGATGTAATGGCGTCTCAAGGGTCTCATGTGGATTCTCTTCACTCCGAATGCGGCAATTTTGCTTGTTGACGTAGCCATTCAACCAAAAATGAGCCTCATCACTGAACAAAATTTTGCGATGAAAATCAGCATCGAGATCAATCTCATTTTCGGCCCATACACCAAAATCACGACGCATTGCATGGTCTCGCGGCTTTAATTCTTGCACAAGCTGGATCTTGTAATGTCGCAAGCCAAGATCTTTGCGCAAAATCTTCCATAAAGTTGATGGACAAAGCTCCAATTGCTGTGCACGGTGGCGAATCGATTCATTCGGGTCCTCTTCAACACTTTGCCCTACAGCGGCAATTGTTTCTTCGGTGCGCACTGTTCGACGTCTCTGCGTATTATCACATAGAGTAAACGTAGTGCGAAAACGATCCATGGTTAACCGAATTAATTGCTCTGATGGACGATTATGTCGACCATAAAATGGACGGAGCTTGCGGTAAACTTCGCGAACTGAACCATTATTTTCGAAATAAATTTGCACGATTTGCAAACGTTGTTCTTTTGTCAACCTGTTCATGATGAAATGGCAAACCAAACTAAATATTAATCACTTGACAGCTGACAAAATGGCCGCCAGTTAAAAAAGTGATGCCAACTTAAAGTTCTATACCTCAATAAAAAACACCCATTACATATAATTTGGCGACATTTACGATCGGTGCCAAAAGTGAAAAAAATTCACCAAAACGAGAAAAAAGCGCCAAAACTTAAAAAACCGAATAAATCCCATATACGAAAAAAATTCCAAAACTATATATAATATATCAAGACAAAATTTTGAGTCGTAAAGCAGCTCTGGGTTGTGGAACATCTCTCGCGTCATCGTAATTATTTCTTAAGTGCGGTCAGGCTTGTGCATGTTGTTTGGCCTTCGATAGTTTTTCGTCTCGCTTGCACTGGTTGTCTGATCTGCCACGGATAACCGTACAATCTTGCGGTTTTTTGTGGAATTTCTTTAACAACCACGTTGCTACTTCCTATGTAAAGGCATAGGTCGTGTACAGTCAGTCACAAAACCTTTTAAAATACTGTTAATACCATCTTGGGCATATGGTCTAGTTACCCCGTCCATATTTGTGCAACACCATATTATGCAAATTTACTATAATATGTATAATAAATAAATAAATAAATATATAATATAAGCTAAAGTTCGTATAAAATTACATATCTAGTGTCCGTACGGAACACTACGTGCGCGAGTCAAAGTCTCACTTTACTGAATTTATTCATATTTGGGAGAGTAATTTTGTAAATTTCTGCCTTACTCCCTCATTGCTAGTTTCTGCTGGGATATTAAATAAACAGATCTAACATATTAGGTAAAAGGTTATAAGAAATTAAGGAAATCAGTTATGTTTATTGTAATAGAATTTTGAGAATCCTATTTCTATTTTAATTATTTTTATATGTTTAAAAATATAGAAAAATTGTATAATTAACTGATAGCAAATGTGGAATATTGGAATACAGAATTAATAATGAATTGCTCCAACATATTTTTAACCCCCGACCAAAAAGGGGTGTTATAAGTTTGTAGTGTGTATCTGTGTGTCTGTCCGTGTTCACGTACAGACCAAACGTCTGAACCGATTTTGATTTTTTTCTGTTTTTTCTGTTTGAAAGGTGACTTGATCGAGAGGGTTTTTAGCCATATTTTAAGAAAATCGGTCCAGCCGTTTGGAAGATATCGCATCTTCTCTAGATGTATTCAGGGGTTTTTAAAATGCTTAATTTTTGTTATTAACCAATATATTCTGCCTGTGTATGTAACGTTCTCCCTAAAGCTAACGAAGCATTTTTACTGATCTATTTGAACAAAAAAAAAACTATGGGCCTTTGGACGTTTGAAAGGTGAGCAGTTTTCAACCAATGAATCATATACATATGATAAACATAAAAATAAATAAATTTTTATTCCTATGTGTTTGTTTGTTTATTTTTATCGAGGTGAAAAAATATGCATTAAATTTGCTATAGCTATTAAATATCCTAACCTTGATTGTTCTTCTGATTCAATTGCTTATCTGCAAATTCAACAAAAGTAATTCAGATAAGAAATTTTCACTTTCGCCATAACAACAAAACAAAACTTTATTACTTCAAAAGATTTTAAAAACTTGTCAAGAGATTTAAGTTTACAACAGCACAATTTGCTGGTTGATGTCAATATCACGCATTAGCAAACTCGACTAAATTAGATAAGTTTAAAAACAATATGGTAACGTTTTCAGAAAAACAAGGAGACCGTTTTCATCAGGGCTTTTGTTTTAAGCCTAGAGTCTAATTTTGTGTTGACCAGGATAGTTTTTTTCAAAAAAAAAATTAAACAAATTGGCCTCAACATATGCCTGACTGTATTCATATTTAATTATTTCTGCAGGTATTATTTTTTATAAAAAAAATTAATTCCCGAATTGTTTATTTTAATAAGTAGTGAACATGCTTAAATGGCTTTTTCACTCGCAGAGTTTACTACAAAAAGTCAAAAGTTTGTTGAATAATGAAAAAGCTCCCATTCTATTTTCCCTTCTCTCCAACAACTCAGGGCTTTGCAAAGTAAATTTTGTGTGTGGAAAATCTAAAAACATTAACTTACACTAAGTATTCAGGTATGTGATGGAAAATGATTTAGACACAAAAACAATTTGAAAACGATAAAAAGTGTGATATGTTTCTTATGGTCGTTTTGTCAATAATTTTAAAACTTCTTTTAAATAGTCTTTCCAGACATTTTTGATAAATTTCTTTTCACAGCTCCAATATGTGATTTATGTTTTATCTCTAGTGTGCTTTTTAGAAGTCAGGAGTTTAAGATAAGCTCAAAAATTATACTCAAAATCTATCGGAATTCATCACACCTTTTCAAAACGATTGTTTTGAAATCGTTTTGAAAACGACCGTTTTCCATCACATACCTGATTAACTAGCTTTTAGGACATCCTGTACATGTGTACATATAAAAACATAATATTTTCCTTTACATAATGTGCCTGAAAATTGGATTTAGCATAATCTTAAACATAAAAAATTAAAAAAAAACAATAGGTGCGAATTCGATAAAAATTTGAAAACTAAGCGGATATTGTTTATCTAATCGTTATCGTTATAAGCAATCACTTTTATGTACTCACATCAGAATTTCGAGTTTTCAACAAAGAACAAAACTTAAAAAAACTTCCTTAAAACACAGTTTATCGATTGAGCCCTAAACAGGGAGTGAGACAAAATGTTTAAATAAAACAGTTGTTGAAACAGGAAATCCTGTATATAAAATACACTTTAAGTTTTTCTTATTATGCTCTCATATCTGCAATTTTTTTTAACCAGATTAAACTTTTTCATAACAAACTTTTATTCTGCTTAAGTATTTAAAAGACACCAACAAACCAATTCTTTTTTGAGTGTTAATTTATATTCCAATTTCCCCTGTTGTTAAGAATTATATGAAAATGTATAACTTAAATAAAGTTTTGCAAAAGAAAATTGGCTATTAGCGCCTAATTTTTGTAGCCAGCAGGTAAATGTGTGTAATACAACAGCCTTGAAATAGGCAATGAATTTGTTAGATATTAAACCACCTAAATATAGGCTAAACGAAAAGTAAGTTTTTGCTCAATTTTAACTTTAATTGCCTTTTAAATGGGCTGCGCTTAAAAAAGAATTACAGTTTCTTTTTTTTAATTTACAATATTTTTGCTTCAGCTTGGGGCTAATGAAATTGAAAAACGCAGGCAACCAGCAAATAAAAAAATTAAATAGAAAGTTTAAGAATAAAATTTAGCAGTATAAACTTTGCACCAATACAACTACCAAAGATACAGCTAAAAAAGATATTTTCCCTTTTAAAAGCAGCCTTTGTGTGCCCAAAGGATAAAACTGGCAAATAGAAGCAGTATAATGATACTCAATACATACAGTAATTGTGCGTTGTGGCATCAGCATTTCTGACGAGGAAGAGAGAGAAAGAGAAAAAGAACACTACAAAGCCCTTTTGCTTTTGGCTATTACACCAAAGTCTAATAGAACTTCCAAAAAAATAAAGGGCTGAAGTAGGGTCAAATTATACTCGACTTGTGAAACTATGCTTTTTATTTCTTTGCAACATAGAATTAGCAAGAAGCAGACAAAGTACTTTTTGTACAGACTTTTTGAACAAAAGTGTTGACAACAATTTACAAAATTTGTTTTATTATTTCCCTTTCAAGCCCTTTTCTCTGTGTGTAAATGTGTGAGTATCTGCTTTTTTTACTTTTATGTTAGTGATATTTCTATTAAAATGAAAGGACACCTTTTATCGCTGTTTTACCATTTGCTCCATCTACTTACAAAAAGATGTTAATATTCTATGAACAACCAAAACTGTTATCTGTGAAAAGGATTCGCTTTTCTTCGCTTTTACTTCCTCTTTTTTTTATTTTTTTTTTGCTGTTGAAAATTTATTGCATTTGCGATAATTTAAATAAGAAAATAACAATTTTCTTTTGGCTGAAATTAATGTGGCACAATAAACAATTAAAGCTTAATAAACAAAAGGGTTCGACTAAGCAGTTGTCGTTCTAAATAATTTATATGCATAATTTTTGAAAGGAAAAATCTTCGCTGCAAAATCACTCCCTATGGCACTTATTAACGTTGATGTTATCCTTACGAATATAAAATTAATTTTGGGATTTTAAGCGTTAAAGAAGGTTGTTAAGCTTGTACTGTGCATTGTTTTTCTTTGTTTTCTAAACAAAAAAAAACCTGGGGCCAGTTATGGCATTTGATGTTGCATACAAACAAATTTTAACATTTCCATTTAAATTCTAATAAAATATTATACAATTTCCTTCGCGATGTAGTCTGATTAAAAATACAATTTAAGGATATGGAATTGTTCATTAGCATTAATTTTGATAATTTTGTCTGGTCAAAAATAAAAATTAAATCAATTCAAGCTGAAAGTACTACAAACAAACTTAAGCTGATGGTCCATACCATTCGTTCTATGCATATGCGTTTTATGCATTTCTGTTCGTTCTCTTCGATTCTAAATTCCAGTTACATGCAATACGTCTAATGCGTCAAGTATTTTTGTTGTTTAAAAAATAATAAACACAAAGGAGGTGACACTCAGTACATAAAAGCAATCGATCACTAAATTATAAATTTTGTTCGTGAAATAACTATGTTAAAAACTGATTTTAATATATTTTATTAATTTTTATTACAAAAGCTTTTTTTTTTTGTTAAAAACTTTTTTATGCAAAAAAATTTTAATTTAAATTTAAATCCACCACATCAACATTTTTATCGATATCATTGAAAATATAATACAATTTTCCATCTTTGGCTTTCAAATACAGCTGACCTTTTTTCATAATGCATTAGAGCTGGCAAACTATCGATAGTATCGATAGTTTTGTTTTTATTATACTATCGATAGTTTTTTCTCGATAGCGTTACTATCGTTCAAAAAATTTATTACGAAATTGACAATAAACTCGAAAAAATTATTACGACATTGACAATAAACTCGAAAAAATTTAACATATTAGTTGTCTTCTATTGAAAATACATAAGTACATATCGCTCACTTACTAAAACAACGTCATGACTCAAAAAATAAATTTATGGAGTTAATAATACACCATGTCATATTTCATCTTGACTAAAAAATTCAGGCTTAAATTAAGTTTAGGGGCACTTCTCTATCCTATAGAAAATTTAAAATATGAAAAAAATTAAACAAAAAAATTGGCGGTGGGGCCTAGTTTCCGAGTTATGGGCCTCTGAAATTCTAGTACAATAGTGTGATTAGGATAGGTGTTTTCTAACGAATATGATAAATATTGGCATTATTTTAAAGATTTTGACAATGAAATGGTAAAATGCAAGAAAATTTTATGAAGCATAAAATCTTTATTTGGCTGCGCCGCGTCGGAAAACACCATGTCGGAGAAAATTCTTACGCCCCGCTGAAGGCCTGTAGTGCAGAAAACCGTTATTAGTGAGGACAACTTGGCAATGCAGAAAAACTCTATTGGGCTGCGCCGTGTAGGGAAATACCAGGGTAGAAAAAATTCTTATAGCATTATTCTGTTCGACAATTGTGCTGTCTTGTCATTAGACGAAAAAAACGGTCGGTAAAAATGGTGTAGAATCACAATTTTGAACTACAATTTCAGCGGCTCGGAAACTCGGAAACTAAGCATCGCCGCCAATCTTTTTATTTATTTTTTTTCTTATTTTTCAATTTCCTATAGTGTAGGATACTATTATTAATTTTTAAGAGGTGCCCCTAAGCTTAATTTGTTCCAAAATTGCCGCAAATGGTCTGCAAGCTCACCATTTGATAAAAGAAAACTTTATTAATATTTCCACTGAGTTGTTTGTATGTTAATTGAAAACTTAACTCAATTTTTTCAAAACTAGTTTTATTTGAGTTATGACGTTGTTTGAATAAATGAGCGATATGTATTGAAAAATTAAATTCAACATTTGCTCTCACATTCACGAATCGAATACTGATTAAAATATACAAAATTTTGTGATTGAATCATTTTGGTTCATTCTCAATCTTTTGATAACAAATTATTGCTAATTTATCTGAACTGGCAGTTAAAACCAAATTATTTCATACTTATGTATATAGTTAAGTTTTTGTAAAACAAAATAAAAAAATGGATGTGTGCTTAATATTAAACATAATATTAATTATTTATTATCTTTACCTAATTTTTTTATCCATATATGTACATATATCAACATTCAAAACGACTGTTCGTGTTGCCGTGTGAACATAGTGTAAAATAATTCGATACTATCGATAGTATCGATAGTTTTCCAACAAACTATCGAAAATATTGAATAGCGTGACTATCGATAGTTTGCCAGCTCTATAATGCATGCCACAGATACAAAGATAGAAAGTAAACCTATTTCATCCGTCCTATGCATCTATACGGTCTTTGCGTTTTACTCTGTTAATTGCTACATACAATTACCCTAATTTTACTTTTTGACACATGCATAAACCGCAACTATTCATTGAACGGATGGTATGGACCAGAGAAGCGCAATGAGTAGTGAAAAATTGAGTAGAGTTAAATCATGATTTGTAATTTCATATACTTGTGCGCACTCATACTTATTGCAATATTGTCTATGAATCATATTCACTCGAAAGTTTGAAGTGAGCATTGAGCTCATACTTAGCAAGATTTGTGACGTTGTTGATTTCGACTCTCCTGAACTCAATGTTTATAGACAATGCAAAATAAGTATTGTATTGCAAAGCCAACTTCGTTTAAGAACATTAAAATACTCATTATTAGATTATGTGTTTGCTCATTATAAGGTTACAAATGTGTTTTTTTTATACACTTTATACTGTTGTAGTTTATGGATGAGTTGAGTGAGCTGAATCAATGTAAGTAGTATAAGTAATTTTCTGAAATTATAAATCAAAATGAGGTGATTTATGAGTGTGAGTGTGGTACGACGTCACACTCATATTTATTGCAACCTATACTTATAAATCAATATTATTGTGAGTGTGAGTAAATCAGAGTAGTTGATTTTAAATGATGTCTACTCACTTATATTTGAAATTTTATGCGTCAGTTAGAATAACGAAAACATGATTCATTGCCAGTCACACTGGTATGGACCTTCAGCTTTAATTTTTTCTTCTCTCTTTTTCTATCTCTCAAGAAGAGAAACTTAAGACTATAGATACGTGTATATAAAAAAAAATTGCGACACAAATTTTGTTCGAAAACAATGGGTGAATCAAGCTTTATAGTCAAATATTGAAATTTGCATTAATATTATATAACGTTTCACTTCATTAATGAAATTTGTCGTTGTATTAATGAAAGCTGTTCAACGTAGTGGTTTCTTTCCCTTTACGAAGCCCCTCTTTCGTTCAGTGTAAAAAGAGTGTATGTGATGGCAAAAATATAAAAGAAAAGAAATCAAAAAATTTCAATTGTCTGCAAATTCATAATGAAAAAACATGAAAATTTATTCTAAGTACATATACATATGTCTTTTTTTGTAATTTTTAACAAACGTGATATGTCATTTTTGACAAGCGTTGCCACTACTACACTAAAATGCCATAATGTGTACTCAACCTTATATGAGGCTATCAGCACAGAAGTGGTGTAACCTATATTTGTTTCTTGATTGCTGTTCTGATGATAAAGACATTATTTATATTTACTATCAACTATCAAAAAAATAAAAATAAAAGTAGAGTAAGCCACCTTTTGTTATTCTAAAGAAAATGGAGCTGAAAAATTGTTTTTGCACTGATCATAATATTGCAAAGTAATAAAGCAATTAAATAATTTAAAAAAATAACCGGATGTGGGTTACACCACTTCTCCGCTGATTGCCTCATATATGAGCTGACAAGCCAGATATAAAAAACATGACGTGTGAAACCAGCTTAAAGTGCCTCATAAAAAAAGCATACGTATCGTTACCTTAACATAGAAATTCCCTAACTCATTTTTTTGAATTCGAGATTTTTGTATATTTCGATAGAATAATATCTAATGAATCGAAAAAAGCAAACATCTCGATTAAAAAAAATAATGACTTAGGGCCTTTCTATATTAATGTAACGATATGTACATATCAATTAAACAAAATTTGATTTTCATCTTTCGTATTTATGAAAATCTAAAGTAAAACATCAGTTTTTCTAATTACTCATCACATTCTTCATAAATATTAAAATATTTAATTTTCATTTGCACAAAGATGTCTTTGTTTTATTGAAAATTTAATTTACTTTTACAAGATATTCATCTGTTGAAATTAAAATAATAAATAATTTTTATAGAGCAAAAACGTATTTATTATTCATAACAAGATATTTAATAAAAATAATAATAACAATTGAATAATAGAATATGCAATGTAAACAACAATACATTTGTGAGTTATATCGTACGAGTATTTTATGCAAATTGCTTTTTAAAATATGTTAATTTCTTAAAAATTCAATTAAAAACTTGTTTATTATAAAATATTTATTTATAACGAGTATAAATAAATTTTTAACGCATGATATGGAAATGCAGCAATATGTTGCAAGGCAGGTGTGTGTACGCGTGTGTGTATATTTTGCTTAATGTAATTATAAAAAGAAATCATACAGATAAAAATGTGTGCATGTGGTTTTGTACTCTACTTTAGATATTTAAGGGATTTGGGAAAGTATTTATGTAAGATTATAAAAATTTCTATTTTGAATACATATACATACATATCGCTCATTTACTCAAAGAACGTCCTAACTCAATAAATGGAATTTTTTAGTTAGTGATGCAGAATTAATCCTCATATCGTTCTTCATACTGCGTAAAAATTTCATACAAATATCTTGTTTACTTAACTCTTGAGGGAAAATTTTAATTTTCTTTTTCCGAACTCGTTTTCTGGCACACAGGGTTTTTTGAGTTATGACGCTGTTTGAGTAAATGATCAATATTTCTTTAATTACATGCTTCAGGATGTTGGGATTTTTATATATGTACATAAAAACTTCGTTCACCACTAGTTTATAAATCGTTTTTGATGCGACTTTTAATTTTTTAGTTTTGAGGACAATTTAGGTTTTCTTTGTTATTTTAAACAGCTGATTTCTTTTCTGGTTGCCTAAACTAGCCCCAAGAAAAATTACGCTCTCACGAACTCTCTCACTTACGAAGACTTTGAATACGGGAACATTTTACAGAAACAATGGGATCACGCGGGCTCCCAACGTTTAGTACATCATCAAACATAATAACAAGGAGTTTCAGTTTCGAAAGAAGAGTTAAATAAAACACGCATAGAACTAAGATTTCGATAAAACTTTTATTTCATTATAACACTCAGGGAAAATCTGGAAAGCTGCAACTTAACGCGTCACATTAATTCATTAATTTTCCATATAATAGAAAATATATATAGGGATACTTGAAAATAAATAAAATTAATAAATTAATACTGTAAATATTTTCCATATTGAAATAAGAAATTTCAACAGGAATATACTTTCGTTAATGTTTCTTATTAATTCAATATGGTTTCTATTGATTTTAAGCTCCTTTTTCTCTTTGACTTTCCCACTACGTACGAACGAAATACAATGTCTTCTAGATTGGTTTGCAACAGTCGATAATTTTGAGGTAGTTCGCTCCGCTCTATAACATGACGAATTTTGGCTTTTAAATGCTCCAACCTTAGAAGATTATCTGTTGTTGATGTTGACGGCTAATTGACGTTGCCAAAACGTAAAATTACGAGTTCAAGCAATTTTTAACCAATAAAGCCAAAATCGATCATATTCTGTGCTTCGTGGCACAGTCTTGTTGAAACCACATATCGTTCAGCTCGTAATCCTCAAGTGTTGGGCAAAAAAAAGTCAATTAGTTATCATACTGCCATAACGCGGTTCTTCTAGCACACAATCGCACATATGAAACAATTTTGCTTGTGGACGTAACCCCCCAGTGAGAAATGAGTTTCATCGCTGAAGAAATATTTTTTTCAAAAAATCTGTCATTGCATGACTTCGAATATCAAAAAAACATATTTCTTAACAAGCCTAAGAAAGTTAGATAAAATTGCACACGCTACTTTTTTTAAATTCATAATTATGTATATACAAATATCACCACGATCATGCGTGACTCATACGTGACTCACACGTGACTACTTTCAAACTCACGCATTATAAATCATGGCATTTGTACATACTTATTTAAAAAAAAAACAGATAAAATAATGACAAACACAAATTAATAAATTTATGTCCACTACCACAAATAATTTTGGCAAAAATTTAAGCAAAACGTTTGAATAAATTCAGGTATTTAGCAACGGTTTTATGCTTAGATTTATTAATTTTTCAAAATTACTTGAGGTAAATATAATTTAATTACGAAAAATTTTTTAGCATTTTTTTGATTAGTTTTTCAGTTTATCTCACCATATTCAATTTTAACTTATCATTACAAAAGCATCATTACCTACTTGACATTTATTTTTTGCCTAGGCATGTAGAATTTTGTGCAATTTAAGCGATTGTTTTCAGTTCTCACGGTATTTGAACTTTTTTTAAATTAATGCGTGAAATGACAGCCTTTGGCCCGTATGTGTGACGATGTGAAAGGTCAGCCGGCTTTAATTAATGAGGCTTTAATTAATGCGTGAGTTGGATTATAAATTGATTGAGGTGCAAATTCAAATGCAAAATACGCTATAAGAAGCCAATTGCTCAGAACGAAGTAGAATCGACAAATTCCACTTTCACTTACAGTCCAGGCCACATCTGTAACGCTGCCAGTTTCCTCAAATCTCTTTAAAATCTTACCAATTCCTTGCGCAGTAGGCCGATTGTGACGACCATAATGACGCCATTTTTACGCAATCTTCGCTTGTTAATAAATGGCACATCAGTACCTGGATTCAGTAACTTTTATTACGATAATCGTGTCGTTATAATAAATATAACGAAAATTTAACGACTTTGATATTCAGTTACATATTTTAACGATATTCGCTGTCAGTTGGAGAAAAAAAATTAAGTCACAAAATCAAATTTGTGGAGTTTTTCTTTATTATTCTTTGTGCTTTTCATTATTTTCACATTTTCTATACAGAGCACTACATAATATTGAATTAAATGATGAATAACTTTTAACTTTCCGAGCATCGCAATTTTATGGCTCGATTATGGATGGCAACCGAACTTCAGTTGCCGAGTTAACTAGCAACGCAACTGAACTTAAAATTTCTATTATGTATGGCAACTTCTTCCAGTTGCCAAAAAGTTATCGAAAATACGATTATGACTGAAAATAATATAAACAAATATTTAAAATATAAGAAATACATGTGCTAAAAAGAAAATTATTGAGTAAAAGTGCTTAAAAACATTACTGATCATAAAAATTATTAGTTAAGTGGAATTAATTATTGTTAAGTTATATCGCGCCGGAGGTTATATTTTAGTTTTTTGGACATAATTGTAACACAAAAAAAAGTTTATTTGTTTAAATTTAATTAAATCCTTAGACAATATCGTTTTTCGTTGCCATTAAATAGGTATGTCAACTTTTTATACTGTTATATCGGTAATAAATTAAATAAAAATCGTATGTCAATACAGAAAAACAAAACTGTGTAGTTCATTAATTAAACCTTCTTTTGCATTTAATACTTGCATTATTTTTTTAATTACCCAGCTAAAAAAATTATATATGGTCCATATATTTTTAATATATGAATGTATATAACTATATATGAATATGTATGGATTCATGTATGGAAATGTATGGGATTATACATGGCAACAATATTACATATGAATTGATATATGGACTAATATATGAAACGTATTATAATACATAAGCCATATATGGAAATTTAATTATGAGGTTCTTCGTATGTATATGAAATAAGATGTAATCTACGGAGCCATATAAAAATGTATGCATATATGATATCTCACATAAAATCATTTTTGCAAACAAAAAGCTTGCATTCATTAATTCGATATTTTTCTCTCTTTTTAATCACTCGTGAATTGGAAGTTTATTAGAAAATACACATGGTATGCATATTTTATATGCGTAGACCCTCAAGATTTAAAAAATAAGAACTCGTGCAACAAAAAAAAATCATTCTTGTAGGATTTTATATATTGTGGGCCTATTTAATAAATCAAATAATCAAAAAGATAATTCAGTCATTAATTTTATAAAAATTAACGGAATTCTCAAATACTTTTAAGAAATAAAATTCATATAACTACCAAAAAATAATATCAAAATCTAGCGCTAGTATGAAAGCGGATTAATTTTTCTTTTATATAGCATTAGTTTTTAATTTGATTTCTTAAATTATATGTCGTGTACAAATGTGTGTCTTGTGTTTTTTAATAATCGATTCACATTTTCTCTGAAAATGTCGAATGAAATGTTTTTTAGTTTGTTTTGAATTATTTTTTTTTTCGAACAAATGTTTCATTAAACACAACCTTTCTCCACGAAATCTTAGAAAAAATAACTTTAATAATTTAATTTATTGCACAGCAGTGCGCTTTTTTAATTAATATGAACTTTGCATACTATATATGGAATACACATTCATGTATGAAAATGTATGAATATATATGATCATATATGTCCATATACCCTCATTTTTCGGATCCGAACCATATATGGGATATCATATATGCTCCATACATATTTTTTTTAGCTGGGTAATCACTTTTTGAAGCTAAACAAACAAAAATTTAAGCTCCGCCACTAAGATAACAACTTACAAAAACGAAGAAATCGAAGAACGGAACGCAGAACACCAAAGTTGCCAAACGGAGAAATTTTCGATTCGAATCGAAACGCAGAATAGGGGTGAATATTATTGTTTTTATTGCGACTTACTAATTCAGAAAAATATTTACGATTAACGCACTATTTGCAAATAAAGTGCTTGAGGTTGCCACACTTACAAATGTTTGCTAATAATAATAAATAAATTGATAAATTTGATAGAAGAAAATAATGACAATAAAAACAAATTATTATTTGTCATTTTACACATTTAAACAATTTTTTGTAAACATAAGTAACATTTCTATAGAAGTGCTACCACGTTTTTATACATTTACAATGCCGGATAAACAGAGAGTTAATTTATTTGCAAATAGTGCGTGTATAAACGCAGTATATATACAATTAATTTTTCGTGGCTGGAACTGCTTCAGGGAAGTTGCATTGATCGACCTGCTGGTTTTTTGAAAACTGGTCTTAGAGTACGGCTGACCTCCTTAATCTAATCTAGATTAATCTATGCAAGAGATATAAATTTTTCTTATCTAGCACACAAACACTTTTGCTTAGTTCTAGAATATTACTAAACCATATAAAATTTTTAATCAATAGAAAACATAGAATCAAGCTACCCCTCAACAAACAATTTCAATGTATTTTTAATAAAAAATATTTTACTAAATAAGTAAAAGAATAATTTGGGATTATTAGTGCGTTAATAAATACTAAACTTAAATATAAAACGCTTATATTTATATAATTCTAAAGGTTCTGTTCCCAACAAATTTGTACGTATATATGTACATACATCAAGCACATCAAACTAATTTAATATGAGTATTTTTATTTATTGCTAAAAAAATATCTTATTTAATAACATTTTAATAATAATTGTCTGTTTTTTTATTTTTTATTTTAAATAAAATATTAATATTATTTAATGCATAAATTTGATCATTTTCTACTCATTTAACTGGAAAATTAAATTTGTTATAAAAACGAAATGCTGGCCTTAAAATAATCTACCATGAATTTCATAAGTTCGCACAAAAGCAAAATTCTACCTACACACTCTCATAGAAACTCGTCACAATATTTGAAAATGTAACCCAACAAACGATATTATAATTTTATTGAATACCCAGCTAAAAAAAATATGTATGGAGCATATATGATATCCCATATATGGTTCGGATCCGAAAAATGAGGGCATATGGGCATATATGATTATATATATTCATACATTTTTATACATGTATGTGTAAATTTTCCCTCTACAGTATGAAAAGTTCACATTCATACTCTCTTGATTCACAAAAGCGCACTTCTGTGCAGTAAATTAGATTACTAAAATTACTTTTTTTAGATTTTGAAACATTTGTTTGGACAAATAATGAAAAACGAACTAAAAGTCATTTCATTCATCACTTTAAGTCAAAAAATGAATCAATTATCTACAAAACACAAAACTCATATTCGTACATAAAATTTAATTTAAGAAATCAGATTAAAAACTAATGCAATTAATTATAAAAGAAAAAATAATCCCTCTACCCAGCTAAAAAAATTATATATGGTCCATATATTTTTAATATATGAATGTATAAAACTATATATGAATATGTATGAATTCATGTATGGAAATGTATGGGATTATACATGGCAAAACTATTATATATGAACTAATATATGGACTAATATATGAAATGTAATGGGTGTTTTTTATTGAGGTATAGAACTTTAAGTTGGCATCACTTTTTTAACTGGCGGCCATTTTGTCAGCTGTCAAGTGATTAATATTTAGTTTGGTTTGCCATTTCATCATGAACAGGTTGACAAAAGAACAACGCTTGCAAATCGTGCAAATTTATTTCGAAAATAATGGTTCAGTTCGCGAAGTTTACCGCAAGCTCCGTCCATTTTATGGTCGACATAATCGTCCATCAGAGCAATTAATTCGGTTAACCATGGATCGTTTTCGCACTACGTTTACTCTATGTGATAATACGCATCCGCAGAGACGTCGAACAGTGCGCACCGAAGAAACAATTGCCGCTGTAGAGCAAAGTGTTGAAGAGGACCCGAATGAATCGATTCGCCACCGCGCACAGCAATTGGAGCTTTGTCCATCAACTTTATGGAAGATTTTGCGCAAAGATCTTGGCTTGTGACCTTACAAGATCCAGCTTGTGCAAGAATTAAAGCCGCGAGACCATGCAATGCGTCGTGATTTTGGTGTATGGGCCGAAAATGAGATTGATCTCGATGCTGATTTTCATCGCAAAATTTTGTTCAGTGATGAGGCTCATTTTTGGTTGAATGGCTACGTCAACAAGCAAAATTGCCGCATTTGGAGTGAAGAGAATCCACATGAGACCCTTGAGACGCTATTACATCCACAAAAACTGACTGTTTGGTGTGCTCTATGGGCTGGTGGAGCCATTGGGCCATACTTCTTCCGAAATAATGCTGGAGAGTCAGTTACCGTTAATGGAGACCGGTATAGAGCCATGATAACCGACTATTTTGTTCCCGAATTGGATGGCATGAATGTGGATGAGTTGTGGTCCCAACAAGACGGCGCTACATGCCACACAGCGCACGTCACAATCGATTTA
The DNA here is from genome assembly GCA_949987645.1 of Tachina grossa. Lineage (NCBI taxonomy): Eukaryota > Metazoa > Arthropoda > Insecta > Diptera > Tachinidae > Tachina > Tachina grossa. The sequence continues at coordinate 38,048,855 of OX465278.1, read as the reverse complement.
TTGAAGGAAACATTCGATGAGCGCATAATTTCGCGGAATGGACCTGTCAATTGGCCACCAAGATCGTGTGATTTGACACCATTGGATTATTTTCTTTGGGGATATGTGAAGTCGCTCGTCTACGCCAACAAACCAGAAACGTTAGGGGACTTGGAAGCCAACATTCGTGGCGTTATTGCCAACATACGGCCCCATATGCTCGAAAAAGTGGTTGAAAATTGGACCTGTAGAATTGGCTTTATTCGAGCCAGCAGCGGCGGCCACATGCTCGAAATCATATTTAAACATTAATGGCATAAAATTATCCTTCCCATAAAGTCAAATTGATGGACATTAAAACGATTTTCTTGTGTTTTATTTCAATTCGAAGTTCTATACCTCTAAAAAAAATACCCTTTATTATAATATATGAGCTCATATATGGAAATTTAATTATGAAGCTCTTCATATGTGGATCCATATATACAAATAAGATTTAATATATGGAGACATATAATATTGTATGCATACATGATATCTCACATAAGATCGTTAATGCAATCAAAAAAGCTTAGTATTTTATCACTGGTGAGTTAGAAATCCATTAGAAAATAGGTACGGTATGCTGCAAAGTTTATATGCGTACCCTCAACGTTAAAAAAAGATAAACTGTTGTTAAAAAAAACCATTCTTGTATGATTTTATACATTGTGGCCCCATTTAATGTATCAAATAATCAAAAGCATAATCCAGTCATTAATTTTATAGAAAATAACAGAATTCTCTAGATAAGAAGCAAAGTTCATATTACTGCAAAAAATTATATTGAAAACTATTGTTAGATGGATTATTTTTTGTTTTATAATTAATTGCATTACTTTTTAATCTGATTTCTTAAATTAAATTTTATGTACGAATATGATTTTTGTGTTTTTTAAATAACTGATTCACCTTTTGACTTAAAATGAGGAATGAAATGACTTTTAGTTCGTTTCTCATAATTTGTCCAAACAAATGTTTCATTAAATACAACCTCTCTGTTTAAAATATAAAAAAAGTAATTTTAGTAAATTAAATTATTGTACAGCAAGGAGCTTTTGTGAATCAAGAAAGTATGAATATGAACTTTGCATACTGTAGAGGGAATATATGCACATACATGTATGAAAATGTATGAATATATGTATATAATCATATAAGCCCATATACCCTTATTTTTCGGATCCGAACCATATATGGGATATCATATGTGCTCCATACATATTTTTTTAACTGGGAAAAGTTTTTCTTTCTTAAACGTTGAGGGTGCGGATATAAACTTTGCATACCCTATGTATTTTTTAATGGATTTCCAATTCATCAGTGATAAAATACCAAGCTTTTTTGATTGCAACATATATTAAATCTAATTTCTATATATATATCCACATATGAAGAGCTTCATAATTAAATTTCCATATATGAGCTCATATATTATAATACATTTCATATATTAGTCCATATATTAGTTCATATATAATAGTTTTGCCATGTATGCCATATATTTCCTTACATGAATTCATACATACTAATATATAGTTATATACATCCATATATTAAAAATGTATGAACCATATATAATTTTTTTAGCTGGGTAACTCTTTTTTTTGAACTAGTTAAACAACATTTTATGATTTTAAATTGCAAGAAATGGTTACAAAAAATTTAAGGAACCTATGTATGTACTAGTGATGCACGAATATTCGTATTCGTATTCGAATCGCCGAATATTCGGCCATTTTTAAATATTCGTACTTGTCAGATTCAGGCAAATACGAATAAGAAAATTTTTTCAACAAAATTAAATAAATAAATGCATAAATCTTAAAAGAAATTTAAATAAACGGATAAAAATATTAGTTTGTACGAATCCATTAAATTTTTTATAGAAATTTGTGCTTTGTATCAATTTCAAATATTATTTACTCAAGATCGTTAAAATTTTGGGTAGTTTTGTATTAACTTTAAAGTACGCCAACAGGAGTATGAAGTTCTTTTTCATAACAATTGTTTAATATTTCATATTGCAGGCGTAAATAGAAACCTAATTTAATGTCTACAAATTTCACATTAAATATTCGTATTCGTATTCTTATTCGCGAATATCGTTTCAAATATTCGTGTTTGCGAATATTAAAAATTGACATTCGTTACATCACTGGTATGTACTTATACTAACCAGAGTTTTGACCAAAAAAAAAACAATCCCAGCTAAAAAAATTATATATGGTCCATATATTTTTAATATATGAATGTATATAACTATATATAAATATGTATGGATTCATGTATGGAAATGTATGGGATTATACATGGCAACAATATTATATATGAATTGATATATGGACTAATATATGAAACGTATTATAATACATGAGCCAAATATGGAAATTTAATTATGAGGTTCTTCGTATGTTGATCCATACATAGAAATAAGATGTAATCTACGGAGCCATATAAAAATGTATGCATATATGATATCTCACATAAAATCATTTTTGCAAACAAAAAGCTTGCATTTATTAATTCGATCTTTTTCTCTCTTTTTAATCACTCGTGAATTGGAGGTTTATTAGAAAATACACACGGTATGCAAATTTTATATGCGTAGACCCTCAAGATTTAAAAAATAAAAACTCGTGCAACAAAAAAATCATTCTTGTAGGATTTTATATATTGTGGGCCTATTTAATAAATCAAATAATCAAAAAGATAATTCAGTCATTAATTTTATAAAAATCAACAGAATTCTCAGATACTTTTAAGAAATAAAATTCGTATAACTACCAAAAAATAATATCAAAAACTAGCGCTAGTATCAAAACGGATTAATTTTTCTTTTATATAGCATTAGTTTTTAATTTGATTTCTTAAATTATATGTCGTGTACAAATGTGTGTCTTGTGTTTTTTAATAATCGATTCACATTTTCTCTTAAAATGTCGAATGAAATGTCTTTTAGTTCGTTTTGAATTATTTTGTTCGAACAAATGTTTCACTAAACACAACCTTTCTGTACCAAATCTTACAAAAAATTATTTTAATAATTTAATTTATTGCACAGCTTTTTGAATCAATATGAACTTTGAATACTATATATGGAATACACATTCATGTATGAAAATGTATGAATATATATTATCATATATGGCCATATACCCTCATTTTTCGGATCCGAACCATATATGGGATATGGGAGCATATATGACTCCATACATATTTTTTTTAGCTGAGATTTTATGATTTTCACATGTTGTTGAACGCTGTATCCCTCCATGGCGATTTGACAAAAGCGATTGTATATATGACAACCTATTAAAATATGGCCACTATCAACTGTTGCAAGTTTCTATTGTACTAATGTTGTAGTTTTAGTGATAACTACTTATTAATAACCAAATATACAATAGAGTAAAGTTTCAATTATAAGTATATAATTATAAACTTGATAAGCTAAAGGAAACTTATATCTAAAATTCCTTTCAAGTCATATTTCTGATATGCCCACTTTTTGTGAAATATGTAATTTAATAAAAATAAATTTATCACAATTTAATATCAAACTCACCTTGTTTGCTGGGTAAGAAGAGCAGGCGCAAATACATAGTTTCAATTCTTTGATAAAAAAAATACATTAAGAGCTTTGTAGCAATTGTTTATCGTTTACACGGTGATTAAAACAAAAACTACCAGCAAAATTAAAACACACGTACCTTAAAAAATAAAAAATAAAACAATACACAGGTAAAAGCGATTTCAGGTAAACGTTAAGTTAAGTTTAAGCGAATTCAATTGCAAGCTAAAGGCAGATCAAATAAGCAAAACCAATTTATGAGGAACTAAATAATTGAAAGTGGCGTTGGCTGAAGTAGTGAGCACGTTGAATAAAAAACCGAAGGTTCTGGGTTCGAGCCCGGACTCCGACAGTCATTAAATAACAACACCGAGCATTTTTGGCATGTGAATTAGAATCCATTTGTACTCGAATCAGTTGTTGTAGAAAAGTTCAAGTGATGAAGGCATAGACACTGCTCACTGAACTACACCGGCGTCAGGGGATACTAATCCTAATGAAACATCACAGCGCCCTCTTTCGTCGGTATTATGAAAAAAAAATCATCGGTAAAATAAAAATAAGCAACAAAATAAATGGCTACTAAACACAGCTTCAAAAATTGAATACACCTCATTAACACCAGAGTCGCTGCAACACTGCAATATTAAAAAAGGAAGAGTTGTAAAAGCATGAAGCTTCCCTCTATCTCTTCCTTCACCACCAGTCCTCACCATCATTGTCCCTTTCCTAAAGAAGGTAACAACTAGTAATAGTAGTAGGCATTCATTGCTGGAGTGTTACTACTCTTAAAAAAAATAAATAAAAAATATCTAAAATGCAAAAATGTATAAGATTATTTTCTTCTTTTAGATTAAAACCCTATTTGGGAAATCGCTAGATTGACCTAAAAATACCCAGGAAAAATTTTTATGGAAAAGTAATTAGTTGTCGTCAACGTTACTATCGTCACCGTGTCCCTTGAGTTTCGTTAATCAATTCTATATTTTTGAGCACACACGAAGTAGATGAATTTTTATCAAGCCGAATTTTATTTTTTTTTTGTAGATTGCGTATTTTTTCATGCAAGCATCCTGTTGTGCAAAAATAAAAATAATTTTATTTCATATGACGAACTGTCTTGTAAATTTAAGTACACTTTCACCATTCTGTAGGGTAACAGAAAATAAAAACAGTTTAAAATATTTTTTGACGAGGTTTCAACTGCTATCGCAGTGCTATGCATTAATTCAATTGTTTTAACAAATATTATTTTTAAATTGGCTTTGGAATGTATGTATGCGTTTGACGTAATTATCAAGTTTATTAAGGCATGACTAGAAAATAGTCTGTTGCAAACATTTTAGTTTCGATTGTATGTAAGTGATGCGGTGGAGCTACAAAAACAAACAAATATGCTTATAAAAAGAAATATCTTTATCATCTCGTGAAAATGTGCTAAGTCCACTTTACATGAAAATTGTGACTTTAATAAAATAATGAAGATTATTAAGTGTGAACTTATAAAACAAAAGTTTGTATGGTGAGAATTATTGATGATTATTTTGGTCCTTATTATGAGTAACTTTCCATCTTTAACTGTAGTCGAAAGTGCTGGGGGCTTATTATGTAAATCCGAATCGAACAGAAACATGTTCGAATTGTAATGTTAATTACATACAAATTCGGATTTTTTTTCGAATCGAACTACATAATAAACCCCCCATCTCACGGATTTTTATTTTGTATTATAGTGATCGGTACACACCTTGCAACTTCTTCACGCAACACGTTTATATTTCATGTTCCATATTTTGACACACACTGCAATCTACAATGAAACCAACAATGCAACCTATAAACATCACAACATTTTTCTATTTTTGAAACACTGAATGCAACTTCGGACGCAACCATAAAAAAGACTACACACTGTGCGGCCTACTATGAAATTTCCCTGGTTGCATAAATATGTCGCAAAGTCTGAACTTACCATAACGTGCATTCGACAATTAATGTAGCTATTGTGAATGATTGTTGAGGTTGAAAGAAATTTATTCCAGAAACTTCCTGTCATGTCTATCATTTAAGAAAATCAGAGAAAAACTCTGATCGATAGAAAATTCGTTGCCCAGCGAAATTTTCGATGCTCTTAGTTTAAATTTGACATTCGATACTCAATGTTCGATATCCAGCGAAGTTCGAAAATCAAATATAAGTCAAAATAAGGTCTTTTACATGTTTGCTTTATTTAGTTAAAGTTAGTAATTTTAAGGAACAAATACCACCAAACACAATTATAATTACACTGACAAACAATAGAAGAACGCCACATGCTGTGTTCGATGACCGCTCCACGTTCAGCATCAGCGTTCATGTATTTTATTCACTGTGTATAGTTTTGGTTAATGCAAACTTTAGCGAAAATAGAATACGTGAATTGCATTGATTAATCGTATCAAGAGTTGTTGATACATTTTTTTTTAATGAAAGCTCAAAGTTATGTATTTATATATGCTTTTGTTGCAGTGTTAATTGTTTTAGATGTTTATAAAAATTTTACATTTGTAGGTGTACATGCAATTTCCTTGCAACTGGCAGAAACCTGGCAAAAGTTTTTAATTAAAACATAATTTAGATTTAAATTTAAAAGTTAATTTTTTATTAAAAACTTGTAATTCCTTAAATCTAAATGCAAGTTAAAAAAACGGAAGATTACATATGCATTGAACAACTAAGTTTATGTTTGTTAAATGTTTTAACTTTTTGATTAAATTTTTTCCAAACAAATTGGAAAACATTTGTAATCATTGAGAAATTAATGAAAAATAACTATTGAAGTGATATATCTGCAGATGTAAAATAAAATTTGTTTGTTGTTTTTTTTTTTTTGCAAATTATCAATGATTTCTTGTTTACTTTTTTATGCTTCTAACTTTATGAATAATGTGCTTGATTTACAAAGAAATAAAAATAAAACTATTTTTTTACAATTAAGTACAAACTATGTATAATAATAAAACTTATTTATAATGAGCCGCTGGTGCCAAAAACACATAAATGTTAATTAAGATTAAAAAATCATGTTTAATTTTATAACTTAATGGATGTCTTTAGCAATACAATAGTTTACTGCGCTAAATATAAGTATAAAAAATCTTTTGCACAAAAATTTGTCTCTTTGGCACTTATGCCTTTTTGGCGGTTAGGGCTCTACATCATACGATGTGAAATTTGATATATTACGGCAAATTAAGTGAAATATGTATGTATATATAGAAATGCAAATGTTTTTAGTAAGATTTTAATATTTAGCTTTATGAAACAGTCAATAGATATTTATAGCCAAGCAAACATTTTTTTATAACTTTTATATAATTTTTATTTTATATGAATAATGTCAAATCGTTTTTGTAAAGCGCTTTGCTTTTGTCTTTTTTTAAAAAATCATTTACAGGCTGTTGTTCAACGATATCGAAGGAAAATCTTACCGAACGAGAGTCAATCACTCACAATGTTCCTTCCAACGTAATTAAGGCCGAGACACATGGTTACTAGGTTGTAAACGAAATCGAAACAGCGGTTTGCAGTTCGAATATTCGAAACCGAAAACTGACAAGAAAACTGTAGATTTTTCGATTTGTTTGCTTCTTGTTTTTTTTAAACATAATTCTTATTTAACCAATAATTAAAAATGCTTTAAGAGCAGTACATAATATTGGTGCTTAAAAAGCCAAAGCTCATGAGGAAATAGTTTACAACGTGATTTTCAGATAATGAATTAAAATTTCTCTTCCAAACAGAACTTTTGATATGAGGCAGAAATCGAAAATACCTTAGTCTGTAAATGGCTTTTAAAAATGGCAAGTTATTGTAAAATTAATAAAATTAATTAACCAGCAAATGGTAAAAATTTAAAGTGCTTGATATGACATCGACGAAAGCAAAGGCTTACAAGTGAAATTTAAATACCACAGTGCAAAACGAAAAAATATAACTATATTCGGACACAAATACGCAATAAAAGACCTAAAAAAACCCGTGTCTGCCAGTTCTGCCCCAATTCATTTACTTTTTTTATGGGCCCCCAAAGATTTGGGGCTTCGGTGTCATTTTTGCATTTTCTCAGGCTCATATCTTGCAAACCGTTCGGAATTTTGATTTACTCACTAAGGCAAAGTTGTAGCTCTTGTAACAAAGAACAAAAATTGTGAACATATTAAATCTAAAAAAAAACTTTATCTTCAAGATCAAAATCGCAAAAAAAAATTAAAAGATTCGATTTTTTTACTTTTTTCCCCTGTTCAGGTCCATAGGTAACAAACCGTTCAAAATTCAAGGAAACAAGCAACTGCAAAAAGTAAACAAATATTCGATTTTTTTCACCTTTTTTCTCCTGTTCAGAACCATAGGTAGCAAACCGTTCAAAATTCAAGGAAACAATCAACAAAAAAAATGTACCTAAGATCTCAGTAAATAACTTTCTAGAACATATGAACTTCCTAGGAATGATTCTTAACACCGTTTTGCAAAAGTAAAAAATTTCCCGAAATTTTTTTAATTTCATTTGTTTGAAAATTTTCCACTTTTGCGGCTACCTAAGCGCTACCTAAACGCTGTTAAGAATCATTCCTAGGAAGTTGGCATGTTATATAAAATTGTTTATTTAGATCTTAGGTACATTTTTTTGTTGTTTCCTTGAATTTTGAACGGTTTGCTACCTATGGTTCTGAACAGGAGAAAAAAAGTGAAAAAAAATCGAATATTTGTTTACTTTTTGCGATTTTGATCTTGAAGATGAATTTTTTTCGATTTTATATGCTCACAATTTTTGTTTTTCATGACAAAAGCTACAACTTTGCCTCAGAGAGTAAATCAAAATTCTGAACGGTTTGCAAGATATAAGCCTGAAAAAAAAATTGCGAAAATAACACCGAGCCACTAAGTCTTTGGGGGCAATTAAAAAAGCAGATGATTTGGGCCAAAACTAAAAGACATGGGTCTTTATTTTTGGTCTTTTATCACGTATATGGTTATATATGATGGTTAAATTGTAAGTGCCGAAATCGAACCTTAAAATTTAACCACCCTTTATTTCCATGACTTAAAAAATTACACACAGTGTAGTTTTTCGGAGACTGTTGTATTTAAATTAAATTTTTAATATTTATTATAGATTTAAATTTAGTTTTTGTTTTATTTTTTATTATAAAATCACATTCCTTAGACGCAATTTACACTGTGCCTTTTCTGCTTGCCTGTGCAGGCAGGCTTTTTAAGTTTATTGGTGAGAAGGGGTGAGAGAGAAGCTTGGGGTGTAGGACAAAAGGCACGAAATGAAAATTCGAGAGGATTTATGACATTTCTCTTTGCCTCTTTCGTATTCTCAGCATTAAACGTGTATATAAATGCCAAAAAGGTATGAATGTAAATGTGTGTGACTTTTCGTAGGGGTTTCAAAAGAAAATTGTCAATACAAGGCAGGCTAAAAGGGCATAGTGTGAATAGCGATTTAACGGTTTCGGATACAAACTGAGTAGATTTTTTTCATGTAAGAGAGTATTCAAAAGCTTCAAACAGTTTGTTTTTTATATTTTCAGCATTTTTTCTGTGTTGTAAGTTATTAAATTTATTAATTTACTAGAATTAATTAATGTAAAGTTTATAACTTTATTTTATTAGTTATATTATGATATGAAATTGTTATGTGTTTTGTTTTCTTTTCTGCTTAAGAAATAGTGCATATAAGTGATTACTATTGTAAATGTAAAATCAAAAAAAAAATTAATTTAGTCCTGAAAAATTTAGGCAATAATTTCTTAATAAATTTCAAAAAAGGAGGTTAAATAGTGCAAATTTGGTTAAAAATTTTGAAAGTTACCGGCCAAAAAAAAACAGACTTCAATGAAAAAATCTGAAAGAAGAAGATAAGAAAAGTACGTGATATATAAAGTAAATTTTAATAGGCGTGTCTCCGCCCATTTTTTAAATGGAAGATTGTGTCTTTTTCAGAGCGTGTTAAGTATTGTAAAAAACGGTAAAGTATAACCACTTTAAAATAATATATTAAATTTTAATGGGCGTGACTCCGTCCATTTTTTTTAAACGGAGAATTGTGTCTATTTTAGAGATATAGGTGAGTGGCAAGTTTCGTAAAAATCGGTTAAGTAGAAACGCGTGAAATATTATAATAAATTTTAATGGGCGTAACCCCGCCCACTTTTTTGCAATAGCACCAATAGGAAGTTATACCATCTCAGGCAAAAAAAAAAAATAATTACAATCGGTCTAAAATGTACCGAGTTATAAAGTAACGCCGCCAAAAAAAAAAATGGAGACGTATTAATAACCTCCTCCTTTTTTTGAAGTCGGTTAAAAACTCATTTAGCTTCTGCTATTCTCTCTTAATGGGAAATTCTACTTCCATGTCGATTATAATTTCTTAGAAATTTAATGCGTTCTAATTTTTTTTAACACGTAAAATGATAAATTTGCTTTCGTTGTAGGCAGTTGTGTCAAAGAAAAAAAGTTAAATTATTTATTTTTTAATTGTAAATTTAAACTATTAAAGATGAACAGTCAAGTGATGAAATTTTTTTTTAAATTATGAGGCTATTATTTTCTGTCATAAAAAAAGCAAGTTTATTTTTATTATTTTTAATATTAATTTCTATTGTTTTAATCTTACACATGTATGTATGTATATTATATATTTTTCTTTATAAATGCAGTTTAAAAATTGTTATTTTGTTTTACAATCATCATACTCTGCTTAAAACATGTATTATGCGGGAACTTTATTTGTATTGTTTATTAATTAATTTCAATTGTATTAAAAAGTTTCATTAATTTTTATATTAATATTTGTATATTAAATTACTTTTGTTATAACTATTGCTTTGTATTGTTTTCTGTTAATTTGTTTAATATTTTTCTGTTTTTTTTTTCTTTGTTTCAATAAAAAATTTTAATGGACGTTGTTAGTGCGTTTGTATTCAAACCTTGTTGATATCAGACTATATTTTTGCGAAAAACTTCATTGGGATGCTGTTGACTGTAGTTTTGGCGTGTAGAGCATTGCTGAAACGAAAGATGAAAAGCATTGCTTATGAGTCACTGCATATACAGAAGAATATAGCATGTACATAATACAGGGAGTTTTTTTGGTACAATTTGAAAATTGTACCAACAACTTTCAAAAATTTTACTTTTTTTACCTTAATTGTACTACAAGATTTTTTTTTATTCAAATTACATATTTTTATTTGTTTTTATTAAAATAACCGGCTTTGTTCTGTTCGTTTTCACAAAAAAATTTAAAATATACAAACTAATAGCATGTGATCCAGCATCCGAATTTAGAAGTAAAATTATTTGGAAACTAACGAGTTCACATTTTTTAATTTTCCCGCTGCGTTTTGCTTTCACAAGACTATTTTCAAGTGATAAGAATATTAGCTTTATTGTTCAAAACTGAGATATGCAATCGTTTGAAAAGAAATGCGGAGTGAAACTGGGGAGATTCCTAAAATGTACTAATTAAGTCATTGGTGTACTATTGTACTTCTCGCGTTTGAATAGTACGAAAAAAAAGGTACAATTATACCAACTATGCCATCCCTGGCATGATATAATATATCAATATCACTCACTAATATCTAACTCTAGTCTAATAAACTCATTTACATTCTCATTAACTTCATTAAATGATTCGTTAACTCTTCAAAGTGCCAAAGCAAGGTGTTCCAGTTAACTGTATAAATATTTCATCACATTTACATAATTATTCTACCAATAATGAAAATTATTTAATAAAACTGTAATGAGGAAAATGTTAATAATTATGTTCATTTGCTTGAAACTAAACTAAGTTCCAACAAAGTACTTTAACTTGAGCAAACAAATGCATAAATTCATTACAAAATTTATTGATTTATGCTTGTGGTAACTGAAGAAAATGATAATAATTTTCGACTACGCAACCACAATATTGGGGATGTTCACAGCGAGTTGTTTGAAATCAATAAATTCTTTTCTTTGTGGGTACAAATAGTGTGTTATAACCCTGCAGAAAATTTGGTGACAATTGATCCAAACGTACTCGTCCTATGACTTGAGAAAATGCGAGTGTTATCAAAAGTACGGAGAAGTGTATGGTGAAAAAAAGGCATATCGTGTAAATGGTTACATATTCACTATTTTCGTGACGTATCGTCTTGATCTTGATCCAATTTAATTTGGACTCTGTGCAATATTGTAGTAAACGGCACTGAACATGTTCGATGTGGTTGAATACGTGGACCTATCAAATAGTGTAAATATAATGTTAATTGCTCCCTACAATGTGACTATGGAACCAGTCCCGTAACTATACTGAGATATTAACCTAAACTTAACTGGTATTTATGCTTTTGAAACATGAGTGGCCCTGTGGTTGAGAGGGTAGTGTGCAAGCCTGTTATGCGCGAGGTTGTGGGTTCGAATCTCAAAAAATTTTCGGCTTAGAAATAAATTGTAATTTCATTTCTAAAAAAAAAATAAAAATATACTTAATAGTAACAAACCAAAAAAGTTTGTCTTAAGTAGAACAAAAAATAAGCAAATTAAGTAACATGTGTATAATTAGTAAAAAGAACAAAAAACGACAATGGTAAGACTGTTGTAAATATAGTGATGGTAAAATTGAGCTTACAATACAAAAAAGCTTTCAACAAATTGAAATACGATGAATCAAAACAATTCACACATTCCATTTGCAATAAAATGCTAAGTATATAAAGCAGAAATCTACATCAACTGACACCACACACAGTGGACCAAACACAAAAGAACGCTGATGATGAAGGTTTAGTGGCCTTCGAAAACGGCTGGCTGTTCCGTTCAACTATGTGTTGTTAGTCAGAATATTTACAACAGACTTTGGTGTTATTTGTTCATTAATAATTATCACATGTAATCTGGCTTAAAAAGCGATACGAACTTTAGCCCGTTCAAATCAAAAATATAGAAACAAATGGAGTTCGAATAATAATTAAAATTAACTAAAAAAATATATAAATTTTAATTGTTACAGTTAAATGTCGGAATGACATTTATATATAATTTATATTATTCTACACGGAATAGGCCCTTATGGGATAGTTCAGTGACAAGTCACAAGGTGCATAAAAAGTATCAATTAACCCCATCCTAGGCCGTTTTCATGTAAAAGTGACTGACTCGGACTAGTCCCTATAACTTAGGGAACCGGTTACGTGACTAGTATTGTGTCAGTTCAATTTTCTGCAGGGGTATTATACCTCTTCTAAAACAAATGCTAAACAACACTTTGGGCAACCAATTTGTTTCAGTTATTTCAGTTATGGGAAGGAGTAAAGAATAAAATACTTCGTGACGGATGAATTTGTGATGCATGTTTCTTCATACGCATGGGCGCGTATACAAACGTCATGCATGTACATACGCACACACGTTGTGTGTGCGATCTTTTATCTTTCTGCACATATACAAACGCACACATGCATTGACATTAGTTGTGCGCTTGCTTTAAGAAACCTCTCATTTAAACACAAACATAATAGATTACCACCCTGAAGGGAACGTGGGCTTAAGTGTCCCCGAGTCATCACTTTTGTCGACTACTTTGGTGACATTGTCAACGGAGCGTCTATTAGTATTTAAGAAATCAATTGTAATTTGAAATTTATTTGCTGGTGGTTCAGCGTTGTCTATATGCATTTCATTGTTGCTGTAACAAATCATCAGTAGACTTCAACCACACATTTTGAATAGTCACAAACCTCTTATCTTATGCTGGGTTTTTTGTGTTAGTTTCTAAGCCTACTACGCTTATTTTTCTTTTGTGATTTTCAAAAATATTATTATCTGTGAATTCTCAAATACTTCTTGAAAGTCTGTGCATACTTACAATAAACTTCTGACAATATGTCGAATAATAAATTTCTTAAATTTTAAGAAATCAAATTAAAACGTGAATATAAATGTATTAAACAATAATTAAAAAAAAATACACAAAAAGAATTTGCAAAAAAGAAATAAAATAACAATCCATATTGTATAAAAATAGAAAACGTGCAAATTAAAAATTGTAAGTGAAAGTGCCAATTTTTTAAATTTTTTTACCCTGTGGAAGATTTTGTGAAATCAGTTAAAGATTTGTCACACTTGCAGATTCATTCGTATTTGACTTTACTAATTCATCAAAACATAACATATAACATAAATATATATATTTAATAGAAAAGACAAACAAAATCCCTACTTGCTGGTGATATGCTGAACGTATGAATTAATTAATTCCGGTTATTGTATGTTTTTTAATCCAAGTTCCATTTTTGAAATATTTTTTTAATAAAACACCAAAATGTGAACAAAATACGCAATTTCATTATCAAAAGAGTATACTAGAATTACTTAAATGTACTAGTGACTATCTGTTTCCAATGTCTTCATATGGTCCCTAAAAAACTATCTAATCAGTAGTTCCAATGTCAGTAGTTGCTTTTCAATGACACGCACATGTTAAATGTCTATTGCAAAAAGCATTGTGTGGGGTATAATTAGTCAGTAGTACAGGCGACAAAGTCAATAGTGAATCAGTACTGATTCACTAGTGACTTTTCCTACAGGGCATCTACATCTTATACACACCCACTCTACAACTACAGTATACAAAATAACAAGCATACACGTATCAACACTACTTCTTTTGATTTTTTGTTTCAAAAAAGAAGTCTTCGCGACATCGCACTGTGGGGTGAAAGCCTTCAAAAGTGGCGATTAATTCAAAAGATGAACTTTAACTTTCACAACCGTATTTGGTACCATATGAAGTAGATACAATTCTACATCACTAACTGCAAAAATAACAGTTCTTGGTAGTTTACTTTATTTGCAATGTGTGTTCAAAGTTCAATAATTTAAGTTATTTTTACGCGCATTGAGTAAAAGAGAAAATTTTGATATTTCAAGTGATTATAGTTTTTGTTAATACTTCTATAAGCAAGTTTTATAATGGAACCGTCAACTTCAGGTATATGAGCATTTAAAAAATTATTTTTAACCCCCGACTAAAAAAAGGGGTGTTATAAGTTTGTAGTGTGTGTCTGTGTATCTGTGTATCTGTGTGTCTGTCCGTGTCAACGTACAGGCCAAACGGCTGGACCGATTTTCACTTAGTTTTTTCTGTTTGAAAGATGAATTGATCGAGAGTTTTCTTAGCTATGTTTGAAGAAAATCGGTCCAGCTGTTTTTCTGAAAAAAGTCGGGGGTTTTTAAAATTTTTAATTTTTGTTATTTGTTTAGATAAATGTTTTGGAAATATTAAAAAAAAAATTAAATTACTCTAAAAGTGTGGTATTTTTGATATACAATACATTAACTTTCAACAGCTTTGCGGATGAGTGCAGGGAAAAAGGCTTTTATGCTCTTAAAATATAAGATTTTAGCTAATAAATCCCAGAATACCTATTTGCATATTTGAGGGATTTTTTATTTATGAAGGTTTTTGTGAGAGAATTCCAGTTGCTAAAAATCAATGTGAAAAATACATATTAAATATTTATTTTTTTTTTATACATGAAATACTGAAGTTTATTTATTTGACATAATGTCTTTATTTAATTGTCTATATGCATTTCGTTTCCGCTTGTGAACCTCGTCAGTAGACTTCAACCCAGAAAATTTTTGAATTCAGTTAACAAACTCCGTATATTTATAGTAAGACTCTTAATACTATATTGAGAATCACAATATACAAACATAATAAGTTTGAAAACTTTAAACAAAAATCTTTACAAAACAAGCATTTTTATTCAACTGTGCATCTATTTACACAAAAAAAAAATATTGCTTTTGAAGGCATATAACGTATGGTGTAATTTACAATTCAATTTACTAATTTATCTTTTTTCATTCCAAAGTTACAGCAAAAATAGTCAAATAAGACAATTTTCTCCAAAATACAAAAAAGCCCATAAAAGGTTACAAATTTTTTTTCATGAAATTTTGTTAAATACTGGTTTTTTATGTATTTATTAATATTCATCAATAAAAAATAACTACACTTTAAAATTACGACTTCTTTGAATTAATCGCCACTTTCTCTACCATTCACACCACTGTGCATCGCTTGTAAAC
Source organism: Tachina grossa (assembly GCA_949987645.1). Lineage (NCBI taxonomy): Eukaryota > Metazoa > Arthropoda > Insecta > Diptera > Tachinidae > Tachina > Tachina grossa. Next base: position 38,033,125 of record OX465278.1, on the reverse strand, counting down.
ACTCATATACACGTACATCAATACATCCATAATGATTCGCTTATTAAACGAAAGCATTTATCATTGGTTTAGTATAATACATGCTGCGACAATACATTTAAAAAACAAGACGTATTTACATTTCAATACTGTTTACGCAGGCCTCTATTATGTACTAACAAATAAATTTTTTAAACGTCAAACAAAATTAGTACGTCGACAAATGCTTAATTGCAATTTCTTAGTTGCTCTTTAAATGCAGCTGGTCTGAGGGAGCTTCAATTGTAATTAGGCAGTAGTAAGAATTTTTTTTTAAATAATGTTTAAATGATTTCTAAATATGACACCATCTAATGTTTTGTTGATATAACTAATTGGGTCATTAAATAGTCCATCATTCTCTTAGTCCAGTAGCTCTTGTGTTAAGCACGAAAAGATAATATTCTTATATACATTTTATGTCAATAGAGAACAAACCACAACTATTTAAATATTCATATAAATTTGTTGTTAAAGACATGCAGGTTGTTAAACAAGAAGAAGCAATTTAAATATGACAGCAACAATAACTAAACTACATATCGAATGATTGAATTAGGTTAAAACAATAATATAAAGATATTATACAAATAATAAAATGACAACCTACCGCTTGTTTCTTTTCCCAGGACTTCATGGCAGTTTTATATTTTTCAAATTCATGACACCAGTCAGAATAAATTTTCTGATAATCGTTGCTTTTATTGGGAGGGGTGCATCTGAAACAATAGAGTTAAAATAAATATATAAATTAATTTAAATTTATTACTTTAAAAATAATTTATCAGACAGCTAAAATTTTTTGTACTATTTCGTCGCATTAGAGTTTAAACCTGCTAACTCACTTCAACAAAATTTTACAGGAGAGACAAAAAAAATGTTAATATCCTTTATTCCAGTTGTCGACATCGACGTCACTTTAACACAATACGAAAAAATTGGGGCTTGTTTACTCGCTCTCGAGAACAATTTTGTGCTACTGACAATCTATAAAATAGCATAAACCTGCCAACAGGAGTCAGTTGTTTTGGACAACGGGTACACAAGCCCCAATTTTTTTATATTGTGTCAAAGTGACGTCGATGTCGACAACTGGAATAAGGGTGAATATTTTTTTATAAAGGGTGGTTAAATTTTAAGTGCCGATGTTGAATGTGAACCACACCTAAACGTCAACTTTTATTCTGCATTTCATTTGACATTTCTCAATTTCAAACTAACTCAATTTGAAGCATGGAAAGATACACAATCAAGCAACGCGTTTAAGTTATTCAGGCTTATTATGAAAATGGGCGTTCAAATAAAAATGCATATCGTGCACTTCGTGATTTTTTCGGTTAGCACAATCGACCAAATGTGCGTACAATCGGAAAAATCGTGCAAAAATTGAAGTAAAACGGGTCTGTAGGAGATGTAAAAACACCAGTGCATTCTCGTACTGCAGAAAATATTGCTGCTGTTCGCGATAGTGTGGCTGAATAGCCGTCTACCTCAACTCTTCGTCGTGCCCAAAAATTGCATCTCTCACGCTCGTCGTTGATGAACATTATGCATAAAGACTTGCATTTACACGCTTACTAAGTGCAATCGACTCAAGAACTAAAGCCTCTTGACCATTCCAAACGTCGTCAATGGTCAGATTGGTGAATGGTGGCAAGAAATGGCAACAGTGGTTGATAAATTTTTGAAGAAAATCATCTTCAGTGATGAGGCACATTTTCACTTCAGTGGACTCATCAATAAGCAGGGTTGAAATCGTTACATACGTGATCACATCGGCAATCGTACGAAAACAAATTAAATTATACGTCAATCGTATAAACTGAATGGGATTTCAATACGTTCACGTATGTCATAATCCGAAAATTGTGTTTTTACGTGACGAGTTGTACGTTCACGGATGTGACGATTTCTGCAGAATTGCCGCATTTGGGCTAATGATAATCCAAGAGTGATTGCCGAAAAACAAACGCACCCACAGAGAGTGACTGTTTAGTGTGGTTTATGGGCTGGCGGCATCATCGAACCGTATTTTTTTTTCCAAAATGAGGCCAGTCAGACAGTTACTGTGAATGGTGTTCGCTATCGTGAGATTATAGCGAATTTTTAATGGCCCGAATTGGCAAATATGGATATGGACGATATGTGGTTTCAACAGGACGGTGCCACTTGCCACACAGCTAATGAAATAATGGCTCTTTTGCAAGACAAGTTCAATGGCCGTGTTATCTCATGTCTTGGCGATGTCAATTGGCCGCCAGGATCATGTGATTTGACACCGTTGCACTTCTTTCTTTGGGGTTATTTGAAAGAAAAGGTTTATGTCGATAAGCCAGCAACAATTCAAGAGCTAATGGATGAGATAATTCGGCACATTAAGGGCATAGAACCTCAATTATGCCTCCGCGTCATCGAAAATTTGGACCATCGGATAGAGTTGTGCCGCCGAGGTTGCGGCGGCTATTTGGCCGATATTTTGTTCCATACATAATTGGACCATACCATATTATCATAATAAAAAGAAATGACAATATGCCTTATCCTAAATAATTTGTGTTTTATTCAAAATCTACAACGGTCCTTAAAATTTAACCACCCTTTATAAAGCGTAAGATATTACCCCAAAACATTAGTTTATTTCGATATGTAGGATTTCAAATTAAACTATATTTGTTTAGGCAGGCAATACGGTGTCCTTTTGCTTTTGACCGGCATTAAAATATCATAGGTTGAGAAAAGTGGAAATAGCAGATTTATACTCTAAGCCGACTATATATGTATGTATGTATGTATGTATGTATGTATGTCATTTCTGATTACCTGTGAGCATCTACAGTTATATTATAGCTGCATAAAAGAGAGCCACCCAAATGACAGTCATAACGTCCACCATCTGCTTCATTTACTGAAACAACCACTAGACCCCTTTCTGTTGTCTCTATATATTTGGTTGGACTGTATTTAATTTCATAGCTTAAATTACAAAAAAAAAAAAAAAGAAAGCAAGAGTGAAAAAATATTGCATTTTAGATATTGAATTTCAGCTATTTTTTATATTTTTCTGTACAAAATTTTACTTTTTAGTTTTCGTTTTTCTTATCTTACCGTCCTTTATCCTTTGAATGATGATACCAAGTAACTTGTTCATTTTTCAAAACTTCGGGTATTTTAACAAAACAACCCAAATGCACACTCTGTCCGTAAGTGACAATAATTTTCTTTTTCAAAACACTCGAATCACAAATGTCACTTGTCTCATTGCCAACATCCTGCAAATAATGAAAATGAGGAAAGAAAAAAAAAAAGAAAAGAGAATAGAAATAGACAAGCAATAAATAAAATGTTTTACAGATTGTTTGCAATTTGTAGTTGACGATACAATTTTTGAAAGTTTAGGGAAAACAAATTTAAAATAAAATATTTGACAAATTTTTTTTGAAATATGTAGATGAAAAAAGTAAATATGCCATACAACGAGCTGACCAATGCAGATTGTCTAATTTTAAAACAATAAAAAATTTAGTAAATAATCACTAAAGGCCAATTTCAACAACTCTATTTAAATATCAATTCATATTTAAATGTCGATTTAATTAAATTTTTGTATGGAAAAATTACATTTAAATATGAATTGATATTTAAATAAGTTGGCTCTAAGAGCCAATTTCACCAAATTATTTAAATATCAATTCATATTTAAATGTGATTTTTCCATACAAAAATAAATGAAAATCGACATCTAAATATGATTTGATATTTAAACAGAGTTGGTGAAATTGGCTCTAAGAATCTTTTGTTAAAAAAAAAGTTCTGCTAATGGTTGTTTTATCAAATTTTATTATGGCATTTTCAAAGTTTGTTAAAAGTGTTAGTAATAGTTTTTCCTCAAGTCAGTGTTCTCAATAGTTTTTTTTAGAGCTGTGCTATTTATGTTACGGCACAGGAGCTAGGACGTGATTCTCGTAACAAAAATAATCGATACTTTTATAGTTATAAATTTATTTTTTTTTTAGATTTCTTTTGTACTTAAAATTAGAGTACGAAAATAAATGAAACAAATTGTTTGATTTGGTTTTGTTACGTTCTTTGCAGTAAATGAAACAACAAAATCAAAATAAAAACAATGAGAAGGATTGCTCAATTTGTTTTAGCATTGTTTTTGCAATTGAGCACAAACCAGAGAACACAGCGGATCGGCTATAAGCCGGCTAACAGCAGCCGCCGCCTTTTTTGAAATATTCGCGGCGAATTTGACATCATCATATAATATAATTTTATTGCATTGTTATATAACACATTAAGTTTGTTTTATATAGCTAAGCAGCATATCTATAAGCGGGTGTCCTAAGACGCCGCTCTTCTTTTTATGCTTGATTACGCCCATTTTTGAAAACGCAGTATTATAGCCTAGCAAAAATGCAATGTTTATACAAAGCTTTCATAAAATCGCTTACGCTTAAACTCCTTAACTTTAATTTATAATTCTAGGATTTAGTGGCGTGGCTCCTCCACTCGGTCTCGAGAAAAATTTTGTGCTACTGACAATCTATTTCTGTTCCCTAAGATCTAGAAAATACCATAAACCCGCCAACAGGAGTCAGTTCTTTTCTACAACGGGTACACAACTCCCAATTTTTTGGTATTGTGTTAAAGTGACGTCGATGTCGACAACTGGAATAAGGGTAAATATGAAATTTCGTGGGAATAGAGAAATACATAAATAACAAAATAAAATCTGCTAAGCCGAATTACATGAGGCAAAAGGCTAATAAAAAAATGTACCGGGTTTGCTGTAGCAATTCAGTGAGAATTTAAAGCAAAATCGTTTCGCCCTTCCTACAAGTACAACTTGTATGGCCTCGATGTAACAAATAGACAGGACGTACCAAATAAATTTAATTTTATCGTATAGGTCCTGCGCTAAACTTAAGTTCTTAAGAAATTACTGAGCTCAAATTAGATGCCAGTTTTTGCTTTGAGAATGCAAAAGCGCAATAAAGGAAAGAAAGATACATATGTACCTGGATTCAGTAACTTTTATAACGATAATACAATCGCTATAATAAATAAAACAAAATCTTATCGACTTTGCTATTCAGTTATATATTTTAACGATATTCGCTGTCGGTTTAAGTAAAACATAAAAAATAAAATCACAAGCTCAAATTCATTTAGTTGTTATTTATTATTCTTTGCGATTTTTGCTTATTTTCGGTTCGCAAAAAGTTACACAATACAGTAGTGTGATTCAGTAACTTTTAACGATCCGACAATCGTACTTTTTGTCTACAAATTTTGTTGCTTATATTTTATAATATGATAGTACGCAGTAAAGTCCTGCACAAGACCATTTATAAGACCTTTGAAGACATGATATTATTTTTCAAATGCTTTACTACAGCGAAATATTCTAAAAGAAGCGCTAAACAACATTATTGGCAAGACATTTGTTTCAGTTGTTTGTCTTGCCAGCAGTGTTGTTTAGCGTTTATTTTAGAATATTTCACTGTAGTAAAGCATTTGAAAAATTTCTCATGTCTTGAAAGGTCTTATAAATGGTCTTGTGCAGGACATTAGTACGCAGCTGATATTTTCTGTTGATTTTTGTTGATCAAATTAACAGCACATAAACTATTGTTGCTCAAAAACTACACAGCGAATATCGTTACAAATTTTACTGAATAGCAAATTCGATCAATTTTCATTATAATTATTTGAACGATGCGGTTATCGTTAAACAATGTTAGTGAATCGCACTACTAGTACTGAAATTTCTCAAAAATTCCGGAAAAGGTTTCTCAGCAAAGAAAATTCCTTTCCAAAGAGTTAATAAGACCCATAGTTTGTTATCCGGAATTATTGCATCTAGAAAATAATTTGGTGGTATTTTTTATTGGTGCAAAGACAATAGTTTTCCAATGCCTCTATTCAGTGAAAAAAAAGTATAACAAAAGTGAAAATGTTTGTAAAGTTCAATAACTTTAAGGGCCAATTTCACCAACTTATTTAAATATCAATTCATATTTAAAAATAATGTTTCCATACAAAAATTAATCAAAATCGACATTTAAATATGAATTGATATTTAAATAGAGTTGGTGAAATTGGCCCTAATTCTTGCAATGAAAACTAATACACTGTAAGAAATGAGAAAATAAATGACTGGGACCTTCTTGTCTTCATTGAAAGCTTTTAATAAGATTGAAAAAATTATTAACTAAATTCTTCGAAGTTCTAAGATTCGATTTTATCTAAAACAACTACTCATGAATTAATGCCCCTATTGCCGTTCACAGTTTTGTCGTTTAAGAGTTAACAAAACTTGCATGCAACCCAATTATTTCTTACTCTTTTGTATCACAACTAATGTTTACTTTCAAATATTATTTAAGTTGTGAATGGCAATATCAACATATTCGCTGGGTCGACTCTCGTACAACCAAAAATAGTTGAACTGAGAACGATAATAGCGGCTAAAGACTTTTTACTGCAAAACATCTAAAATAAGTCAAGCAAAAATTTCAGTTTCTTCTTGCATTTCTCCATCTAAAAACTAAACCAAAAAAAATTAAAATTTTTCTTTTTCTTTTTAGCAAAAATTACCTGCAATAAATCCAATTCATAGGGACGACATGTATTTGCTTCCTTATCCCAACCGCAATATGGATCACGCACACAACGGAAACAATTGTCATAACGACGATTGCACATGGCCAAATCGATTTGTTTGACACGATGATCTGTTGCCACATACAACGATTTACGTGTCTGGCTGATTTGCATCACCTGTATGGGTTCATTTTGTGCAATTTCAAAAATATCCAAGAGTTTCGACAACGATTCACCATTACGATAATACTGCACAATTTTATAAATACGTCCCAAATTGGTGCCCACATAATAGACGGTGTATTCTTGATTTAAAATATCGATTTTTATTCTGCAAAATTGAATGAGAAAACAATAATAAGCATTAAATTAAAAATGTATGTAAATTATTATGAATTAAAAGTTTGTCGAAATTTTTATGACTTTATTGTATGCAAACGTAGTGAAACAATACTTGATTGTACGTACTTAAAAATCAATTCCTTTTATTTGTAATTAATATTATTTGTACATTTATTGAATAAGAACAATGGCGCATTTTATGGCCATTAATATGATACCTTTTCTCTTCACTTTTTTTTTTGTTATGGTGTCGTTTTTGGTAATTAAAGTTTTACAAAAAGATTTTAATACGAGTAAATTTCATGTTCATGGCAGGGAGAGTGAGTGAAGGTATAAAAATATGATATGAAAATCCCAATTACAATTTATAATACCTGAGATTTTATGCTTCTATGAACATATTTATGTATGTTGGCTTCATGTTTGGGTGATGGTCTTTTCTGTCTCTTTAGTAACCAGCCTACAAACAGTTGGCTGTTGATTACAATTGAACTTCTTTTTTGTTTGTTTTTGTTTTAACATTAAGCCCTGGATTTTTTTTTTAATTTTTTAAATACGAAATTCAGCTGCATCATCATTGTTGTAAAAATGCATTATAACACTGCGATTGCAGCTTTGGCCATTGAATGGCGCCTGAATGTATGCTAGCTTCAACCCATTTTATAAAAAACACAAGCTGTCATCAGAGATGCCAGATGAATTTGATAAAAAAAAATTTGCAACTTGAAAAGGTTGTGAGTAATTTTTTAAAAACAGCGGTCAAATTACGGTACTCGTTATCGAACGAAATTACGAAACATTTCAACAGAGTTTATATGGAAATATTTCGTAATTTCGTTCGATAACGAGTGCCGTAATTTGCCCCCAGATTTGCCTGAGTGTGCTAATCAGTGATGCCACTTTAGCCATTTTCTGGCTAAATTTAGCCATTTTTCATCCCATTTAGCCGGAAGAAAAGTGAGTTTAGCTATTAGCTATTTTTTTAGCCATTTTTATTTTTATCTAGCTATTTTTTAGCTATTTTTCCAAACATGAAATTTGTTGTTGAACATGGGAACATTAATTAACTACCAAAAAACACAACAGAGTAATATATTATTATTTTCGCATTAATATCTATAAATCCCGGTTCAAACTTGCCATTTTTGTTGCAGCAGTCCAAAAGCGCTTATATGAAAGAGATGGCTCAATTGGTAACAATAAGATTTGCCACTGCATTCTTATAATCGTTGCAAGGTGTTTATAAGTTGTCGGGTCTACAGTGAAACCTCTCATAACGGACACCTCTAATAACCGGAAAATTTTTGTAGATCCAACACGTTCATTAGTTTTTCCATACAAAATGCACTCCCATAACCGGACACTCTCATAAAAGCAAAGAAGTGGTGAAACGCGGCAACAAGAGTTGCATTTAAATAGTAGGTCTTTCTTTATTCAACTCTGATTCATATTTATATTAGTGTCAAAGATATTGCTGGTTCCCTGGTTAACGCATATGTAAATACTAATTCGTTGGAGACGCAAAGAAATTGCTGTTTATATGAAGAAGTTGTTTGCTTAGCTGGTGTCCCAAAATGGCAGTGAAAAAATTGTTTTATCAATTACAGAAAAAAAATTATATTTTAAACGAGTTTGAAAAAGGAAAATATTCGGTGCACGAACTTGTGAAGATATAAAGTTTCTTGTGTATTTTAACAATTCATATTGCTACATTTCTTATACAAACTGCCTTTTCAAAACATTTTTCTAGAGACGACTTTGCTGTATTCCAACAAATAAAATCATTGAAAGTCATTTGAAACCCAACAGCTAAAATTATACCAATCTAATTTGAAGAAGTCTACTCTTTAAATAATTTTTCAACTACAATGAAATCCAAAAAAATGTGTAACTCTCTCATAAGCGGACACCTCTAATAAACAGACAAAAACAGGGCGACCGTGAGCGTCCGGTTATGAGAGATTTCACTATAATTGGTGGTTTATGATATCAATCAAACAAGGGTCATATTTGTTTTACACGAGTGAAAATATCAAGAAAAATCAAAGTTTAAATGAAAGTTTCAAAAATAGAAAATGAATAAAAAGTATAAACAAAAATTTCGCAGGGAATGGATTAGTATCCCAAAAATTTAAAGACTTAATAGCAGAATGTACAAATGAATATGTAGAAAGCGTAATGCAAGTATTGTAAGTTTGCACTGTATGCGCAGTTTTTTTATTACCTGAAGACAAATTATTTTCTTTATTACTTCAATTTATTGTTTTTATTTACTTTAAAAAAGTTCCCGATTTGCCTTAAAAAAACAATATATGAAATATTTTCTTGTTTTTGCTAAAGTTCATGATTTTTGCATTCGATTTTGCTTAGCCATTTTTTTATCTACATTTAGCCAATTTTGGTGCAGGAATTCTGGCATCACTGGTGCTGATTGTTGTTTGGTGTATGCAGTGATGCCAGAATTCCTTCACCAAAAATGGCTAAATGTTGACAAAAAAAAAAAAATGGCTAAAAAATGGCTAAAAACTAACTAAAAAATGGCTAAGCACCATCGAATGCAAAAATCATGAATTTTAAGCAAAAGCAAGGAGGTATTCATGTATTATTTTCTTAAAGCGAATTGGAAACATTTTTTAAAGTAAATAAAAACAATAATTTGAAGTAAACTCGTAAATAAAACTATTTTCTTCAGGTAATCAAGAAACAATCATAAAACTGCGCATATAATGCAAACTTCCAATACTTGCAGTACGCCTTCTATTCATTTGTACATTCTGCTATTCAGTCTTTAAATTTTTGGGTTACTAATCCATTCCTTGCGAAATTTTGGTTTATACTTTTTATTCATTTTCTATTTTTGAAACTTTCATTTAAACTTTAAATTCATTTTTTATTTTCACTTGTGTAAAACAAAAATTACCCTTGTTTGATTGATATTAAAAACCACCAATTAGACCCGACCACTTATAACAACATTGCAATGCAGTAGCAAATGTTATTGTTACCGATTGAGCCATCTCTTTCATATAAGCGCGTTAAGACCGCTGCAGCAAAAATGGCCAGTTTGAACCGGAATTTATAGATATTGTTACGAAAATAGCCGTCAACAATGTTAAGCAACATTACACAAAAATATTCCAACAGGGTTAATGTAAATGCTACGCGAAAATATTCCTACAGGGTCAAAGCAAAGAATAGTCTAGAAAGTAGCCAACAACTAAATAAGCATGCCTAGCTTGACTAAACAAGCAAAAGCAACAACAACAAAAAAAGCGTCTGCTTATTATGAAGATTCACATATTTGTACACATACATACATGCCAATTCAAACGAAAAGCAAAAGATAAACAACCACCGTGTGTTGCTTAGTTAATGATGTACACACGTACGCATATACACATGTATGTACATAGTTACCACATGAACTTAATTAGGCAGCATATAAGATGATAATGATCGTCTAGACATTGCTTGAAACTTCTAGTGGAATTTCTGTGAAATATAAATAGAGGTGACGCATCCAATGAGTTAGTTAGTTGCAGTTGTAAGTCAGTCGCGAACAGTTATAGTTAGTGCTAATCAGAAAGTAGTGAAGTTAAGAACTCGTTAATCAGTTGATAATTAAGTTGTGAATTGATAATAGTGTTTCGTGGAATTGAGATTATTGTGGAGTCTATCGTGTCGACTGGAGTAAAGGGAACAGCGCAGCGAATAGACGTGTATAAGGGTGCAAGTAAAGCCAGTGAGTCTTTATTGGTGTATCAACTGTAAGTGTCGGCAGAGTGAGTGCCGTGTGTGACGAGCAGTAGACAAAGAGGTGTCACGTGATTACTTACGCAGCCAGCTAAGAAACGTGCGTAAACTACAGCGAGGAAGGCGCAGTGGTAACCAGTTGTGAATATTTGTGTGTAATTTATTAGTTTAAGTTGTATTAGTTTATATAAGCTCTTGAGTAATTTAGTATAAGTGTATTTGTAAATAAAACTTGTATCATTCTTAACCCTAATTACTACACTCGGCTCTTGTATTCATTTGCAAATCTTCGGATCTACGGAAAAGCGTTTTTATAGAGAGAAAAACGTAACATTTGGTGTCAGAAGTGGGATTTGCAAATACAAGCGATACGTTTAAAAAGGGTTAAGCTAAAGGCAAGAGGAAAAAGAAAAGGAGAACCTCACACGTTTGAAAAGGTTAAACGTGGACAAAACCACATACGTTTGAAAAGGTTAAACGTAGTAATTGGTTTTTGAGGAAAATGAAATTTCAAGAGCTTAATGTGAAGCAACTCAAGGAAGAGTTGAATAAGCGGAAACTGTCGACAACTGGTAATAAAGTACAACTACAGGAGAGTTTTAGCTGAAGTTAAGGCCACAAACGAGAAACTTCAAGAAATTTCTGAGGCCATAAAAAGACGGGCATGTGATGTAGAAATGCAAGTCAGTAAATCTGATGAAAAGAATACTGGCTTGGATGACATTTCTGGCAAAGAGGAAAACGTTGACCAAAGACTGAAGGCAGAAGATGAAATTAGCAGTGGGCAGTGTCAACAAGTTGGACGTGAGCCAGAAGTTTTCAGCAAAGAAAATGAAGCTAGTGACGTAGAAGATGTACATGTGGTCTGTGAAACAGAGAAACAAGCTATGCAAGCTATGGGTGAAATGGTATCGCTTGCTCAGGGTAAAGAAAATGCTACCGTATACAAAGCGCGTAGCATAAAAGCAGTCAGGAAGAAGAAGACAACTTCTATACGGAGCCTAAAGCGTGTGGTAAGGCAAGCTCTAGTCAAGGTACAAGGAAGAGTCGGAGCCAAAGGCCATAAATGTGGAATGGTAAGGCAAGCTCTAGTTAAGGGACAAGGTAGAGTCAGAGCCAAGGGCCATAAATGTAGAATGGTAAGGCAAGCTCTAGTCAAGGGACAAGGTAGAGTCAGAGCCAAAGGCCATAAATGTGGAAGGAGTTGTCATCTACAGCGTACGGCAAGGCAAGCTGTAGTAGAAATACCAGGCAGATTAAGTACCAAGGGCTGTAAATGTCAAAGATGGTTTCATCTCCAACGAACGTCAAGGCAAGCTGTAGCGGAAATACTAAGCAGAGAAAGTACTACCAGGGGCCACGAATATCGAAGTAGTCACCTCCAGCGTATGGCAATACAAGTTCCAGTTGAGAAACGAGACAGAGCCAGAACTAAAGCCGACAAATATGGAAGAGGTAGTCGTCTCCAGCGTAACTACAAGGCGTTTAGAAAACGCAGAAAAAGAAAGGCGATGATGTGCCTATTCGGGACGAATAGGCTTAAGTGGGCGGCAGTGTTACGAAAATAGCCGTCAACAATGTTAAGCAACATTACACAAAAATATTCCAACAGGGTTAATGTAAATGCTACGCGAAAATATTCCTACAGGGTCAAAGCAAAGAATAGTCTAGAAAGTAGCCAACAACTAAATAAGCATGCCTAGCTTGACTAAACAAGCAAAAGCAACAACAACAAAAAAAGCGTCTGCTTATTATGAAGATTCACATATTTGTACACATACATACATGCCAATTCAAACGAAAAGCAAAAGATAAACAACCACCGTGTGTTGCTTAGTTAATGATGTACACACGTACGCATATACACATGTATGTACATAGTTACCACATGAACTTAATTAGGCAGCATATAAGATGATAATGATCGTCTAGACATTGCTTGAAACTTCTAGTGGAATTTCTGTGAAATATAAATAGAGGTGACGCATCCAATGAGTTAGTTAGTTGCAGTTGTAAGTCAGTCGCGAACAGTTATAGTTAGTGCTAATCAGAAAGTAGTGAAGTTAAGAACTCGTTAATCAGTTGATAATTAAGTTGTGAATTGATAATAGTGTTTCGTGGAATTGAGATTATTGTGGAGTCTATCGTGTCGACTGGAGTAAAGGGAACAGCGCAGCGAATAGACGTGTATAAGGGTGCAAGTAAAGCCAGTGAGTCTTTATTGGTGTATCAACTGTAAGTGTCGGCAGAGTGAGTGCCGTGTGTGACGAGCAGTAGACAAAGAGGTGTCACGTGATTACTTACGCAGCCAGCTAAGAAACGTGCGTAAACTACAGCGAGGAAGGCGCAGTGGTAACCAGTTGTGAATATTTGTGTGTAATTTATTAGTTTAAGTTGTATTAGTTTATATAAGCTCTTGAGTAATTTAGTATAAGTGTATTTGTAAATAAAACTTGTATCATTCTTAACCCTAATTACTACACTCGGCTCTTGTATTCATTTGCAAATCTTCGGATCTACGGAAAAGCGTTTTTATAGAGAGAAAAACGTAACAATATTAATGCGAAAACAATAACATATTACTCTGTTGTGTCTTTTTGTAGTTAATTAATGTTCCTTTGTTGCGAGTTTAAATTTTATATGAAAAATCGCAATCAAATTTCATGTTTCCAAAAATAGCTAAAAAATAGCTAGATTAAAATAAAAATGGCTAAAAAATAGCTAATAGCTAAAGTCACTTTTCTTCCGGCTAAATGGGATGAAAAATGGCTAAATTGAAAATGGCTAAATTGAAAATGGCTAAATTGAAAATGGCTAAATTGGCATCACTGGGTGTATGTATTATAAAGATGAGAATAATTATTAAGGCATTGAAAAAATTTACTTGGGAATATATGCCAAGGATGTATTTTCAGATACTAAAGTAAATCAAAATTAAAAATGTGTGATAAGATTTTAATAAGATTTGTCTTCGAAGATGAATTCGAAGGCTTAAGCTAGTATTCTAAGAGTTTTCTCACTTTGTTGAAGAATGCTAAAGACAGGAAATTGAAGACAAGTTTTGCACGTCTTCGGATAATAATTTTGACGATTTTTACGATTTTTCGCTCGAAATTTGGCAATTATGCTTGTACGAGTTTTTTTTTTCATTTTCATAGACAGATAAATAAGTTCATGCATCTGTGAATTCAATCGAATTTTCAGCACTTATTAAAAAGTTACAAATATGTTCTTAGTATTAAAATTAAGATTCTTTCCCAAGCAATACACGGTTTGTAATGAATTTTAAGTTACATATTTTTTGTTTAACAATTGTCACTTTGCCTTTAAACTTGAACGGAACATTTCGTTGTTTAATATTTCGCTTTAAAGTTCTCAGTAGGGTTTTTTCATTTAAATAAAAGTGATGTTCACTTTTTTGTACGTTTTACGCATTAAGTATTTGGATTTTTTCAACTTCACGACTTTTTTTATAGCTTTGCTATTTAATGGGCGATAGAGGAGTTACGACGTGATTTTCGTAACAAAAATAATCGACACTATTACAGTTATAAATTTATTTTTGTTTTGATTTCTTTGTACTTAAAAGCAGAGTATGAAAATAATCGCACCAAATTGTTTGATTTTGTTTTGTTTCGTTGTTTGAAGTGAGTGAAACAAAAACAAAACTAAAACAATGAGAAAGATTGCTCAATTTGTTTTTGCACATGTGCACAAACCAGCGAACACAGCCGATGGGCTGTAAGCCGGCTAACAGCCGCCACCGACCACAAACAATACATTAATTTAATCGTACTCCGCTAGAAAAGAAAATAATGGGAAATAAATGGAAACGTTTTGAAATATTTGCAGAGAATTTGACATCACCATATACGGGTATGTTCTGCATTCCACGTGAAATTAAAACGAGCCATAAAATTGTTGTTGGAAATATGTAATTATAACAATAGTAGCAAAGCTATAACCGGGTGTCCTAAGACGCCTTTCTTTTTTTTTTTTTTTTTTTTTTTTGATATGGAATGCATCACTCAAGTTTGCATATGTCACCATGTATTTCTGAACGATTCTGTACGCGGTTTTCTTAGGAACGTATCCACCATGTAAAAAATAGTTGTGTATATTTCAATTAAAATAATAGATATGCATCAGAAGATTCCTCGTAAAAATAAATTTTAAAGGGAACATCAAATTTGGTATTTTTTAGATTTAAAGCCTGGATCACACGTTCGGCACAATGTACCAATTTTCGTCGGCTCGCCGCAATAAAGTCATTGGTAATAAGCCAAAATGACATTATTTCTGAATTAATTCTTGAATAATTCTATATGGCTTTATTACCAATGCAGTGTGGTGCAGTTATGTAATTATATTTCAATTAGTTGAGAAATAATGCAAATTTACCTTGTTACTTTTGAATTTATTTATTTTAGTGAGCCGACGAAAATTGGTACATTGTGCCAATCGTTTGATCCCAGCTTAAGAAATCTATTATTTGACATATTGTCATACTCGTAGATTTATTTTAATTGAAATTTATTTGCTGATGGTTAAGCATTTTCAATATATTTCATTGGTGCTTAGCCAAATCATCAGTAGACTTCAACCACATATTCTGAACATTCACAAATCTCTTATATTTTGCAAACAAAACTTTCAAAAACTATTTGAAAATTCACAAATAATATTTTTTGACTTTTGATTTTAATTTTTTTGCTAAAAAAAATTTTAATTATTAAAAAATAAAGAAATAAATTAAATTTAACATATAGGAGTTTTTTTTACAGACTCTGGCGATAAATTCAATTTTAAATCGGTTAACATTAATTTTAACGCAAAAAATGTGCTTTCTGCAATTGAAAAATTAAGCAAAAAAATATAAAGCAAAAAGTAACTGTTATTTCGTGAGGAATAAATAAAAATCAAGAAATAAATTTTATTTCGTGAGGAATAAATAAAAATCAAGAAATAATGATTAAAAACAAGGCACATTCACCAGGTAATAGCGGAAACGCAGCTGATCTATTTTTTTTAATTATAGTTCATTGGAAGCTTCAAAATTGTTTATGAAAGAGAAATTAAAAAAAAATTAAAAAATTTTCAATGTATTTCAATGTATTCAATAATTTATTAAAAAAATTCTTTTGAAACAAATTTAAAAATATGAAAAAACTATTAAAAGATTGTGAAAAGTGCCTAAACGTTGCAAATTTTGTTCGGGGTAGCTGCCGTGAAGAAATTTTTTCAAATTTATGTGAATAATTTTCATTATTGTTATTTTACAACAAATTCTATTTTTGATATTTTAGGTCAACTAAAAGCCATGTTGTTTTTTTGATTGTTGTATTTTTTATTGTTCTTGTAATCCTGATATTACCTGGAAATAAATGTGCCTTGATTAAAAAGTAGTTTTTAAAATAAAACTAATAACGATGCCTGATTTTAAATGTTTATCCCGAAATCGGAATTTTTGAAGCATAAATCGGCAAATATGGCAGGCCTAGTTATTGCTTTTGAGTCAGTTCCGCTCTTTCTCTCCTTGTGTGTGTATCTGGGCGAGTGATTGCTATTTGGATGCTGTGTGTGTGTGTGTGTGTGTGTTTGTGCAATTGAATGCGATTTTTGCACATGTGTGTTTATTTGTGTAATTATAAAATCATTAAAATATGAAAGTATCAAAAAGTAATTTAATATTAAGTGGTATTATTACAATTGCCGTCAAAAATACATTTATTGATTTTTCTTATTACCCGCCGTATAGTTTGGTGGAATTTATAGCATTTACTATGTTCTTCCCCTTATTCCTTTTTTCAGTATCGTTTATAAGTACAATGTGATTAATATTTGCAAACCCTTTTAAATATAAAACAATCACTTAATGTGATCATGTAATTTTTTGCTTTAAGTATATTGGCCGGAAAATTTAAAGGCTTCATAGCAGCATAAAATTTGTATTTTGTCGTACGCATGAGAATGTAACATAATGAGTTTGTAAAAAGCCAATAGTATCTCAAAAGGACTATTAAGGCTGCAGGTATTTAAAATAAACCATAATTAAAGGAAATCGCCACAAAGCATAGTTGCTTAATTAAAAATTTGATCCCGTTGGATACCCCATAATTTATCAATCACTCAAAAAAAAAAAAGGCTCGCATCAAGTGGTGTAGGGAAATGATTAAAAAGTTCAACCGTGGCGTGTATAAAATCGTGACAGGTGACGTATCATGGATATATGCTTATGAGCCGAAAAAAAACAGGAATCCACCGTGTGGGTATTCCAAGACGACTTAAGTGCAACAAAAGTTGTTGGTGGAAGAAGCAAAGCGAAGCAAAGCATGTGACCACTGTTTCGCTTGAGCAACGTATAACTGTCAATTTTGAGTGGTACACGAACATTTGCTTGCCGTAAGTCTTCGGAGAAATTCGTAAAACTAACCCCCAAAGACGAATCATTCTTCATCATGACAATGCGAGTTATCACACATCTCGTCAAACAAGTGAATTTTGGAGCAGTCAAAATATCGAATTGGTGACTCATCCTCCGTACAGTCTTGACTTGCCACCCAATTATTTATAACTTATTTTAATTTTGTTTTCTATTCTGAATCTTGTGAATTGTGTTTTTAATTTTTTTTTTATTATTTACTTTATTTTTAAATTTTAATCCAAATATATCAATAGGTGTGTTCATTTACTTTCCTAGCAGAAACTTGCAACGAGAGAGCAAGGCAGAAATATACAAAATTAATCTCCCAGATACGAAAAAGTAAATGAACACTTTACGTGTATTTTTGCAAGAAAATTTCATTCATGTCAGAACCATGGATGGAAATCATGAAAATGGAAATTTTACTAGCAATAATTTGTAAAAATTTTTTGTCCCTCAAATTTTGTCTCTCTTTTGACGCTCTCTCTTTGCAAACATTTTGAGTTAATGAACATTTTCCAGTAACAATTTTTAGGGTTTCGTGCACCAAAAATTGCCGCTACAACAAAAAATTAAAGGGTATTCCAAAACGAGCAACGAAAAATTTTAAAATCTTATATAATATATGTGCATACAAGTATATATAGACACTTGGAATTTGCAAAGTTAGTGTATTTTTATACAGACTACAACCATTAAATTTAAAAAATCTAACTTAAAGGGTTTTCTATCAGTTAATGTAATTTTGAAAACTTGCTGCGGCAAACTCTTGAAATTTTCAAGAACGGTCAAACTGAAAAATCCAAAAATTATAAAATTGCCAAGCCAAAAAAATCGCCAAAAACCAAAGAAAAAATCGCCAAAACGTAAAATAGCACCAAACTAAAAACAAAAATTGCTAACACTAAAATAAACCGCCAAAACCGGAAAAATTGCCACAATGAAAAAAGTTATCAAAATGATAAAAAAAAACCGAAAAAATCGCTAAAATGCGAAAATAGCACAAAAACTTAAAAATCGTCAAAAACCGAAAAAAAATCGCTGGAACGAGAAAAAAGCGCCAAAACTAAAAAAAGCGTCAAAACTTTTAAAAAAATCGCCAAAACCGAAAAAATCACCAAAACTAAAAAAAACGCTCAAAACAGAAAAAATCCCAAAAAAGGAAAAAATTGCCAAAACTATGTATTATATAGGCTAAACTTCGTATTGTATTACATATCTAATGTCCGTACGGAACCCTTCGCGCGCGATTCAAAGTCGCACTTCACTGAATTTTCACAAATTCGTAACAATTTTTAATAAATGAACAAACCTAATATTAACGTAATTTCTAGTTTGATTTGTAAATTTTTTTCCATCTTTTACACTCATTCGTTAAATTTTCCCGCCTATTTATTGCCATTTCTCTTTAGTTTTAATATTTATTAACATTTTAGTAATTTCGTGTTTTCGCGAAATTGAGTTCTTCAGTGATTCCAATACATTTCACACAAATATTAACACCTCGTCAAAAATTCATTGCAATATTGGAAAAAATAATGCTTTTACAACAATTTTTTTAAATTCTCCTATAAAATTACAGTTATTTGAGTAAGGGCCTTTCTACTTGTTAACAGCGATATACCATTTTGTTATAAAAAAAAATCTCTCAGTCTTGCAATAATTATTTGTTTGCTATTTTAATATATCTTCTTTTTTTTTGTAAATCATTTTCAATTTAATTTAAAATCAATTTGTTATAATTGTTTTACTGCTTTATATTCATTATTTTGGTTGTAGCGCCATTCTCTGCTTTTAATTAAAGCCATAATTTAAGCATTAAGTATTACAATCACCACAAATTACCTCTACGTGTGCGGAGGTGAGTTTGTTTACGTGGTTGTGTTTTACCTAATTGTTATGTTTACCCTACAGTTCTGATGCAAAAAAAAAATTAAGTATGCTTGAAGGAAAAAAATCAATGTCGTGCAAATGCAATGCATTGGAGATGCCTTTTTGAAGCTCATTTTTTTTTTTGTAAAGATAAGAGGGGTGATCTCAAAACTAGTGGACCAAAGAAAACAAGTTTGGAAAATATTTTCTTTATATCTCAAAATAATCTCCCTTCAGTCATCGTTTACACATGGAAGTCTTATTGCTTAGCTGGTTAGTTTGAGGGAGAGAGAGAAACGATGGGAAAAGAAACGTTTCTGTTTCCCTCCTAACAAACTAATCAGCTTACCAGTAAGACTTACAAGGCAGAATTGCCGCATTTGGGCGAATGATAATCTAAGAGTGATTGCCGAAAAACAAATGCACCCACGAAGAGTGACTGACTGTTTGGTGCGGTTTATGGGCTGGCGGCATCATCGGACCGTAGTTTTTTCAAAATGCGGCCGGTCAGGCAGTTACTGTGAATGGTGTTCGCTTTCGTGAGATGATAGCGAATTTGTAATGGCCCGAATTGGAAGATATGGATGTGGACGATATGTGGTTTCAACAGGACGGTGCCATTTGCCACACAGCTAATGAAACAATGGCTCTTTTGCACGACATATTCACCACCACCATGTTATCTCACGTGGTGGCGATGTCAATTGGCCGCCAAGATCATGTGATTTGACACCGTTGGACTTTTTTCCTTGGGGTTATTTGAAAGAAAAGATTTACGTCGATAAGCCAGCAACAATTCAAAAGCTAAAGGATGAGATAATTCGGCACATTAGCGGCATAGAACCTCAATTATGCCTCAGCGTCATGGAAAATTTGGATTATCGTATAGAGGTGTGCCAGCAAGGTCGCGGCGGTCATATGGTCGATATTTTGTAGAGCTGTGTCGTTCATGAACGAACGGGTACAATTGAACGAATCAGTAAAATGAACGAAGTGAGCCGGTCACTTTACTGAGCTGTTATGGGTCAGCAATACTGAAAAAAGTACTATTGAACGAAATGAACGAACGAGCACACTTGTGTGTTTTTGTTTTATTTTTTTTTTTTTTGCTTTTTCTTTATTCATGTGAGATTTTTTGTCACATTTTGGTTTTCATTTGCCTTTTTGTCTGCTTTTAGTAACAGTATGACCATTATGAAATTAATAAAATTGCCATTAATATATCTTAAGTTTTTAGAACATATTAAGAGCTTTTTTTTTTTAACAAATTTAATATACATACGTAGATATTATAAACAGTTTATTTTTATTCTTTATATGTGGTTCTTTTGGCAATATGAATCTTTTGATTTCTTATATCAAAGAATATAAATATAATATAATATTTTAAAAGTTTTTACTTCCTATTTTTTTTTGTTTCTTACATTTTCTGTTGTTTGTTTTGCTTATTTTGCTAAACAATTCATAACAAACTCACTGCATTTGTCCCTTTTTATTTGACGAATCAACTGTTTGTTTGTTCTTATTTCGTTCTATTTGTTGAAAAGAGCGGATGAACGAAATGAACGAACTCGTTCACAGCTCTAATATTCTGTTCCATACATAATTGAACCATACCATTTTAACATAATAAAAAGAAATGACAATAATTTCCTAACTAATTTGTGTTTTATTCAAAATCAACATCGGCCTTTAAAATTTAACCACCATATATATGGTTTATTTTCTATGAAAAATTTATCCTGATAAGTTATCGGATTTACGTCCCTTTTCACAATGTATGATTAAGAGTTAACGTGAACTTTAACTGACAGTTGTCGATACAAAACTTGCCGTTAAAGTCCCTGTTAGCTTTTAATTGTACATTGTGAAAAGGGCCGTTAGTGAATTAAAAATATATAAGCCAGTGCTAAGTCCGATTGCTATAACTTTGTTAGTGTAGAATATAAATTGTTTGATCTTTGCTGACTAGACTGCTTGCTTTGCTTTTCCATTTAGTTAATATTCATACAGTTTAATTAAGCATAATTGCAGTTTCAATTAACCGCAACAAGATTTCATTGAACTCTGTAAATATTTCCTCCTTTTCAGAATCTCCTTTTATGTTAAAGTTTATCAATGAAAATGTAATGCAGAGGAAAGCAAAAAAAATGCCAATAATTTCAACACAGCTGTTACTTTAAGTTTTATTGCAAAATATTTATGCATAAATAATATTTGCATGTTAAAATTTTCCACTTAACTATTCGCAGTATTTGTGGACGATTATTGCAAATTCGCGTAATTTATCGATTAAAATTGTAATTAACTTTTTTTGGCCCCCTCCCCCTGTTATTCACAATTTATTGAGATTTTTAATTATTATTTAATTAATTTTTAATTTCTTCTGGAGATTAAAGGATGTACATGTAAGCTTTTAAACAAGGTAGTCATTTGGTTGGCTGGCCGGCATGAATGAATACTCGTATTTGCATTCGTTGAGGGATATTTTTGTGGTTAAAGGAAATATGAGGAATATGGTTTGACCATAAACAATAATGACACTTACTTGTCCACCACCAACTTGGTGAATACTAAATCTCGTTTGTAGTAAACAGGATTATTGTGTTCATGATTCACAGCCTTGTCCATCAGGGGATGGGAGCGTATAAAATTCAAAACTGTATCCGGTAAATTGGAGGTATCGTTTACACAAGTGCCTGGACGGGGTTCAGGCACACGTGAATTCAATACTGGCAACCAGGCAGAGTTGGACGAAGATTGTTCCTTAAATTTGCCTAAAACAAATGCAAATAGAAATAATTAATCATTTATGTAAGTATAAATATAAGTTTTATTTTTTATTTCATTTACCATTGAAAGCGGCCAATGCTTCATTGATATGGAAACTGCAAACAGCTGAACCAATTAAACCATTTGTGCTGGTAGTAAATGTTGCATAAAAGCGTGTCTTGTCATTGGGCAACTGATATACGGATTGTATTTCATTGAAGTAAAATGGGAATTCGCCCGAGATGCTACAATTCAAACGAGCCTTTAGGTATGTAGCCCAATTGTGTCCCAATATATTTTTGCCACCCACATCCTTTTTACAGACGCGAGCTATACGTGAATACACCGCCTTGCCACAATTTATATATTCAACGGCTGTTTCGCGGAAAAAGAAATAAACATACTCGCCAATATCAAAGGAACCCACAAAGTTTGGTTCTTAAAAAGAGATAAAAAAATACTTTATTAGATTTTTTTATTTATATTGTATATGTTGTAATTAATTTTATATTCTGTTTAAGATAAACTAATGTTTGGTTGCATGATCTTTTGCATATTTATCTTTTAGTTATTTTTAATTAAATTTACATTGTATGGTTTACAAGGATTTATGGCATCTTTCTGTTATTTTCTATAATTTTCAATGAAATCACAAAGCAGCAAGTTATGTTAGTTCGTGTTGGTAGTAAAGCTTTATGTTTCTTAAATAATACGATTTTCCATAAAATTTTTATGACTATGGAAGTATAAACAAACAATTATGTTAGCATAACAAGTAGTGCATGTCATTGTATTGGTTTAAAGGGATTTATGAAAGAGAGCTTTTGAAAATTTTCCACGAATATTAAAATTAATTAAGTCTTCCAAGTTTGTTTTTTTCTTTGTAGCAAATAAGATTGAAGAAGGTAGCAACAGTGGGGTAGAGAGTTTCTTTTCCAAACAGGAAAGGCTGAAAGATAGTTTGAGTCGTAATGGGAAAGTTTATTATCACTAGCATTGAAGTCATGCAGCCGGCGATGGGAGAGCTATCCTCCTGGACCATCAAGCACCAAAGGACTGGGAGTCAACCTAAGAGATGCAAAATAGATAGAGTTGTAGTGCTTAGGATGGGAGGGTAGAGCTCAGGCTAGCAGAAGCAGACAAATACTTTTTTTTTTTTTCTTTAGGAGGAAGCTTTCTTGCAAAAGGAAAAAGAGAGGAAAAAAGACTCAATGTCTACTACCCATGCAGGAGCTCCATTGGAAGGAACTGGATCCTGCAACCAAAGGTGGTAAACTGGACTTACGCATCGTTTATCAGACCGGTTATTTCCTTTGCTTGTGTGGTATGGTGGGAGGCATTGAGGAGGGAGGCTCATAGTAGTTTGTTTCCTAAATTTCAGAGATGCGCCTCGGTGAGCGTCACAGGTGCCTTGAGGATCGTACCTCAAGCTGTCTTGGATATCATTCTTCAACTGTTTCTTATAAAAGACTTTGTGGTGAGAATGGTGACTAGAAGTCTCATTAAACTCCTCAAAGCTGGTTTGGTGAGGACAAAAGTAACAAGTCACTTTATATCAATCTTAAATGAGATCAGTTTTAGTGGGCAGGTTTCTGTAAGCTCTGGGTTCACGAACTATAAGATCATTGAAATTGATTTTAGTAGAACTCCCTCAGCTAGTTCCGGTTCTGGGCCCTTGGGTCAAATCTGATAAGTTATATGAGGGTGATACAGCCTTTATAGACACACAGGTGCCGGTGTCTATATTTTTCAGAATGAATGCAGCGCTTTCCAAGCTTACATCTAGGCGATCCTCAGGACAACGGAGCTGGTGGCCACAAATGTAGCTGAAGGTGAGGTGCTAAACTTTTACGTCGACAGTCAGGCAGCGCTTAAAGCTTAAAGGGCATACAATGTCAAATGAACTAGCTTATGCAAAAATATAGCATTAGACTATGTTAGGTTCCTGACCACAGCAGTATTGAGGGAAATGAAATTGCCGATGAGCTGGCCAAAACAAGCTCGGAGTTAGATCAGGCAAGGTGTAACAGATCAGTTAAATTACCGATGGGTCATTACTACAGGGAACTCAGTAATTGGTTGGTGAGCAGAACCCCGTAGATCCAAACTGCTACTGGATATGAATAGAAAGTTGATGAGAGTCTTGATAGGCGCATTGACTGATCACTGCTCAGTCAGACCAGCATTTGGGAAACTGGAACTCTAGATTTTTGCAGGATGTGCGAAGATGAAGAGGAGCCATAAATCATTGAGAATATTATCTCTTATTGTCCGAATCTTCAACGCCATAAGATGAGATTACTCAGCAGACATTTCTATGAGAGCATTAGCGATATTGCAGGATATCAGGGGCTTCATCATGGTAATTCGATGGTTTAATGACAGATAATAAGGGGTTTTCTGGCTACAATGGCAGTTAAATTTGTTTAAAGGGCACTAATAGAAAAGAATAACAATGGACCCAACTGGGTGTCCGAGTGGTGGTGTGTTGCAACAGCACCCTTTCTAACCTTACCCTATAACCTTCTGTTCTAAAACAAGAAGAAAACAAATTTCATGTCTATTAAGAACTAAAAATTTTAAGCAGGGAGTATTGAAGAATTTAAAGTAATTTGACTTCTTATAAGATATCGATATTGAAGTGAGTATAAATAAATACATATTTTAGTGGTGTCTCTTTCATTTATTTTACATTTATATTAATCTTGCGATGTTCTTCCTGCTTTAGTACACATTACGTGTTATATTGACTCACAATTGCATTAATTGGTCGGCAGCTGTGACCGAATTTGATACAACACAAAAAAAATATTTCTCCCATCACCAACTTTAATTGACAAAAAAAGAGCCAAAAATCACTTAAACATTTGGTTAACAACAATTAAATTTAAGTTTATTTTAGATATTATTGCTCGAACTTCATTTGCTTCTATATTTATGATTTGATCAGGGGCTAAAGTTCTTCGTATCGCTTTGTAAGTCAAATTACATTTAATTATAATAATAATCAATTTTTAATTTATCTAATTTAAAAACTTAATGAACAACAATTAAATTTAATAATAATAATAATGAATTATTAATTAATCCAATTTGTAAACTCAATGAAATTTTTAATTAAAATATTTAATCAACTAAATTTCCAAACAGAAGTTAAATTGGCTCAATTACATTTTTAATTGATTATTTGATTTTTATTTTTCAATTAAAGTTGTGAATTGCAGAAAATTTGTTTCTGTATATCAGATATCAGCTTTTGAAAAAATATACCCAGCCACATTATAGCCTAGTGTTCAGTAAATTTATATGCATCACTGAAAAATTTGTGTTATTACTAATTTATTTTTTAATCTCTGGCCCACTGTATCTGCAACCACTAAAATTATCTTCTGAAGATGACAACGTTGTTTGTGATAAACTCGATTATGATAAATTTTTAGTATTTACACAAGTAAATCTAATTATATTTTCAATTTAACCAGATTATGGAAAACAACTATGACAGCGTAAAATATTATCAGTAAAAAATTTTATTATATTCTTTTTTTTGCAATAATTTTTTTTTTCAAAAGACTTCAAAAATCTTATTAAATTATCGTTTTATTTGTAAACATTAGAATTAGCGGAGAAGAAAATATTTAAATAATAATTTTATTACATAATTCTTAACACAGACTACCAGAAATAATATGCAAAAATAAAATTTGTATTTAGGTTAGAATAATAAATGCTAAAACAAAGATAAGTAACCAGCATACTAAATGCAGATAATATTTTACAACTTAATACAACTGTTGCTCGTTTGGAATAAAACTGCTTTTAAAGTTTTACATTTTCTAATACTTCGCTTTTTAAAAAATGCAATTTTGGGGATTCCACTGGTGAAAAGGAAACCTATTGTTTTCGCTACGATGTCCGTCACTGGCTGTTTTCTCGAAAACCATAATACCTACGGACCTGAAATTTTTACAGAATATGTAAAACATTGACCGCTACAATATTACAGCTAAAAATTAAACGGTGTTCTAAAGCGATTTACGAAAACTGTTGAAATCCCAATCTAATATACAGACAATTATACTTAGACATTTGAAATTTAGTTATAACTAATTTACATTAAGCATTTTTTTTTCATGAAATTAGTTGCATGAAAATTTTTTATTTGTCAGTAGGAGGCCTGGAGGAGGGATTCATATCAAAAAAAGTTGCCGAAAATGCATCAGAGACTCATTCTACGTAATTTTTTATATAAAATTCTCTTATATAGCGCTGCATTCAAAAAAATTAGTGCATTTTTATGTAGACTACACCAATTAACACTGAAATTTAATAAAATCAAAATTAAAGGGTATTCTCCAGTTAATGAAATCTTGGCAACTTGCTGTATTTTGGAAACCATAAGAGGAAAACTCTTGAAATTTTCAAAAGCGTTAAAACTAAAAATCTCAAAATTAAAAAAATACTGAAACAAAAATTCGCCAATATGAAGAAAAAGCGCTGAAATGAAAAATATCACCAAAAATTATATAAATAGTTAAAATGCAAATAAATCACCAAAAGTAAAAAGGTCTCCAAAAAACTAAAACAAAATCGCCAAGAACCGAAAAAAGTCGCCAAAAGAAAAAAGCGCCAAATCGAAAAAAGGGCCAAGGCTAGAAAAAATTGGCTAAAACTAAAAATATGGATTGTAAACAAGCGAAAAAAATCACCAAAAAAACGACCAAAAATCACTTAAACGAAAAAAACATCAAACCAAAAAACGTCACTACTAACAAAATTGCCAAAACCCGAAAAAATCGCAAAAAAGCGCCGTCAGGAACTCTTCGTGTGGGAGTCAAAGTCGCTCATTATTGAATTTATTTTTAATGATCAACACAATAGAATTGTGCCGTACAATCGCTACGAGGTCCCTTCGGTTTCGCTCCACTTCTTTTATCTATTTATCGTTGCATTTAATTATATAAAAAAAGTATTTTCTAATCATTTAAATATTATTTTCAGAGCTAGACTGCAGAAAATGTGTCATACTCTTGCGAAGAATTGGGCTGGAAAGAGGCAAACATGTTGTAGTAGGGGAAGACGATAAAGATAGTAATGTTTGAGGATATTCGATTTGAATTTTTTGATATGGGATCAACACATCTGCAGGTAATTTGTTCCACAAACGAAAAATAAATATATAAAACAATTACAGCCGTTATAATCAGAGTTCTAAAAGATTACTTTTTTAAGTTTCGTCAAATCTAATGACTCAGATCATCATTTTTGTTATAGATGCAAATTTCAATAACAATTCTTATCGATTCAAACAATTTAATGATTGAAACTAATGTCCTGTCCCACGATGTCACCAGAAATCGTTCGGTCGAAAACTTATATTCCGGTGACATCGTGGGACAGGCCGTAATTTTGAATTAATTTTTTCAGTGTACGAATTCAGAAAGTTTGTTGTGACACCTAGCAGAAACAAAATGCATGTAAAAGTTCATAACCCACAACGAACCATTTTTTTTAATATGTTCAAATTATTGTTATGTAGTGAGTATCAATATACTATACCATTTTGCACATGCTACGATGCAAGATTGTGAATTGGGCTAATGTGAACGGCATTGCATACATTTGAAGTAGTTAGCACGTTGACTAAAAAACCGAAGATCCTGGGTTCAATCCCTGTATCTGACAGTCATTAAAATAACAAAAACACACATTTTTCTGATGTGCATTAGTGTCCCTTTGTATCAGTTGTTGTAGTACGAAAGTTCAAGTGATGAAGGCATAGTCACTGGTCAGTGAACTATACCGACTTCAGCAGATGCTAATCCTAATGTAACATCAGAGCGCCATCCTTCGTCGGTATTGTGTAGCAGAATCATCGGCGAAGTAAGATAACAAATAAAATGGCTACTAAAGACAGCTTCAAAAAATTTAATACGCCTCATTTGACACCAGAAGGCGCTGCAACACTTCCTTATTAAAAAAAAAAAAAAAAAGGAAAAGTCAAAAGCAGAGTTGTAAAATAATGAGTTGTAAAGCTTTCCTCTATGTCTACCTTCACCATCTGTCTTCTATATCACTATCCCTTTCCTAAAAAAAATTTGAAACTTTATTACGTCCACATATTTGTTCGTCCGTCTGTCTATTCGTTCGTTTATCACAGCGCCGTATCTTTTAACTTAAATTCGTTTTTAAACTACCTACTTTGTATAACTCTCTTTAAAAACGGAATCTCTCAATTTTACTTCACTGTTTGTGTAGCAGCAGGCAGCCACGTAAATCCATATCGCTCTAAAAGGTCGCTTGGTTATCTTGAAATGTATAAATTCAATATTCAATAAATAAATGAGGTAAATAAAAGCCCCTCGTGTGTGACTATGTTTTTTTATTACCTTTCTTGTGAAATTAAATTTATTCAATAAAAGAAAGTCTCTCATGAAATGTTTGATGGCACAAAAAATATTCGGTAAATTCGTTCTACTTGAGCTGTTAGCACAATTAACTTTTCCGTTATTTTAAATAGGGGAAACTTAATGGAGGAACGTTTGATTTAACAACCATTTTCATTAGACCATTACGAAAAATATTTGTAAATAAAAATTTTTAGTGCTTTATTTACATAATAATTTCCACAATTTAATACGAGCACTAAAGTCTCTTATTCAGGGTTATCATGAATAAAATTCCGCGAGGAACAATTCCAATTAATAGTAAGTAATAGGGAAAACAAAAAATTCTGATTGGAAAAGGGAGAAATTTCACGCGGAATTTTATTCATGATAGGCCTGATTGTTTTTTTTTTACAAATATTTCTCATTCTCTTATTCAAGACGTATGTATGTCATTGTGTCGAAACGCAGTTTTTCGAAGATTTTAATATGAAAGGTTTCGTTCTAAATAAATAAACACAAAAAATTACGCTTTTATAGAAGTTCGAACTAAAAATTTAAAAAATAAATTTTATCTTAGCAGTGATAAGCCATCAACTAACTAAATAACTTCAAATAATTTAAAGAATTCTGTGGCAATAAGGAAAAAGTGCTTAAGTCATATTTAACTGTTTTGCAGGAGAGCACCTTTAAACCTTCAAGTCGATTTTCAGAATTTTTTTTCTTTTTCAGTTAAATTGCGAAATTCTCTGTTTAACTTTATTTTTTTAAGCAAATATCGTTCTACACACTATAAGTTATACATTTAAGTTGAAATATTCCAAAGTGTAACCTCATTTAAGCTTTTATTTCAAATGAGATTAGAAGTCTAAAAAAGATAAGTCGCAAGTCATAGCGCTATAACTTCTGGAAAAATTAAAGAAATTAATTGAGATTTTTACCAGAGGTACTTTCGAATATGCAGATTACGGAGGTACCATTAACTCAAAATCAGCTTATCTCGACTTAAGCACTTTTTCCTTTTTGCCACAGAATTAATGATAAATTTTTTTGGTTTTGGAAGGCAGTTCCTAAAGGCTCGCTATGCACATATCTATGATTTGGTTAGCAAGAATCCATAAATAGAGGGCGGAGGCACGCCCATTAATATTTGTTCTAAATTTCACTTACTTTTTCTTAATCAACAGATTTTCAAAAAATGTTTGATGGCATAAATTTTTTCGAAAATCTTCTATCAGATCTTTCCATTGAAGTAGGGTTTTTTTGGCAGAATTATTTTGTATAGTGTACGGGCATACAACTGTCTCTTTTTCTAATCTGTTTTGCCGCAAAAGCTTAATGTGTTTAGCTTTAAGTGTTGCATAAGAAACTTATAAGTAAAGTAATTAAAATCGACGTAAAAACGTTGCACTATAGTACACTTCAAAAGTCTTTTTTAATCTTTTATTTTGTGGAATAATGTTATTATTGTTCTTATGTTATTCGATATTCAAAAAATTATTTAATAAATGAATTATGATTTTATATAATCCAGGTTTTTATCTATTAAAAATACTTAAAATGTAAAAAACAAAATACTCACTGTCCAACCATTTGGAATCGTATTTGAGTGTGCGCTTAAATTTATATTCCAAACGTTTAGCTGTTACATTATACAAGTCCGTACGAAAGATGACAGTGTCCGCTTTAGTGAATTCAGCATTTGTTCCAGAATACTAAAATAAATTAAATAGATGATATTAAAAAGACACAAAATACATATTTATTTATATACATGTTTATGTATTTAATTTTTCATGTCTTTGTCAAGCAGAGTTAACAGGCAAAAGCATGACATTTACATAAATAAGTAAAACAAAATCGTTAGCCTAAACGAACATAAAAATATTTATGTATAAGAAGATATAAAAGAATTTAAGTATAATATGAGCAGACAGCAATGACTTAGAGATACTTTACACAGTATTTAATGCAGCTGCATTCATAAAGTTTTTAATGGTCTTACAAAGTCGTTACAATAGGAGCTACAATCACAAGCGGCAAAACGATGTATTGGCGATTACACACGAATCTACAAGGTAACCCCACTAGGCCAGGCAACTATCGTTTTGTCATTAAGACAAAAGTGAAGTTTGCTTTGTGTGTATAAAAGTGTAAAGATAATCATCTTATTTTCAAGATTAACTTAATAAATACGTGTCTGAATCAAACAGTTTTTCATTAATAATTATTGCCCAGCTAAAAAAAAAAATATATATATGGTCCATATATTTTTATTATATGTGTATATAACTATATGGGAATATGTATGAATTCATGTATGGAAATGTATGGGATTATACATGGCAAAACTATTATATATGAACTAATATATGGACTAATATATGGACTAATATATGAAATGAATTATAATATATGAGCTCATATATGGAAATTTATTTATGAAGCTATTGATATGTGAATCCATATATAGAAATCAGATGTAATAACATACGGAGCCATATAATATGTATGCATACATGATATCTCACACAAGATCTTTTTTGCAGTTAAAAAAGCTTGGATTTTATCACTGGTGAATTGGAAATCCATTAGAAAATACATACGGTATGCAAAGTTCATATGCGTACCCTCAACGTTTAAAAAAGAACAACTATTGTTACAAAAAAACATTCTTGTACGATTTTATACATTGTGGCCTAGAGTGGCCGTTAATTGTATGGAGACTTTTTAGGGTTCCGTACACCAAAGGTGAAAAGGAACCCTATTGTTTTCGCTACGCTGTCCGTCTGTACGTCTGTCCGTCACACGGTATTTTCTCAGGAACCGTAAGAGCTACGGTCCTGAAATTTGGACACAGTATGTAGAACCTTGGCCGCTACAACAACAAATACATGAGAATTAAAAATTAAAGGGTGTTCCAAAACGAGCGACGAAAAATGTTAAAATCCCATATAATATACATACAATTGTATGAACATATGTATATTGCAACTTGAAATTTGTAAAATTAGTGTATTTTTATACAGACTACAACAATTAACACTAAAATTTAAAAAAATTTAAATTAATGCAATTTTGACTATGTAATTTTGACAATTTGCTATATTTTGGAAACCGTAAGAGGCAAACACTTGAAATTTTCAAAAACGGTAAAACTAAAAAAACCGAAAATTATAAAATCGCCAAACCAAAAAAAAAAAATCGCCAAAAATTAAAAAAAATCGCCAAAATTAAAAAAAATTTAACATTAAAATAAATCGCCAAATTCGAAAAAATCGCCAAAATGAAAAAACGCCAAAATGAAAAAACGCCAAAAATCGAAAAAAAATCGCCAAAACGCGAAAATGTCGCCAAAACTAAAAAAAAATGTTAAATAAAAAAAAATCGCAAAAATGAAAAAAATCGCCAAATTGAAAAAACGCCAAAAAAACAAAAAAAAAACGCCAAAACAAAAAAAGAAAGTGTCAAAACTAAAAAAAAGAGCCAAAACTTAAAAAAATCGCCAAAACCGAAAAAACGCAAAAACCGCCGAAAAAAAACGCAAAAACCCAAAAGACCCCAAAAACGAAAAAAAATGGCAAAACTATATATTATATAGGATGAAGTTTGTATTAAATTACATGTGTAGTGTTCGTACGGAACTCTTCGTGCGCAAGTCAGAGTCGAACTTTACTGAATTTGTTTTGATTTCTTCTACTCTCACCCCCCAAATCAGTTCAGTTTTATATAAAAAAAATATACAAAAAAATTTCATGCCGATAAGTTGCGTTTTAGGGGGTGAGTCCGACCCTCAACGTTGGCCTTCAAGCCCATTTTTCAATGCAATTTTTTGCATATGACTATCTTTTTAAAAAATCATTTTACAAGAATATGACATATGGCAATATTTAAGCTCTTCGAGTCAACAACATTAGTGTCAAAGAAAGTTTTTTGCTAAAATTAATATTTTAGAAAATAATGAAGAAAATAACCAACAAAATACCAACATTTTATGTAACAAAATTATATTTATATGGAAATTTTTTATTTTAAGCATATACAATAAGAGCTTATATATATTAAATTATTTCATACATATAAATATAGTCAAAATAAAACTAAAACTTAACAAAAAAAAAACAAACAAAAAATCCATTGAATATATGGGCTTGAAGGCCGGACGCACCCCCTAAAACACAACTTATCGGTATGAAATTTTTTATATTTTTTTATATAAAACTGAACCGATCTGGGGGGTGGGGGGGAGGGTGAGAGTAGAAGAAATCAAAAAAAAAATAAAGGCCACCCTATTGTGGCCCCATTTAATATATCAAATAATCAAAAAGGATTACTGACTGACTGGATTAGCCATTAATTGTATAGAAAATAACAGAATTCTCTAGATAAGAAACAAAGTTCATATTACTGCTTGTTAGACGGATTTTTTTATAATTAATTGCATTAGTTTTTAATCTGATTTTATGTACGAATATGAGTTTTGTGTTTTTTTTAAATATGCAATTGATTCACCATTTGACTTAAAATGATGATTTAAATGTTTCATTAAATACAACCTTACTGTTCAAAATCTAAAAAAAAGTAATTTTAGTAATTAAATTTATTGCACAGCAGTGCGCTTTTGTGAATCAAGAGAGTATGGCCGGGTTTCCATCTGTGTACCATGTGCCACACAAGCGTAAAAAAGCGTAACCACTTATTACTAATGAAAAGCAGTTTGATTCAGACACATATTTATTAAGTTAAACAGTTTCATACATAACTAATAGACAATTTTATAGAATCCAAGATGATTGGAAAGTGTTTAAATCAATAAATATATGTCGGAATCAAACAGTTTTTCATTAGTAATTAGTTGGTTACGCTTTTTGGGCAAATGACACACAAGAAATGCTAGATGTAAACTCAACCATATCTGCTCCATACATATTTTTTTAGCTGCACCGAAAGAATTTTGCTTCATAAGTCCAATGAAACAATTTCATTAAAATTTTTTCACAAATCTAATGATAATATCACAAATCCAATGAAAATTTTATGAATATTGTGAAAGAATTTCATTGGAATTGCTTCCTTGGTATTCTGGTTTCGTAAGAATATTTTATTGCATTTAGTCCCAAATCACACTGTGCAAGTCTTATTGCTAAGCTGATTAGTTTCAGGGAGAGAGAGAGAGACGAGGGGAACAGCAATGTTTTTTCCCGCCGTCTCTCTCTCTCCTAATAAACTAATCAGCTTAGCAATAAGACTTGCATAGTGTAAATAGGGACTTATGACAATATTTTTTAACTATTAAGAAACCCCTTTATTTCATTCTTTTCATGAAGTTATAGCACTGCATTAATAACACTGTTAAATAAATTTGATGAAGTTTTCAGTAAAAATAATTTTAACGAAACTGGTTTCATTAATCCAACGAAGCGTGGCATTGGTTGAATTTTAATGAGTTTTTCATTAGATTAATGTCGAAATTCATAGAATTTCTGCCGAAAATTCTTTCAGTCTGGTGACAACGCCTAACGCGTTGAGTTTATTAATAAGAAGCGCTTAAAGACTTCTATTAACACTTTTATTGCTGTCTTGTCATTATTTTATGTGCCATGAATTTTTTGGTTACGCTTTGTTTGGCACATGTGTGCCACATGTAAACTCGGTCTTAAGGTACGGTCACACTTGTCAAATATTTGCCCAAAAAAGTACAACTAAATATTCTATTATGGACTACAATAAGTTGATAAATTGTTACAGTTTCATTTATAAAAATTATTAAGGCTTTATAAAGGCTGAATATGAATGAATTTTGTATGAAAATTTGTTTTAAAAAGCCTTTATAAAGCCTTCATAACTTTTATAAATAAGGCTATTATTAGTTATTATTTATTATTATTATTTTATTTATTAATGGCCTCACAATTGGCAAGTACCACGATTAAACTGTCCCATAAGCAATACTAAACAAATTCATATTGCGATAATGTAGTGAACATTTTAAAATGTATATTAAAAATAATAATAAAAAAAACATGAATCAAATACATGCTACTTGTACAAATAAAAATATTGTAATTTATAGCAGAAATAAAAACAGATTAAGTATTTCATCTCTTTCAAATATTATTATTATTATTATTATTTGATGTAAATATAAACAAATAGGTCTAGTACTTGAAGTTCATTTAAAAGAAATAATAAAAAAATGGAAAATCAAATAAAATATTAAGTCCTGGCTGTTTGCTTTCCGTGTCTTTCCTACAGCAAAATACTCAAATAAGAACAAGCAGCTTTAAATAAATAAAACCACAAATACGAGTATTACTTAGAAAAATAACAAGTGTACTTAAGGAAATTCTAAATAAATAGAATGAATATCTTCAAAACGTAAAATACCAGTGGAAGAGGACCACCAACATCTTAACTCAAGTCAAGATGCCGGATAACTGTTGATATTTTCAAATATACTCGTACTTATTTGTTTATGTGTTTGTTCTAATATAAGGGAAGCACTTATATACATACATACATTTAAATTTTTTTATTTATTTTATTATAAATAAAAATTACAAATCTCTAGACTTTTTTTTTATTACAAAAGCCAGGCTAGAGTATTAAATGTGTTAGAAGAAAAGCAATCTTATCATTAAATATTTACTTACCAATCCTGGCAAGCCACCGGGGTTGCCTTCTTCAACATAAATAGCAGTTGAGTTGTCCAGTGGATCATAAGGACATTTTGCAATGCCCAAACCAATGCCCATCACATATTCCGATCTGGGTAAATGCGTTAAGTTTGACTGTAAAAATAAGAAATAAAGAATTGAAAGTAATTACAAGTCAAAGAGCTGAAATGATAATAAGTGAATCTTTTATGAGAAATTTTTAGTTGCATAGAGGCAAATGCAAAAAATAGCTTTTTGATAAATAAAAATGGCGAGAATACATTAAAATTGAAAAGTTTAAAAACTTTTAATAACTGCAGCACATTTTTTGAGGCGAGAAGTAAACATTGCTTTTTAACAGCTCGCGATTGTAGGGTGACCCAGTAGCCTAGTGTTGGTAGTGCGCTAGGCTATCAGAGCGTGGGGTCGTGGGTGCGATTTGTTACTATGCTCGTCAAAATAAGTTATTAGGTGTATATTTTTTACTTGTACTTATATGTAATATTTGCAGAAGAAAAAGAAGTTCGCGATGGTTTTGGAGAAAGATTAGCTTAAGTAGTTAAAATCATTTCTGAAAACTAGTTACTCAGTGCTATAAGCTCATCGTGCATAACAGAATTTAGTGTTGAAGAATTTTGGATATTCACAACAATAATTAATTTTTGGCACAAACCGATGACTGAACGAGTTCGATTAAACAAAAATTTTAATCAAACACTTGTCAATTGGAACTCTATATTACTTGAACTTTTTCTGCTTATCGAGAGTCTACTGTATTTTTATGACATCTGTCATAATCAGGTTATGAAGTATTCGAACAAACATCCATTTACCTGAAAAATTGTATTCCCTTTGCTAAAGATATTCATGATTTATAAACTCATATTTTGTTTTTAACACGTAAAGTTTACTTTGCAAGGTTTGGAGTTTGTAGGAGAGAAGAAATAAGTTCAGTAAAGTGCGTCTTTGACTCGCGCACAAAGGGTTCCGTATGGATACTGGATATGTAATAATATACGAACTTTAGCTTATTTAATATATAGTTTTGGCATTTTTTTCGTTTTTGGGGTTTTTTCGATTTTGACCGTTTTTTTCAATATGACGTTTTAGCGTTTTTTCGGGTTTGGCTATTTATTGTAGTTTTGGCGATTTTTTCTCGTTTTGGCAATTTTTTCGGTTTTTGGCTTTTTATTTTGGCGATTTTTGTTTATTGAGTTCTTGTTTCAACTTTGTTATTTGTTTTAAGCTTCTCATTTGTTTAAATGAAAGTTTATAACATAATAACTCTAGTTGTTCTAAGAAACTTTGGGTAAAGGTTCCCTGATGATCTGCATTCGCAACAGTGAAATGCGCATAGGATCCAGCTAAAGCCCTCAATAATCAATTTCAATGTATTTTTAATAAAAAAAATATTTTACTTAATAAGTAAAACATTAATTTGGGATTATTAGTGCGTTTAAAAAATTTTAAGCTTAGGTTTTTTTCGCTTTGACAATTATTTTTTTCATTTTGACGAATTTTTTTTATGTTGGTGATTTTTCCGGTTTTTTGTGATTTATTTTAGTTTTACATTTTTTTTAATTTGGCGCTTTCTTCGTTTTGGCAATTTTTTCCAGTTTTGGCGTTTTTTTCTGTCGGTTTGGCGATTTTATAATTTTGGGATTTTTTGTTTTAACGTTTTTGAAAGTTTCAAGAGTTTGCCTATTACGGTTTCTAAGAGTTAAAATTGTTAAATTGTTATTAAAATTACATAGTCAATATTACATTAACACTCTTTAATTTTTATTATTTTAAATGTTAGTGTTAATTGTTGTAGTCTGTATAAAAATACACTAAGGGCCTGTGCCAAACGGTAGCAAAGTACTAGTGCTTACACTAGTACTTTGCTACCGTTTGGCACTTCTGAGGTGAATAAAATTTCACTAGCCCTGGGGGCTAGTAGAAATTTTGACACAACAGGTAAATTTTTGACAAACTGCAATAAAAAGCATGGTATCATAAAATTTAAATCCACCGCCGTCGCTTCGAGCCGTCGCACAAAGCAAAGATGTTTACGCCTTTTAAGTTTAATTAGACTTCGAAAAAATCATTGTTTATTTTAGTTTGCGAAAATTTTGCATCATATATATAATATTATATAATTTTTTGCTACAAGAATATTGTTTTATATAAAAATGTCCTCTTAAAAATTTGTTGGTAGTCGGCGGCTTGTAGTCAGGCGAAGCAAAACCGCCGCCGCAGCAATTGTTTCATCAGCTTCTTTCTATGCTTAAGAGAATTTGTCAAAATTTTACATTGTCAAAAAAGATATCATTTGGCACAGCAGAAAAATGAAAATTTTTCCCCACAGGCAAATATTTTTTTACCATAGTACGTTTCTACCGTTTGGCATACGCCCTAACTATACAAATTTCAAGTGTCTCTGTACATACAATTGTATGTACATATCTTACATTGGACTTTAAAATTTTTTGTTGCTCGTTTTGGAATACCCTTTAATTTTTAACTCTCATGTCTCTCATTTGTTGCAGCCAAAGTTCTACATACTCTGTCCACATTTCAGGTCCGTAGCTTCTACGGTTTTAGAGAAAACGACCTGTGACGGACAGACAGACAGACGGACAGCGTACTGTGGGGTGAAAGCCTTCACAAGTGGCGATTAATTCAAAAGATGAACTTTAACTTTCACAACCATATTTGGTACCATATGAAAGTAGATAAAATTCTACATCACTAACTGCAAAAATAAAAGTTCTTGGTAGTTGACTTTATTTGCAGTGTGTGTTCAAAGTTCAATAATTTTAGTTATTTCTGCGCGCATTGATTAAAAGAGAAAATTTTGATATTTCAAGTGATTATAGTTTTTGTTAAGACTTCTATAAGTAAAAGTTTTATCATGGAGCCGTCAACTTCAGGTATATGAGCATTTAAAAAATTATTTTTTGTTTAGATAAATGTTTTAAAAATATTGAACAAAAATTAAATTGCCCTAAAAATGTGGTATTTTTTATTTTTACATTGAGTTTCAACAACTTTACGGTGAGTGCAGGGAAAATGCTTTTATGCTCTTAAAATATAAGATTTTAGCTAATAAATCACAGAATATCTATTTGCGCATTTGTGCGATTTTTGAGATGCGAAGGTTTTTGTGAGAGTATTCCAGTTGGTACAAATCAATGTGAAAAATACATATTAACAGCCATATTCATAAAAAAAAGTTGATTGAGGTTTAAAATTCATATTAGTTAAAAAACGTTTTAAGGCTAAATAATGTTTTTTAAATATTGGTATTCATAATCAGTATTTTAACTAAAAATCAATTAACTTGATTTTTTAAAAATATCGTGGAAACACTGTATTCTTTATTTGTCACTTGCATATTAGTTCTGCAAAACAACGATTGTTAATTCACAAATTACTCGTTTCTATATTTGTTTATTTGTCACTTTTCAGAGAAATATTGTTTCTATAAAATAAAAGATGTGTTCCAACTTGTATTTAATAAAAATATAAAAAAAGTTCACAACAAATCTTTGTTAAAAGTGATTTATTTTATTGTAGTTTAAGAAGCACTAGAATAACGAGCTTTATTTTGTTTGTTTTGAGTATTTATACATCACTAGTTAATTTTCTGCAATTATATTATTTTTGATGTGTTAACATCTATACGCGCGCCTCTAGGGCAGTAAACTATCAGTTTCAATACATACGCACATATATATATAAAAATGAGATAGCAAGACAGCAACGTATGTAGCTTATGTACAAACATAACAATGTATGTATGTACATTTGTCTGTTGCTTTGCATTCTCTTTGTTTTTTGTGGGTTTAATATAAAATAAATAAAAAGTATTAAGCAAGAAAATAATGAAATCATTAGCACTTCTGTTTAATTTTTTTCATTTTGAGTGCATCTACTAAATTTATATATATATATATATATATATATTATATATTAACTGTGCTGAAAACATAACATTAATAAATTATACAAAGTAAAATTAAATTCAATAAACTATTCTTTTTCATTAAATACTTTATATTAACTCTACCTCCGGGTTTGTGGGTCTGTGTTCATAGAAATCGAACAGGTACCGTGTAACAAAAAGGTGTTAACACATCGCCCGTGAGTTCGAACACTCGTTGTTTTTTTTTAACACATAAAATGAGAAAATAATTACTCGGAATGGAAACTGGATCGCTCCTTTCCTTTTAAATATTCTTTTGGAGTCTATTTGATATTTCGGCAATAGTTTCTTTTAAATTAAATTACATTGTTTTCTTCTAAATAACACTAGCATATACACACATACATGAGTACATACATACACACATACAGGCAGAGCTAAATATATGTAAACAAAAAAGCAAAATTACAACAACGTCATCTTAAAATTGGTTTAAAAATGGGGGCAGTCAATTTTAAAATTTGCTGATTTACGCTAGGTTTAAAAAACATTTTTTTAAGCTAAAATTCTATTATGAATAGAATTTTAGCGAATTTTGCTTCGACAACATTTGAAATGCTGTTTCAAATTTTTATGAATACGGCTGTAAATATTTAACTTTTTATTTAAACAAAAACAAAAATATTTTCTTAAAAGGCACATAAAGTATGCTCTAATTTACAATTTAATTTACTAATTTATCGTTTTTCATTTCAAAGTTACAGCAAAAATAGTAAAATAAGACCATTTCCTCCAATATACAAAAAAGCCCATAAAAGGTTAAAAATTGTTTTCAAAAAAAAATTTTTAAATGCTGGTTTTTATGTATTTGTTAATATTCAATTTAAAATTACGACTTCTATGAATTCATCGCCACTTGCTCTACCATTCACCCCACTGTGCAGCGTAGTGAAAGCAATAGGGTTCCTTTATACCTTTGGTGTTAGGGAACCCTAAAAAAAAACTTCTTTTATTTTAAACTTTGCGTGTTTAAAAGCCGTCAAAGTGACACCTGTTCATTTTCAGGTAACGATTTACTGTCTATTTCTTTATTCAAATGTGCTCAAAGTAGCGCCTTCAGAAATGTAAAAAGCTCAGTATCAGTAAAGACAAAACCAATTTGAGTTTAAAGAATTTAATTCAATTAAAATTTTTCTATTCTTACACCCTTCCCTTAGCTCAGTTCTATAGGTAATATAATCCCCTAAAATGCTTATAAAGCAATTTAAGATTTATTTTATTTTTTAACTTTTAAAGTTATGTATATTCCTTTAGATGCTTATGCTCTTCTTCATATTACTGTAGTTTATTCAATTTTATATTCTTCGAGAAGAGAATAAAAAACTCAGCATTTTGTAGGACAAAAATTGTGCAAATAGTTTGCCATTGACATGCCTGTCCGTCCATCCGTCCTGGTACAATTACAAAACTCCTTTTATGCTGTGTATGTGTGTTTGTATTTAGCACTTTGCAAACCGATTAGTAAATGGTGTGCAAAAATTGCTGTTATTGCATCCTTGTTACATTTTTTTCAGTCTCTATTTCTACTGTAGGTATTGGTATATAATTTTTTTTTATTTAGTTTTCTATTGTTTCTGCAATTTTTGTGTTATTTTGAAATTTTTCTCTAAACGTTCTCTCTCTCTCTCGAGTTGCTCGTATTTATTCTGGCATTGTTTTGTTTTGTACGTATTAGAGGGCTGCGTAAACAGTCTTGAAATGTAAATATGTCTTGTTTTTTAAATTTATTGTCGTCGCATGTATTATAACTAAACCAATAAGAAATGATGTTTAACAAGCGAAGCACGATTAATGTATTGAAGTTCGTGTACATGCGTGTCAACAAGCGATGACGCGAAGACTTCTTGTTCGTAACAAACAATCAAAAGAAGTAGTGTTGATGCGTGTATCTTATTTTGTATATTTTACGTTTGCGTGTGTGTGTGTGTGTGCGTGTAAGGTGTAGATGGTAAGCTATTATGTGTTTAAGGGTTGTTTTTGAAAGCAAGCGAACACAACTAATGTCAATGCATGTGTGCGTTTGAGTGTGCACAGAAAAATATAAGATCATACACACAACGTGTGTGCGTATATACATGCATGACATTTGCATACGCGCCCATGCGCATGAAGAAGCATGCATCACAAATTCTTTCGTCATGAAGTATTTTCTTCTTTACTCCTATACCTGCAATAAGTGAAACAAATTTCTGGCAAACAGTATTATTTAGCGTTTGTTTTAGAAGATTTCGCTGTAGTAAAGCATTTGAAAAATCCCTCATGTTTTAAAAGTTCTTGTAAACGGTCTTTTGCAGGGGTTTAATATGTATGTATGAAGTTTTAGCAAATGTTAGCACGTTTTTCAAATAATCCTTGAGTTTATAGTTTGAAAACTCTTTTAGCTTCCGATTGCTTCAGGAAGTGCGTGCCATGTAAAGAGGATTGTTAATGTATTTGTTTGTTCATTTGTTTGTTTAAACTTTTTTTTTAAACTTTTCTCTTTTCTTAATGCTTATGGAGAATTTGTTGCAGCAAAAAATTTTATTTTTAAATAAAAATCAGTATGAACTGAATTGTAGGTAGTTTGGTAAAATGGCGTAAGACTTTTGAACTGAGGAGAAAAACAATTTAAATTAAATTCCACTGCCTAAGCTGAAGCAAGAGCATTAATAAAGGTTGCATTAGCCTTAGGTTTAGTCACATACATACGTTTAAATTTTGCTAAGAAGCAATAGATTAAAGGATTTTAATTGATGAAAAACTGGAAGTTTTCATATAACAAAAAAAAAGTATAAATTTAATAGAGAAGATAACGAAATGTCATACATACATATATACTCAAGACTTCTAAATATGTTAAACATAATTCTTGTGTAATGCTAATGGTCTTAAGTAAATCGAAATGAAAAATAATGTAGCGTTTTTTTAATACAATAGCAAAATATACACACAATCCAAGACCATTTGCATTGAAACATCGAACAAGGCCATTATATCAGTGGTAAAAAGGAAAAAGTGCTTCAGTCGAAATAAGCTGATTTTGTGTTCATGGTACCTCCTTAATCTATATATTCGAAAGTACCCCTGGTCAAAATCTCAATAAATTTGTGCAAGGTTGGAAGCCGAAACAAATAACGGTATTGGTATTGATACCAGTACAATTATTTTAAAAATTTCGGTATCGGTAACGGTAACGGTATTTTTTTATTTCGCTATCGGTATTGTCGGTACATACCGTTATCGAGTTTAAAATACCGGTATACCGCTATTACTGTGAAGTTTATTGATTCATACAGTGTATATAGCAAAAAACCTCTTTTTATTAAGTTAAAAGTAAGTAATTTTACATAATGTCTTTAGTAAACAGTAACATAAAAAAACTAAGTTTAGTGTAGTGTAAACTTGTATGTTTGTATAAACATACATACATGCATAAGTATGTTTAGATTAGAGCTGCCCACAGAGAGAAAACCGAGAGAAAGGTATAGGTACATGTGTATTCATTTCTATAAAAAGCCGATTGGTTTTCGGCACTCTGACGCATCTCTTGACAGCCCTGTTATAAACGTTTATGCTAGTGTTTTTCAAACGGTATTTCCCGGAAAATGTACGAGAATTCCAGGGATTTTTTTTGATATTATGGCAACTTGATGAGTGTCGTTATTCATTTTATGAATGCGATGGCGCAATAATAAGGTCATGTCACTAGCACAATAGCTAAAACTTTACAACAATTAAGGCCGAGTTTACATCTGGCACGCATATGCTCTGAGACTAAGAGGCCTTTATTTGCCATAAGCAGAACGCGACGTTCAAAATTTAATTCTTCAATTCATAAAAGTAAAAAGAGAAATGTGCAAGGAAATAAAAGAAAAATTACAAAATAATTTCAGATTCTCTTAGGTAAAAAGAACGATTCTATTAATGCTTATTCTGTACTAGTGATGGCCGAATATTCGGCAATTTTTAAATATTCATATTCGCATTCGAATTCATCAAACTCAGGCGAATACGAATATTTTTCCAAAAAATTAAATAAATAAATGCATAAATCCTAAACCAAATTTAAATAAATGGATAAAAATATTAGTTTATACGAATTTAATTAAGTTTTTTATAGAAATTTTTGCTCATTTTGAAATATTATTTACTGACGATCATTAAAATTTTTTGATAGTTTTTATTAACTGTAAAGTGCGCCAAGAGGAGTATGAAGTTCTTTTTCATAACAATTTTTTAATATT
Organism: Tachina grossa; assembly: GCA_949987645.1. Taxonomy (NCBI): domain Eukaryota; kingdom Metazoa; phylum Arthropoda; class Insecta; order Diptera; family Tachinidae; genus Tachina; species Tachina grossa. Next base: position 37,990,100 of record OX465278.1, on the reverse strand, counting down.
TCATATTGCAGGCGTAAGTAGAACCCTAATTTAATGTCTATAAATTTCACATTAAATACTCGTATTCGTATTCGCGAATATCGTTTCAAATATTCGTATTCGCGAATATCAAAAATTGACATTCGTTACATCACTGTTCTGTACTAAAGTCCTATTTTGTAATATTTATTTAATAATATATTTTTTTAAGTGCGGTCAGGCTTGTGTGTATTGTTTGGCCTTCGAGAGTTTTTCGTCCGTATAATCTTGCGTTTTTTATGGAATTTCTTTAACAACCACGTTGCTACTTCCTATGTCAAGGCATACGTCGTGTACAGTCAGTCACAAAACTTTTTTAAAATATTGTTAATAACATCCTGGGCATATGGTCTACTTACTCCACCCATGTTTGTTCAACACCATATTATGCAAATTTACTTTGTATAATATGTATCAATAAATAAATAAATATTTTTTTTTGCATTTACATATAATATTGGTATATATGCACCACTATTATTTAAAGAACTCAAATGGTATTTTTTTTTACTAATGTGCTTATAAAACGTTTTATTTAATCGATCTCATGAATTATAATTTTTTGTTTGTTGAAATAATTAAATTAAAAATATTTTGTATTGTTTTGCACTGGACGGGAATTTCCCGGGAAGCCGAAAAGTCGTTCCCGCTTTCCCGTGAAATGAAAAAGTCCGGGAAAAGAAAAACTCTAGTTTATACATATGTATTTGATTATGGTGTGCTTACACTTTGTTGTCGATAAAAAGTAGTAAGAATAGAGCTGAATAAGATTGTCTAAAGGGGCAAATTTTGTTTCTGTAATTAATTCCAAAAAAATTAACTGAAATTAAGTTTTGTCACTTTTTTTTACGGAAATCGGTATACCGGTACGTACCGGTATAGACATAAACGGTATTGTCGATACCGGTATTTTCTAACCGAAATGATTTTCGGTATCGGTATTGATACCGGTACCTAATTTTAACGGTATTTGAATCGGTATCGGTATTTTTACGATACCGTTTGCCAACCTTGAATTTGTGTGATTTCTCAGGAAGTTATAGCACCACGACGTGCGACTTATCTTTTTTGATTTTTAATCTCATTTGGAATAATAGCTTAATGTATTACTTATAGAGCGATGTTTGCTTAAAAAAATAAATGTTAGGACAGAATTTCCCAATTGAATTGTGAAAAAAATAAATTTCTGAAAATCGACTTGAAAGCTTAGAAGTGCTCTCCTGCGAAACAGTAAAACATGACATATGTAAGCACTTTTTCCTTATTGCCACAGATGTTTGTTTGCACAGTTCAACGAGAAAAATTAGTGAAATTGGTCTTATATGGGGTGATTTTTTAAGAACTTTCGTATTTGATTTTAAGAATGCACATAAAATTTTGAGAAATGTATGAAACGTGAAATAAACTTTTCACAGAAATCGCTTCTCAAATTGGGCCATTTTTTCACGTAGTGTGTGGCATGTAGAATCGTCTTACTGAAACTATATGTCAGCTTAGTGCAGCTCTTCCATTTTGGGCAAAAAAAAATAAAATAAAAGTAACAGGGTGCAATTGCTGAGAATAGCGCCGAATCGATAACTCATTGTCATCGGCAACACTGGCGTACACAGCTGCGTGTTGGTAAATTAATGTTCACTAATGTAATTATGGTGGGAAATTTATGGCCAAAATTTTTAAAACGCAAGCAACGCTTAGCGTTGAAAAATTTTGTATGTATTTTGTTTTTGTACTTTAAATTTTTCCATATAAAATTTGTCAACGCTTGGCGTTGCGTTTTACAAAATAAGACCCTTAATCACAAGATTCCGAATAGCGCCTCAGAAGGTCATCCAAACTGGATATAAAATTGAAGAAGTGCACAGATGCACTTTCTTAACCGACCATGATATTTTATAGTAAAATTTAATAATATGCAAACGTCGTTCATTTGTAAGTCGATTCATGATTAAAGTAAAGACCAAACTTAACATGTTTAACAGTAACATGATATACGAAAACAGCTTAGTTGCCAAAAAGATAGTTGCCAAAAAATCACCCTTTATAACAAGATATAGCGCGCACTGTATAGAAAATAGTAGCTCAATTTTTTACAAGCCTTACAGCCAACATTGTTGCCTATAACTCGTATATACATTTTCTTGATCGGACTCTTGATTTAGAAGCTATGATTTTTCCGCCTCTAAATTGGACATTTTTCTCCAGCGTGCAACGATGCTAGATTTCTGTATTAAACTTTGGGGCAATTTTTTTTTAAATCAACTGTGCGTTAGCATATATTAAACTTAAATTGTAACAATTCCCGTAAAAAACACTAATTATTTACTTGACTGCAGCCGGTCAAAAATACTTGTGTGGCAACACTATATTCTTGAATAGCTGTTGTTGTTGATATTTACATTTATTTTCTTTGCATACTGCTTACAACTACAAAGTAAAAAAAATAAAAAACATGTTGATTGTGGAGTTCTTGTTTCACCTTTGATATTTGTTGAGCTGTTCATTTGTTTAAATGAAAGTTTATAACTCTATAATAACTTTAGTTGTTCTAAGAAAGTTTTTGGGTAAAGGTTCCCTGATGATCTCCATTAGCAACAGTGAAATGCGCATAGGATCCAGCTAAATCCCTCAATAATCAACTTCAATGAATTTTTAATAAAAAAAAATATTTTACTGAAAAAGTAAAATAATAATATGGGATTATTAGTGCGTTAACAAATGTTAAATTTCAACTAATACCTGATTTACATTAAGCATTTTTTTCATGAAATTAGTTGCATGAAAATTTCTTATTTGCCAATAGGACGCCTGGGAGCAAATTTCGGCATTCGATACGATTCGAAATTCACAAGTATTGCCATATAAACTCTATTGAAATATTTCGTAATTTCGTTCGAAAACGAGTGCCGTAATTTGGCCCCTGGAGAAGCAACTCACATCAAAAAAGTTGCCAAAAATGCATCAGAGAATCATTCTACGCCGTTTTTTATATGAAATTCTCTTTTATACACAGAAAAAATTATTCCCAAAAAATTTTTAAACAAATATTTGTTTGAAATCAAACTTAGTTTCAGTAAATATTCTGTTCCACTAAATTAATTTGTACCAAAATACTGTATAGAGAAGAAACAGGCCACGACGTTTGTCGGCTACATTTCGGCATTTACATGTATACAACACGATCAAACAAAATAAACAACAACTAAACAACAACAAACGCACAACAGCACGTTGTTCCTATCAACAAGCAAGATAAACACCAACACACTGAAATAACATTTTCTCCCAGCCGAACTATGATTAATTTAAATTTTTACAAAATTTTTATCAGAATTTACAAAATTATTTGTAGGACCGCATTCAAATAAAATATTTACTGATTCAACGAATTTGGTTACTGAAAATGAAATTTAGTTTTTTCTGTGTAGCTCTGGAATTAGCAAATAGAAAAAGTTTCGTGCAACAAAATTCATGAAATTTCATGAAAAAATGCTCAATGTAAATCAGGTATATGTATAAATTTTTCTTAAATGTAGAACCCCAAAAATTATTTTAAAAAAACTTATTTTTCTAAGCAGAATTGAAGTACACATCGCTCATTTAATAAAACAACGTCATAACTCAAAAAAATGGAATCCTTCACGCAAAGAAAATATGTGGTTGTAGAATGGTTGAGAAAACAATATTATGTTCTCTGGAACAAATGTGTGGTCGTTGGAAACTAGTTATTGTTATTTTAAACATTAATTTCGTTACGACAAACAGAGTAATGTTGAAATTTAATAATTACATTATTACATTCATAGAAACTGCGATGTGGTTATAGTTTAACAATATAATTTTCTTAAAAATTTATGATAACGACATAAATTGTATTATTATTTAAAAATTATATGATGTAAATAACAACATAATGCTATCCAAAACCATGCTATATTAAGTTTTTAAAAAAAATCTTTTTCAAAAGCATCTGTTAGTTCAGTGTTTCGCTATAAGCTATCGGTAGTGCACGCGTGGTGTTGAATACATTAATAAATAAATAAAGTATAAACAAGAGGGTAGATCAATAAAAATATTATACATATGTAATTACATATATCTCTTTATACAGACGTGTCTGTATTTCGTCTATGTAAGTATACATTTCTATATATACATTTTATTTCAACAATATTAATTTATTTCTATTTCGGATTTAACGCTCAGCTGTTTTAAACAAAAGATCTACAATAAATATGCGATTAAAAATTAAAATAGTATTGTTATATTAAATAATACTATGATCGTATTTAACAATATTATTATAATATTAGAACATGGTATGGTGAGTCTCAATTATATTTTAGTCACATCTAACAATAGTCTTGTCATATTTACAATACTAAGATTAGATATAACAAAGTTAATTGTTTTTGTAGATAATATTATTATTAACTCAGATCATAATATTATTTAAACTTTGCTTCTCTATTAACAATAATAGGATTTTACTGCAACCATATAATTCAATCATAGTATGTTACTGTTTGATTATGGTTACCTCAACCATATTTTTTCTTTGCGTGTTGAGTTAATGAATTAATCCTCATATCGATATTCATGTTGTGTAAAAAAAATTGGTACAAATGTATTGTATACGGTATACCCCACTCTTGAGCGAAAAAATAATTTTCTTTTTCCATTACGCTGTATGTTAATTGAATTAAAGTTTTCTCGTTTTCTGGAAAACTAGATTTTTTTCTTTTTGATTTATGACATTGTTTTAGTATATAAAAAAAAATAAATTAAAATTTTCATATTATTTAATACTTAAATTTTTGCCTCAAAAATAACTAAACACATTTGCTACACCTTTTTATCTTTCATATTGCAGATTTTTTTTTCAATAATAAAATCTTGAATAGTCTTCTTAACTAAACATTCATGTAACTTTGAATCTCTCTTAAGAGTTTCTTTTATGGAAAAAACATTTATTACAGTCTTACAGCTATTTGATGTAAGATTAAGATAGCAATCCTTTGTCGAAATAAATGCAAAGTCATTTCACATCTTAACAAAATAATTTGCACACTAACGCTTCAGATATTCATATCCCCCTACACAAAGAGAAACTTTCCATTTTGGGTAAATTGAACAAATTATGTTGAGGGTTACTAAACTCCAACATATAAGAATTTCATTTATTAGTTTTATCAGTATAATAGAAATGTTGTCACTTAATAATACACAATCATATATACATACATACATCTCTTTTTTTATAAATACATTTTAACACAGTATGCGCTGTAAGAAAAATCTTAAAAAGTTAAATAAAAATATGTGCCAATTGAGAGAAAATATGTTACCACTTCTTTTTTGAATATTCTATATGTGGGTGGCCTTGACTTAAGCTGGTGACAGAAAATGCAGAAATATATGTTGAAAAATTTCACTTCATGTGACCCCACATATTTTAGCATTCAGATTTTTGCTAAAAAAAATTGTACAGGAAAAATATGTTAAACTACAATGCAAAGAACAAAGAACAATTTGAATATGTATATGTGCGTGTTTTGAGTGCACAATGGTATTGAGAAATACAAGCGAATTTGCAATATTAGAAATATTTAAATTTTGGATGAATAAACAGGAACTAATGTTTAAAGTGTTGGCTACTCAATACTTTGATAGGAAATTTTCAAATTTTTCACCTCCACCAAACTGCACCAGTCGAACTTTCCTATACTGAATGTGCATGGGACTAGAGAAATTATATTTTTCTAAATTATTTTCAATAACCATGATTATTATATGTACGTATACCTGCAAGTATTTTAGTTTGCTTTATAAAAAAATCATTTGAACAGGCTAAAAAAAAAAATGTTTTGGGCCAGTGGCAAAAATTATATAAATATACTAAATTGTAGCAAACCAAAAGAGCTTGCGTTAAGTAGAACAAAAATAAGCAAATTAACTAACATGTTTATAATTAGTAAAGAACAAACGAAAATGGTAAGACTGTTGTAAAAATTTAGAGATGTTAAAATTGAGCTTTCATTACAAAAAATGCTTTCAACAAATTGAAATACGATGAATCAAAACAATTCACATAATCTATTTGCAAAAAAGTTTCGTATATAAAGCAGAAATCTACATCAACTGACACCACACACAGTGGATTAAACACAAGGAACACTGATGATGAAGGTGTAGTGGCCTTCGACAACGACTAGCTGTTCCGTTCAACTATGTGTTGTCAGAATATTTACAATTAACTTTGGTGTTATTTGTTTATTAATAATTATCACATCTAATTTGGCTTACAAAGCGATACGAACTTAAGCCTGTTCAAATCATAAATATAGAAACAAATGAAGTTCGATCAATAATAATTAAATTAACCAAAAATCATATAAATTTTTTAACCGACTTCAAAAAAGGAGAAGGTTATCAGCCTTATTCAAAAAAATATTTTACTTGAGATTTAAAGTTCATAGTGGCTACCAAGCACTTTAAGGCTAATATTGCTTTGTTAAGAAATTGTATTCAAAAGACAACTTTAATTATTTTGTGATTTAATAATAAATTCTGGTAACACCACCATGTTCAACAACCATTTTAGAGCTTATGATGTACAACATCGAATACAATTTCATTCGAGTATTTAAATGATTTTTTATTTTATTAAATACATTTTTATTATCTTGAATTTAAGCAACCTAATTTATAAAATTTAAGCTTCTGATATGGAAGCAAAACAGATAAACATTTTTATGAAGTAAAAGTAAAAAAAATATGATGAACATAGAAAAATTATCTCAATTATTTTATTTGAACGAAATGAGTATTTGAATATCCAGCTTTTTTCGATTTGTTTGGTTTGAATGTACATCACTAAAACATTTTTGTATAATTGTATTTATTTTAATATTTGTTTATGGATTTTGCTATGTATTTCGAATCAGTTGGATAATTTAGTGATATTTTCCATCACATGACAGAAATAATAAATTTAAGATAAGAGCTAGCGCTTTTAGCTTCATTTTCAGATGTAACATGAATCAATATGTGCTATATTAACAAAAATATTTAAGGTACAAAATACACATTTTGGAAATATCAACTTAAAGTAGCCTTAACAAACGTAGTTGCCTACTTTAGAGTTTTGATATAATAATTTTTTTAATACAACTTTACTTAACATTGCTTTTCAAAGCTTTGTTAAGTTTTTTTGAATACGACCATATATGTTTGTCATGTATGTCATTTGTCATTTGTGAAAGCGATTTTAAAAATTCTTCTTTTGTATGAAATTTTATACTCCACAGGTGGTCCCATTATCATAAATATGCGATAGGAGCAGGGGGATGGACACCCCCAACACAAAGTAATTATTAATTATGGCATATATGGAATACTATATCATTGACAAGCTTCAAACTTGGTAAGAATTTCTTTATAGTTAATGCCCGAAATCCAGCAAAAAATTGGTGGTGTAAGAGCAGGGGAAAGGCTCCCTACCATACAAGGTACAAATTATTAACTAAGCACTAAAAAATAAAAACTTTTCTTTTACATTAAACCGACTTTATGCACAAAAAAGTTAAAAAGAAAAGAAGTATTATGTGCGTTAATTACTTAACTTAAAATTACATTTGCAAAATTTATTTATTATAAAGAAAACTTCGATATATTTTTTTTAAAGAGAAGTAACACTCAGGCAATGAATGCATACTACTATTATTAGGTGTTACCTTCTTGAGGAAAGGGATAGTGATAGAGAAGACAGTTGGTGAAGGAAGAGATAGAGAAAAGCTTAATTTTTTTACAACTCTGCTTTTTGCACGTATTTTTAAAATAAATGCAGAGTTGAAGCGCACACGCAAAGAAAAGATATGATTGTAGAATGGTTGAGAAAACAATATTATGTTCTCTGAAACAAATGTATGGTCGTCGAAAACTAGTTATTGTTATTTTAAACATTTATTTCGTTACGATAAACAGAGTAATGTTTGAATTTAATAATTACATTATCACATTCATAAAAAAGTGTGATATGGTTAGAGTTTAACAATATAGTCTTGTTAAAAATTTGTGACTACAACATAATTTGCATTATTATTTAAAAATAATATAGGGTGTTTTTTTCAGGGGTATAGAACTTCGAATTGAAATAAAACACAAGAAAATCGTTTTAATGTCCATCAATTTGGCCTTATTGGAAGGATAATCTTATGCCATTAATGTTTAAATATGATTTCGGGCATGTGGCCGCCGCGGCTGGCTCGAATAAAGCCAATTCTACAGGTCCAATTTTCAACCACTTTTTCGAGCATATGGGGCCGTATGTTGGCAATAACGCCACGAATGTTGGTTTCCAAGTCCCCTAACGTTTCTGGTTTGTTGGCGTAGACGAGCGACTTCACATATCCCCAAAGAAAATAATCCAATGGTGTCAAATCACACGATCTTGGTGGCCAATTGACAGGTCCATTCCGCGAAATTATGCGCTCATCGAATGTTTCCTTCAATAAATCGATTGTGACGTGCGCTGTGTGGCATGTAGCGCCGTCTTGTTGGAACCACAACTCATCCACATTCATGCCATCCAATTCGGGAACAAAATAGTCGGTTAGTCGGCTCCAATTGCTGTGCACGGTGGCGAATCGATTCATTCGGGTCCTCTTCAACACTTTGCTCTACAGCGGCAATTGTTTCTTCGGTGCGCACTGTTCGACGTCTCTGCGGATGCGTATTATCACATAGAGTAAACGTAGTGCGAAAACGATCCATGGTTAACCGAATTAATTGCTCTGATGGACGATTATGTCGACCATAAAATGGACGGAGCTTGCGGTAAACTTCGCGAACTGAACCATTATTTTCGAAATAAATTTGCACGATTTGCAAGCGTTGTTCTTTTGTCAACCTGTTCATGATGAAATGGCAAACCAAACTAAATATTAATCACTTGACAGCTGACAAAATGGCCGCCAGTTAAAAAAGTGATGCCAACTTAAAGTTCTATACCTCAATAAAAAACACCCTTTATGAAGTAAATAACAATGTAATGTTATCCAAAACCATACTATGTTAAGTTTTTAAAAAAATCGTTTTCAGAAACATCTGTCAGTTCAGTATTTCGTTTGTAAGCTATCGGTATTGCACAGGTGGTGTTAAGTAAATAAATAAATTAATTAACTAATAAATAAATAAAGTATAAATAAAAGGGTAGACTAATAAAAATATATAAAAATTTGTGTATCTCTTATGTCTGTAGTTCGTGTAAGTATACATTTCTATATATAAATTTTATTTTAACAATAGTAATTTATTTTTATTTCGAATTTAACGCACAGCTGTTTCTACAGTAAATACATGATTAAAAAATAAAATAGTATTATTATATTAAATAATACTGTGGTCGTATTTAACAATATTAATATAATATTAGAACATGGTATGGTGAGTCTCAATTATATTTTAGTCACATCTAACAATAATGTTGTTATATTTACAAAGATTATAATATAATTAACTCAGATAATATTATAATTAACTCAGATAATAATATTGTTAAAGTTTTTTTTTTCTATTAACAATAATATGATTTGATTGCAACCATATAATTCAATCAAAGTATGTTGCTGTCTGATTATGGTTACCTCAACCATATTTTTTCTTTGCGTGCATCTAGTGTAAATTAGGCATATTAAATTTTGGAAGCTGTAATTCTGCCACACAACAAAGGAGGGCGCTCTGATGTTACATTAGGATTAGAATCTACTGAAGTGGGTATAGTTCAAAGACCAGTGACTAGCCTTCATCACTGGTCACTGAACTATACCCACTTTGGGACACTTTGTACCTTTGTATCAGAAAAATGCGTGATGTTGTTATTTAATGACTGTTGGATACCGGGCTCGAAACCAGGACCTTCGGTTTTGTAGTCAACGTGCTAACTAATTCAGCGAACGCCACACTCAATGGCAATCAATCATAAGGAGATCAAAATGCACTGAAGTTTTTGAAATCAAGTTATAATAAGGAGGACACCTTCATTTTCTAAAAGTTCACCATAGAGAAGTTCGATTGTACAGCAAAAATCAGCTGATTTTTAGAGTTCGTGAGGCACAACGAAATAATGCTTGGAATTTTCAAGAATTGTTTCTATACGAGATTCAAACTTGCGTATTTTGTATTAGCCAAATGGCCAAATTGAAGGGATTTTGTGCTAACTGTTAAACAAAAACCAATGCCAGTACTCTATACTGCATTGCTACCTAAGGAGCCTTCTTTGAATATTATATACTCGCTTTGCCCTTAAGCATTGTTAATAGAAAAATGCGATAATTAGTTTTTTACATTCTGAGTAAAAAATATTAAAAACTTATTAACAGTCCCATGAGAGAAATCTCAATACCAGTTTTATGAGAAAAATACTGAAACAATGAATATGTATGTCAAGCACTTTGAGCATGATATGATGCCCTATTTTGCAGGGAAAGTTTGGCAAATTTTTAAGCAAATATATTTTATTACAAAAAGCTATAAAAAACCAAAACACGACACGTTTTGATTTTGTTTTGGTTGGTTTACGTGCCTGTTTTCTACCTACAAGCAATCAAGTGCAATCGTCATTTTTCTATTTTTGCGTACTACACATTTATCGTGGTCAGCTTATACAATATATCTTCTGCTTTATGCTTATGAACTTATTATTTGCAAGAACCCAGACAAGAGTATTGTCGGTCTAGCTATAAAGTCTGGATAGCGCATCCTTACATTAAGAAAATTTCAGCGTAAAAGTACAAGTGGTACACTTGAAGAGTTCCTTAAGCAAGAACGAAATGCATATAAATATATACGACTAGATGCTGCTTAGCCAACAAAAATTTTTGATTTCCATAAATTTTACATTTTATTTTTCTACACGATTTTTAAGAACCACCCTAATACTTATGTTTGACAAAATAAAAAATATAAAAGAAAACAGTTTTTTATCTATGAAAAACATATTTTTATTTCTAACGGACATTTAAGTTGCATGTACAAACATACGTATATGTATGTATGTTTAAGTTCTATTTATTTGCTTAAGTATCAGAACGTGCCCTTTTACAAACATGTCTGCAAATATTTCCCACACAATATGTTAAATATTTTATCTCTATATTGATACTTACATAAATGACATAATCCTTGGGATTGTGGGCATTAGTACCGCACACATACAGCCTGTTGCCTTGCATACTTTGTATGACACGTATGTGATTTTTACAATCGAAAACCTAAAAAATAGAAGAAAATAATAATGTTAGTACAAAATAAAATAAATTTGCAAATTAGAAAAAACTCAGCTTAATTTAACCGCCTTAGAATCGGTGTTATAGTGAACTAGTGATTTTCTTAAAAAAAAATTAATGCATATTTTTGCTTATTGAAATAATTATTTCTTTTCATTAAACTTAAATTAAACAAAACAACTAATTATTACTCTAAATTCGAACGATAGCTTCAAACGAACATTTTAATTTAAAGCAAAAAGCAAAGAAGTGAAATTTGTTTTTTATTTTCAAAATTAATATTCGCTCGTTCGTTCGAACTTAGAGGAATAGGCCGAGTGTGCGCGTGAGAGATCACAAATTTTTTTTTAATCATTCCGCGAGAAATTTCTCCCTTTTCTAATTAGAATTCTTTTGTTTTCTTCTATTACTTGCTATTATTTGAAATTATTCCCCCGGGAAAAATTTCTCGCGGAATTCATGATTGGCCTTATTAGTTCAAATGTCTGCTGCGACTTCGATTAGTGACGTGTTGCCAAAACGTTCAATTTTTCATATTGTATGACTCAGCATGGGTTATATTGATTTTAAAGGCCGCTCTGGTTTGAGATTTATTTATGTACATACACAGAAAAAAGTATTCCCCAATTATTGTTTTCAATTAAGGATTTAATTAATATTAATTAATTTGAGTGGAATACCTCTTACGGATCTCGGCTGAATGTTTTCTAAACTAGGGTAATCAAAAGTATCCACCTATTATTGATGTTGATCGTAAAATGAGAGAAGATCGCGGAATAAGTGACAGCTGATTCGACAGATGTAGCTTCAACAGCATGGCGCCCATCAACTGTCAAAGTTCGGATTTAAACACTGCATTTTAAACACTTTGGGTAAAAGTTGTGGAAAAATTACAAATAATGTTAAGGTCCGTCCGTATTCACAATATATTTTCAAACTAAAAAAAAATATTAAACATTTTAAGACATAAAACGTATTAAACGTTTAAGCCTGGCACAAAAAAATGTTGCAAAGTTCCTTAATCTATACAAAAACGTCGTAGTGAACGGCTCAGTTAGCCGACAGTAATGGAATGCAACTGCAGCGGTAGGAAACAGCTGATCGATATTGTTATGTGAAAAGCAATGAAAATGGTTATAGAGATGTAACCGGAATGTAAGAACCGGAATATAAGAACTTCTTCCCAGTCCAACCAATATTAAAGCTGCGATAGCCTTCACTGTGGGCAGTCGTTTACAACTATAAACTATGGGGTGGCAGAATTTAAACCAGGACGCCAAGACGAACACTGTGGCGGTCGATTAATTGAGCCGACCAGGCCAGAAACGTTTAAGAAAATTAACAAAATGGTATTGGATGATCGTCGAGCTAGCTGAAGTGATAACCATTTAAAAAAAAAAGTTATACATCGTATTTTTACCCACAAATTTGAAGTAGAGAACAATGTGATGGGGAGGTATTAGAGTGTTGGGCGAGACGAGTATTTGCGTCCATTCTTCAAAAAAGAAACACTCAAAGCATTGGACTGGAATGTCACAATCTTGCCCAAAAAATGTGAAGACAGTTCCATCGTCAGGCATGACCATGGCATCAATTTTTTTTTTTTTTTTTTTTTTTTTTTGTAGGCGAATGCAATTGCAGAATTTTAGTGATGAAACTAAAAACACCAGCCCGCATTTGACGATAAAGAAAGTGTTGTTTCATCACAGTTCACACAATTAACACATCCACTATTGTCATGTCCAAAATCAATAAATGACGGATCGAATTGCTTCATTTTATTCGCCAGATGTTATGTTATATGTTCCAAACTTGGAAAAATTATGGCAAAAGATTTCACAACAATAAAAAGGTGAAAGGTTGAAGCTGCTAATCTATCGTTAAAATTTGTTGCGTTTTCTTTGCTAGATCGGCCCTCGTTCTATCTACATATTAATTCATTTGTGCAAGTAACAATATCGAACAGCGTAATAAGAAACGTGCTATAAAAATTCTCTTAAGTATTACAAGTATAAAAACAAATCAATTTCATTTATTTCATTTCAAAATTTCTTATTTTCTAACATGATGCAATTTAACTCTTACATTTTATAACTCAAGTTTTTTTTCTTGGGTTTTTTTTTTTCATTCAACTACTTACTAAGCAATTTAAGTAAGATATTGAACGCACACTATTACGAGTATCCACATACATACATACATACTACATATGTACATACATGTATGTATGTACATATATATTTATATACATTTCTCAAGTTAAAATGAGAGATAAGCAGAAATTGCTTTTTACTGAAATGTCTCAAATGTTTATCTCAATACAATTCGTTTTCTAGTGCACTTTTCTTACAATATTTTATTTTCAATTTCTTTTTTTTTCAAATTACTGCAAAAAGTAAACCATATACAATCTATAATAGAAAATAAAGAAGATTTTATAGAGGTGGATAGAAAAGCGTATGAATGTCTGTGTGTGGGATAAGATACGAGAATAACACACGCACCACGTTTTCATACATTTATAATTTTTTTCCTCTAGAAAATCAATCGCGCAACAATGAAGCAAATAAAAGTTATTACAAAAAAAAATAAAAAATAATTTATTTTTTCCACATGCGACACACACACAAGGCGTACGTAATGTGACAGAGAACCTGGATTTTAGCATCACTCATACGCACCGAATAAAAGCAAAGCAATTTCGCTTATAAAGCTAAAAAGTGCATTTTATATGTGTGAGTATGTTTTGTTGTAGATGTGTGTATGTGTGTGTTTGTGTGTGTTTTTGTGTGTGTTGAATTGTGAACATTGTGTACATTTAAAAGAAAATTTTAAAGAAAAATGTAAACCTCAGCTGTTTGAGTTTATTAATGTAACCTGAATACTGTAAAGCAGAAGAAGAAGAAGAAGAAGAAGAAATAAACTTACAATACGTATCGAACAATAGATGTGCTTGTGTTCAGATTTGTGTAAAATATGTTGTCATATATTTTTGTATTATGATGACTTTGCCAATATGCTTATTGCAATTGAAAAAAAAAAGAAATTGAAATAAATAGAAAAATGTTGCAACAGCAATAGTTAAGCAGGTATGGTCATTTATTAAAGTGTGTATATAAAAAAAATTAGGAAATTATAAAATTTGCCGCTAAAAATTTTAAAATAAAAGTTTAAGAAAAATATTGAACCGACTTCAAAAATAAGCGCCAAAAAGCTAAAAATTATTTAGAGTACTCCTTTGTATGGCTTCTGCAGGAAAATATTTTTGTTTTTTATAAAAATTTGGCTTTTACATTTTTAAATTATTATTAAACACAAAAATATTTTCCTGAAGAAGCCACACAAATTATTGGTGAAATATTGATATATCAAAAAAACTATATTCTTAAGTTTGTTCAGATCTGTTATAATACATACAAAATGCATGTTTATCTGGAGGCATCCTTTAAAAGATATCTACGTATCCATTTGTGTATATGAGTATGTATTTGTGAGACTCTGTTTGTTGCATTTGTATTGATATAAATGGCAACAATGACAACAAATAAACCGCATAAAAACAATTCTATGAAAGAAATATAAAAAAGTATGGGAAAGTTCAGCCACAAATATATCGAAAAATAAAATAAAAATAAATTCAATGCATGAGGTTTATTTGTGTGGGTCTGTATGCTATGTGTGTAAACTAAAGGCAATCACATTTTTATTAAAATTTTTTTTAATATTTTACAAATTTATCAAAAAAAAAAAAAAAAATATTATTGAACAATAATCATATATTTAAAATAAATTTTAAGCACAATAAATGCACAATGTAACCATTTCCAAAATTAAAATTTTTTCTAGAAAAATAACCGGTTTAATTAAATAAATAAGCCAGTTGGTAACTCAGTTTATATGTAAACAGCTGTGAATGTTTACATTTTTTGTTTTAATTAAATTTTCTTCAAGCTGTTGAGTGGCAAAAAATTGCAAGGCTCAAAAATTTATTTAAAAACAAAAAATTGTATAACTATAATTTTACCAAAATGAATTTAAAAAATGTAGTATGTGCCAAATTTTATATTTTTTTTATGTCATGTTTTTTATGAAGTTGCGAAAAAAAATTTATCTTCACTAGTGACGTTGTGCGCATTTGTGTATGAAATGATACTTAATTTTCACACCAGCCGTTCATCATTGGTTAAAATGGGTGCACAAAACGGTGCTAAAATCGATTTAAATTACATGGTATTGCTAATAGCTTTGTGTCAAAAATGTGAAGTAGTGAAGACTTTTATGGAACCCTTTGGGTAGCACGTTTTAAACACAACCTATAATCAAACTCACATGTATATTTAAATTAAATAAATTTGATTAGTGTGTTGTGTCCACAGCGAGCTTTCGATACAAGTCTATAACGAGTTCGACTCAAGTCTGAATGAGCTCGAGCAAAAAAAAAACTCTAATAAAAATTGGACACAATCGCCTTGATTCTACATTCGTAAAATGAAATGAAAGTGAAATTTTCTCTTGGTTTGTGTTCTCAATTTCGTAAAAGTGATTTAAAAAGTAAAATTTCATATTCAGTTTGTTGCAAATTCACTACAAAAAAAGTAATTTGAATTCGGCAACATTGTGAAAGAAAATACTTTTTAGTAAAAAATAAATTTAAAAAATTTATTTATTGCAAAAATACAAAAATGTAAGCAAATAAATAAAATTTTTATATAATTTTTTAAAAATTTTATTTGTATTTTAAAGGGGTAAGAACACAAATTCGGAATAAAAGGAGGCGTCGCTAAAATATATGGAGAAAAATCCGCAAGAGTTTGTGTTATTTTTAATAGTTTTGCCGATTTTTCGCGTTTTTTTTCCGAGTTTGTGTTATTTTTAATAGTTTTGCTGATTTCTAATAAATTTGAAGGCTCGTTTCCGATTTTGCAACTTCTTGCGAATTTTTGCATAGTTCGCAATGAAAGTTAGTTTTTGCAAATACATATTCTGCTTCTGAGCAGTTTTCGCGAATTTCAAACAATATAAGACTTTGCTATCATGCCGCTGTTATTAAGTTTTTGCATTCCTTAGTAGAGCTGCAAAACTATCGATGGTACTATCGATAGTTTTATTTTAAGTACACTATCGATATATTTTTTTCGATAGCGATACTATCGACAAAAACACTACTAAAAGAGAACAAATCAAAGTCAATAAAAACGGAATGATGGCGACTGTGTAATAAAAAATGCAACATTAAAATTTCGCCGCCTGGTTTGCTAATGGTTATCATTACATATATAAATGGGAAAACAAATGTCAGTTTTTATCTACTAGATGCAAATTGCATAAAAATACAATTATTATGTACCAACGGCTTTGATACATGAAGAAACTTGACGGCGGCTAAATTTGACGACTACTGGACTGTCTCCGCTCTTTACTTTTAAATAAAAGGTGACGCTAAATAGTTTGCTTCTCCTTCTGTTAAAAGAATACTTTTTAGCTAACTGCAATAGCTTAAGTAATGATGAAAGATTTTTTTATTTTATTCCTTTTTAATTTATTTTTTATTGATCCATCTATCTAACTGTTTGCTTTTTCGTTTATTTTTTTTTATAGAACTGTGTAATATATGTTTGTTGAATATATGTATTAATAACAAAAATTAAAAATTTTAAAAACCCCCGACTTTTTTCAGAAATGATGTTATGTCTTCTAAACGGCTGTACCGATTTTCTTCACACATAGCTAAGATCCCTCTCGATCAAGTCATCTTTCAAACAGAAAAAACTAAATGAAAATCGGTCCAGCCTTTTGGCCTGTACGTGGACGCGGACAGACACACAGATACACAGATCCACAGACACACAGATACACAGATCCACAGACACACACTACAAACTTATAACACCCCTTTTTTAAGTCGGGGGTTAAAAACATTGGAACTAAAAGTTTTTAAAAAATCAACTATCTTTTTACTTTATGGAATGATTGAAAAATTCAATTCAATTAGAAAAATACACAATTGATAAGTTTTAGCCCTTATAGACACGGAAACTTTACTTTGCAAAGCCTTAATTCAGCAGGTAGAAAGACAGAAAGAGATAGTATTGATCACTCTGTCTTTCACACAGCTGAATTAAGACTTTGCAAAGTAAACTTTCCGTGTCTAAAAGGGGTGCTTCTAAGAATCAAAAACTATCGATAGTATCGATGGCATCAAAAAATACTATCGAAACTATCGAATGGAGCCACTATCGATAGTTTTGCAGCTCTATTCCTTAGAGTTTAAGCGATTTTTAATAAAAAAAAATATGGCTTGTTTAAAATTTTGAATTTTTTTGCAAATTTCTGCTATTTTTGCGAAAGATATAATTTTTGCAAAGTTTTTGGCTTTCTTTATTTATTTTTATTTAGGACTCGCAAGCTTTAGCGAATTTTCATAATATTTTGCGATCTCTTCCGAGTTAATGACGTACTATACAATTTTAGCGAGTTTAATCAATTTTATTTTAGGGCTTGTGTCCAATATTACGAATTTTCAACATTTTATCGAATTTTAATCAAGTCCAAGACTTCATATAGTATACATAGATTTTTCCATTTATTTTTATTGCAATTATATAATCATAATTTCGTTGGTGTGAATATATATGTATGATTTTTGCCGCAGTGAATATTTGCATAATTTGAATCCATGGAATAAAAATATATCTATAGTCCCAAATCACACTGTGCAAGTCTTATTGCTAAGCTGATTAGTTTCAGGGAGAGAGAGACGAGGGGAACAGCAACGTTTCTTTTCCCCCCGTCTCTCTCTCCTAATAAACTAATCAGCTTAGCAATAAGACTTGCATAGTGTAAATAGGGACATAGCAAGACACGAGATTTTGAGTTGAACTGTTAGGTGGTCAAATTTAATTGTGTTTCAAAACACGAATTTGCGCAACGAATTCTTAAAGGCAAGTTTGTCGAACTATGCGAAGTTCGCCGTTCGTGCCAACTGTGTTTATAGCATAAAATGTTTTTTTTCTCATGTTGCTTGAAATATTTATTTGAAATAAACTGGGAATGAGATCGTCATGGAAAAAAAGTTTTATTACTTTTCTAGTACACAGTGATATCGTCATTGCGGAATTAAAAACGTTTTCAGTTTCATATTCCAGTGGAATGTAGAACCTGTCCGAATAAAACTTAAAATTTATTCCGATGCGTCTTATGTCTACTAAAAGTCAAATAAAATATATTCAAATTAATAAAATTAAAGTTGAACAAACTTTTTTATATAATTTCTTTTTTAAAAGCTTCTTCAAGAACTACAAAATAAGCAAAAAACAATGCAAGGGAGTAAAAATATATTTTTTTTTTCAATATGAACAAAACACGCGTAACAAAAACATAAACCAAATACGTGTGACCACTATTGGTAACAAAAACTGTCAACGAAATTATGCCCAAATTGAGGTTCTTGTCTGTGCTCTATGGTTTTTTTTTAACCCACCGGTTCTATGGTTGCAGAGTCTTTAACAGACATAGATAGATAAATATTTAAAATATTTTCTATATTCTTATCTAAATTTATAAACTTGTGTTAATTATTTGTATACACTATTGTTAGCCGCATTAGACCCACTGTGACATACTAAATATTTACATAAAATCAATCAAATAAATTTATGTACATAAAATACAAACAAACACACATTTACAAGAGAAAACAACTAACAGTCAGCTCCAGCTTGCATTTTATAACAAATTGCACATTAAACGATTTTTATTTTTTTTTTTTTTTATTAAAAAAAATATATTTAAAGTAAAATTTTATCCTTTTATATAAAACCTATTTTGAGCCATAATTTCTTTTATGCAATTTATATATAAATTGTATAGTAATCCTTTTTGTATATTACATTTCATATAAATATATGAAAGCACTTTCATAACCTATTGATCCACACAATTATTATTATTGTGAATACTTTTTATATATTAGTGTGTGAGCGAGCACCTTGTGCCAGATATATTTATGGCAGTAAGTTTAAACTAAATCGGCTTAGTTTTTGTTCTTATGTACATTTAGTTTAGTTTTCTATTGAGAGGAAATTGAGCGGAGTTTTCTTTTGCGGCTTTGATTCTTATTGTGGAATTTGCAAGGCTTCGTGGCATGGATTTTTTTGTATGGCCTCTTTATGGATAATAAACGATAACTTTTAAAATAATATGTTCGTGTGTGTTTATTGTGAACTTACCTGACTCTTGCCTTTTGATACGCAGCTTACAACATCATCTCTGGTTGGTTCTAAGTTAATAACATCACGCTGCAAGGATTAAAAGAAAATAATGTAAAGAAAAACTATATTAATCTAAAAGTTATTTATTAACAGATAACAGATAAATTTAAAGAGATACAGTGGATAGTATTTTAGAAACAAAACTATTATTAGAGAGATATTAAATAAAATTTTGTGGTAAATCAAGGATGTGCAAATAAATAAATAATAATAATAATAAATAATACAATACCTATCACTGAAATATGCTATGCATTATATAAATTTGTAATCGCAAGGTTGTCATATAATTTCTAGATAATCTGCTAACTTGACAACATTTTTATCAATATAAAGAAATGAACATTTATACATTATTCTCTCCTTTTCTAGAAAGTTAAAAATATTGCCAAGTTAGCAGATTATCTAGAAATTATATGACAACCTTACGATTACAAATTTATATAATGCATAGCATATTTCAGTGATAGGTATTGTACCAAACAAGAACCTGGTCAAAATTTATATCTCACTGCTTTTGATGGCCCAACTTTTTTATATGAACTTGGCCTTTTTTCACATTTATGTTTTTGTGAGGATTTGCATTACTTGAAAACAGTATTTATATGTGTTCATTGTTACACACGGCGTCATGAGAAAAAAGTTTACGAAAACATACGCAATATTTTTGTTATACTATATTATACTGTTGGCAGATGATCAATACTCGTCCCATCTGGTGCACATTAGCGCAGACTGAAAAAAAGTTGGGTATAGTCAGTTTTTGAAAAATTTGTTATGATATCATTTTTTACACTTAAAATTTCTAGTGTGTTTTATTTCTATTTATGATCACTTTGCCAGTTAAAAATGGCAAAGTTACATAAAATAATGGGTTAGAGCGTGAGTAAAAATGAATTATTGTATTACAACGGGTCGCCAGTGTGTACGCAATTTGTTAAGAGTCGTCTGGAAAGAAGCATGTAAAATACAGCGTCAATTTTAGTGGGAGTGATCCCGGCTATTTTCTCAATATATTTACATACTAAAGTCTGCTTAGCCGAAGTACATAAATCAAAAGGATATGCCCAATGTGCATGCAAAGATTCAATAGGGTAGGTGGTGCATTAATTTTTGGATTTTCCGATTGAATAAATCAATTAGGACTATTTGTCTACAAAATGTCAGCTTTCTACAGTATAATATTACGTAAAATTTTTATGGGCCTGGCCCCGCCGACTTTTATATCTACTAGTGCTTATGGTTCATGTAAAGTTTCGTAGGAAAAACCTAAGGAGAAATACATGAGTAATAGACTAAAAACTGATAAGCCGAAGTACATGAAAGAAAAAGCTAAGATTTATGGGTGAAGTCACGGCCACTTCTCAAAACAGGAAATTTTTTTATTTGGATAAGTGCAATCTGTATGAAAAGTTTCAATAAAATTGGACTTAATTTTGAGTTTACTGTGCTTTTTCCCAATTCCTGATTGAAACTTCTGGTTGCTTAAATTTTTCTTAGTGATCTCTGAGTTAGATTAATTTGTGTACCAAATTTCAGCTCTCTAGTGCGAATTAGAGTTTTAGCGGACAAAACTTCTTGGTGTTAAGATTTTCCCATTGGCTTACTCGTCTACACTTGCTTGTGTATAAAATTTCAGCTCTCTAGCGTGAGCTGTACCTTATAATTTTATGAGCATTACCCCTCCCACTATTTTAAACTCACAAGATTTCTGTGAGCAGCGCTTATAATTCATGCTAATTTTCTTCTAAAATATGCTAGACCGAAGTAGATTAAACACAAGGCCAACATTTTATGGGAGTGATCACGCCACGCCCACTTTTTTAGGTGATGGTTTAAAGTATTGTATACGTGTAACATATATGCAAGTTTTCACTAAAATGGCTTAAGTTAAAAGCTGTATATTAACAGCCTTATTTATAAAACTTTTTAAGGCTTTATAAAGGTATTTTGAGACAAATTTTCATAAGAAATTTTTCTTAAAAACCCTTAATAAGATGTATAAATAAAGCTGTAAGTTATCAGGTTCAAACAATTGTAGCGTAGCCCCGCCCATTCTGGTAATATATTTTGGTTTTTCAGATTTTTCTAGTTGGTTTCTCACCTAGACCTACTTGTGTATCAAATTTCAGCTCATACGCGCAACTTTTAATTTTTAATTTTAATGGGCGCAGCCCCGCCCCTCTAACTAAGATTTCTGGGTTTTCGGGTTTTTTTTATTGTTTTCTCACCTATATCTACTCGTGTATCCAATTTCAGCTCCCTAGCACAACTTTTAATTTTTAATATTTGTGGGCGTAACCATGCCCACTTTTCCAAACTTAAGATTTTTTCGGCCAGTGTTTATTATGTGTTCCAAGTTTCGTTGCAAACGGATAATAATGCATATAGAAGTAGTATATGTATCTAAATATGCTGAGGCGTAGTACACGAAAATGATGTTGAAATGGTATGGGCGTGTCAACGCCCACTTTTTTAATGAAAAAATTTTAGGCTTACCCTATCGCAGTATATATGCCGAATTTCAATACAATAGCTTCCATTAAGCGCCTTAGATTTGCTTTTTTTAATTCTAGCCTTTATGGGCGTAACCCCGCCCTCCTGGCCAAAATTTTCGGATTTTAAAATTTTTTAGTTTATTATCCACCTAGACCTAGCTCTGTAGCAAATTTCAGCTCACTAGCCCACATTTTAATTTTTATGGGCGTAGCCCCGCCCCCTTGGCTAAAATTTTCAGGTTTTCAGATTTTTTTCTAGTTCATTGCTCACCAAGGTCTACTTGTGTACCAAATTTCAGATCTCTAGCTATACTGGAAGTGCTTCATAATATTGATGATTGAGTCAGTGAGTCAGTGAGTATGTCTTAAAATATGCACTTTTTGCACCTTCGTATCTCCGGAACCTTTCATTGTAAAATTTTCAAACTTTGCATATGAGGTTACATGAATTTATTCTAATTATGAGTTCATAATTTTACTGTAGCGGGGAACAAAGTTATGAGGGGGGTAAAAACAGCTCGAATGGCTTCCTGTAAATATACACACTGCATGCATTGGCCAGAACTTGGCCTGGCGCACTGCCGTGCGCCTAGATAGTCCTAGTGTAAGCATGATAATTGCTTTTCGGCATTAGCTGTTGATATTTCGAAAGGAAATTATGAAAGATTACGCAACTCATATAAACATTCCAAAGCCAAACGCCATTTATCATAATAAGACAGTGGAATGGGTTGACTTTTTTGACAACGCGATGGATAATTATCACATTCACGTAATAGGTAAGAAATGGTACTGGTCACTTCTTACCAATATCCTACACACAGTTCTTGTAAATTCTTAGAAACATCATTCCTTATTGAGAAAAGAGGAAAAAAGAGGTCATGAAAGTATCAATGTTTGTGATTGAATGCTTGTTGCAAAGAGGAAATGTTGAGAGGATAAAAGTAAAAAACATCAGTGTTTCATCGCCACTATCACCTGTTCGAAATAACTGTGTTGATAATAAAATTCTTCGAAAAGATAGGAGATTACGCTATCAAAAATGCAACAGTCAAACAGTTTATAAATGTTAAAAATGCAATGTATCAGTGCATTCCAAGAGCTCTGATACTTATAATAATTGAAGAGAGTTTACATTTCAGTTTTTTTAATAAGTTCATGTTAACTACTTTTATTTTAAGAAGTTTAATAAAACATATTAATTTTGAAGAAAAAAGTTCATTATTTATATCGTTAAGGGCCAGCGTTGCGTTTTCGCAATGTGGATTAACTCGGTTCCCACCGATTAAATTTTTTTCAAATTTTGTTAGTATCATATTGAGACCGAAACTAACATGTTCTGAAAGTTTCACTTATGTAGCTCAACGGGAACGATGCTTGGGCTTTAATGGGTTAATTTCAGGACCTTTTTTATTTTTAAGTTTAGGGCCATTATTATGACTTGACAGTTAAGTTTGGGATAGTTAATCCTAACTTTAGCAGAACTGAACTATAAAGTGACATTTAAAAATGTTTCATTATAACAACTGATCGATAAAATAAATAATACAATTTGTATTTGGTGGCAACATTTATGTGGATACTGTGGATATTGATTGTTAAAAACACTTAGTGGCAACTTACTATTGTTTGTTTGTTTTGCTGTAATTTATAAAGTAGAAAGTGTGGCAACGGATGAAAATGTGGCAACTTCAAATGTCTAAATGATCAAACAGAATAAGTCCGCAACTTTAGGAAAAATCGCTGTCAAATTAACAAAGCCCATAATAAAATCTACGGCAGTAACTTCAAATGCTCTCCAATTTTTGTTTTATTTTCTTTTGTGATTATTTTTCTTTGTAGTTTTGAATACAAAATGTATGAAATTTATTGAAAGTATGGTAGCATTTCTGAGAGAATATTTATTTATATGTGAGAGCATAAGAAAAAACGGTGTCAAAATAAAATAGATTCTATCCCCCGACTACTTTCTGGACTTGCTTTTTTGTGTCAATTTGTAGAGAAAATGTGTTTATGCCGCAATTCTGTTTGATCATTAAGCCTCACGATAAAAGTTACAGATAGCATGAACTTCCCTTTAACATATCACTCACTTTTGGTTAAAGTGAAGTTGTAATAATGAAAAAGTGTTTATCCAACCAATAAAATCCTACCTTTAACAAGTTATAATAAAAGCCTTAAAGTGTTTCTTTATATCGCCTAATGGAAATTTATTAAAAACTATAAATACATAATAGTTTCAAAAATTTTGGGTCATCTGCCATTATAGAGATGGGCGCGTATCGAAAAAATGGAAAAAAGTGAATTTCGTGTGCTCATTAAACATTATTTTTTGCGAAAAAAACCGTCAGTGAAACCAAGGAAAAGCTCCATAAATAATACGGGAACTCTGCACCATCGATTACAATAGTCGACTCCGCTTTACTGGAAATAACCAAAGCACAATCTTTTTCAGTTATCCGATTTTTTTTCTAAAACGTAGTTCGGAATACTGAAATTTGTTAAAGTTAAGCATACTGCTTAAAATCAGTAAAACAATATTTTTTATATCAAAGTACCCACATACTTAATACACACCATACACATGCATATGTCTAGCAACTTGCATTAACAATATAATAGAAAAATACAATAAAGTACGTAAGAGCGAAAAGACAAATACATTTTGCCATTTAATTTTTTAACGGACAAAACATGCACAAGTTATGTTATCGATTTCTAATCAATAAATTTGTCATTGTTTATTTTTGCACTAAAGCGAAGTAAGTTTCATACAAAACGTAGTTGTGGGCTTGCTTTTGGTTTTCAGTAATACGATATTTTCACTAAAGCGATGTTTCGCTAAAGCGAAGTGAATAAGACTACCTGCGTTTAAAATCAGTGCGGGGATTTGTATCGCTTTCAGTAATCCGATTTTTTTTCAGTTGCGTGTTGCGCTAAAGCAGATTCAAATGTAAAAAATTGGTTTACTGACTTTCGTACAAGTACAAATGACGCTGAACGTTCTGGGCAGCCAATTGAGATCAGTACGCCCGAAAATGTTGAAAAAATCCACGATATGGTGTTATCAAATCGAAGAGTAAAAGTGCGTGAGATAGTTGATGCCTTATAGTACGTTTCCATTATGAGCAAATTAAGTTGATTTGAGAAAATCATGTCGAAGTGTTTCCATTATGTGTTGTAAGTGTTTCTATGTTCGAATTTTCGAAATAAATTTGACGTTTGAATTGTTTATTTATATTTATAACCTAAAAGAAGCACACAAATTTGTTTAATAATAATTTGGAACAGCAAAATAAATAAAACATGTACATAAGAATGGAAATCAACATTGATAATAACTTTCTTTTTTTAAATTACTTTTTCCTTTTTATAAGCAAATAGAGTTTGCCATTTTAATTCGTACTTAAATGTCACTTTTTCGGATTTGTAAGTCATCAATAATGGATGACCCAGAGTTGCATTTGTAATAATAGCAGCAGCGCAGTGTTGCATTGACAAATTCGACTTAATTTGTGGCAAATTAAGCCATTTGAGATAATTTGCTCATATGAAAAATGTATGGCAAATCACTTCGCAAATTACTTAATTTGGGCAAATCAAATGTTTTGAACTAAATCACGTATATGGAAACATACTATTAGGCATTTCATATGGCAGTATGGTTTCGAATTTAAATGAAGAAAGAAAGCTGCCAGGAAAGTTGTCTGCAGGATGGGTGCCGTGTTTGCTCTCAATCGACCATAAACGTAAATGTGTGACAGCTTGAAAGGATTGTTTGGAGTTGTTCAACCGCAATCCGAATGAGTTTTTGCAACGTTTTGTAACTGTGAATGAAAGATGGATGCATTACTGTACTCTGGAGACCAAGCAGCAGTCCAAACCTGCTCCGAAGAAGACTAAGGTGAGTTTCTCGGCCAATAAGGTGATACCAACAGTTTTTTTGGAATGCACGCGTGATAATCTGCATCTATTCAAAAGAGAAAAATAATAAATGGCGAATATTATGCCAACTTATTAAATCGATTTAATGACGATTTAAAAAGAAAACGACCCCATATGGCCAAGAAAAAAGTTCTTTTTTATCGAGATAATGGACGAGTGCACACATGTGGAGCCTCAATGGCAAAACTCTATGAATTGGGCTACGAATTGATACCCGATCCGCAATATTCTCCGGAAATAGCCCCTGGTGACTACTTTCTATTTCCAAACCTAAAGAAATGGCTCGGTGGCAAGAGATTTAGCTCCGCACAATGAAAGTATTGCCTATTTTAAGAACTCGAAAAATCCTATTTTTTTAAAAGGATACAAAAACTGGAGAAACGTTGGACTAAGTGTATTGAGTTAAAAGGGAATTATGTGGAAAAACAAATTTTTGTTTTGCAAAAAAAACTGTGTTTCATTCAAAAAGTCACGGACTTATTGATCAGCCTTCGTATTTTTCGACATAAGATTTGTCTACTCTTAACGTTTTCATTTTACAAAATTTGGCTCTTATTAAAATTTTCAGTTAATGGGTTTTGTTTTGAATAATAAATTGTGATAAATGTTTAAAAAAAAATGAGAAAACCTTGGTGTAGGCGGTGTAGATTTTCAAGATAGATAGATAGATAGATAGATTCAGTATAGTTGTAAATGTACTATTAATATAATTTTTGTGTTTTTAAAACATGATAATAATATTTGTTTTATTCATTATCAAAGCCAACAACCATTTTTAAAGAAAATTATTTAGAGAATTCAAAAACAAATGCTCAAAAATATTAATAAAAAAGACATCTAAAATATTCCCACTAAGAGTCTAAACACAATGTTTGCGGTGCGGTGCGATTTCTCGTTGCGGGAGAGAAAAATAAACATAATGCAATGGAAGACGGCAACGGCAATACTTGTCATTGGTTGTTTAAATTTTTATTAATTTTTTTGTGCATACATTTTTATGAAAAATTTACTCTTTCTGTTAAATATTTTGTAATGGCAGTAACTAAAAACAAAAAATGATTAAAATTTTATACATTCTCAGATATATTTGATAAATTTTTTAAGCTTTTATATTTTATGACAAACATTTTTGAACTTCAAAATCATGTTTTTTGTTGTGAACACCGCCAATTATTCAAAAACTATGGCAACATCAGAAAGAGAAATAGAGTCAAAAATTGAGAGGATAAAAAAGTCCGCAATGAAAATAAAATAGATTTTAAATTTATGCAGTTCCGCAGTGCGGGTTTTTACTTCAAAATCGTATGAAAAACCGCACCGCATTGAATTCTCGTTACATTGTGTTCAGACTCTAAATTAGGACATCAATTTGGTTTCCTAAGTATATTTCAATTTGCAGATATCTGAAGAAAAAAAAATAACAATTACTGCATTCCTGCCTTTGGAAGACTTTTATTACAATATTTCTATGACTAGTAAATCGAAATATCTTCAATTTCTAATTAAATACGGAAAAATAATTTCTTTTCATTTCTGTATAGTATTTTATAGGTCTTACACACACACACACACACACACACACACACACAAATAAGATTTATTGCAAAATATTTAAATTAATGTTTAACAAAAAAGTATTGACAACATCAAAGAAATAGACGAAGTTAAGCAACTTATGACGATGACAAATAAAAGGACTTTCTTCTACCCAACCAGCAACCAAAAAAAAAACAGTTTAAAATAAATTTGAAACAAGGCTGAACAAAATATTTATTTGGGGTATTCACACTTTAGTGTTAAAGTCATAACGTCATAATGTTCTAAACTTTTAAACTAGTTTCAAATGCAGCTGCTGTGAGCAACCCCTCATATTTTAGTGTGATAGTTGAAACATAAACAATATGATACAAAACAAATGAGAAAAAATATTACAAAAATTAAATAATATTTGGTACGAATATGCAAAATTATGAGAAAATCATTTAACGGCTTCTATCTGTTTCCGATAATTATTTGCGAATTTTTGCAATATGTAAAACAAAATTTTTTCGAGCATTTGAACTTTTAAAATTTTAAGGCTTTGGAATTTATTTGCAAATTTTCTTAAGTTTTGCGATCAGGTAATTTTTGATAAAGCTTATTGCTCTTGTGTGTAATTTTAACAAAATAGGATTGAATCAAGCCACATCATTGTCTGATTGAATTATTTTTGTTGTTGCAGTTTTTGCCTTTTTTACACATTTGACGACTGTTATATTATATCACACTTTGCTATCATTTTGGTATTAGCAAGTTTTTGCAAACTTTCATTTTCGCGAATTTTTCCGATTTTTTGGAATTTCTTATATCTTTAAGTATTTATGTGTTATTTTAGGGCTTGCCTTTTTACCATTTTACCGATTTTTAATACATCTATCTATTTGTGCGAATTTTCATAATTTTGCCAATTTTCTGCGAATTTTGGAATTTCTTAGATCTTTAGGTATTTCTAAGTAATTTTGGAGCTTGTATACAATTTTTGCAATTTGTTGCAAATTTTTGCAATAAAAGTGATTGTTCCCAATTCTTTATTTTTTTTAACAGTTTTAAACTTTTCTTTTATTAAGTATCAGACTTTAATATATTTTTGATGTCACCAAGTTTTTGCGAATTTTCGTAATTGCGGATTTTTAAAAGTTTTCTGCATTCCTTACAATTTAAGCATTTTTTTAAATAAATTTTAAGTTTTTTTCAATTAAAAAATTATTCGCGAATTTTCGCAAATTTTTTGCACATGAGATAATTTTTGATTCATAAAATCTACTGAGTTTGCTCGTTTACAGTTTTTGAGGCTTTGGAAATGTTTAGAAGATATTCGCATTTTTGCAAGTTTTCGCGATTTATATGCTGTAAGTCTATACTCGAGTTATTACTTTTTTTTTTGCGGTCTATATAATTAGCTTTAGGATATTGTTTCCATTATTTTAATCGCTTGCGAATTTTTATATTTTTTGCAATATATAATGATTTGAGTAGAAATTTGCTTAAGAAAAACGCCACGTATTTAAACGTAAATGGAAATTTTGTCGAAAAAGAAAATTAAAAAGCAAAATAATTAGTTATGACAGTAACAAATACATAGAGTGAAGAATTGTATTAATATAGTACTCCTTTTATATGAAAGAAAATAAAAATAGTTTTAAACTGGTTTAAAATGTTAGGACTTTATGACTTTATGACACTTAGGACACCCTTGTGAATACCCCAATTATATATGTATATGGTAAAATATATTAGTGTTTTTGACATCCTTTGTTTCCTTTTTATGTGGAATGAATGAAGTATTAACCAAACCAAAAAAAATTTTTCTTTTTGTTTCAAAATTATTTAAAACAAAGTTTATAGAACCTTTTCAATATAACAAAGGTAACTAGAAAACAAACATATTACAACAAACAAATATGCACATGAATACTTACGAGGCGACAATGTCACTGATGTTAAGGCTAATGACACTGTTGATGACAACAAAGTGAATTTTAAAGGAAAGAAGGTGTTTGATATTGTTTTGTTTTATTTTTTTGTTTTCGTGACAGTTTTACCTTTATGGTAAATAAATTGAAACTAAGTTCTTTGTCGTTTAACTACGAGAAGATTATTTATGCAAAATTTACACTCAGGTTAAAGTGAATGTAAAAGTAATCACAGAAAGTTTTCCTTTTGATTTTTCTCAGAAAAACCTTCCAATTACAGAATTTTAAGCTCATTTTGTGAAAAGGTAGTAAATCATTCTCTATTAACACTATTTTAAATAAGATTCTCTTATTATTGCTATTCAGCTTTAGTAAAGGATGTTTCTTTTTTTTTTTTTTGTTTTTAAGGAATTTTGTAACTGGAAAATTCTCAAATAGTATTATCAAAAAAATTTTACATGTATGGAATACTGAATTACATGAAATTATATGAAATTTCTTGTACAGGGTGGCCCAATTGAGACCGAGTGATGTTAAACACGTGTAACTCTTGTAATAACGTTTTTTTGTGGTTTATTTTTATATGTTAAATACATTTTATGGAAATTTAACGTGACTATGTGTGAAATATGACATCAGACAAATGACCACCATTTTGCTCGATGCAGGCATTGGCTCTTTTTAGCGCATTTTGCATTACACGGCGTAATGTTTCTGGTTGCAGGCGCCGTATTTCGTCTCGAATATTCTGCTTGAGCTGTCCAAGGGTCTGTGGTTTATTAACATACACTTTGTCTTTTAAATATCCCCATAAAAAAAATTGGGCGCAGTTAAATCTGGTGAACGAGGAGGCCAAGGGAAATCTGAATTTCTTGAAATTATGCGTTCACCAAAAAGTTCACGCAGCGGTAGAAGTTGTTGCACAATTTGAACTTTGTATGGATACATCTTAAGATCCAACTATAAAATTCTCTGTAATGTTGTTCTGGGTATACCCAATTGGCCGGAACGGCGACGAGTTGAGACATATGGATCATTTGCAACACTCTGCTGTACAGCTTCCACGTTGTCTACAGTACGAATATTTCGCTGAGCACCTCTTCCTGGACGGTCGGCAACTAAACCGAGTTCCTCAAAACGGCGAACTAAGCTTGTAATCATGGAAGATGTGGGCGCTGATCTTACGTTAAAAAAACGGCGATAATTTCGCTTCGTCAGATCGTTGAGAAGAATAATAAAAATCGATAATTTTAATGCGTTGTTGTGGGCTGTACGTATTCATTTTATATTTCCAAGAGTTCAGTTATAATCTGCAAAAACAAAAAATATATTATGATAAAAAATAAAAAAAGTTATTTGTGTTTCACATCAGCTGGTCTTATTTGGGCCACCCTGTATAGCACCCTTGCATGCACCTTACTTGAACTTTTCAAATATGTATATCATTTTTTGCAAGCACCCTCAGCTTTAAAGCTTTTAAAGTGTGGATTTGTGAAAAGAATAAAAAAACTGATGTTTTTAACAATTTTATTATCAGCGAAATTGATTTAAATAATGTTTCAAAACAAGATTTGGTTTTGCTGAAGCAAAAGGTACAAAGCTTTTTGTAAAAATTTATCGTAAAGCTGGCACAACAATTAACGACTTTTCCAAGCAAGATTTTGTTAAAATGGCTTGTACGCCATTTTGTTGGCCTCTTTGCATATTTTCAATGTAGCGAATTTCAAAAAAAATATCCGTTCGTTTTTTTTAGTTTTTTAACTTTTTTTTCGTATTTGATTTGCATTAAAGTCCCTTTGTATCAGTTGTAGGAACGTTCAAATGATAAAGGCATAGTCACCGGTCACTGGACTATACCGACTTCAGCAGATAATAATCTTAATGTAACATCAAAGCGCGGCGAAGTAAAATAACCAATAAAATGGATACGTCTCATATAGACCAGAGGCGCTTCAACTCTGCATTATTAAAAAACGTGCAAAAAGCAGAGTTGTAAAACAATGAAGCTTTCCTCTATCTCTTCCTTCACCTTCCTTCGGTTCAAAACTTTGGCTAAAATTAATTTTTGGCCTAAAAAGTAGCTCAAATTGCCAAATGTGCATTAGTGTGAACGCTTATGTAACACAAAAAAATATAACTAAATTCGATTTCATTTATTTTTATTCCTCTGCGGGCACCAACAAAAGCTCACTCACCGCACTGAAAGAAATGAATTAATTCAGTGTTCTTTCTGTTCAAATCAAAGTTGCAACATAGTTATGACAACTCCTCCGTTAGATTGTTTCTATTTGTCTCTGTTGCAAGGACTTAAAAGGACACTGCCACACAACCAACAACAAGGTGTTAGTTTGTGTAACTTTTAGCTGATAAAAATATTATGAAGTGTTACTATTTAATTACATTACTTTTTGTGAAGATGAGTGTATTTCTGTGTATGTGTGGGTATGTAAGATATTAGCAGGTAAATATCTCGAGTAACTTGAACATTTTCTAAAATGTTGTTTGTTAGTGTAAGTAATAGAATCAGCAGAGTGTTTAAGCTTCAGTTAATTTGATTTACTTTGTAAAATTTTAATTAAATATAAAAACATTCACAGAGCAAAAGAGTTTGCCAGTTAAGGAGCGTTGGTGCGAAAGAATGAATGACATGGCATCAACATAAGCAACAATGGCAACAATTATGTAAGTATGTATGTATGTATATATGTACATATGTATAATATGTATGTATGTATGTGGCTTAAAACTATTATCACACTTCTTAACAGCTCTCTACTGGGATACTTACTTATGTATGTATAAACACACTGGCACACTAACCAAACAGTTTTCAGTGTTTATAATTAGAGATGTGCACGTGAGTGTTTTCTGACTCACGGCACGCACGCTCACGCAGAAAAATATTTTACTCACGCACTTTCACGCACGAATGATTTTGAAAATTTTCACGATTACGCACGCTCACGAATAAAAAATTTTTAATCACGCACGAGTGGTTTACAACTTATCACGATCACGCACGCTCACGAAAAAGTATATGTATAATATAATTTTCATGTTTTTTGGGTTGAAAAATAGGTTCTTACATATCGTCACCTAAAATCGAAAAGGCCTTAACAACCAAAAAATTCAAAATAGACTTTTTGATTGATTATGATGTGACTAACCAAAATACATATTTTCCTAAAATTTTACTCACATATGTTTAAAAATACCGATTTTATTCATTATTCAATTTGGCATCTAACATACATGTAAATAGAATAAATTTATGATATTTTTTGCTTTTCCCGTAAAATAGTAAAAAGTGTACTTACGGCCTTTTGGATTTTAGGTGACGATATACATATCTATGTATACACTCTAAAACACTTTTGTTGAAAATTACGTCAATAATAGTAGGCAACACTTTACATACTACTTTCGACCTAAAATTACACAACTATATTTTTTCAACGTTTTGTTGATTTTTGAGCACTATATATTTAATTTTGAACAAAATATGTTTAACAATTTTACGCA
This sequence comes from Tachina grossa, assembly GCA_949987645.1. Classification (NCBI taxonomy): domain Eukaryota; kingdom Metazoa; phylum Arthropoda; class Insecta; order Diptera; family Tachinidae; genus Tachina; species Tachina grossa. The sequence goes on along the minus strand of OX465278.1, from coordinate 37,957,110 downwards.
ATTTGTGTTTAGTTTCCCCCTTGTGTTTAATTTTAAAATATTTTTTTTTTTTTAATAAAAATACATTTAATACATGTGTTTAATTAAATTTATTGATAAAAAGGTTTACTGAATTAACATTAAAAATTCACGTTTTGCTTTAAATTTTACATGTAATTCTTAGAATTTGAATAAAAATGAAAAATAAATTTCCAAAATTTGAGTAATTTTGTTTCTAACTTAAGTATGTATACATATCGCACTTGTTTAACAATACTGTCTTAACTCAAAGCTTTAATTTAATAATTTTTTTACTCAATTTCATACAATTATTATTTAAAAATAGCTTTATTTTAATTTTCGTGCTTCTGTTAGAACATGTGTACTTTTCAGCTTCTTCTTTCCTCTTTCTGCTTGTTAAACATATTTCTGCTGCTTTACGCACATATGTTTAGTTTTCAACATTTTGACGTTATTTAGGCATATGTAGCTATTTTTTAAATAAAAATAAACACATCTAAAAGCAGATTTATATTTTTGTGTAAAATGAGACAAATATTGTTTTTTTGATACAAATAACTACACAATCGATATAAATTTAGACAATAAGAATATTTCAACAACAATTTAGACAAAATATGATCCTAAATTTGGGCTAATGTTTTAGAGTGTATGCAGGAATGTTATCTCGTGAGAGCGTGAGAATTCGTGCGTGATTATTAAAAAAAGCTCAGGCACGATCACGCACGAGTAAATTTTTTTCAATCACGCTCACGCACTCACGCGTGATTAGTTATAATATTTGATCACAAATCACGTGAATCACGCGTGACTCACGCGTGACACGATAAAATCACGACATTTGCACATCTCTATTTATAATTGTGGCAGTGTGTGCAAGTGTTAAACTTGTGAAGTGTTAAAACTTATGATTAAGGATTTGTATTATATATAAATTTTTATATTTATTTACTTTTTTTTTGAAGAGTGTTTTAAAATAAACATGTTTTTAATTCATTTAGTTTGCTGCAAAAACTATTGGAGTGTAAGGAAATGCGCTTATGCAAAAATAAAATAAAACAATAAGTATTTAACATTCGAAGCTTAGTGGAATTATAGGATTAAATAAATTAAATTTGTAAATTATAAATAAAAATAACAAAAAAAAAAGAATAATGAAACTTTTGCCTTTATCCGTACACCAAGTTGAAAAGGGCCCTATTGTTATCGCTACGATGTATGTCCGTCCGTATGTCTGTCTGTTTATCACAGGCTGCTTTCTCGAGAACCGAAAGACTATCGACCTGAAATTTTGAAAGAATACAACCAAAAATGTATGACAGCTAAAAATTGAGGGTGTGCTAAAGCGAGCAACGAAAAATGTTGAAATCCTAGTTGAATATACAGACAATTTTATAAGACATTTAAAATTAAATGAGACATTTTTAGATTTTAGTTGAACTGTAGTGAACTTTTAATCAGAAATAATTTCTTATTCGGGGTTAAGTTCAGTAATTTCAATTCTTATTGAATGAAATGTTTTTATTAATTAATGTGAGTTTCTAAAGAAGAGAAGAAAAATTAAACTAGACTTTTGAAATTACTGAACTTAAGCCCGAATAAGAAATTATTTCTGATTAAATATTTAAAATTTTTAAGGTTGAAAATATATTTCATGCACACTGCACAAATTAACACTGAAATTTAAAAAATCAAGTTTAATTTTTCGTGGATTAATTTTGACAACTTGTTTTCTCTTGGAAATTGTGAGAAACAAACTCTTGAAATTTTCAAAAACGCTAAAACTAATAAAACCCAAAATTACAAATAAATGTCTAAACGAAAAATTGCCAAAATGAAAGAAACTCTTAAATGAAAAATATCACCAAAAATAAAATAAATCGCTTATAGTGTTTTCACACTGACATGGTTTTAATAAAAGTTGGTTTTAACGTTAAAACCAACTGTTAAAACCTAGTTTTACCATACAAATTGTTTTTGTTAAAACCAACTTAAAACCATTTTTGAATTGGTTTTAAGTTGGTTTTATAAAATGCAACCTTGTTTTCGCTGTGCTAAATTCAGTTCTGCTAAGTTAAAACGACCGGAAGCAGCTGATAATGTTTATGCCAATGAATAACAATAGAAATCACTAATTATTAAATTGACTGCACCAGGTCAAAAAATACTTGTGTAGCAACACTCTATTCTTAAATAGCTGTTGTTGTTATTTACATTTATTTTCTTTTTACATACTTTTACAACTACAATTTGAAGCTGAAAAAGAAGTCACCCAATGTAGTAATGGTAAAGAAAATAAAACACATGTTGATTACACGCAAAGAAAAAATATGGTTGAGGCAAGCACAATCAAACAGCAACATACTATGATTGAATTATATGGTTGCAGTCAAATCATATTATTGTTAATAGAAAAGCAAAATTTAATTATATTATTATCTGAGTTAAGAATAATATTATCTACAAGAACAATTGACTTTGTTGTACCTAATCTTATTATTATTAATATGACAACACTACTGTAAGATGTGACTAAAATATAATTGAGTCTCACCATACCATGATCCAATATTATATCAATATTGTTAAATACGACCACAGTATTATTTAATGTAATAATACTATTTTGTTTTTTAATCATATTTTTATTGTAGAAACAGCTGTGCGTTATATTCGAAATAAAAATAAATTAATATTATTGACATAAAATGTATATACAGAAATGTATACTTACACGACATACAGACATGTCTGTATAAAGAGATACACAAATGTTTATATATTTTTATTGGTCTAACGTTTTGTTTATACTTTATTTATTTATTAATTTATTTAACACCACGTGTGCACTACTGATAGCTTAAAAACTAAATACTGAACTGACAGATGATTCTGAAAAGATTTTTTTTTTAAACTTAAAATAGTATGGTTTTGGATAACATTATATTGTTATTTACATCATATTATTTTTAAATAATAATACAAATTATGTTGTAGTCATACATTTTTAACAAAACTGTATTGTTAAACTCTAACCATATCACACTTTTTTATGGATGTGATAATGTAACTGTTAAATTCAAACATTACTCTGTTTATCGTAACGAAATAAATGTTTAAAATAACAATAACTAGTTTTCAACGACCACACATTTGTTTCAGAGAACATAATATTGTTTTCTCAACCATTCTACAACCATATCTTTTCTTTGCGTGTATTGAGTTCTTGTTTCAACTTTGTTATTTGTTTTAAGCTTCTCATTTGTTTAAATGAAAGTTTATACCACAATAACTCTAGTTGTTCTAAGAAACTTTGGGTAAAGGGTCAATGATGATCTGCATTAGCAACAGTGAAATGCGCATAGGATCCAGCTAAACCCCTCAATAATCAATTCCAATGTATTTTTAATAAAAAAAAATATTTTACTTAATAAGTAAAATATTTATTTGGGATTATTAGTGCGTTTAAAAATTTTAAACAATAGATGTCGCTTGAAAGGTTTTCAACTTAAAAATTGATGCAGCAGCAACAATAAAGAAAAAATAATCGAAAAAAAGAGTTTTTTTGGAAGGAAAACAACGAAAATATTTTCATTGGCCTCTGGGAAGTGCATTTTTAAAATATTTATTTATAAAATATAAAATAATTTCCATTTTACAACGCATTGTAAAATTTCCAAGTTTCTCATACAAACAAAAATAGTTTTTGTACAGTTTGTCAAATGAGTGTTATAAAAAGCAGAAAAAAATACAACAACAAATACACGCATTTCTGCAGGAGATTTATTTTATTTTTGAGCAAAGTTATTAGACAGTCTGTGAGTTAAAACCTGAATTTAACAAACTTGCAGTGTGAATGCAAAATCAGCTGTTTATGGGTATAACGTTAAAACCAGGTTTTAACTTTCAGTGTGAAAACATTATCAAATGCAAATAAATCACTGCGAGAGTAAAAAGTCACCAAAAACTAAAATAATTGTCAAAACGAAAAAAAACCTCAAAACTATAGTTTTTATTTCTTTATAAAGAAACGCTAAAACTAAAACTATGTATTCTTAAAAAATCGCCAAAAAAAATATATTAAAAAAAAATTCCAAAACCGAAAAAAAAATCCAAAACAAAAAGAAGTGTCAATACTAAAAAATTGCAAAAACTGAAAATAAGCGCCTGACCAAAAAAAAAAATTCGTATATTAAAGGTAGTTTTTATACATATATAAAACTTTAAGTTGGTAACACTTTTTTAACCGGCGGCCATTTTGTCAGCTTTCAAGTGATTTAAGTTTCGTTTGGTTTGGCATTGCAACATGAATCGCCTGAACAACGTTTCCAAATTGTGCAAATTTATTATGAAAATCATGGTTCTGTTCGAAATGCGTATCGCGCACTACGCCCATTTTATGGTCGATTCGATTAACTATGGAACTTTTTCGCACCACGTTTACTTTAAATGATAATACGCATCCACAGACACGTCGCACAGTGCGTAGAGAAGAAGACATTACTGCTGTAGAGCGTAGTGTAGAGAAAGACCCGAATTAGTCTATAGTCTATAATCAGACTATATAGCCATGATAACTAACAATTAAACAACCATGATATGCAGCAGCATATTTAAATATCATAATGAAATTTGAAAGCAAACTAAACAAAAAGCAACTATCTATCAACTGTTAAATGGGTGCTCAAATAAAGCAGTGATGCCAACTCAAAGTTTTGAAACTCTAGAAAAAAAACACCCTTTATGTATTTACTCTTGTCTTGATAATAAAACGTTTTCTTATTTTCGAATTGAAATCCTACTGCTTAATTTTCTAAAAAAAAAAAATTATATTCATAAATGTTAGCGTTAGAATTTATTTTTAATTTTTTTTTATAAATTTCTTCTTTCGCTTAAATAATCGTAAATATAACAAAACCAACTAAATAACAACATAAACGTTGATGTAATTCTATTAAAATCAACTCTGTTTATTAAAAATTTTAAACACGTCTTCAAAATAGATTAACAGTAATTCAATTTTCACCTTTAGAAAATAATATAAACAAAATTTTACAACGTTCATACATTAAGCAACTTCATTTTTCAACCCATACATATGTATGCAACATTATAAGCAGCAGATGCCCAGCAAACAAAAATTTGTTAACAAGAATCTATAAATTAGTTGTTTTTTATGGGAAAAACAACTAACTAACTAACTAAAAAAAACTTAAACTTAAGAATTTATAAAGTTTGTAAGTTTTTGTCACCAAAAAAAAAAAAAATAGAAGAAAATATTACAAACTATTTCCAAAGCTTAACAGTCCTACCAATAAAAAGCGGGAAGCATTCTGTGTGATGTTAACGCTATCGCTCAAGTTCCATACCTAACTAACAGCCAGGGTGACCATATTAGCTTATTTTGGGTTAAATTTAGCTTATTTTTTTGGGATTTAGCTGCAAAACTTTCATTTAGCTCTTAGCCTTTTTTAAAAACTCGTTTAGCTTTTTTAGCCGTTTTTTAATCTAAATTGCATGTTCTCAAAAAATATGTTAAAATCATAAAAAAGTTATAATAACAAAAATTAAAAATTTTAAAAACCCCCAACGTACTGACCACACGGCTGGACCAATTTTCTTCAAATATAGACGAGATAAAGTCACTTTTTAAACGACAAAATTGAAATCGGTCTAGCTATTTGGGAGGTATGGCGTCAAGGACAAAGATTCAACTAAATATATCTAGAAAAGATGTGATATCTTCTAAACGGCTGGACCGATTTTCTTCATAGCTAAGAACATTCTCGATCAAGTCACCTTGCAAACAGAAAAAACAAAATCCAAAATCGATTCAGCCGTTTGGTCTGTACGTGGACCCATACAGATACACAGACACACTCCACAATCTTTAGAATTTGTTAACATTTAAATATATAAAATTTTTCATTGGAAAACAGTTTAAAAAATATAAAATGTAAATTGCTTATTAATAAGAGAAATGGCAAAATTTAAAAAAAGGATATTGATTACAATTTTGGAGTTACAATGGAAAAAGTGAAATTAATATTGCTCATAAGACTTTTAAAGATTTTCTTTGAGTTGAGTTGAACGTGCATTCAGCGGCATGAATTTACTTAAAACTAAAATTAGAAATAGTAGATTTACTGTAAATAGCACTAATTCACTTTAAAAAATCGTTTCGTATTTTAGTATAAATGTTTTTACATATTTAAAGACTGCTTAAGCTTATTTTGTGAAGTTTTTGTTTTGTGTTTCTGTAAAACTCAAATATAGTAATGAATAATTTAATTTATTTTTTACTTCATATAATGGAAAAATGTGTTTGTGTATGTAAATATATATTTAACGTTATTTTAGCAATAAATAACTATTGCAAAGTGAAAGAAGTCGACAAAAGTTTAGCATTATTTTTTTGCTTCAAATTTAACTTTTTAGCTTATTTTAGCTCTTTATCAAACGTGATTTAGCTTAATGTTATTTTAAAATCTGGTCACACTGCTAACAGCATCAACGTTTTGCCATGGTGAAAAAATAAATATGGTGTAAATGTTTATATATTCACCATTTTCGTGATTATCGTCTTACGCTAGGTTAGGTTACTAGGAAACTGGTAAAGAAATAAAAAATGTAGGAGTCCAGCTCACTAGGGTCCAATACGATGATCCCTTTGCGCTATCTGTAAGTTGGAAGTAGTAAAAGAAAGGGTGCATAGGCAATAAATGTGAAGATATAGATGAAAAAATTCTTTAGGGTAAGAGAAAAAGAATAGAGAAGTGGGTCAGCAAAGGTCTACACATGCCTTAGAAGAGGGTTAACGACCATACCACCCGCTGCTCCTAATGTATAGACTCAGGTCTCTAAGTCCTATTTCCTATAACTCGCACAGGCTTTTGAAGGATATTCTGGCAAGGAAGCGTAGACGGAGATCCTCCAAAGCCAGGCAGAAGCAGAGTAAATGCGAAATGCTTTCCTCCTCTTCTTCATCATTACAACTGTAGCAGTAATCATGGTACGGGAGAGCCATACATTTAGCATGGGCCGGTTAGTGTGGCTATAGGAGATTCTTCAAGTGCTTCCTGGTGAAGCTAATGAGTTTTTTGGTTCCGTTGATATTTAGCTAAGGCCAAAGGGTTCTCGATATAACGCAGGTAAACTCATTGGTTTGGTTTTGTAGTAAACTGCACTGAACAAGTTCCATGTGACTGGATCTAAGACCTATCAAGCAGTATAAATATAATGTTAACTGTTCCCTCCAATGGTACCGCCAAGGCACTCTGGAACCAGCCTCATAAATATATTTATATATTAACTAAAGCTTATCCGGTATTTATACTTTTGAAATATGAATGCCCCTGTAGCAGAGTGCAGAGTGTGCTAGCCTGTCATGCCGGAGGCTGTCGGTTCGAATCCCGTTAAGGGCTCTGCTTAAAACTAAAATATAATTGCATTTGTAACAATAAAAATTAGACAAGTTTTCAATTAATACAATTTAATGTCTAAATAACATTTATATACAATTTGTATTATTCTGCAGCGATTAGGTCTCATTAAGATAGTTCAGTGACAAGTCAACAAAACAAGGTGTTGACACAAAGTATCAATTAAGCTCATCTCAGGCCACCACGATATAAAACTAACTGGTCCGTTTCACAGGATGTGTTAGAACTCGGTATGGTCTCTATCACTTGGCGACCGCTCACATGAATAGTCTTGTGTCAGTTCCACAAATAGTTCGATTCTATAACTAGCGAATAATAACTATCGCATGTTTGCTGGGTTATTCAATATTTATGTTGTAAAAAAGGGGTATTTATGAGGATACGTATGTGTGCGTGCGTGTGTTGATTTTTTTTCCTCTTTTCAACAGTAATAACACATAAACCAAAATTAAATTATGGAAATTTTCTATATAAAATTTCAAGATAGAAACAAAAATCATGGTTCGAGACATGCAAAATCCCACCTGGAATATTCAAAGCAATAATAGGTCTCGCAAAATGTGGCCGAGCGTTGTAATGATGGAATTTTACGGTTTCATTTCGTGGTCGCATATTCCCGGAGTATTTCAACCAATACGCGCTTCAAACGAATCAGTTGCGTTCGTTACAGGTCCCCTGTAATCGTCTGGGCTAATTTCAGCAGCTCATAATATATGGGGGAACCCTTATCGTACGAACCAAATACTGGGCATACCCTTGGCATCATGGATATTCGCATTTGGCGTAGTTTGGGCCAGGTGACAGTGCTCCATATTTAATTTTTTGCGCTTCGGGTTGTCATAATGGATCCATTTGTTATCGCAAGTAATGATTAGATCCAAAAATTACTTCTTCCCATAGAATTCAAGCAGCATTTCGTATGAACAGAAATGTCCTTCGGCTTCAACCGTTTGTTAACTAATTTTCTTGCTTTTCGATGAATCCTGCTGCTTGCAAATGTTTTGAAATTTTTGTTTAAATGACATTCAAGGATCCAATGATTTTGCAAGTTCTAGCCTTCAATTCATCGCCAACGAATTTTTTTGAATGATCGGTGCGCGGTATTTGGCTTGATATATGGGCGTTTCCATAGTCACATTACTTTACCAAGCAATTAAGCTTGTAGTTTAGAGTAATGCTGTTCGATGTTTTCCTATCAAATGTAGATCTAACTACATACGTTTTCCTTTGAAAAACAAGCTATGTCACGAAGCAACGTAACACGAGAAAAAGTGAACTTTTCTGTCGAAATGCCCACATCCACAAAGTATTTGTAAAATATACTGCTGTGATATGTGAATATTTCATAAGTAATAAGTTTTTAAAATACATTAACGATAGAATTTTTTTGGTTATTACGGCCCCATTTATTTACTTGCTTTAAATTCTTTTTTTCACATGGAAAATTTTGTGAATTTATTTCAATCTTAATAAAAAACTACATGTTACAACTTTTTATACAAAATTTTGGTTAGTAGTGCTAAAGTTGTAATAATAAAATATAAATGTTAAATTAAAAATTATTTTTTTCCCTTCGCCCATAATTTTGTCAATGGAGAAAAACTTTTAAGGCAAACACAAACACAATTGCAAAGTTTTTTAAAAGCATAAAATTTTTTATAAATATGTAAACATATGCTGGATGTGTGCTATATGGGCTTATTTATCCTTGTTAGACTTAACATACCGTTTGTTTGGGGAACCAGCGTAGGAAAACCAGAAATATATTATTATAACCGCCCCACAACGCATAAACTAACAACAAATACATGCTCGTATCCTTCGTATGCTTTCAAGTAAATTGATTTATAAATCACGTAATATAACGTATGTATTTGGTTTTGTAAGTGAAAAGTTTGTTGCTGCTTTATTAAAAAAAACCAAAAAAAAAATTGTTTTCCTTTGGTAATTTAACAGCAGGTATATGTACATAAATATAAACACATATACAGTATGTAAAGTTAATGTTCGTACAGCTTATACGAATATTACATATTAAACTAAAATACTCCCATTTTTCTCAAAAGATGTTGTACATTTTTTTTAGGGTTCCGTACACTAAAGGTGAAAAGCACTCTAATGTTTTCGCATACGCTGTCCGTCTGTCCTTCACCGGTAGTTTTCTTGTGCACAGGAGGCTTATTCTGAATTGCGATGCGAAAATCAATGCGATGCGCAAATGAAATGCGATGCGAAAGAAAATTGGTATTCTGTTAGACTTTTGCAATCGCATTCGCAATTTATTTCAAATCGTGGCAACGCTGTTCAAATAAACGTCAGTGTCAACAAATGTCAAATTAAAATTAAATAAATTGTTTGTGTTTGGCTGTGGAAATTGTTTATAAAATTTATTTAGAAAATTCTGAGAGAAAAAAATAAAATAACAATGGATTCTGTGGTACTGTGGTTCGACGACGAAGAAGGGCATGAGCAAAATGAAAAGATACAGAGAAGATTGCTTAGAAGCAAATCCGATATTCTAAGTTTGAATGAAAAAAGGTAATTTATTTTGATGCTTGCGATAATAAACGTTTACTTATGCAGAATATTTCTTTTTTCAGCTTTATAAAAAATTTCAGATTAAATATAGAAGCATTTGTATATTGCTAAATAATATTAGCTTGGAATACAATACTACGAAATCAAGTGCAATTCCGCCAATTATCAAATTAGCGGCTGCGTTAAAATTTTTTGGTCAAGGTGGCTACCAACAGCAAATTGGTCAAGATCATTTTTTCGTAATATCTCAGCCAGCTATGTCGCAATGTTTGGCGGAAGTGTGCATAGCATAGGTGGTCCATTGATATTTAGTTCTTCAGTTAACGTTTGCCACAAAGTATTACATTTGGTGTTTTCAAATGGCCTCTTGCCAATTGGCTGTGCTTATTCATAAATTCTATCATTATTTCAAATTGATGCGGTTTGGTGGTCTTATTACTTGCTTGCCTGAATTAAATAATAAATATATGATGAATAAATAAATAAAATATTATCTTTCACTTACATGTTTGTACTTTGCGAATGCTATTTTGTTGTCGAATAAATTTTGCGAATTTGACATTTGTTTTCGCAATGTAGCATACCGACTTGCCACCTTTTCGCATTTGAAATGCTATCAAAAAAGAACTTTGCGAATATCGCAATACAGAATAGCAAGCAATTGTCCGCATTTATGTATTTTAGCATCGCAATTCAGAATAAGCCTCCAGTAAGAGCTTCGGTATGAATTTTTTACAGAACTTTGGCCGCTACAACAACAAATATATGACAGTTAAAAATTAAAGGGTGCCCCTAAACGAACAACGAAAAATGTTAAAATAATATGTAATATACATACAATTATATGGATGTGTCAGAAGATAATAGGCCTAACTCAACTTTTCGAAAATTTCTCAATTTTGTTATATTACTATCTAATTACAGCCGTATTCATAAAAAAAAGTTGATTGAGGTTTAAAATTCATATTAGTTAAAAAACGTTTTAAGGCTAAATAACATTTTTTAAATATTGGTATTCATAATCAGTTTTTTAACTAAAAATCAATTAACTAGATTTTTTTTAAATATCGTGGCAACACTGTATTCTTTATTTGTCACTTGCATATTAGTTCTGCAAAACAACGATTGTTAACTCACAAAGTACTCGTGTCTATTTTGTTTATTTGTCGGTTTTCAGAGAAATATTGTTTCTATAAAATAAAAGATAAGTTCCAACTTGTATTTAATAAAATAATAAAAAAAAGTTCACAACAAATCTTTGTTAAAAGTGCTTTTTATATTATTTATTTTATTGCAGATAAAGAAGCACTAGAATAACGAGCTTTATTTTGTTTGTTTTGAGTGTTTATACATCACTAGTTAATTTTCTACAATTATGCTATTTTTGTTAACACATAAAATGAGAAAACAATGACTGGGAATGGAAACTGGATCGCTCCTTTTCTTTTAAATATTCTTTGGAGTATATTTGTTATTTCGGCAATAGTTTCTATATATAAAAAAAAAAATTACATTGTTTTCTTCTAAATAACACTGGCATATGCATACATACATGCATACATAAGTACATACATACATACACACATATGTACATACAGGTAAAGTTCAAAATGTAAACAAAAACGAAGCAAAATTACAACAACGTCACCTTAAAATTGGTTTAAACATGGGGGCAGTCAATTTTAAAATTTGCTGATTTACGCAAGGTTTAAAAACCGTTTTTTAAGCTAAAATTCTATTATGAATACAATTTTAGCGAATTTTGCTTAAACAATATTTGAAACGCGGTTTAAAATTTTTATGAATACGGCTGTTAGTTGTGAACTCTATGCAAATTATTTTGTTCTTCTATTATTTAGATATTTTCCATTAAAAACATGAAAAATCGGCTTTGAATCTTATTTTAATTTTTTTCAAAAGCTACTTCAATTAAGTCCAATTTAATTAAACGCGTTGGTTCAACCAAGCAAAATTTCTATGTTCTATGAAATTTTATAAAACTAGCCAAGGTATCTGTTACGCGGGAATCCCTTCTCCCCTCATTCTTTTCTGTTAAATGCCAAAAAAAAAATTTTTTCATAAATTTTGGATATCTAACTTTATTAATTTACTTAACTTTTTATTTTGTGGAGTTAGGCCTTTTAGCTTCTGACGCATTCATATATAGACACTTGAAATTTTCAAAGTCAGAATATTTTCATACAAACTACAACAATAAACACTAAAATTTCAAAAAATCACAATTAAAGGATATTCTATCCATTAATGTAATTTTCACTATCTAATTTTGACAACTTGCTGTATCTTGGAAACCGCAAGTAATTGAAATTTTCAAAAACGCTAAAACTAAAAAATCCCAAAATTGCTAAAGCGAAAAAATCACCATAAACCGAATAAAAGGCCAAAACGAAAAAAGAGCTAAATTCAAAAAACCTCTTAAAATAAAATAAATCGCCAAAATTATTAAAAAAAAATAAAACAACGCCAAAAATCGAAAAAATAATCCCAAAAGCGATAGCGCCCAAAAACAAAAAAAAGCCAAAAATAGAAAAATAGAAAAATCGCCAAAATCCGTAAAAAGGTATATGCTAATTTTTAAACTATTGCATAGCTTTTATCGCAGGCTTTGAGGGTTTCGACCGAATCAAGAAATTCCGTAACGAAAATAAAAACTTAAGACTATTTTTATTTGAATCGCCCAGTGTATGTTAACCCCTAAAGTATGCTATTCATTTCATTAACATACAGTATTGCTAGAACAGATTTTTACATGTAGGAAAACACAATGTGGCGTACTTGAGAGCAATTGTGGTTGACAACAAATGACAATTCGTAGGTTTTTTTATTTTAAAAAATAAATTTGCATAAGTTGATAAAAAAAAAATGCTAAGTAATAGCCTTACCGCGGCAGTACCCGAGTGCCACACGTATTTTTTTCTCAAATGTCTACATCAGGTAAGATATTTGATTAATAGGCTGAAGTTCGTATGGTATTCCATATCGTTACCTTAATACAGAAAGGCCCTAAGTCATTATTTTTTTTAAATCGAGTTTTTTTTGCATATTTCGATAGAAGAACATTTAATTTATCGAAAAATGCAAAACAAAATCAGTTCAAAAATATAATGAGTTAGGAGGGCTTTCTATATGAAGGTAACGATATATAATGAATTTATCTTATTAAGTGATCAGTTATTTCTTTTTTTAATTTTAGATCGTTATATAAATTTAGTAAAATTGCAAAATTGAAATGATGAAAGAAATATTTTTATTTCGCACGGTTATCACGCACTCGACCGAAGAGAGTTCCGCGTACTTTAACAGGCATGGCTGCTACAAATTTATTAATATAAAATAATAATACTTTCATAATTTTAATTAAAAATAAAATTTTTGTTGTAAATGTTGAATTTGTCTTTTAAATGATTAAATGAAAGTTCATCCTTTAAGGATTTTCTTGGCCCATTTTTTTTTTACTTCGACATGTACCCTTTATAGGGCCGTGGTTGAAAAATCACAAATTTTCAAAGTAATTCTTGATCTTTAATATACATATGTATATATAAATAGTGCTAAATTTTTAAGATCGTGCCTTCAATCTTTTTAATTTTTTTGCATTTTTATTTGAACCTGAGCTATGCTCAATATTTCAAGCATATCTAATCTGGAAAGTAGTGTAATATTGATTACAATGCCCTTCAAAGCCAATTAATAAAAGCGTTATAATGTAATGTGTTTTTTTTCTCGCATTGATTTTACCATCTGATATAGCAAATATAAGAAAGCAAAATCTTTCTTATGTTTATGAAAGAATTTAAATAATTTATATTGAGTGCGAAGGTAACTTTGAGTGTGTATATTATTCTCGGTTACACTGTACTATAGAGTAAACATAAATATTTACATTTACATACTTCCACTACTTCTTTGTTTTTTTAAGTAGAACTAATAATAAAATTTGTAAATCTAAATACGCAGCGACTTAATGGGAAGTTTGGGTTTTTGTGGCATGAGATTTATTTATGCATGTGTATTTGCATTAAAAACATATGGAGCAGCAGTATGATATGTTTGTGCTAAAAGAAAATTTTGTTTAGCATAGACGATCATTTGAAATGCTACATTATATGAAACTTCAAAATAAATGAATAGAAATCTACTTACATAATGCAATATTTATATTTCCAATGCCATAAAGTGCGAATTTAAAAAGCAATCCTGATTTTATAAATATAATTTGAGGCATACTTTTAGGAGTCAAAAAAATACACTGTGGGGAAAATACAACAAATTTGGAGATAATTTTTAAGGGAACCTACTGTATTTTATACACATGCTTAATTATTTGTTATTTATAAAAATTGGATTATATAGACTCAAATTCGAAAGTCACTAATGCAGCAGGGTTTTTCATGATTTTGTGGATGAAAGTAATAAAGGACTTACCTCTTGCACTGATTTCAAAGTTTAACATGTTAAGCACATTTAAATTTAATGGAAAATTTGAGATTTCATTACAAAAAAATCTTTCAAAATTTGCACTAAAAAATATCTATATAAGGCTGAAATTTGCACCAACTGACACTACAAACAGTTGACCAAACACAAGAACGCTGATGATAAAGGTTTAGCGCCTTCGAAAACTGAATGTTTCACAATTAGAGTTTCTACGCGGGAAAAAACCCGGGAATTCCCGGGAATTATTTTTTTATAAATCCCGGGAAATTTTCAACGGGAATTTAATATTTACGTTTTTGGAATTTGCTTTTTTTACATTGCTGTTCGTTGTTTTATTACTTAAAAATACAATTTTGTACGAAATATTTTCAACCTAAAAACTCTTTATGGGGAATAGTATCTATATTGGCAGATGTAGATGGAATTTCCATCCATGCTAGAACTAACAGCATATGAATTTATTTATTTTTGTTTTGTTTTTGAAATATTGTTGTTCTAGAAATGAACGAATGAAGTTGTTTTGTTTTAAATTTTTAATTGTATTTTAATTGAAATTTATTTGCTGGTGGTTAAGCACTGTCTATATACTCGTATTTCATTGGTGCATTGGCTTAGTAGCCAAATCATCAGTAGACTTCAACCACATATTTTTAACAGTCACAAACCTCTTATGTTATGCAAAGACTTTTAAGATCTATTTGAGAATTCACAAATAATAATAATTTTGAAAATCAAAGACAATGTTTAGTCACCAGCAAATAAATTTCAATTAAAATAAACTTATGACAATATGTCAAATAATAAATTTCTTCAATGTCAAATGTTGTATGTTTTTTTTTCAAATAATTTTATTCTTTAATGAGGCCATTTAAAGAATTTCATATGTTTTCGAAATTCCCGGGAATTCCCGGGAGTAGAACATTTCTTTTTTCCTTCCCCGGGAATTGGAAAAGTCCGGGAAATTAGAAACCCTATTCACAATACAAATGATAATTAAAACATAGGTTTATATTAAAACAAGCAAAAAAAAAATACCACCAGCATAAGCAAGATTATTAAAGAACCGCATATACCTAAGTAGGGTATAAAAATTAGTACCAAAAGCTGAACAAGAAGCGAAAAAAAAATATTGCAATTACCTTTGCTTGTAAACTTTAAACACATGTATTCAATGGAGCATGAAATAAAAATGTATGTGAACATACAACTTTACTGTTAAACCAAAATTCATATTTTATTCAAAATCTTTCCTAAAGTTCACAAAAAACGAAGCATGATGTTACATATAAAAATATTTACCTAATATATACGATGTGTTCGTTCTTGTTTTCTTTTTATGCAATTTATAAAATTAAAAGTGAAAGTTATGTTACAACCTTTTAGATTTATCGAAAGCATTAATTTAAGTTAATTTAAATATAGTAAGCTATAAATGAGTAAGAAGACCATTAAAGTAAATTGTTAAATTTTTATTCAACTTAAAAGCTTTTTACACATTCGTCGGCAGCCAATTAAATAATATCAATATAATAAATACTTTACTTAATAAATATATACTACGTTCATACGCGCACTATTTCCAAATGAAAATATTTGCAAATAAATTAACTCACTGTTTATACGGCATAACAAAAGTACACAAACTTGGTAGCACTTTTGTAGGCAACTTACTTAAGATACCAACAGACGACATGTTTTTCACATTGTATGTGCCAGAATTTACATATGTAAACGAAAACATGTCGTGTGTTACCTTTAAAACATTGCTTGTGTAAAAAACATGACAAAAAACATAAGACATTATTTGAAATAGAGCGTGCTCTATTTTCTTATGTTAAACATACAGCTCCAAATGTCTATGTCATGCGAACAAATTTGTCGGCGGTTGATTATGTGCACTATCATTCGCCGTCTGAATGAAGTATTTTGCAAGACAAATTAATTATATATTTTATTTTAATTTAACGTTGTCGTTTTATTAAAATAAGTCCAAAAATGTATAGATTTTTAGATACAACCTCAACGTCTTGTTTAAAAAAGAAAAAATTAAAAAAGCAAATTTGCGTCGACAGTACTACAGCGACGGAACCAAAAATATTTCGACGGCTGCAAGCCATTTATAAAACAAACTACGTGGATATTTATGTACTGAAAAAGAAGAAGTGATACTACATGTACGTTTGTGACCAAAAATTATAAACCTTATGTAAATTAACCAATATTGACAAGCATAAAGAAAAACATACGAACCGAAAACTTAAAAAACACATGTAAAAAACATGTCGTCTGTTGGTACCTTTATGTTGACAAAAAAAAAAGTAGTGTAAATGTACAAAATATCAAATAATTATTAGTTTTAATCAGCGTTACCGTTGAAACTTTTCAAAAAAAGGCACAAAAAGTGAATTTTCGAAATCAAGAAAAATTAAAAAATAGCAATATTTATTAAGAAATTGTTATTAACAACAAGCACAAACATATAAAACAAATTTTTCATGTGTAAGAAGTACAAAAACATTAATTTTATGAGAACTCATATAATACGTTTATACGCACGTCTTATTAAAATTCTAACTTACTAACGAAAACAATTACTAATTACTGGGGATGAGAACAATTATTAAAAATACAAACTTCAGCTATATAATATATAGTTTTGGTTTTTTTTTTTGGTTTTTGGCGTTTTTTCAATTTGGCGATTTTTTTTTCATTTTGGAGATTTTTTTCATTATGGCGTTTTTTTTTTCATTTGGGCGATTTTTTAGTTTTGGCGCCTTTTTCAGGTTTTGGCGATATTTTTCGGTTTTCCAATTTGGCGATTTTTTCATGTTGGCGATTTTTTTTTTCATTTTGGCGATTTATTTTAGTGTTAAGCACCCCATACACGTTTCAATTCAATTGTGAATTGAGTCTTTCAATTGAATTGATTCTTAGCCACACACTTCATAAACTGAATTGAAAGATTTTCATTCAACTGTCAAATTTATATTTTTTTCACAATTAAAAATTTTAAAATTTAAAACTTCTATTGCATTTATTCATTAATTTTAATATTTTTTATTTAGAATTCAATGAAATTAACAATTTTAAACATACATAAATTTCTCTATACAAAATAAAGCTAGAAACATAAATTTTGACAGCTAATCAAGAGACTCGAACACACACAGCACAATCGAATTGAAAGATTTACTAGTCAACATGAAAAATCAAAATCTTTTGATTTTTCTTCAACCAACTCGACAACTGCCAAACTAATCAATTGACAGAGCCATACACGCTTTGATTTGGACAACAAAGGACTCAATTGAAAATTGAATTGAATCGTGTATGGGGTGCTTTAGAATTTTTTTTTTATTTTGGCGATTTTTTTCGTTTTGGCGATTTTTTTTTTAATTTTTGGCGATTTTTTTTTTTTTTTGGTTTGGCGATTTTATAACTTTGGGATTTTTTAGTTTAACCGTTTTTGAAAATTTCAAGTGTTTGCCTCTTACGGTATCCAAGATATAGCAAATTGTCAAAATTACATAGTCAAAATTGCATTGACTGATGGACCACCCTTTAATTTAAATTTTTTTAAATTTTAGTGTTATTTGTTTTAGTCTGTATAAAAATACACTAATTTTACAAAATTCAAGTTTCAATATATATATGTTCATACAATTGTATGTATATTACATGGGATTTTAATATTTTTCGTTGCTCGTTTTTAATTCTCATGTATTTTTTGTTGTAGCGGCCAAGGTTCTACATACTCTGACCAAATTTCAGGTCCGTAGCTCTTGCGGTTCCTGAGAAAATACCGTGTGACGGACAGACGGACAGCGTAGCGAAAACAATAGGGTTCCTTTTCACCATGGACAGGGGTTTCATGCAAATGCATGTTTTTTCCCTTAACTCTTATGAAATATCTTTACGAAACAATGAATTTGCTTAAAAATGGCATCAATTTGTTAGTGCATATTTTTGCATATTTTGCTGAAAATTCATATTTTTGCATAATTTATTCATAAATGCATATTTTTGTCTCATATTTTGATATAAATGCTGATTTTGTGTCATATTTTCTCAAAAATTGAAATTTCAAAAAATATTGCAAAACTGCTTTTGGCAACTGTATTCGCTTGCATTGTTGTAGAATTGTGGAACGATTGTACAAGCATACCAAATTTATTGTAATTTTTATAATTTCAAATTGTCTGCTATTAAAGCCGAAAGTAGTGAAACAATTATGCTGAAATTATACATTGTTTTAAAAATTATAACGGATTTAAAAACCAAATCTAATAGCTAGTATTCAATTCATTGTAATGGTTGAGTTAAATAAATATGCAACATCATATAAAAATAATCATTTAAATTTGAGCCGATTACATCCGCAGACGTTACAAGGCCTTTTTCAATGCTCAAAGCTTTCTAAGAACAAATTAAGTGGACTGCACATTCGATAATACATATGTATGAATAATAAAAAAAATTTTAATGAAAATAAATAAATAACAACACTTTTCTTTTTCTATTTACGTATCGCTGCTTTACTGTAATACAAACATACATATCTCGAAAATTCGAGTTTGAAGTTAATAATGCAGAAAAAATCATTATACCATATTTAATATTGTGTAAAGATTTAATATAAAAGGCTTGTACACGCACCTCTTGAGAAAAGAAAATATTTTTATATCTTTATTTAGTGATATGTAGATTGAAAACTTTACTGTTGAATAATTTTTTTTAAAGATATGTGCATATTTTATTGTTTTTAGTGCATATTTTGCGTTTTTGATGTCATATCTTAGGCGCCTAAAATACCTTTTTTAAATGCATGAAGTCCTTGTCCCTGCTTTTCACCTTTGGTGTACGGAACCCTAAAAAGGCACATTGTATGAAATTCTTAGTTTTACAGTTGCTTATTTGACGACTGTGAATATATATATATATCTATAATACCGGCTAGTTGAGTATTTGCAAATGCAGTTTCAATTTGTAAATAAGACAAGTATAAACGTAGTATTGATAGCTACTAACTATATAAAAAAATGTCTATGGTAATAATACAAAAGTGGTCGATCAAAATTCCAGCAAAAATAAATCGAAATTTCGTTCGATATCGATGGTTCATATCACTCAGCATAACTTAAAAAATTTACTTTAAGGAAGACCATTTAAAGATTTGATAAGAATTTGAAAATTCAATTCTGAAGAGCATAATATTTGTGGCAATAAGGAAAAAGTGCTTAAGTCATATTTTAAGCACATTTAAGCTTTCAAGTCGATTTTCAGAAATTGGGTTATTTTACGGTTATATTGGAAAATTATCTAGTAAGCTTGATTTTTTTTAAGTAAACATCGTTCTACACGCTATAATTAATACATTTAAGTTGAAATATACTAAAGTATAACCTAAATTAAGCTTTTATTCCACATGAGATTGCAAGTGTAAAAAAGATAATTCGCAAGTCAGAGTGCTATAACTTCCAAAAAAAATCACACAAATTAATTGAGGTTTTGACCAGAAGTACTTTCCAATATGCAGATTACGTAGGTACCATTAACTCAAAATCAGCTTGTCTCAACTTAGGCACTTTTTCCTTTTTGCCACAGATTTGTAAATAAAAAAATTAATTCGCCGTGTATGCGGCAAAATTCTTTATTTGCAATATTTTTATTTGCGAACAATTCGCCCGTATAGTAGTAGTAGTAGTAAAAAAAATTTATTTAATTTTCAATTTTATATGCAGATTTTGTATGAAATTTGTATGAAAAATAACGAAAATTCGTTTCAAAAAATATTTTTCCATAAAATTTCAAAACGAAAAAAAAACGTTTCGTTTTTTATTGAGGTATAGAACTTTAAGTTGGCATCACTTTTTTAACTGGCGGCCATTTTGTCAGCTGTCAAGTGATTAATATTTAGTTTGGTTTGCCATTTTATCATGAACAGGTTGACAAAAGAACAACGCTTGCAAATCGTGCAAATTTATTTCGAAAATAATGGTTCAGTTCGCGAAGTTTACCGCAAGCTCCGTCCATTTTATGGTCGACATAATCGTCTATGAGAGCAATTAATTCGGTTAACCATGGATCGTTTTCGCACTACGTTTACTCTATGTGATAATACGCATCCGCAGAGACGTCGAACAGTGCGCACCGAAGAAACAATTGCCGCTGTAGAGCAAAGTGTTGAAGAGGACCCGAATGAATCGATTCGCCACCGTGCACAGCAATTGGAGCCGACTAACCGACTATTTTGTTCCCGAATTGGATGGCATGAATGTGGATGAGTTGTGGTTCCAACAAGACGGCGCTACATGCCACACAGCGCACGTCACAATCGATTTATTGAAGGAAACATTCGATGAGCGCATAATTTCGCGGAATGGACCTGTCAATTGGCCACCAAGATCGTGTGATTTGACACCATTGGATTATTTTCTTTGGGGATATGTGAAGTCGCTCGTCTACGCCAACAAACCAGAAACGTTAGGGGACTTGGAAGCCAACATTCGTGGCGTTATTGCCAACATATGGCCCCATATGCTCGAAAAACTGGTTGAAAATTGGACCTGTAGAATTGGCTTTATTCGAGCCAGCCGCGGCGGCCACATGCCCGAAATCATATTTAAACATTAATGGCATAAAATTATCCTTCCAATAAAGCCAAATTGATGGACATTAAAACGATTTTCTTGTGTTTTATTTCAATTCGAAGTTCTATACCTCTGAAAAAAACACCCTATATTTGTTAACATGCCGACCACACGAGCAATAATCTTGGCAATTATTGCCATGGCAACTGTCAAATTCGATTGCAGACACAAGATATTAGCGTGTGGACCGTATGAATATGTGTTCAAATATGTATTCAGCAACAAATGTTAAAATACATTGCCGAGCAACAATCTCTTAACACATGCTGTCAAATACAAATTATATTAAATTTTTTTCAACGCAAAAATAGAAAACAAAAGTTTTAACTACATAAAACCAATAAAAGTTTAATTTAAAATTAGAAAAGGATAAAATTATTGACAATTTAAGTATTTATGTGAATAAAAAGCAAATATATTTGAATATACGTGTTCACCACCTCCAAATACATTATTGAACACAAGCAATCTGACGTCATCATTCTGCCGGCGTTATTGCTTGTGTTAAGATACATCAAATTGCTGGTAAGGTCGTAGTGTAAGGTTTCCTTGTCACTTTTTTTTTTTGCAACAATGTAAAACTAAAATTTGTAATTTCTTATTTTTACCTAGACTTCGAATTGTAGTTTGAGTGTACTGAAATGCATGTAGAAGTGCTTAAGGAACAACAAACTAATTTTTTTTAAATATAATTTATAATTAAAAAAATATTTGCAAAATATCTTTCGAATATTATTCGTTTAGTTCAACGTCTTAAAGGTAGAATTAGCTGAACGTCTACGTAAGCTAACGAAACGGATGAACGTTTTTGATGATTGAAACCAATGCAAATGCTTACGGAAATTTGCTGTAACGTTGACGGCACGTCTCAACCTGTATAAAATAGAATTTCCTAACGATGTTAAGTGACGTTTGTAAGCCAGTGATGGTACCATTGTAAGTTAAATGAAAAATGTTTTTTTGGTACTTTTGTTAATAATAATATCTGTGTGAAAAATCAACTTAACATAATACATAAATAAATGGTTATATACATGACATAATTTATGTACACAATTATATTCATATGTATGTATATGTACTTATATATATATATATAGAAAAGAAATGCATAAATATGTATGGGCATAATATAAATGTGATATGTATTAAAGGATTTAAATGGTATAAAACCCCATTTTGTGTATGCACACATGTAAAAATTATTTCATGTTGCATACATATCGTTGGTCACAAGTAGAAAGGCCCTAACTTAAATAATTGTAATTTTACAGGAGAAGATAAAAAAAATAATAATAAACAAACGCTATTGCAATAAATTTTTGTGACGAGGTGTATTTCGTTAGCTAAAACGCAAAACGCCCTAACTAACAAAAAATTCAAAATCGACTTTTTTACAAATTCCCATGTATCTAATCAAAATACATCACCACCAAACAAATCATACTTCTACGTACACAAATAGCAATTTTATTGACAAAATAAAAAAGCCCTTACTACAATATTGAATAAATGTAAAACGCAAAAAGACTTAACTTCTCGCTTGTGTATACAACATTGACACAATTGACATTTAAAAATTAAAATACGTGCTTTGGAGAAATAAAAGGTACAATATAAACAATTATAAAAAGAAATTGATATATGTCGTATAAATCTCTGAATACTTTTGCTGGGAGCAAAATAGTTGGACGAACTTGGAGAATTTCTAGTCAACAAAACCGTATGGAAGGTAAGAAGTACCTAGGATTTTCCAAAGGAAAAGGACATTGCTTCTATTTCACCGAAGTTATACGCAAAGAAATTTTTTTACTCCTTCTGGAAAATGTCGTGGAAAAATAAAAATTGTACGTAACAAACCTTATTGAATCTTCAGGTAGACAACGTATTACAGTTGAAAACTCAAAACGCTCTTCCACAAAGTACTATTTTTTAAAGCACGAGTCAAACCGTATCCAAGTGTGCAGACAAATGCTTCTATCAACGCTGGGTTTGAACGAAAAAATGGTACGATTATGGGTAGCTTCAAAATGCTTGCATGGCACCCAAAACATTTGTTCACCGAACCAGAAAGAAAAAATATAAAAAACATAAGCTTTTTGCAAAAATGATTGGAAGCTTTGCCGAAAATGGAATCTCACTACCGCCGGCAGTATACCAAAAAGATTTATTTAGAAGCGGACTTTAAAAGTTATAAGCAAATTTATGATCTCTATTCTGATGTATGTAATGAAAGTAAAGAGAATAATGTCGGCCGTGTATCATATCCAAGATTCATTAATGTATTTAAGTCATCAAACTTCTCGTTGTTTAAGCCCAGGAATGATCAGTGCGATATTTGTCTTTCTTACAGTTTATTAATCATAGAAATGAAATTGACAAAATGAGAAATGAAAAACTAAATGATATCGAAAATGCTAAATCAGGACTATGCCTGCTGCTCTCCATGGATATGCAAGCGGTTAAGCTTTTGCCTCAATCTAAAGCAAACTTCGCGTATTATCAAATGAAACTTCAAGTTCATAATTTATTAATTTATAATATAATTAATCACGACTCTGACAATTACATTTGGGATGAAACCGAGGGGAGTCTTGAATTAAGTACCTTTGCCACAATAATCATAAAATATTTGAGAATTTATATCCAGAAATTTCCTAATACTCACCACATTATTATATACTCGGATAGTTGTGTCTATCAAAACAAAAACATTGTGCTTTCCAACGCTTTACTTTCTTTGTGTATGGAGAAAACAATTACCATTGAACAGAAGTATTTGGTAGTGGGTCACACGCAAATGGAATGCAACTCAACTCACTCACTAATTGAGAGAAAAATCCGCAATAAGCACATAAACTTGCCATTCGAATTGGTTAATTTAATGAAATCTGCTCGTAAAGTCCCCTCGCCTCTACAAGTTTACTATCTAAACCACGAGTATTTTCTTGATTATGAATCAGTTGATAAGAGATATACATCTATAAGACCATGTTATGTAATTATAATGTATGTCCCAAAGGAATGCATAATTATCAGGATTTTGTGATGTTTTTAGGTAAAAAGGCGGGCGACCCAACTGTTAACATGATACGTGCACTAGGATACGACCAAACAGGAATTATTTATTTTAAAATCAATATCAATGACAACTACGAAGAGCTCCCACAAAGATGTGGAAAAAATTTCAAGATAGCACAGAAAAAATAGACAAGAATTATTTTCAATAAAACCATGTTATTGAATAAAATTTTAGTTTCAATAATATTTGTCATTAACTTCAATATTGTATTTATCAATTCCGCACATTTTAAAATATCATTTAATGTCATTTATTTGTGTTGGTGTTTTCCTTGCTTGTTGATTGACTAAACCTGGTCATGTGCTGATGTTGTTGTTTATTTTGATTGTTGGTGTTGTATTCGTAAGCATTCAGACAAGAAGCCGAAAAACGTCGTGGCTTGTTTTTTTTTTTACTCAACAAAGTTATTTTTAGATTAGAAGAAACAAAAGAACTCATGTTTTGCGTGTATTCATTATTTTCGTATTCAAAATCGATTTGCTCTTTAGCTGAGTGGTAAGTACGTTAGTTTATTAGTCAAGAGATTGCCGGTTCGACTCATCCCAAACACATTTAATTTTAGTAGCAACCAAGCAAAAGCAAACAAAAAGGGGTTGAAAAATGTGACATTCCATTCATCCACACACAACACAATAACAATTATCACTGAAAATAAAATTTCAGTCAACAGCTTTTTTCTTTGATTCATTAAATTTCTTTATTGGCTGAAAAAAAATATATTCAATAAACGTGCATACAATTTTATTGATCAATAATGCAAAAATCGTCATCACAGAAAATTCGAAAGATTTTTTTATTGAATCAACGATTTTCGTATTCAAATATCAAAATCATTTTTTTCTGTGATTGGAACCCTTCAAATTACACGACAACAGGTTGAAAGTTTCAAGAAAGAAATGGCAAAACCTACAGGATCTAAAAAAAAGTGCTACCTGCTGACTGTCATTATTATATTTATGACAGCATTCCTTTTGAATAGTTAATATGTATCTTATTAAAAATAATATACTTTTTGAGTAAAATGCATTAATCTTGTCATTTATCAAATTCTATATAAATTTAGTATAATAAACATGAATTTTTAATTAGAAACAGTTTTATTTCCAATGTTTAAATCAGAAGTTTAAACCTCAATAAATATTTACACACTATTAAAGTAAAAGATTTGATAAACATTTATTGTAGATAGGGCATTTAGTTTCAGAAAAATGCGATGCAAAAAGCCCTAAGTGATTTCACTCATGGGGAAACTAGTTCTTCGTAGTATTTTTTATTTTATTTAAGGAACTCGTGTTAAAAACCTTAATACTTTTCGTTTGAGAATGTTTTTTGCTTCTCCTGTAAAATTACTAAAATGTTAGTTAGGGCGTTTTGCGTTTCAGGTAACGATTTGTGTGATATGTATTGGAATCACTGAAAAGTTCAATTTCATTAAAAGGCCAGTTAGGGCCTTTCTACTTGTGTCCATCGATATGTATGTACAAGGTGGCGCAAAAGTAATCCTCCTATCAGAAAATGCTATAAATTTTGCGATTGGCGCCTAATGTCAGTTCTGTTTTGACATTTGTATAGTAAACACATGCGAAATACACGTTAATAAACAATGTTACGCTACACTGCTCCAGAACGCGGAATATTGGTGACTATTTATTTGACCAATAATCGGTCGGTGACTTTGGCACAACGTGAATTTCGTCGCAGATTTCCTGGCCGTCCAACGCCTACTGGTGAAACACTGCGACGTTTAGCCGCTCGCCTCGAAGAGACTGGCACAACACGAGATGCTGCCAGGCGTGGCAGACCCCGGAGTAGCCGTTCTGCAGAGAATATTGCTGCTGTAGCCAGGGATGTCATGGAAGCGCCGTCGACATCGACCAGACGACGTGCCACGCAAATGGGTATCAGTCGACGGTCTTTAAAGCGAATTTTGGTACAAGATTTGAAGATGTTTCCGTACAAAGTCTAGACGGTGCATCAGCTGTTAGCTGCTGACCGCCAATCGCGTCTAACATACGCTCAAGCCATCCTTGATCACCACCAAGAGGAAGATGGTTTTTCATCAAAAATAATCATGAGTGATGAGGCCCATTTCCATCTTAACGGGTACGTAAATAAGCAAAATTTACGCTTCTGAGGGACTGAAAATCCGCGTGTAACCCACGAAGAGCCATTACACCCGCTCAAAGTCACTGTATGGTGTGCTGTTTTCGCTGGAGGAGTCATCGGACCTTTTTTCTTCGAAGACGTCGTGGGCCAAACGGTTACTGTGAATGGTGAGCGCTACAGAGCAATGATCAACGAGTTCTTTTTGCCGCAACTTGATGAATTGGGATTGGAAAACATGTGGTTCCAACAGGACGGTGCAACGGCACAGACTGCACGTGCCACAACCGATATCCTGAAGGATGCATTTCCCGGGCGCCTAATCTGCCGTTTTGGCGATTTGCACTGGCCAGCAAGATCGCCTGATTTGACCGCTGCAGACTTCTTTTTGTGGGGCTTTTTGAAGTCGCGGGTTTATGTCAACAAGCCTCAGACTCTTGCAGCTCTTAAAGACAATATCGGTCAAGAATGTGAGGACCTATCGCCGGAAGTTTTGGCCAAAGTGATGGAAAATGCCATAAAAAGGGCTCAAATGACAATCAACTGTGGCGGCGGCCATTTACATGACATCATATTCTCGACTTGATGTAAAAAAATTAAAAGACCAAATAAAAATAATCCACAAGAAGAATCAAAGTTTTTAATTTTTTTTTAAATTGCAGCCAAACAACATGGGAAGGTTATTTTTGCGCCACCTTGTATATATGATCATATTTATTTATTATAAATATATAACATACATACATACACAGATGTATTTTAATGTACATGCTACGGTACTTTTTCTTCGCTACAGTCGCCATTTGAACTTTTTTATTTCTCATCACTGTTTTGTGAACAGCTGTTACTTTTTCATATTAAAATAACAAAACAAAGTAAAGCGTACGCACCTTTTTAAATGTGCTATAAGTGCACCAACGTGCTAACAGTACGGTACGGTACGGTACAGCAACAGCAACGTTCGGCTAACCCAGCCTTTAAGAGAACTAACAACAAACCCAGCAAAATTTAAAGTATTAGCGAAAAAAAAACGTAACTAAATAATACACTAACACTTTATTATGCTGCTTATTTAATAATCCAAATAATGATTATTAAGCCAAGCTTTAAATTTTTTTTATGATACCTAAATAAAGTGTAATCTCCATACGCTACTAAAATTTTACAAATGAATAAATACATTATCAAATAATGAGGTAGCGCAAAATTTATGCTTTTCTGTTAAAAAAAAGAGAAGACAACAAAGCTAACCATCCATTTACCAGCAAAAAAATAGTTTTATAACCAACAGGCATCATTTCTTGCCTGTAAAACTAAAAGGTTATATACGCCATATATATTTTCTTTAAGAAGCAGATTTAATGACAGCGTAATTTTTTTTTTTTTGTATTTTACATCAAATATTAAGGACAAATAACAATCCTTTTATGAGTTTTTTTGCAGTTTGGATAGTTCGCATTGTGAGTCCCGTGTCTTGTCATAAAGAATTGTTTGTGGCTGGGAAAAAATAAATAAATAAATAAATAAACCCTCGGCAACATACAAGCCAACAAACATACTTGGGTAATAAAAAAAAAACTGTCTTTAAAAAGAGATTTTCGGTGCTAGTTTTTTTCTTCCCTCCATTTTGCAATGGGTTTTTTGTTTCTACACATACATACATACATACATATATATATATATTTAAAAGGCCATTTTTTACTAGCGTACGAGTATTAGTGAATTATAGGTCTAGGGAGGAATGAGATCGTATGATGTTTATAGCTGTGAAGAAGTCAGGTAAATGTGTGTTGCATACAGTTGAGAGTAAAACTGTAGGGCATTATTATTTTTGTCTAAAATACACTACAATAGAATCAGTAGAAGAAGTTAATTTTGAAAAGCTTAATTACATTGACATTATTTTCGGAAAATTTTTAATTTCTTATTTTTATTTAACTTGTTAAAAAGATACTTTCCGGCAAATATACATACATACATAAAAAAAACATTTAATTTTTTTATTTAGCACTTGCAAAAATAAATACCAATGTCCTGATTAATTTCGTTGCTGCTTTTAATTGTTTTTGAAGGCTACTCATGCATATACAACCTTAACCAACAACAACAAAGAAACTATCCGTTTAATGTAAATATTTTCAAAAATAATTTTTTAAATGCTATTCCTTTTCAGATTTACTTTTCAATAAGGCACATTTTTAAAAAATTCCTTTTTTACCAATGTAATATTTTTCAAGGTATTTTTTCTCAAGATATTTTTTAAAGTTACTTTTTAGAAGGCAATATTTAAAAGGTACTTTTTCAAAATGTATTTTTTTTAATTACTTTTATCAAAAGGTATTTTTTTAATTTTTCATTTCAAAATTAATTTTTTTAAAAGTACTTTTTTCAAAAGGAACCTTTCGAAAAAGGCAACTTTTTAAAAAGTGCTTTTCTATAAGGTACTTTTTTAGAATGCACTTTTTGAGAGGTAGTTTTTAAAAATTACCTTTCTTTAATATTTTACTTTTTTAATAAGGCAATTTTTAATAAGGTAGTTTTTGTACACAGGCACTTTTAAAATAGGCAGGTTTTTTAAATAGTACTTTGTAAATATACTTTTTTAAAAAGTACTACTCCCAAAAGACACCTTTTCTTGAAAGGTAATTTTTTAGAAATTGCGTTTTCTAAAAGGTACTTTTTTCGAAAGTACATTCTCAGAAGGCCCTTTTTCAAAGGTAGCTTTTAAGAAGGAACTATTTTTAAAAAGCTACTTTTTATAGAAAGATACTTTTAACAGGCATGTTTTTTAAAAGTACTTTGTTGAATATACTTTTCTAAAAGGTACTTTTTTAGAAGGTAAACTTTTAAAAGGTATTTTTGAAAGGCAGTTTTTAGTAAGGAACTTTCTTTAAAGGTACTTTTTAATACTGTCCTTTTTATAGAAAGCTACTTTTTTAAGAGGCAGGTTTTTAAAAGTACTTTTTTTAAAAGGTACTTTTTCAAAAAATACTTTTTTAAAAAGTACTTTTCCAAAAAGTAACTTTTTCTTTTTTAGAAGGCACATTCTTATATGGAACTTTAAAAAATGTAGTTTTTAATAAGGAACTTTCTTTAAAGGTACTTTTTAGTAAGGTACTTTTTAAAGAAATGTGCCTTTTTAAGAGGCAGATTTTTAAAAGTACTTTGTAAAAGGTACTTTTTAGAAGGTAAATTTTTAAAAGGTATTTTTTCCAAAAATAACTTTTTCTTTTAAAGTACTTTTTTATAAAGCACATTCTTTTATGTTAATTTTAAAAATGTAGTTTTTAATGAGGTATTTCTCAAGAAGTTATGTTCTTTTAAGTGCTCTTTTGAATACGGTACTTTTTGTAGAAAGGTACTTTTTTAAAAAGCAGGTTTTTTATATGTACTTTTTTTAAATGTACTCTTTTAAAAGTTCTTTTTTTTAAGATAACTTTTTAAAACGTACTTTACATAAAAGATACTTTTTCAGAAAATATTTTCAACTTCCTGCTATAGGAAGTTACTGATTTGACCACAATTTTTCAAAATCCTGTTTTCATTATATTTCGACGTTCTGTGGTGGAAAAAGAATGTTTGTTTTTCGATACAAATTAATTTTTTTTTTTTGGTCTTAAAAACTGAAAAGTTTCAGTTATGATATGAGTTCCTTTTTTAAATATTTTTTTAAAAGGCATTAAAAGTAACTAAAATTTACGTTTCTTAAAACTTAACTTTTTACTTTTTGTATAAAATTAACATTTTTCAAACTACTTTTATTAAAAAATAACTTTTTTTAAAAGGTGTTTATAAAAAATGAACGATGCCTTTTTTAACATAATTTTTTACAAAAGTAATTTGCAAAATGTGCTTTTTGTTCCGTTAGGGAATATATTTCTTTAAAACGTACTCTTTCAAAAGTTACTTTGTTCAAAGGTACTTTTTTTAATGTACTTTTATGAAGAAATTATTTGTTGAAAGTATCTTTTTTTCTGCATAATTTTAAAAAGCACTATTTAAAAAATATTTTTTTATGAAACTTCCTTTGAAAAGTTTTCTTTTTCAAGTTAACTTTTTTAACAGTGTCCTTAAAAAATATTTTTGTAAAGAAAGTGTGTGTATCAAAATTATTTTTTTCTCTTGAGAGGAAATTTCGATTATAGGTAAAGGCTCAACATACGTAGGTAAAACTTTTATGCACCACTGTTGCGGCAAATATTTTCACTACATAAAGGAGTTGTTAAAAATGTTTTTGACTTGACACACGGTCGTACGAGTATGTGTTAAAGAGTAACTCGCTTAGAAAACATTTCATACAAATTTTATAAAGCCTAAAAGCATGCTATGAAATTATATAAAACAAAGAAAATTCACACAAACAAAATATAAAATATAAAATATAAAATAAAATAAGCATCCATACATGAAAAACCGTGCTTTACTGCAAATGTTATATTTAAAATTTTTGACCCCAGGAGATCAGACTTTTATGCTATGCACTAAAATTAAAAAAAAATAATAACTAGAAATTTTTCTACAATGCCCAGCCTTCCTTTTTGAAATTTTTCTAACCATTTATTATTTTAAACACAAATAAACTAAAATAAAATAAAAAGTAGTTATTTTTTTGTTGTGGCAGTAAAGGTAAATTAATATGTACGTGTATATATATTTTTGTGTTTTTTTTTTTTTTGTCTAATTTAATTTTCTCTCTGTGTTTTAAACGCTACCGGCCAGTATTTGAAATTAAAAAAATATGAACTGAAAATAAAACTGTATTTAAAATGTGAAAAAGAAAAGAAACATAAACTGTTTTCATTTTTTTTTTTTTTTTTTTCAAAGCATTTTTCTAAATCATTTTAGTTTGTGTACATGGAAGATTTCATTTAGATTTGTGGCATTTATATTTTGTTATTTTTTTCTTCTCTATAACTGTTATGTTATTCTATTTTACTCGCTTTTTAGTATCACTGGGGATGTAATTTCATTAAAAATTTATGCAATTTAGTTTTTTACCCACATATTAAAAACTAAAACTGACATAAATCTATTGTCATACCTCTGAGATATACACAAGTATACAAGTAGATACTCGTATGTATATGTTGCATGCATTAAATATATTCACATTAGAGAACATGTAAAATTTATTCCGTTTCCGCTTAAGTTTAGTTTTCATAAAGGACTATCTTTTGTTGGGTTATTGTAGCGGAATTTATCATCTAACTTATAATAAGGGTTACTGGGCTTTATACACAGAAAAAAATGATTTTGATATTTGAATACGAAAATCGTTGATTCAATAAAAAAATCTTTCAAATTTTCTGTGATGACGATTTTTGCATTATTGATAAACAAAATTGTATGCACGTTTATTGAATATATTTTTTTTTTTCAGTCAACAAAGAAATTTAATGAATCAAAGAAAAAAGTTGTTGACTGAAATTTTATTTTCAGTGATAATTGTTATTGTGTGTGTGGATGAATGTTACATTTTTCAACCCCTTTTTGTTTGCTTTTGCTTGGCTGCTATTAAAACTAAATTTGTTTGGGATGAGTCGAACCGGCAATATCTTGACTAATAAACTAACGTACTTACCACTCAGCTAAAGAGCAAATCATTATTGAGTAAGCAAATAATGAATAGAAGCAAAACATGATTTCTTATGTGCGCATTGTCTTGATATAATGTAAAAATAACTTTGTTGAGTAAAAAAAAACAAGCCACGACGTTTTTCGGCTTCTTGTCCCAACTCACACGTATACAACACAAGCAATAAAAAAACAACAACATCCGCACATGACCAGGTTGAGTCAATCAACAAGCAAGGAAAACACCAACACAAATAAATGTCATTAAATGATATTTTAAAATGCGCGGAATTGATAAATACAATATTCAAGTTAATGATAAATATTATTGAATTGCAAAATTTTATTCAATAACATGATTTTATTGAAAATAATTCTTGTCAATTTTTTTCTGTGTAGCTTAATTTTAACAAGATATAATATTTATTTAGTTACCATCTTGATTGTGCTTATTTAGAAGTCCATTTGGTGCCTAATGAAGGTCTGAAAGTATTTTACACTTTTCTAATATGTTTAAAGTTGCGAGTTTTTTTTTTACTTCCTAAAGCTATAATCTAATACTAATCAAATGAACTAACCACTTCTCCGGTACCAACAGTTTTACATAAATAATTCATACAAATTGATATTCACTGCCTCTTCCACTATTTCGAAAGAAGGTCTTCATTCGCATTCTAAGCGAAAGAAAACTGATTTCCATTTCTATATCTTACACTTTCGTGTAGTAAAATTTATATGCAAAGAATTCAATAAAGTAAAATTATTATTATTATTATAAAGTAAAATTATTAAAATTGTAAAATTATTATTTTATCACATTATTATTTTTTTTTCACATTTCTTCAATTTATTTTTTGTTTGTAGGGAAAATTCATAAAATATTCATTAAAATATTACTGCCTGTTCCAGGATGTCACTCATTTTCGTTCGCAAGCCTTTTAAACGACAAACAGCTGTTTTGCGTTCCACTAAAAGCCTTTAGCACGACAAGTCGAAAGAAAATCAAAGCGAACGATAACGTAAGCATTTCAATACAAATATGAGCCCCAATAAAATTTTTTCAGTCATTTGTACGAACTCAAATGCCAAAAGAAGGCACTTGTATTTTTATTGTCGACTGAGACAAAGTACAACAAATTATTTTTATTTACATGAATAAAATATTTTGCTTTGCCAATGAGCAAATATAATACCGGCTTCGCTGGCAATGGGTTCATTGCTTAACCCATCGTTGGCAATCTCCTTACGTCTGAGCTTGTAAGTAAGCGGTTTTGCGTCCTTGGCTGGTCTTTGTGATACTCTTCTCTCGGTATGTATGTATGTTTGTTCGACAACAGCTTCAATGAGTAGATATTTTCTGCCTACCACCACTTCCGCTAGTTATAGTGAAGGTTGGTTAGAAACTATCGGTATTATGTGTAAGAAAAAACGGTTAAGAAGTTAGATAAATCACGCTGGGACTTAATAGTGGGCTAAAACTACATTATGCGCCGATTTTTATTGTCAAAATGTATGAAGGAACTCCTTAGCATCTATTTCAATGTCGTCACTTACTTTATGCCAGTTTTTTCTTGTACATAAGGATGTATTTATTCATATAAGCAGTTGTTCTACATACACAGAGGAGAGAGAGAAAATTATTGCACCCGTACAAAGGCCGACAAGGTAGAACACTTTTTCTGGGTCTGTTGGTATTTTAAAGATAATGACAATCACCCAAATGACAATGAATAATGACCTAAATAAATGGGATACTGGTCATTTATCCTTTTGGGTGATTGTTCACAAAATTTTGCATAGCTTGTGGTTTTTTATGTCTTTATTTATCATAAATAAAAACCCTTGAGTAATTAAGTATGTACACTTTTTATCATTTACAAAAATTGTTTTGTCAAGTTTATTTTAATTTATTTTTGGGTGCCACTTGTTGCAGGTTAAATTAGAACATAGTTTCATTTTTTAAAGCACAATTTACACATTTGAACGATTTTTTATTCCCAGTTGTCGATGAAAGTGTGAAATTGTGGATGTGGCAATATAGATATTTGACAACGGGTATACGGCTTACGTTAGAAACGTAAAGCCAATCGAACGATAAGTCGAAAGATAGTGGAACACTTTTATAGAAGAAAATGAGTGACTTACTTTCGTTCTCTTAAGTTTTCTTTCGACATCGTGGGGGAGGCACTTATTGAACATTTTTGTTTTGATTATTGTTTTATGTTAATTATAAAAAGTACTCGCACATTTTAAACAAAACGAATGTAGTTGAAGAGCAAAACAGTAATAACATGCTGTTGCTGTGCGACTATTTTGTTGAATTCTTTTTCATTGTTCAATATGGTTGTATTTATTTTCAAGTAAATGTTGGTAAGTTTGAAAAATCGCTAGAAATACTTGATATATACAAATTAGCATTACTTTAATTTAAAAACACGTAAAACAAAAAAATTTACATTCGTAATCAGAAGCGAATAGCTGACGACATAGTGGAATGAAAATGTATTAGAATTCGAGCGACTAGGTTTCTTTCGCAGAGTTTTTCTTTCGACATAGTGGAAGTGACACTCAATTGTTTTAAAAAAACTTCACTTAAGGCGTACTTTCAAATATAGCGAGCTCTATTTCAAATCCTGTAACAAAACTATATGGAAATAAATATGCTAATAGCGAATAAGAAACATCAGATCTTCCTTTTTAACCGACTTATAAAAAAGAAGAAGGTCGACAATTCATCTCTATTTTTTTTGCGGTATTGCTTCATAGCTCGGTACATTTTAGACCGATTTAAAAAATTATTCTTTTTTTATGAGAGGATATAGCTTCCCATTGGTTCCTTTCTGATAAAGTGGGCGGACACACGCCCACAATTTTTTTTATTTAATTTTATGAGATTCTACTTATTTGATTGCTGCGAAACATATCAAACACTTTAGATTCTTGTAATTACACAATTTAAAAGTTGTAAAAATGGGCGGGCTTACGCCCATTAAAATTTATTATAATAGTTCACACGGTTTTACGCAACCGATTTTTACGAAACTTACCACACACCTTGAGCTCTAAAATGGTCACAATCATCCATTTAAAAAAATCGGCGGAGCTACGCCCATTAAAATTTAATATATTATTTTAATATGCACCCTAAGCTCTGAAGAACACAAAATGATCGAAGGTACGCCCATTAATATTTAATTTTATATTTCACGTACTTCTTCTTATCTTCTACTATCAGATATTTGCATTGAAGTCGGTTTTTTGGCAGAAAGAATTTGTTTTTAACTGTCTTAGCAATTCTTCTGTATTTCTATTAAGGTTTGTTACTTCATAATTCACTAAATTCTAGGCGGACTGAAAAAAATTTGGTGTGAGTGGGTCTCCATTTGGTCTCATTGTCAAAAACGTGAGCGATGGATGACACCCCAAAGCTACGCCCTTTGAAACTTAATATTTTATTTCACTTGCCTCTACTGGTCCGATTTTTATAAAAGTTGTTACACATGCTGAGCTCTAAAAAGACACTTCCATTTATAATCTTATATTATTTAAAATCTTACATTATATTTCACGTACTTCTACTTAATGGATTTTTACGAAACTTAACCCTGTGCTCTGAAAAGGATCAGTCTTGCATTTAAAAAAGTGGGCGAGGTCACGCCTATAAAACGTTAGTATTAAATTATATGCACTTCTACTTATGCGATTGCCACGAAACTTGCCAAACAGATTTGGCTCTTAGAATGTCATAGCTTTATGCTTAAAGAAGTGGGCGGAGCCTTGCCCATTAAAGCTTAATTTTATATTTCAAATGTTTCTACTTGGCCGATTTTTATGAAACTTAACACATACCTTGTGCTCTGTAAGTGATACAATGTTGAATTTGGGAAAGGGTGCGGACACCAATATTTGCAATATTTGGTTGCAGTTGTAACACGATTGCACCCTCGATAATAGCATTACGTAATATGTGAATGATTCCTTAGACTACTTTTAAACATGAATCTCAGGTTAATTTTATACCTCATCCCTCAACTTTACATTTTTCATTCCCTAAAATCCCCAAAATAGCTATTCAGGGCTATCATGAATAAAATTTCATGTGAAATTTCTCCCTTTTCCAATTAGAATTTTTTGTTTTCCCTATTACTTGCTATTAGTTGGAATTTTTCCCCGTGAAAAATTTCACGCGTAATTTTATTCATGATAGCCCTGAATTTCTTATCTGCAAGAATTCTCACAGTTTCTTAAAAATAATCACCCTTATTCTATTTGGCGTCGGCAACATAAGACGACGTCGTTTTTAATGGTTTTTGGCAAATCGGTATTCCTGTAGATAGTATTGCCATTTATCGATGACTGTCAGCAAATTTTTAGTATTCTGTAAGAAAAATTGATGTTGATGTTGCCGTTCATTTTGTCGTCAGTGTTTTTGATGTCGTGTTCTGTTGTGTGCATGCCTCAACGAATTTGAAAAATAATTTAAATGTTAGAAAAGTGAAGAAATACCAAAGTAGATATAAAAATGTACGTATTTATTTTAAAAAAATTCTTAAAAAAAGTGAAAAATATATGGACGAAATTAAAATGACTATCCCCAACCAATTTGAAAAGCTTGAGGTAATGTTCCCAATTATTTCAAGGTACAGTGGGGACTTGAGGTTTAAATTAAAAAAAGGCTGCAAACAGTAATATTAAAATATTAAAAGGATGAACATTACTCATTATTTTCCAAAAACATGACGGAATTTATCACTTACTTTTCCTTGGGTAACTGGCAAATGCATGAATTTTGTCTGAGAAATCTTATTTTCACTATTAATTTTTTTATTTTCATCGTCCCAATAGGAAAGAAAAACATTTTATTTTAATTTATTTACAAAGCTTTTGCTTATTCAAAAACACTTTTACCAAAAATACTAAACAAAATTAATCAGCTGACTCAAATATTGGATATGTGTATTGTATTTATCGATAAACAGGCAACGTCGTCATAACACTGTTAAGGAATACAAAGTTAGCATTGATATTGTGTTATATTGATGTTGTTTCAAAATTGACGACGATGTTGCCGACGCCAAATAGAATAATAGCATTTTCACACTTACTCACATCTTTCATCTTTCATCAATTTGGCAAGATGATAACATCTTCCCATAAGAATTATACAGGGCTGAATGTTCAACATCTTTCAACATCTTCAAAAGATGTTCCTATCTCACTTTGTTCCATTCAACATCTTTCGATTATTTTAGTATCATCACTAGAAAAAATGTATACAACTATATACATACATGCATACATACTATAAAAATGTATACATATGTATTTTTATCTACATATGCATGTACATTGTACATACATTCAAAGCTACATTTTGGAATATCCTTCCCAAAAAAAGATCCGTAATTACTCTAAGATTTTATTATATACATATGTATGTATATGTATGCATATAATAAAATCTATTATATATTTTTCCAAATCAAAATAAATTACATAAAAATAGTTGCAAATGTCTACGCAAAATCTTTGCCGATAAAATT
Source organism: Tachina grossa (assembly GCA_949987645.1). Taxonomy (NCBI): domain Eukaryota; kingdom Metazoa; phylum Arthropoda; class Insecta; order Diptera; family Tachinidae; genus Tachina; species Tachina grossa. Next base: position 37,919,720 of record OX465278.1, on the reverse strand, counting down.
TTTAATATTTCTTCATCATCATTGTCTTCTTTCATAATTTCTACATAATTTCTAGCATTATTTGTTTCTGCTCCTCAGGAGCCAGCAATTAAACCGATTTCTACTGAATTTTTAAATTGCATTTTATTATTTAATTTTTAAATGCTCACACTCGTAAAAATAGTATTATAATACATGACAGATGAAAGATGAAAGATGTTGTAATGTGAACAGGTTTTTTAAATTTTCAACATATTCCACGCATTCCTCAAAGATGTGAGTGAGTGTGAAAATGGTAGTTATAAGGGTGAATATCATGTTATTAAAACTTGCATTTTTTTAGCATTTGAGAACATGGAATAAATATGTCACACCAAACTTAATTATTTTTAAAGTATGTATGTTTATTTTTTTTTTATTAAAAAAAATGCTAAAAACTTTTTCAAATATTTTCTTTATAGTTGTATTGAAATTTAATTAAATTGCTTTTGTTTGTTTAAGTAAACATTCACAATTTCATTCACAATAGTTAATAACAGATAATTTTTAGACTTGCCAGACATAAATTTTTATATATATTGAGAGTTCTTCACATAGCGTCTATACCTGACATTAAATCTGATATAATATGAGAGAGAACGTCGGCAGAATGAGAAGAAAAATATATTTATATTAATATTAATATCTATGTAGGGGAAAACGTACACTTGTAAATATCATAATATTTCATAATTATCAGGCAGCCGTGCAGTGAACATCTTTGTTTATTTGAATAGTAATGTGTATTTCATAAAAATTTTGCGATTTCCTTAATACATCGTGTATAATTAAAGCATTTCATCACTTTTTTTATCAAAAAATATTCATTTTCATTTAAATTCACAAAATTCTCTTCTCGTATCTATGTATGTGTGCGTTTTTTGACACTTGATATCATAATATTGTTTTCTAAATATATATTACGAAAACAATATTATAATATCTGATATAGTATTAATATAATACTAATATTGCAGTCCACACGTAATATAATTCGCTCTGCTATGAAATTTGACGTTTGCTGATAGAAATATATTTAATATTATATCAGGTATAGACGCTATGTCAATAAGCAAAATATGATTACATGAATGTGAAATAAACATAAAAAAGAAAAACTAAATAACAAGATTTTTAATTATATATACATACTCATATGTATGTGATGGAAATGGCTTTCGATTTAAAATCGATTGAAAAACGTAAGTGAAAAGTTTTGCTGCACACATTTATTTCGATTTCATTCTGGTTTTGTTTAAAATCGAAACCGATTTAATCGCCCATCTGGTTCTATGAGTATATATTATTGGGAATATAAGTATATTAGAAGAGAAGAAGTGCTGGAAAAAGGAATTTTTGTTGCTTTTGCGTTTTGCAGTACTTGACGATTTAGGAATTATTTTATATTTGGGCAAAAATGTCCTGCAATAACTTGTATGAAAAGTAAAATTCTTTTAAATAATTAAAGACAGATTAACCCATATATCGTTACGTTAATATGGAAAGATCCTAACTTATTATTTTTTACATTTTTTGATAGAAGAGTATCTAGTGTATCGAAAAAATACGAAAATCTCGATTTCAAAAATATAATGACTTAGGACCTTTCTATATTAAGGTAACGATATTGACATATATTAAATGATGATACTACAATAAAAAAATATTTTTTTTTACAATTTAATTGTATGTAGAATGGAAGCCGATCAGTAAAATCCGCCGCAGTCACGTATTTAAAAGCCCCAGCCGCCGCCGTCGTGGGCCATTTTTTGGCAAGACTTTTCATTTGTTTGAAAAATAAAAGTTTTATTAATATCAAATTTGGTATTTAAAATTTTAGAAAATATTACAATATTTACTTCAGCAGACGGCGACCCAACGATTTTTGTTTGATCTTTGACAACCTTGCAACTGGCTTAAGCATTATTGGCTTCAACTTCAGTTTGTAGCATAAAAACAAATAAATAAACTAGTCGTTTCATTTTCCATCACATAATTGATTATCCTCACAAATCTTCAGCGAAAAGTGATTTTCCCCAAAAAAATTCCCTGGTGATTTACACAAAATTCTTATCCCCAATCATAAAAAATATGACCTATTTTTGAAAAAAAAAATAATAATAAATGACTCAGCTTTATCAAATTTGAAAGTTGCCTGTTGACAGTAGTGTCCTGCACAAGATATCTTATAAGAAGGAGGGACAGGAGGGATTTTTCAAATGTTTTACTACAGCGAAATCTTCTAAAACAAACGTTTTTCAACACTGTTTGCAAGAAATTTGTTTCAGTATTGTAGGTATGGGAGTAAAGAAGAAAATACTTCGTGACGGAAGAATTTGTGATACTTGCTTATTTCTGCACATAAGCGCTTGTACAAACGTCATGCATGTATGTGTGTATGATCTTCTATTTTTCTGCGTAAATGCAAACACATAATAGCTTACCATCTACATATTACACACACACTCAAACGTACAATATGAAAAATAACAAGCATACATTAATCAACAGTACTTCTTTTGAGTGTTTGTTACAAACAAGCAGTCTTGGCGACATCGCTTGTTAACACTGATATACACGTACACCAATACATCCATTGTGCTTCGCTTATAGTACGACAGCATTTATTATTGGTTTAGTATAATACATGCGACGTGAATACATTTAAAAAACATGACGTATTTACATTTCAAGACTGTTTACGCAGGTTTTTAGTTGACAGCAGTAGTGTTGCCCTCTCTGACTTTTTGGGCCGCCTTCGTTTATTTGCCAATATTTAAGGTCGGTTTCTTCAGCAATTTTTCTCTTTGGAACTAATTAATTTCTCAGAAAAAGTCTATCAAAACTATTTTTTAAATAGGGCTTAATGCTCCCCGTTATCTACAAAATTTCCCATTTCTGTTACTAAACTTTAGAATATTTATTCAAGCATGAGTTTTAGCAAATACGTTTTAGTTTTTACCGCCAATGCATTTATAATTTTCTGTTATTTTTTCCCTTTTTTTAGTTGTTGGTGTTGTCTTTTTTTGCATTTTTTAGAGATTTATTGTATTTTTAATTCAAGTCTTTTATTGTTTGTTGATTTTTTTTTTGCCCCAGTTTCATGTTATAACTAAATGAATTTTTTTTCATATTTTATCATTTCTTTTTTGTTAATCCATAAAATATACAACTGTGGGATTTAAAATGCATTTTAACGTCCATATTTTGCATAATAGAATAAATCATATTATGCACATGATAAATATAAATGTGATTGTTGCTTAACAATTGAGAGAAAAGAAGAAATAATAAAAAGAGTGCGATTACAAAATTGTGAAATTTTATCGCGCAAACAAAAAACTTTTTTTAACAATATTATTTATTGGAAATTGTTAATACTTACGTCACATGTCGATGATGAGATATTTTTTAAGCTTAAGCGGAATATGCGGTCCCTGAAATAGAAAGGATAGATAGAGTTTAAAGTATTAAATGTTTAAATAGAGAAATATAAAAATTTATTCAACTTAATACACAGTTAGAAAGTTCTAACTATAATTGTAGCTAAAATTTAAAATTAAAATTAAACATCTATGAAAGTTGGAAATATTTTGGCATCAATGGAACTTAAATTAACCACTGAAATGTGCTGCATAATTGATGATATGTAAATTTTAAGTAAATTTAAATTTTGAAATAAAGGATATATGGGAGGCTTTCATGTCCTTGGACCGATTGAGCTTAAAGTTTTTATACCATTAAAATATACAATTCTATAACTAGTTACAAGTTTTCTGTTAATTCTGAGCATAAATAAAGTTGATATTAAATTTTTTAAATTGTTAAGCTATGGGAAGTCGACATATTCTTACACTGATTGTCATAAATTTTTTTTTCGAAAGCTCAAACTTATGAGCATGATTCAAGTAATATTTACTGCGGCTTATATTCATATTATAATTGCAGCTAATATATAATTGTTACGTTCAAGGATCTATGGTAAGTAGGACATGGACATGATGCACTGCTCTAAATTAAGTTTTAATTAAGCTCGTTTCTTTAGGTTTCGAAGTAATTACAGCTTTTTGCTGCATTTAGAATATGATTGTGGCGACTATATAATTTTTTAATTAAGGATATATGAAATTTTAAAATATCCTTGCACTGATTGCAATAAAATTCGAACAATTACTTGCATGCACAAATTTTTACAATTCCCGGTTGTATAATAAATGCAAATGTGCCTGATATTAACATTTTTTTTTAACATTAAGGATATATGTATAGGAGATAGAAATGTCTTGGCACTCATTTAGCTCAGATTTAGTAAAAAGCTGGGGTGTACTATTCTGAAAAAAGTGGCAAATTCGTGATGCATTCCAATTAAAATTAAGTTAGTAAACTCAAAGTTTCCCAATTAAGGACATAGAAGGAGCAGTTATATTTTGAAATTGATTAATATAAAGTTTTTCAAAAAAAATGTAAATACACAATTCTTAAAATATGTATGTATATATGTAATTAAAAGTTTTAGCTGCGTTTTGATCATCAGCTGAGCATTTTATAGATCTCGTAAAATTAAGGATATATGAATATGAGAGGTTAACAAATCCTGGTGCTTTCTGGCGTAATATTTATACGATAACTTAAATTAATGTTATTTTTTAATGTATTCCGTTTCCAATTGGCCTTGATGTTCAATTTCTAACATTAAGGATATACTGAGAGTAGACATATAATTGTAGCAATTACCTTAATATTTTTCTTGCATTTTTAATACATAATTTTAGAAAAGCCTACAAATTTGTATTACATTCATAGCTTACTTTGACCTATATTGAATTTTAACCCCCATATTCATAACAAAATTAAATGAATTTGAAATCGATTTTAGGAAAATTTTTTATGAAAATTTTTAAATAAAATACATTTCAAATTCATTTTAAATTTTATGAATATGGGGGTAAAACTTTAGGATATAAGAGACGTAAGCATATCCTTCAGCAGATCAAACTATAATTTATGGAGGAAATTAAAGGCAAAATATACTGCCGAGTTCTAAATTAGAAACGATAGTAAATTATTTCAAGTCAATATACCGCACTTTCCATCCTTGTGATGCAATCAGCTGAATAGCGTTGCCATTTTAGCGTTTTACTAATTCACTTTTCTAGCAGCAGTGACGTTTGCAGTGTCTACAAATAAAATACTCCTGTATATACTCATGTGTAACCGGATAAATACTCTGAGTATTTTTTTTTACTAATATATATGATTGCAGTTGATACAGTGTATAAAGTGAGAGAGTACTTAAAATTAAAGTTTTTGGTTAAAGTAGAAAATTTTGATGATAACTTACACAGATTTTGTGTTATTTAAATTTAAAGATAGGAAGCGCCAATCGGACGCACTATACTTGTATTAAATTCTATGTCCTTACATGATTTATAATGAAATTTTGATCAAAATTATTTCTATATTTTAAGTTAAACATTGCATGCATTACTTGTTTAATCATTAACTGCAGTATTCAGAAAAAATAATGTTGGTTTACAAAACAATTTTTTTATGGAAATTTGTTTGTTAAACATTTTGTAAACCCAAATTAATTTTTTTTTCTGAATAAGACATTAAATCACCCATTTATTTATTAATCCCTTCAAAAAAAAAAGAATACTTACATGGAACCAACATATAAAGAGTCCCGTTCCTCATCCAAATGGAAGGTACGATAGTAAAGTTTGCCACAACTAAATTCGCGTACATGATCTGTAACAGAAGAAAGGTATAAATTTTAAAACAACTCAATTATTTAAATGAAAGAAAAAAATACTCATACGTTTATTATACAAACACTTTCACACATTCCCCTCACTCATCATAATTTAAAATATTGTGCTTGTATATTTATCTGACCTTTTACCCCTATTCTGTCAAAAAACAAAATTATTTTATGTTCTCACAAAAGATAAGACATTAAATGATGACTCAAATGTACGTGTTTTATGTTCTAATTAGAAATATTTAGTTGGTTAGTTCAAGCTGAGATTTCTCTCTTAAGAATAATAAATTCATTAGTAGGTCATACGAGATTTTAATACAAAGTGTATTCGTATAAAACTTTGCATGTGTACATATGACAACTGAATCTACGAGTTCAAACGTAAAAGTTTCTTAATTTTATATATCTATTCGAGATATGCACATATTAATAAAGTTTAAATAATATTTTTACAATTTCGCCAAGAGTAGTGGTAAGCACTCTCATTGCATTATCATGTACAGTGGCGCCGATGCTAAACTTATTACTGACATTTAATTTGCAAAGGTTAAGGCGTCCTAGTACTTTGTATATCAGTTGGTTACTAATCAGATTACTAGAATAGTGTAGACAGATAAAGGCCGTTATTGGGATTAATCTTCAATCTTATAAGTCCAGTCAAAAGGTATCATCAAGCGAATTTTCTGTTTGGGAAATTGCCTCAAATTATGTTCAAATTCAAATTCGCTGTATGATTTGTACAAGTAAAAGGTAAAAATTAATATTTTTGTATGAAAATGCTAAAAATGAGGTCTGTAGCTATTTGAAAACAACTTTCAATCATTATTTTTAACACTTCAGTTTATAACACAATAACTCTAGTTGTTCTAAGAAACTTTGGGTAAAGGTTCGCTGATTATCTGCATTAGCAACAGTGAAATGCGCATAGGATCCAGCTAAACCCCGTCAATAATCAATTTCAATGTATTTTGAATAAAAAAAAAATATTTTCATTAACAAGTAAAATATTAATTTGGGATTATTAGTGCGTTAAAAAAAAATTTTAACTTTAATTGTAACAATTCCCATAAAAAACACTAATTATTAAATTGACTGAACCCGGTCCAAAAAATACTTGTGTGGCAACACTCTATTCTTGAATAGCTGTTGTTGTTCCTTACATTTAAGGCTCAGTTAGCCGACTGTAATGTATTGTAACTGTAACATAGAAAACAGCTGATTGATATTTTTATATGAAAAGTAGGTTACGTTGCATTACATCTCTATAACCATTTTCATTACTTTTCACATAACAAAATCGATCAGCTGTTTCTTACTGTTGCAGTTACATAACATTACAGTCGGCTAACTGAGCCTTTATTTTCTTTTTACATACTCTTATGACTACAATTTGAAGCTGAAAAAAAGTCAGCCAATGTATTAATGGTAAAGTAAGAAAATAAAAAAACATCTTGATTATTGAGTTCTTGTTTCAACTTTGTTATTTGTTATTGAGCTTCTCATTTGTTTAAATGAAAGTTTATAACATAATAACTCTAGTTGTTCTAAAAAACTTTGGGTAAAGGTTCGCTGATGATCTACATTAGCAACAGTGAAATGAGCATAAGATCCAGCTTAACCCCTCAATAATCAATTTCAATGTATTTTTAATTAAAAAAAATATATTTTACTTAATAAGTAAAATATTAATTTGGGATTATTAGTGCGTTTGAAAAATATTAAACTTAAATTTTAACACTAATAATAGGTTTGTTCATTTACTAATAATTTTTACGAATTTGTAACAATAGTTACTGGAAAGTGTTCATTAACTCAAAAAGTTTGCATGGAGAGAGCACCAAAAAAAAAAAGAAAAAAGTTGAGAGACAAAAAAATTCGGACAAATAATTAATAGTAAAATTTTTACTTTCAAGAATTTTAAAAAATATCTAAAAAAGGAAAACTCAAAAATTTACATTTCTTTGTTAACAGTACGTCTCCACGCGCAATATTTATTTCCGAACATAAGCCATAACATCGGCAGCATGACGTCACAAATATGTTCATGTACAAGCTTATGTTCTGGGCTATAGAACACGCATTGTGGTATTGGACATAAATTTAAAAAATTCACTATGTATAGCACGATGTTTTTTATGTTAATTTTAATTTATTTTATTTGATTTAAAACTAATTGGTTTATATTCGTTTTATTATACATTAAAAATTCTGCATTTTTAACCCAGTCACAAGTTTATTTTATTTAATTCTCACAAACAACAAATGGCTATGAAGTTTGACAGCTTATGTTCAACATTATTTCTTCGAAATAAAGGTGGAAGTACATACCACGCGTTACGCGGCAACGCTTTTCTGGCTTGTTAAACGTTCAACGCTACACAAATGGAAGGTTACACACCACGCTTTTGAAGCTTTTTTAGTTGTAAAATTGAAATCCTTTGCCGGATATTCTTTTTTGCATTTACGTTGCATTTTTCTTTAAACATTTAATTCATTTTTGTATCCATTGTTTAATAAAAAAATTAATTTCTAATCATGTTTGTGTATGTTAGTTTATGAATCTGGCAACACTACCTGTCATTTTGTATACAACGCGTGAAAGTTGCAGAATGTTCAACTTTTGGCGAGGTACGCGCGTCGCGAACTTCTCTATGTAACTTGCCTTATGAAAACACACTATTTCAACTTTTTTGACAGACGCGTGTATCGCATTAGCGCATTGAACGCGTGTTATGTACTTCCACCTTAAGTTTGAACAACTATTTCGAAATTTATTTGCAAATAAATGTCTATTCGGTCCACACGTGAACATATGGTGTTGGAAATAGAATTTGAATGTTGAAAACATAATTATTTCCAAGTTTATTGCGGGTGGGAGACCCCCAGTAAAAAAAATGCATACGTATGAAAAAAGAAAGCATGTTTTTTTAATTTATTAATTTTCCTTCATTAAGCCACATAAATTCAATTTTAATGGCAATTAATTTTATTTGTTTCTCATATATGATCAAGGATGGTAAGTGGCATTTTTGTATTTGTTATTGAATAAAATTAAAAAATTGTGAAAAATGCATAAAAATAGTAAAAATACATGAAACTGTGTAAAGAATTTCATATTAAATGTCAATTTCTAAAAAAAAAATTGCAATTTAAAATATTATTAGACAAAATACATTAGAAAAAGTAAAATGGTATCATGATTTCCATCCATGGTTCCGATATAAATAAAATAAAGTTTTCTTGCAAGTTTTTACAAGTAAAGCGTTCATTTACTTTTTCATATTTAGGAGAGTAATTTTGTAAATTTCTGCCTTGCTCTCTCGTTGCTAGTTTCTGCTGGGACGAACGAATTTTTTCAATTAAATTTTATAAAAATGTTCACTTGTTCATTTCACAAAGTATGTATATATTTTCTATGGTTATTTCTGATTATTGTGTTAAAAATTTAATAATAAGCACATTATGGTTGTCCTTTTTTTAATAGTACTCAACTCAGCTGATTTTAGCTTTTTCCATAAGTTAGCTTTATTCATAAGTTTTTTCATCTCCGGTATTTTCTGTGTTTCACATGTCCCGAAATTTCTGTAAGCGTAAACGGCTAATTTCCTGCCTCTTCCAAAGACACACGGTATCCTTGGAGAATTTTTGATGAGATGTAAAAAATTTTCAAGGGATCTAATGATCGCTTCGCTGTCAATAGAGATGAGAAGATCTGTACCGGATATGGATTGATTACAATAAAGCGGAAAGCGTTTTGGAAGTCAAATAAACAATTGGCATTATTTTAAATACTTTTAGTTTACATGTCAAAAAATCTATATTGTTTACTTAAAACGAAATAAATCCCCACTGTGCCATATTATTATTCATATTATTAAACATATTCACACATATATATATAAACATATGTATGTATGTAACTATGTGTGTATGTACAAATCTGTTTATGTTTAAATTAAATTTTGTATGACAAAAACTGTTTACGTTAACAATTCGTTACCATAATTAATGGCAAACTACACATCATATGGCGTCATTAAATTTAATATGTATGTGTTAACTTGTATATGTGTGTGTGGACATACATATAGTGTGTATGTAGATTTCTTCCTTCATCCCAACATACCAAATACCTTGTGAAAAATACTATTTATAATAAATTTAGTAACATAATTCTTAAGCTTGAGAAAGGATTGAAAATACATATCATTACCTTAACATAGAAATGCCCTAACTCATTATTTTTTTCGATAGAACATCTAATATATCGAAAAATGCTAAAATCTCGATTTCAAATAAATAATGAGTTGGGGCTTTTCTATATTAAGCTAACGATATATTCAAATAAGTTTTCTTGCCACGAAAAACAATTTTCGCGAAGTTTACAAACTTAATTCCACGTCGGCTGTCAAATAACTGAAACCTATGATGGAACAACAAATTTGTATTTTTTTTAGCAGTGAAACGTGAACCAAGAAGGAAAGAAACATACAACTCTATAGAAATAAACTATTTCCAAAAGCTGATTGGAAGTTTTGGCAACAGTTTATAAAGCATCACACTTTTAATGGAATGTATCCATACCGTCTAAGTATTCTAAGTAGTAAAAGCTTTTTAATTGGGCTTAAGTGGTTGAAGTACGAGACTAAAAAGTACATACACAGAGAAAACAGTGCCTAATAATTACCTCATAAAATAGAACAAAATTAATAAGAAATCTCTATGGTTTTTTTTCAATAAGGAAATCTTATTAATTTCATAGAGAAAACCTTTTTGAAAAAATCAAGAAGAAATCTTGTAGTTTTTATGAGGTTATCTTATTGATTTTTTTAATAAGGTTTTCTTCTTGATGTTATGAGGCGACCTCATAAAATAAAAAAAATATGTCTTTCTTTATTCTTTGTGCTTTGTTTATGTATTTTCATTTAAATTCTATACCATATACTTATGTATGTATGTAGTATATGTAGATGTTATTTATTTATACTATACATACTCACATAGATACATACATATTATATTGTATTCTTAATTAATTAACTCACCATACATACATATTATTACTTGAAAGGAGACAAGTATTGAACCAGCAAACTTCTGACTGATAGACAAACACTCTAACCAATATGCTAACAAGCAGTCTGAATAACCATTGAAATTATTGTGCAAACATGCGTATACAAAAACGAAAAAGATCATGAAAAAAAATTGTCTGTGTCTATTTATAGATATGAAATAACAAGACACCTCATAAAATCAAGAAGATTTCCTTATTAAAAAAATCAATAAGATGCTTTACACATAATCATATAGGAACCTAATAAAATCAAGAAGAAACCCTTATTGAAAAAATCAATAAGATAGCCTAATAAAATCAAGAAGAAAACCTTTTTAAAAAAATCAATAAGGCATCCTAATAAAATCAATAAGAAATCCATATAGTTTACAATTTATAAGAAAACCTAATAGAATCAAGAAGTTTTTCTCTATGGATTGTTTTTTTGGTGCCAAAAATAACGGAAATTGAGTAAAAAAAGTTGGGAATAATAAGATTTCTTCTTGATTTTATGTGGTTTTCTTCTTGATAAAATTAATAAGATTAAAAACAATAAGGAATCTCTATGAAAAAATCTTCGCTTCTTTCTGCTGGCATACCCCTTACTTAGCCTAAAAACGTTTCATAGAGAAAATCTTATTGATTCTATGAGGCAGTTTTTTCTCTGTGTACGACCACCTCCCGTATTCTGTAACTCGCTACACAGAGAGCCTGACCCACGATATCGACAACATTCGACTTGTCGCACACTTACATTTGAAACAACAACAAAATATTAAAATTTGTTTTTGTTTTGAATGTAAGTGTGCGACAAGTAGAACGTTGTCGAGATCGTGGGTTTGGCCCAGAAAAAATTATTCCCAAAAAATTTCAAACAAACGTGTGTTTTGAAATAAAATTTAGTTTCGGTAAATATTTTTACTGTTCCAGCAAATTATTTGTTTCAATTTTGTTTTATCTAAAAACAACTGTATCATTTAATTCACTGCTGGCCAGAGAAGCGCCAGAGTGCCGAACATCAATCGGCTTTTTGTACAAATGAATGCACATACGCTTATACGTTACTCTCGGTTTTTTCTCTGTGGGCAGCAGTGATTTAATTCATAGCTGTTTTTTTTTTACTCAACAAAGTTAGTTTTAGATTAGAAGAAACAAAAGAAATCATGTTTTGCGTGTATTCATTATTTGCGTATCCAAAAGCGATTTACTCTTTAGCTGAGTGGTAAGTACGTTAGTTTATTAAGCTATATACAGACGGTTGTCAGATCTTACAATATTGATAGTAAAATGTGCCCAAAATTTCTTACAACCATGTGAACTGAAAATTTTTGTCAGACGTCGTTGCCAGAAAAAGCATTGTCAGTCCATTGCAAGGCTAGCAGCTGACAACAAATTGTCAGACATCTTACAATCGTGTGAACACATTGTAAAATTATTGCCAGATATTTGTCAGACATTTTAATATTGTCAGATGTGCGAAGTTTATGCATCTGACAATGGCGTCATTGTAAGAGAATTCATTCTATGGGCAACACTGCACACGCTTGATTTTAAAGAAAATATTAATAATAGAATATATGCAGACAAAATCATTGCAATTGCATCTATATGGTCCATAATAATTTAGGGTTGTATTGAAAAAAACTTAACAAAGCTTTCAAAAGCAATGTTAAGTAAAGTTGTATTCAAAAAAAAATATTATATCAAAATTCTAAAGTAGGCACCTACGTTTGTTAAGGCTACTTTAAGTTGATATTTCCAAAATGTGTATTTTGTACCTCAAATACTTTATATATTCAAATATATAGTATATATTCATGTTACATCTGAAAATGAAGCTACAAGTGCTAGCTCTTATCTTAATTTTATTATTTCTGTCATGTGATGGAAAATATCACTAAATTATCCAACTGATTCGAAATACATAGCAAAATCCATAAAAAAATATTAAAATAAATACAATTATACAAAAATGTTTTAGTGATGTACATTCAAACAAAACGAATCGAATCGAAAAAAGCTGGATATTCAAATACTCATTTCGTTCGAATAAAATAAATTGATATAATTTTTAATTTTTTTTTTTTACTTTTACTTCATAAAAATGTTTATTTATTTTGCTTCCATGTCAGAAAAATGTATTTACTAAAATAAAAAATTAGTTGAATACTCGAATGAAATTGTATTCGATGTTGTATATAATAAGCTGTGAAATAGTTGTTGAACATGGTGGTGTTGCCAGAATTTATTATTAAGTCACAAAATAGTGTTGTAAAAGTATTGAGTATTTGAGTACTGAGTACTCAATACCGGGAGTTTTTTCCGGTACTCAATACACAAAAGTAACTACTCAATACTTTCAGGGTAGGATTTTGTAGTATTCAAGTGTCTTCCTTTAAAATGGATCAGAATTATTCAACTCTGCGAGCTTGATACAAATAAATATGACTCGGAACCTCATGGAGTTAGTGTACCAAATACCAATTCTGTTAGGAATTATTTTGATACGAAAACAGCCACTAAAAAGGTACTAACAAAAATGCGTTATTAAACTACTTCAGTCATTGGACAAAAAAATTTACCCTTTAGAATAGTGGAAGGAAAGCACGTGATACAATATAACCAGCAAGTCAGGTCCTCACAAACATGAAAAATATTTTAAATTCTTTCGATGTCGGTAAAATTTTATTTCTACATTTAAACAATGACTAAGTAATAACATCAATTGTGAGAACAAAATGTTTATCAAAAAATATTTAGAAGATAATTTAAGCGATTAATGCACTAGAAATTTAAAGAGTACGTTAAAAAAAATTATGTACAAAACTAAACTTCAAACATATTTATTTTCATTTGATGTAAATTAATTTAAATATACTTGCATTTAATCTTTGTTTTTCCATATTCCATTATCAATAAAATAATAATTTTTAACTTCCCATATATATACATATATAAAGTACTCAATACTTTATCGAGTACCCAATTGAAAAAGTAGCAAGTAGTACAACACATATCACAAAATAATTAAAGTTGTCTTTTGAATACAATTTCTTAACAAAGCAATTTTAGCCTTAAAGTGCTTGGTAGCTACTAGTCTCCTGCACAAGCTATCTTATAAGAACTTTTAAGACATGAGGGATTTTTCAAATGCTTTGCTACAGCGAAATCTTATAAAACAAACGCTAACAACACTGTTTGCAAGAAATTTGTTTGAGTATTGTAGGTATAAGAGTAAAGAAGAAAACACTTCGTGACGGAAGAATTTGTGATACTAGCTTCTTTCTGCACATAAGCGCTTGTACAAACGTCATGCATGTATGTGTGTATGATCTTTTATTTTTCTGCGCACATGCAAAGGCACACACATGCATTAGCATTAGTTGTATGCGGTTAATCACATAATAGTTTACCATCTACATATTACACACACACTCAAACGTACAATATAAAAAATTACAAGCATACACTAATCAACAGTACTTCTTTTGACCCAGCGGGAACTAGAAGGAGTAGGGATGCCTTCTAGAAGGCCACTGTGCGCCATCTTTTGGATGTAGAAGGCCTGCTCGCTCCATTCCATACTCATATCTTTTTTACACGCGTTGTCATTGCGGAGCAGGCCTTCTGTTCTTGCTTCTTTCGCCAGAGATTCTGGAAGGTCTTCAAACTAATAGATTTTGTTTTTGCTTTGGTAAAAAAACAAAACAAAACACGTTACTCCTTCTCTTCTGCCTTCTCATAGAAACGAGTGTGGAATGTGTATCGTATATTTTATGCGAAAGAGTCCTTTAATAAGGCCTGCACCAAGAAGGTCTTCTGAGTTTTACCGCTGGGGAGTGTTTGTTACAGACAAGCTGTCTTGACGTCATCGCTTGCTACAACTGATATACACATACACCAATACATCCATCGTGCTTCGCTTATAGTACGACAGCATTTATTATTGGTTTAGTATACAACATGCGACGTGAATACATTTAAAAATCATCACGTTTTTATATTTCAAGACTGTTTACGCAGCTCCCTAGTAGCTACTATGAACTTTAAAGCTCAAGTAAAATATTTTTTTGAATAAGACTGTTATACTTTCACTTTTTACATTTAACACAAACACAAACAATAAATATTTAACAATTTTTAACAAATGCTTTAAGTCTGGCAACGCATAACAACAGATCTAACAATTTGTGCATATGACAACCGTGTGAACTGACAATTTTTCTACTGACGATTTTGTCAGATGAATTTATTGTCATACAACCATCTGGCAATAAATTGTAAGATTTTCTGACAACCTCGTGAACTGACAAGAAATATTGTGCTGGCAATTTTCGATTGCCAGTACGTTGTCAGCACATTGCCAGATCTGACAATATTGTAAGGTCTGACAATCGTCTGTTGCAGGTTCGACTCATCCCAAACACATTTAGTTCTACACAAAACAGTATGGAGTGAAAAATTCTAGTTCATACACAGAGAAAACAGATTCGTTGAGACAACCGAATTTGTTGCCAATTGAATTTTGGCGGTTGCAGCAACTATCATAGAATTCTGCTATAGCAACTGAAATTTTCGTGTGGTACCACTATATTTTAATTGTAACCCTCAACCCAATAGTTGCAGCAACAGAAAAAATTGGTTGACAGTATGGAATTTGAAATAAATGTTATTCTTGCTACCGAAAATTTGGTTAATATAATTAAAACAATATCATAATTGGTACCTGTAAAAGAAAAATTGGCCTTCCTTGCTGAAATAAAAATAAACAATAAACGCAAATAAAAATACACAATTTAAGAAATTTATTATTTGACATATTGTCATAAGTTTATTTTAATTGAAATTTACTTCCTAATGGTGAAGCATGTCTATATACATTTCTTCAACCACACATTTTGAAAAGCCACAAACCTGTTATCTTATGCACAGACTTTCAAAAACCATTTGAGAATTCAAAAATCATAATACCTTTGAAAGTCACAAAAGTTAATTTTTTAATTTGCTGCTATAAACTATGTTGGTAAACTCAACCTCTAGTTAGTTGCAGCAACTGATTGAAAGTTTTTATTTTAATTTTAATATAGAACGACAATTTTTTATTTGCTAATACCAAAAGTTGGTAGTAAAATTCAATTCGTAATATTTTATTCGGTTGGGTTAACCAATCAGTTAATTAGTCATGACAAAAGCATACGCTCAGTTGATGCAATCAATTTAAGTATTGTCACAATCATATCTTTGTTACAATTATGCCCTTATGGCAATGAACATGGATTGTTTTTTGGATTAACAAAAAATTGATAGCGTGAACTGAAATATAGTTAATGCAAATGATATTTTATTGGACTAACCGTTTTCCAACCAATCTTTTTTCTGGGTGTACAATTAGTATAAAGTAACATTTGTAACAAAATTCTTAAGAGAAGATTTCTGTTCCAATATAGAAATTGCATACTGTACAAAATAGTTATTAGTTTTATTTGCTTTTTATTTTCATTTAAAAAAAATTTATTGAATCAGACAATTTTTTTATTGAAAAAATCGGGGGTTTTTTCAAACAAATTATTACAAAATTTTGTATTTGAATTTACAAATTTCTTTGTAGGAGCTAAACTGAAAAAATTAATATTTGATTCAGAGAATTTTGTGTTTGAAATGGAAAATTAGTTTTTTCTGTGTAAAGCTAAATATATATCATAGGATCGAGCTAAGCCCCTCAATAATCAATTTCAATGTATTTTTACTAAAAAATATTTTACTGAATAAGTAAAGTAATAATTTGGGATTAAAAAATTTTAAACCTAAATATATATCGTTAAAAATCTAATTAATTAATTTATCGATTTTCGGCTATTAAAATGCGAAATGTCCACACATGCAAATATTTGCCGCGAATTTATTTTGTTTTACAAATAATAATAACATAAATTAATTTTATGTATATCAATTAAATAGTTTTAAAAATACAAATAATTTTATTGCATTGTTATTTAGCACATGGAATTTGTTTTATATATACATATGTAGCTAAGCAGCATAGCTCTAACTAGGTGACCTAAGACACCTCTATTCTCTTTAATGTTAAAACTAAAAATATTGGCGCATACTCAAGTATATTTTAAGAGTTTAATACCAGTACAGTCAAATCCCGATAATTCGTAATCGCAAGGGACCGGCCATTTCTTACGAATTATAGGGATTTTCGATTTAAAGGGGTTAAAATAAAATAAATACGAATTAACGGGGGTTTTCAATTTATTTACTAAAACGATAAAAAAGCATTAAAAAATTTTTAAAAATAAAATACAAAATAAAAATTTGTTGTTTTTGTAACACCGACAGAGTTTTATGCGTGCGCACACACACACAAGCAGAAGCAAAAACCCACGCAAAAAAATAGCGGTAAACAAAAAACCATTCTTTCCATGTTTCTGTTGTTTTTATTACGAATTATAAGTGGTAGTTAGCAAACAATTACGATTTATAAGAGGTAAAGAAGATTTTATTTGAAAAAAAATATTACGAATTAGCGAGGGGACCAAAATGTATGGAAATTTTACGAATTAACGAGATTTTTTCAAGGGACCGACAGTTTATTACGAATTATCGAGAATTACGATTTATCGGGGTACGAATTATCGGGATTTGACTGTATTTGGTATGGTAATGCTGGTATTATTTTTACTTTAGAAAAAGTTGTGCATAATAGGGCTTTCTCAAGCATTGCCAAAAGCTGCTTCTGAATTTACATTTTATGAACATTTTTAGAAACGAAATTAAGAAAAGTTTAAAATTAACTTAATCACCCTTATTCTATTTGGCGTCGGCAACATAACACGATGTCGTTTTTAACGTTTTTTGGCAAATCGATATTCCCGTAGATAGTATTGCCATTTATCGATGACTGTCAACATATGTTTGGTATTCTGTAAGAAAAATTTATTTTGATGTTGCCGTTCATTTCGTCGTCAGTGCTTTTGATGTTGTGTTCTGTTGTGTGCGTGCCTCAACGAATTTGAAAAATAATTTAAATTGCAAAAAAAAGTGAAATATAAGAAATACCAAAGTAGATATAAAAATGTACATATTTATTTGAAAAAATTTCCTAAAAAAAAAGTGAAAAATATAATATAAACAAAATTAGAATTACCAATCGCAACCAATTTGAAAAGCTTGTGTCCTTCTTTTGCTAGAGGATTCCGCAGGGGCAGTGTTCCTAATTATTTTAAGGTACAGTCGAAAAGTGTTGCGGCTGCACTAAATTCCCTCGGTCCACCAATTAGAACTAGTGGTGGATGGCAAAATGTAAGGTAAATAGTGTGTTGGAAAAGTATACTGTATGATAAAATTATTTTTACAAATCTGGCCGGACTTGAGGTTTAAATTAAAAAATGGTTGCAAACAGTGCTGAGTGTAAAGCAACTGGAGGCGGGGTATATAAACAATTAACACTGAGCACCTTTGGAGGAAGCTCCAATCTCCAATAAACGTTGATCTGATCCCTTTTGTTTCAAGAATTAGGCTCTATTATATCCAATACATGCCTAAATGATGTTTTGTTCAGCCGAAAATAACTTTAAAATATTAAAAGGATAAACATTGCTCATTATTTTCTAAAAACATGACAGAATTTTCACTTACTTTTCCTTGTGTAACTGGCAAATGCATGACTTTTGTCTGAGAAATCTTATTTTCACTATTAAATTTTTTATTTTCATCGTCCCAATAGCAAAGAAAAACATTTTATTTTAATTTATTTACAAAGCTTTTACTTATTCAAAAACCCTTTTACCAAAAATACTAAATAAAATGAATCAGCTGACTCAAATATTGGATATGTGTATTGTATTTATCGATAAACAGGCAACGTCGTCATAACACTGTTAGGGAATACAAAGTTAGCATTGATGTTGTGTTATATTGATGTTGTTTCGAAATTGACGACGATGTTGCAGACGCCAAATAGAATAAGGGTGAATATTCTCAAGTTGTATTGAAGCTTGGATGGATATTGTATGGTATGTTGGGTTTCATTTAATGTGTCACATTGTATTGTGAATTTTTGAAAAGATTTCCAAGATTGTTGTTATTGTTTTAATTTGTTATTTTGCCATTGTACAAATTTATAGTTGGCACTGGTCATGTGATAATTTGTTTATTTTATTGTTGACAACAATAACAACAAGAATAGTGTGTACGTAGCAAGAAAATACAATAGCTATAATAACATTAAAAGCATAAAGCAAAACAAAAATCAGTGCAAAATTTAATACGCGTTTGGAGAATAATATATAAACAAACAAAAAGGATATAACATACACACAAACAAAACTATTTCCATGCAAGCCCATTTGCACACATTAACAAGAAACCACATCCCAGTTGTCCAAATCGTCCTAGACGACATTGTCCTCGACGATTCATGTACGACATGTCGTCTGTAGATTAAGTTTTCTAATCGACAATTTAAAAGAAATCGGCGTTCATGACTATCTGAACGACAATGTCACACGTTTTCTCTTCAATAAAACTTTGTTGGGGACCATCTGAGCGACAGTGTCATACGTTTTGTCTTCAATAAAGCCTTGTCGAGGACAATCTGAGCGACAATGTCCCTCGCTGTGTCTTCAATAAAGCATTGTTGACGACAATATGAGTGACAATGTCCCTCGTTATGTCTTCAATAAAGCCTTGTTGATGACAATCTGAGCGACAGTGTCACACGTTTTGTCTTCAATAAAGCCTTGTTGAGGACAATCTGAGCGACAATATCGCTCATCTGGTCTTGTGTGACCTCGCCGCCATTTGTATGAAAATTTCGTTAACGATTTGTATGGAGTTGTCTTTAATATGTCTTCTACGACTTACCATTGTCTTGTACCCGTCGTCAAAGATGTCTTAAAGACGTGGCCAACTGGGATACTAATACGCACATGTAAATGTATGATTGTGTGTGTGCGTGTGTGTGTGTGTGTGTGTGTGTGCGTGTGCGTGTGTGTGCGTGTGTGTGTGTGTGTGTGTGTGTGTGAGTGTGAGTGTGTATTAAGTATGTACACTTGAATGTAAGTGCACAATACGTAAAAGGATGTGTAAGCTTTATTCCTCAGGCATTAAGAAGCATTGTAAGATTACAACTAAGTAATTTCTCTGTACATATGTATTAGAGACCTGCGTAAACAGTCTGTAAATGTAAATACGTCATGATTTTTAAATGTATTCACGTCTCATGTATTATACTAAACCAATAATAAATGCTGTCGTACTATAAGCGAAGCACGATGGATGTACTGGCGTACGTGTATATCAGGCTTAACAAGCGATGTCACCCAGACAGCTTGTTTGTAACAAACACTCAAAAGAAATACTGTTGATTACTGCCAGTTTATAGAAGCCATGTAAGAATTCTCGTCTGCCTATTTATATGGAAAACAAAAACAAAGCACTCAAATTTGTTTTTGTTTTCAATATAAATAGGCAGGCGAGAATTTTTACATGGCTCCTATAAACTGACAGTTAGTGTATGCTTGTTATTTTTCATATTGTACGTTTGAGTGTGTGTGTGTAATATTTAGATGGTAAGCTCCCTCTAGTCAGCCTAGAGCCATATGTCTCAATGTCAATACTCTTTCTCCAGCGACAATTGCACTAGTTAAAATTTCGACAACTTTCCTTTTATGCACGATTAGAGATACGTTAGAGAAAACAGTTCTAGTGTATTTCTGGTGATATTGTCAATGAACGAACGCGTCAATAGTTTGTTTTTCTTTTTTATTATGTTGTGCAATAATATTAAATAAATATATTTAGACGAGAGTCACTAGAATCTACGAGTGAATCTTCGGTTCAAATAGCTCCATATGGTCGTAAAAAAATTACCTTCTCAATAGTGCTAAAGTCTACTGGTAGATTTTGAATGACCCCTATGTTATGTGTCAATACTTTCTCTTGGGTACACCTATTCAGTAGCACTATTGACAATGTCACTATAAAATCACTATAATTTTACTAGTGACGACGAGCGAGGATATATCGATATTGTAGACTATATCCCCTTAAATTTACTAGTGAATCTTTGGTGTCAATGTCCCCATGTGTTCCCAAAATAACTACTTAGTCAGTAGTGCTACAGTCTAGTGGTGGATTTTCAATGACAAGCTAATGTTAAATGTCAATAGATGATTACACTGGCTGGGGTACACCTGGTCAGTAGTACTACTGACAATGTCACTATTAAATCACTACAATTTCACTATTCGCACTTTCTGCAGGGCTATTATGTGATTAACCGCATACAACTAATGTTAATGCATGTGTGTGCCTTTGCATGTGCGCAGAAAAATAAAAGACCATACACACATACATGCATGACGTTTGTACACGCGCTTATGCGTAGAAAGAAGCTAGTATCACAAATTCTTCCGTCACGAAGTGTTTTCTTTTTTACTCCTATACCTACAATACTGAAACAAATTTCTTGCAAACAGTGTTGTTAACGTTTGTTTTAGAAGATTTCGCTGTAGTAAAACATTTGAAAAATCCCTCATGTCTTAAAAGTTCTTATAAAATATCTTGTGCAGGATACTAATATGTATGTATGTACTCGTATTTTAGATTTAATAAGTGAATGTTTTCAATTTCCCCGGAAATTTAAAGTGAATTGCTGTTGAATAATAGATGCAAAATATTAAGAAAGAAAACTGGAGAAATTGTAAAGGATGTTTCTGCTAATTTTTAAATCATTTTATAGTTAAGAGTATTCACCCTTAATTTCTCTTAAAAGGACTTATGCACTAACTTGAGCTCAACTTAAAGTATTGATAATTTATATCCTAAATATGTATAAATACCAAAACATATTTAATTACATTTTCTTGTAATACTAAAAGTTCTTATAATGTGTTACGATTTACTAAAAATTTCGCAACAAACTTAATCTAATATAAATTTGCCACATTTACATATGTAAAAGCATTTATTTTTGCTTAATGTACACACAACAGATTTGATATTAAAATCATCTTAGTCTTTGTGGTTACTTAATTAATGTGTTTCCATAATACATATTTGGTCATTTATAGTTTCCTTTTATTAATTTCTCTCTTCGTCTTTTTTTTGAGGTTTTTGGACTAAAAAGGACATCCGGATACATAAATTTTGCTATTAATTATATTAATTAAATGATTATGTATGAGCAAACATTTTGTAAATGATAAGCAACTTACGTTTTGTATATGTGTGCTGGTATGTGTGTCACTTGTAAATTGTTGAGGCTTTTCAAGAAAGTAAGTTTTTCATGTATGAGAATGTAAAAAAAGAGTCGACATGATTTTAGTGAAAGAAATATAATGGCATAATTCTATACTATAAACTAAGTAAATAAACTAATTGATGATTGTTTTGCTAGTTAATGTATGGACTAACGATTTCTACAAAATAATAACAAATATATGGCGCCGAAGTTTATTTAATCATTCATTTAGAAAAATTTGTAACAATTTAATTTTGTTATATCATTGGCGGCACAAGTATAT
The DNA here is from genome assembly GCA_949987645.1 of Tachina grossa. Classification (NCBI taxonomy): domain Eukaryota; kingdom Metazoa; phylum Arthropoda; class Insecta; order Diptera; family Tachinidae; genus Tachina; species Tachina grossa. The sequence goes on along the minus strand of OX465278.1, from coordinate 37,897,348 downwards.
ACTAAAATGTTGCTATTTACTATTTGTAACAATAACTAAAGGGTCCTCCACATAATTTTTTTTTTTTTTTGAAATGGTATAAAAAAAACTACTGAAGCTTCGGCTGTGTGGCACGTAGCGCCGCCCTGTTGAAACCAAATGTTGCCAATATCCTCCTCTTCAATTTTTGTGAACAAAAATTCGTTCAACATGGCCCGATAACGATCGTAATTGACTGTAACGGCCACTCCTTGCTCATTTTCGAAAAAAAAAATAGCCCAATTATGCCTCGGACCAAAATCCGCACCAAACAGTGGCTCGTTTTGGGTGCGTCGGCTTTTCAATGTATGCGTGCGGGTTTTCTGTGCCCCAAATGCGATAATTTTGCTTGTTTACACACCCGCCAAGATCAAAATGAGCTTCATCTGAAAAGATGATTTTTTTTTGTGCAAAATCGGCATCTTCTGTAAGTCGATCGCAGGCCCACTTAGCGAAGCGAAAACGCATTGGATGGTCAGTTGGCTCGTTCAGCGGAAGGATAAAACTAATTATCTGTCAAATCAGACATGAGCTAAGTGTTACCATTCACGAAATAAGCACTAGTTGAAAAAAAAACGTTAGATGGCGGACCTTTTATATGTATATAAACATAAGAAAGCGTATTTTAATAATCAAAGAAAAAAAGACAAAAATTTCATTATCATGCACTATAGGTCAAATCAGCACTTTTTATGTGCGAAATTGAATCCGTCTACCAAATCATGGTATTCAATGCAAATTCCGAAAAAATTTCTTCAAAATCTAATTTAACCCATTAACAACGATATATGCATTAAAAAATTTTAATTTTAACAAAACATTAGCTAATTGCTTAAATCTAGTTTATTTGGTAGATATAAATTCAAAAAATTCTCTTCATTTTCATTAATATCATCAACAGTTCCATTGTTTTCATACAAATGTTACCTACTAAAAAGAGGCATTACTTGCAAAACGCAAAAAATCGCGCTTTAAAATAAATTTCAAATGACTCATTGATTATTACTTAATTTATACTTTAAATTTGAAAGGTGTCAAATGGGGTAAAAATTTTTGAGGGTCTACATAAAGTCAGTGCTTATCATAAATTATACCGTTTAAGCTATAGCTCATTATAATGAAATATTTTAAAGCATAGCGATATAAATATGAAACACTTTTTATAAAAAACATGAATAATTACTTGTCGCTTTATTTACCATTTCGCATCAATGAGTTAATGCCAATGCAATTCGAGAAAAACGCACTTAAAATTTAAGGATTTCTACTGAACTCACAAGCTTATTTTCAAAAAAACTTAAATATATTGACTTTGATGCAAAAATATGCGATAGTGATGAATATTTTGCGAAAATTAAAATAACGTGTCTTTATTTTAAAGTGTTGACAATTAAAAACAACGAAAAAAAGTAAAAAGTCACTTTTGTTTTAATTACTTTTGCACAGAAAAAGTAATCATTTGAAAAAGTCACTGGGCCTTATTATGAGTGTCGTATTACGACTTCGACTACGACGATTTTGTACTAGACTAAAGAACATTGCAAAATTTTTTTCTTTAATCTAGTTCAAAATCGTCGTAGTCGTAGTCGTAATACGACACTCGTAATAAGGCCCATTATGTTGAGAACGAAGGATTTTATTACATCTAATTGGATCTCGATTAAACCAATTAATGATTTATGCAAAATATTTTCAGGACCAAAGAAGAAACATCAGTGCTAAGAGAAAACGAAAATAAATCTACATCAACTGAAACCACACACAGTGGACCAAACACAAAAGAACGCTGATGATGAAGGTTTAGTGGCCTTCGAAAACGGCTGGCTGTTCCGTTCAACTATGTATTGTTAGTCAGAATATTTACAACAGACTTTGGTGTTATTTGTTCATTAATAATTATCACATGTAATTTGGCTTAAAAAGCAATACGAACCTTAGCCCGTTCAAATCACAAATATAGAAAATAAATAAGTTTTGTGATATCAATTAAAAAATTAATTAAATTTTCAACAATAAAGAAATCAACAACAAGCATCATGTTCTTATATTTGAATTAAGCAGAAAGAAGCGAAGATTTTTTCATAGAGATTCCTTATTGTTTTTATGTGTAAATCTTATTAATTTTATCAAGAAGAAAACCACATAAAATCAAGAAGAAATCTTATTATTCCCAACTTTTTTACTCAATTTCCGTTATTTTTGGCACCAAAAAAAAAAAAACAATCCATAGAGAAAAACTTCTTGATTCTATTAGATTTTCTTATAAATTGTAAACTATAGGGATTTCTTATTGATTTTATTATGTTACCTTATTGATTTTTTTAAATGGGTTTTCTTCTTGATTTTATTAACCCCCGACTAAAAAAGGGGTGTTATAAGTTTGTAGTGTGTGTCTGTGTATCTGTGTGTCTGTCCGTGTCCACGTACAGGCCAAACGGCTGGACCGATTTTCATTTAGTTTTTTTTCTGTTTGAAAGATGACTTGATCGAGAGGGTTCTTAGCTATGTTTGAAGAAAATCGGTCCAGCCATTTAGAAGACATAACATCTTTTCTGAACAAAGTCGGGGGTTTTTAAAATTTTTAATTTTTGTTATATGTAAAAAAAACTGTATAGAATGAAAATTATCTATATAAAGTAAAATTTGTAAAAAAAAATTTTTAGATTTTTAGGTTACCTTATTGATTTTTTCAATAAGGGTTTCTTCTTGATTTTATTAGGTTCCTATATGATTATGTGTAAAGCATCTTATTGATTTTTTTAATAAGGAAATCTTCTTGATTTTATGAGGTGTCTTGTTATTTCATATCTATAAATAGACATAGAGTTAATTTTTTTCATGATCTTTTTAATTTTTGTATAAGCATGTTTGCACAATAATTTCAATGGTTATTCAGGCTGCTTGATAGCATATTGGTTAGAGTGCTTGTCTATCAGTCACAAGTTTGCTGGTTCACTACTTGGCGAGTAAGTTAGTTATGAATAGAACATAATGTGTATGTATGTATGTATAAATAAATAACATCTGCAATAAGTACAGAGAATAGACATAATTTTTTTTATTAGGTCGCCTAATTGATTTTTTTCAAAAGGTTCTCCCTATGAAATTAATAAGATTTCCTTATTGAAAAAAAACCATAGAGATTTCTTATTAATTTTGTTCTATTTTATGAGGTATTTAGTAGGCACTGTTTTCTTCATGGTGTAATTATACAGGTGACTGCGTAAGGATTTGTTACACAAAAATACGGCAACCATAGCTGTGTAAAAAACCGAAGAATGTCAAAAGCACAAAAATAATTGTACTAAAACCAAAACAAAATCGAAGTGTTTGACATTCTTCAGCTACAAAGCACATAGAGCAAAAAATTATCAGCTGAAGTAGCGCTGCCACCTAGTTAGATACACCTTGGCTTTCTCTGTGTACATACAAATTCATTTATTTTTCAATTTAAAACACACAAAAACACTACAAATTAATCACAAATTGATGAAAATTAGAAATGTCTAAAATTACGTGCCCAAACAATTGTTTGAACATTAATTTTTGTTTCAGTTGACTGAAAAAAAGTCTCCACTTATATTTATAACATAACATTTATAAGATAGGCAATAAATTTCAAAAATTCCGTGCTTTTTCTTTTGAAACTCTGTACTAGCAAATAGAAATTTCTTTATGAAATTTACTCACCTGAATTTCCGTAATTTTTTTTACATACAGTTTGTATGAGAACCTGAAATTCCGTATGAAATCCGTACCAGGCTTTAAGTAAGTTTTTATACATACAGTTTGCATGACGACTTGAATTTCCATTAAGAACTCCGTACTAGGCCTTAGTATGGATACAAATTTGCGAAAAGGCACGAAAACAACCGGCGCGAAAGACCACAATGCATGATTATAGGGCTGTTGCAAGAAAAGGTAAGCTTGACCCCTTTAAGTCCGAACGAACAATATTGACCGAAATAAATGAGAAGTTTGGCCTTAATGTGTGCAATAGACTTGTACGAAAGCGGCCTAATGAAAATAGTTTATATGAACGTGTTAGTAAAAAGAATTCACTGTTAAAATATATATATATATATATTAAGGCGCCTTTAGCATTTGCAAGCAGAACATCCGAAAAGAATTCTTTTGAAGGAAGAAATCAAAATTAATTAGCCCAATCATGAACGAAAATTCCGAGCGAGTTTTTTCACTTTTCCTTTTTCTCCTATTATGAATTTGTTTTCCCTTTTTTTTCTGCCAAATGCAGGAATAAAGACTCGCCGGAAAAAATTAGGGGTCTTATGCAAAAACAAATTAATAAAGCTTTGCCAAGCAATGTTAAGTAAAGTTGTATTCTAAAAAAATTATTGTATAAAAATTCTAAAGTAGGCACCCACGTTTGTTAAGACTACTTTAAGTTGATATTTCCAAAATGTGTATTTTGTACCTCAAATATTTTTACTAATATAGCACATACCGATTCATGTTACATCTGAAAATGAAGCTAGAAGTGCCTGCTCTTATCTTAAATTTATTATTTCTGTCATGTAATGGGAAGCATCACCAAATTATCCAACTGCTTCGAAATACATAGCAAAATCCATAAAAAATATTAAAATAAATATAATTATACAAAAATGTTTTAGTGATGTACATACAATCAAAACAAATCGAAAAAAGCTGGATATTCAAATACTCGTTTCATTCGAATAAAACAAATTGTGATAATTTTTCAAATTTTTTTACTTTTACTTCATGATTGTGTTTATCTGTTTTCCTATTAAGTCAGAAGCTCATATTTTTTAAATTAGGTTGCTTTACTTCAAGATAATAAAAATTTATTTAATAAAATAAAAAAAAATATTTGAATACCCGAATGAAATTGTATTCAATTTTGTACATCATAAGCTGTGAAGTGGTTGTTGAACACGGTGGTGTTACCAGTATTTATTATTAAATCACATATGCCTTTTGCTACGCAAGCAAATATCTAACAAAACTCGAGTCACATCCTAATCCGCTTGCTCGTAATATTTTGAACTTTACTGGGCACATCCGCTTAAAAAAGAGAGATACACGGGCTCTAATATTCAACACTCTAGATGATGAAGCTGCTTGAAAACACTTTTTTCTTTTTGTTGCTTATCACTACTTATGTATTATTAATAACTATCACTAAGCTTATGTCCGACATTGGTCGGGCCTCATAATTTTTTTATAGATTTAAGATTTGAATACTTATTGTTAGTTCATATTTGAAGATACAATAAATAAAAAAAAAACATGCATTAAAAAAAAAATATGCCTTTTGCATATGATTTTTTGATAAAGCTATGTTAGCCTTAAAGTGCTTATCAACTACTATGAACTTTAAAGCTAAAGTAAAATATTTTTTTGCATAAGGGGGTAGGTATTTTGAACGCAGTTTAACTTGCTTTTTAGTAAAAAAAAATCTTTCCCTTGCATAAACTTAAAACAAAATTTATACATTTAAACAAAATGGTATTATATAGACCTTGTATCTCAACAAATACAAAATAATTCCCAAATACATCATTTGCGAACTTTTTTATATATTTTTTCAAGTTGTTGAATTTTAATCATTTTGTTTATGTTTACACGCAAAAAAATGGAGAAAACAAAATGTCAACAAACAAGCCAAACATCCGAGCTTCGTACTACGGTGATGCCACGTATTACTCGTTTTTGTTCCCAAGGAATTTATGATTGCAGTAATTTTTTCTCGATCAAATTATTTCCCGTGAGAATAATTTATTCGCTGAAAAAAGAACGAAAGAAGCAATTTGAAATTTCGCCGAGAGTTTTCATGGCACGGGGTTGGACCATTAGTAACAGCAAATGACAATATTGTATAATTTTTCATATCTTAGCATCTTAAAGGATTCGATAGAAACATATACAGGGTGGCGCAAAAGTAATCCTCCTATCAGAAAATGCTATAAATTTTGCGATTGGCGCCTAATGTCAGTTCTGTTTTGACATTTGTGTAGTAAACACATGCGAAATACACGTTAATAATACACTGCTCCAGAACGCGGAATATTGGTGACTATTTATTTGACCAATAATCGGTCGGTGACTTTGGCCGTCCAACGCCTACTGGTGAAACACTGCGACGTTTAGCCGCTCGCCTCGAAGTGACTGGCACAACACGAGATGCTGCCAGGCGTGGCAGACCCCGGAGTAGCCGTTCTGAAGAGAATATTGCTGCTGTAGCCAGGGATGTCATGGAAGCGCCGTCGACATCGACCAGACGACGTGCCACGCAAATGGGTATCAGTCGACGGTCTTTACAGCAAATTGACCGCTGTAGACTTCTTTTTGTGGGGCTTTTTGAAGTCGCGGGTTTATGTCAACAAGCCTCAGACTCTTGCAGCTCTTAAAGACAATATCCGTCAAGAATGTGAGGACCTATCGCCGGAAGTTTTGGCCAAAGTGGTGGAAAATGCCATAAAAAGGGCTCAAATGACAATCAACTGTGGCGGCGGCCATTTACATGACATCATATTCTCGACTTGATGTAAAAAAATTAAAAGACCAAATAAAAATAATCCACAAGAAGAATCAAAGTTTTTCATTTTTTTTTAAATTACAGCCAAATAACATCGGAAGGTTATTTTTGCGCCACCTTGTAGAAAGTGGTAAAAAAAAGTTTGATTCATAAAGAAACCATTGCAATTCTACAGTCGCCGCCAGATCTTAGTACCATAAAAAAGTTGTTGAACGTCGTAAAAATTAAAATTGGGCAAACAAAGTTTAAGAATTGTGATGCATTTTAAAAAGGCTCGATGCCAAAGTTTAATATAAAGTGTACCTCGCAGGTATGAACTGTAACAGTTGGCATCACTGGCAATGACCCAAACATTTTTGCTTTGCCGCGAATTAAAGAAAGTCCAGCAGCCAAGAAACGTATGAGTCATGTGATCAGTTTCGTAGGACACTTTATTGCAGTAATTTTTACTTCAGTCAGACTTTATAATTTGACCAGGTAGTCCAAAATTTGGAAAACAAAATACTTTATAATAACTGAGGATTTCATAAAAATCGGTTAAGCTGTTCAAACAAGCAAACCAGCTTACATCTCTTTTTTAAACCCCGACTAAAAAAAGGGGTGTTATAAGTTTGTAGTGTGTGTCTGTGTATCTGTGTGTCTGTCCGTGTCCACGTACAGGCCAAACGGCTGGACCGATTTTCATTTAGTTTTTTCTGTTTGAAAGATGACTTGATCGAGAGGGTTCTTAGCTATGTTTGAAAATCGGTCTAGCCGTTTAGAAGATATAACATTTTTTCTGAAAAAAGTCGGGGGTTTTTAAAATTTTTAATTTTTGTTATTATATAATAAATATGGACATTTGGATTATATCTAAACAAAAAATGTTGAGAAATAACTTTTTTTTTTCAATTTGCTCTCGTCGCCACCGGAAATGACAAACAAACAGTATAAAATCAAAGCACTTTCCAGAACAAAGCACAAGCTAAGGGATGAAATCGAAATATAAATTGCTTTCTTTTTACTTCGCCACTCTCAATAAAAAAGCAAGAAAACAATAAATAAATAAGCAAATAAAAAAACTACATACTACCAAAATAAACTCTAGTAAAAATGATAATAGTTTAACTAGAAAAAAAAATTAAATAGCAATTCATGCATATACAAGCTCACTTCCTGTTTGGCAGGGTTTACATTTTAAACATCAAGCAATACACAAAAATTGGCAATATTTATGTGACAAAGCACACGCACTCACACTTGCACTCGCACTCACACTTAAGCAAACAAACCAAAAGATTTTCTGTATGTAAAAAAAAAAATATTTGCTTGAAATGGATGAAAAATCAAAAATAACTTGAGTAAAATGGTTTGCCAGCGTATTTCCCCCTTAGGTTAACTATTTTAACCAGTCATTGAAAATATGTTAAATTTTGGATAAAAAAAAAGAAATACTGGTGTTAAAGCACCAAGAAAAAAGGAAGAAGTATGTGTTTTCTTGCAACATGTAACATTTAGTAATGTTTTAAGGACAACTTAACTCCATCTCTCACTGAGACATTTAAGTTTGCAGTTAGTTGGCTGTGTTGAGTTCTTGTGATTGTAAAAATTACTCACATATATAAAATTAAGTTGCAAACCCCGTAAGATATTGATATTTACATAATAAATATATTTGTTTAGACAGAAAAGAAAAATATATACATACATATGTATACAGAAAAGAAGAAAATTTTTATTTGTCATATTAAAATAGTAAAATTTTATTAATCCCTTATGAAAGATTGCGTGAATGATCGATACATATGGAAAGTACAAATTATACTGCCGAATATAAACAACTCTAATGCCCCATTTGTCAGTCTCAACTCAACTCAGAGAGTCTACTCAACTCTCACACAACCAAAAAATTTTTCTTATATGAAAACTGATAACTTATTTTTCTTTTCGCCTTTTGATATACTTTTGTTTTATTTGTGTTAAAAATAGATGCGAAATCTAATAAATATGCTTGTTTTTTAAAGGTTTTTTGTTTGAAGATTTTAAACTTATGATGTTTGTATATTGTAATTCTCAATAATTTATTAAAAGTTTTGCTATAAATATATGAAGATTTTTAGCTTATTTGAAAAATTAAGTTGAAGTCTACTGATGGGTTTCGTAAGCAGAAACCATAAAAAACAAGCAAAAATTCCAAAATTGTTTTTGGTATTGTGAATCAGCACAAATTTTTACTTGAAACTGTTATGGCCCTGTCATTTAAGTTTTGAATGGCAATACCGATTTGACAAGACTCTCAGACAAAGAAACTGAGTTTAGAACAATAATAATGCAAAGAATAGTAATTGTAGACAAAATTAACATTTATCTAATAGTTAAAACTAGGGTGATCGATTATTCGACTTTTTCCAGAAACCGGGTTTCGAATAGTTCGAATATTTGAAATTATGAAAAACCCGGTTTCGGTTTTTACAATTCAGGAAAAACCGGTCAACCGGTTTTTTTAAGTAAAAAATTATTATACAAAAGTTTTAATTTTAAATTGCTTTATTAAAAAAAAAATTCATGTAAATACTATAAAACAATATACTTACATATGTATAGTACATAAATATTTATATATAATATCCCATCTAGCATTTGGAAGATAGTTTTCTGAAACATCACCTTGCTGAGTCTTTTTAGATAACTATTCGTGATCAAAAACTGATTAATCACTTACACGATCAAAAAAGGACTCGAAAAAGATTCGCGCTAATGGGTAAAAATAGTTCGATTTAAAATACAATAACAAATTGTATAGCAATCACAAATTAATCATCCAGATGTGTAAAATGTAACTAAATTTAAAGAAGTGGAGGGAAGAAAATACGTCTTATATTTAAAACTATTCTTTCCCTGCTATTGAGCTTTAGATTAGGTTAAGATATTCAGGTCTATTCGAGAATACGCGCTTCACTTCTTCGTCGTCGAACATTCACTTTCGACAGATTCTAAAATACGTGCGAAGAAATATCGTTTTCAGTAATCAATATTATGTTATCTCTTATAAAGACATCAACAACATTGAAAACAGCTGACTTGTATGCAGAAAAAGTTGAAAACAAAAAGGGATTTAAGAAGTAATTTAAAGAAATAATTAATAAAAAAAAACTTAACATTACAAGTGCTAAGCAACATAAAAAGAAACAATAAACAGTAAAAGTGAAATTAGTTACTTCTTTTATTTGTTTTAAAGACGTATTTACATCTTTGAAGAACTTAAAGGAAACTTAATTGTCTTCTAGAGCCTGGCCGAACGCCATTAAAGCTTAATTAACAGTGGTAGACACCATATAAACACTTCGTATCTCTTTTTTTCTTTATTTATTTAAAATTAACGCGCTAAAATTGGCGTCGAACGAATATGACATTGATCATGGTGACGAAGTATTTTAGAATACCTCCAAAGTGAAAGAAAACATATGTTTTCTATCACTCATCTCCAAGGTAGTATTTTAGAATAGCAAAAAGTGAAAGATGCGCGCATTTGTGGTGAAAGTGCTTCCCGAATAGACCTGATTAGCCCGCCATTGGGCTGATCTTTTGTGGTTCAATGAGCAATAAATTACATAGATAAAAATAAAATAAGAAGTTCAACAAATACATATAATAGAGGGATGCGCAAGCAGTCTTGAAATGTAAATACGTCTTGTTTTTTAAATGTATTGTCGTCGCATGTATTATACTAAACCAATAATAAATATTGTCGTTTAATAAGCAAAGCACTATGGATGTATTGATGTTCGTGTATATGAGTGTTTACAAGCGATGTCGCGAAGGCTTCGTGTTTGTAACAAACACTCAAAAAGAAGTAGTGTTGATGCGTGTATACTTCATATTTTGCATATTGTACGTTTGAGTGTGTGTGTATAAGATGTAGATGATAAGCTATTATATTTGTGTTTAAGGGTGGTTTTTTAAAGCAAGCGCACATAACTGCTGTCAATGCATGTGTGTGTTTTTGTGTGTGCGCAGAAAAATAAAAGATCATTCACAACAAGGTGTGTGGGTGTGTGTGTGTGCATGTACATGCATGACGTTTGTATACTCGCCCATGCGTACGAAGAAGCAAGCATGACAAATTCTTTCGTCACCAAGTATTTTCTTCTTTACATCTATACCTGCAATAACTAAGTAAAGCATTTGAAAAATCCCTCGTGTTTTGAAAGTTCTTTTAAATGGTAATGGCTGACTTTTTTCAGCTCGAATTGTCGTTTTAAGAAGTATGTAAAGAAAATAAATGTAAAGAACGACAGCTATTCAAGAATAGAGTGTTACCACACTAGCTTTTTTAACCGGACGCAGTCAAGTTAATAATTAGTATTTTTTTTTTTTTTTGGGAATTATTACAATTTAAGTTTATCATTTGTTAACGCACTAATAATCCCAAATTAATGTGCGTGAAGATAAATTTTAAAATTTATAACCCTAGACACAACCCGTCTTGTTTAACAGAACTCTGTTAACAAAAAAAAAAGATACCTCTGTTAAATAATAATAATTAGTTTTTACCCACAAAATGGTAACAAAATGCTAACAGTCAGCTGTTCAGTTAAAGCACATGCTCTTTTAATAATTCTACAGCAATATCCACGCATAAATAAAAAAGCTTTTATATTATAAATAACAATATTTCTATTATTTAAACATTCAATTTAACCTTCAGTTCTCAAAATGAAAGAAATTAATGACAAAATGTTTGTGTACAAGCAAAAATTAATTTTAGTTAATTTTAATGATTATTCGAACTCCATTTGTTTCTATATTTATGATTTTAACAGGCTAAAGTTCGTATCGCTTTTTAAGCCAAATTACATCTGATAATTATTAATGAACAAATAACACCAAAGTCTGATGTAAATATTCTGACAACACATAGTTGAACGGAACAGCCAGCCGTTTTCGAAGGCCAAAAATTCATTTGTTGTCTTTTCTATTCCTCTCTGAGCTTTTCTTTTGTTTTAAAAGAGCTGCCACGTGATATCAAATTTTAACGAAGTTGTTAACAAGAAGTTAGTGAATAACATAATCGTTAATGCAAAGAATAGTAATTGTAGACAAAATTAACATTTATCTATTGGTTAAAAGTTGCTGTATTTCACTACACATGACACATATTTAACAGCTGACAGCCTTGCCATACCGGCGGTATTGCAACCACTAAATAGATAACTGTATTTATTATATTTTTCCTGTCTTAATTAGGGAGTTAACAATAACGTTTTAAAACATGTATTAATATTGCAACGTTTAAATTTTAATACTTTAATATGGGTTGGGGAATTTGTTGTCTTTGTTTATATCTAAATAAAAATTTATTAAGTAATATGGTAATGTTGAACTTAACAAGTTAAAACTGTGGTTGATGAAAAACAATATTTGTATTTTTCGATGTTTTACGCATTTTGCAGAACAAAAGCTATTTTGATAAAGCCCAAAAACACATTTTTTGGACTTGGTTTTTTTTACGAAAATGGATTATTTACAATCGAAAATAATCGATTTTGGTCAAAAAACCAAGTTCGAAAATTAAGTCGCTTAAGCTGTTTTTTTGGCGGTTACGGCATGACATCGCATTTTACTTTTACTTTTAATGGGTTACACATACATTTTGCTTTTTGTATTTGTTTTATAAACTTTAGTAAGTGATTTTTATATTTTTATATCAACTCCATTTGTTTATGTGTTTAGGAATATTTGCATAGATAAATATGTTTACAGATGTATTTGGACATGCATAAACATGTACATACATACATACGTATGTATATTTTCTATGTTTACATTTATTTTCGATTTTTCTCTATTTTTTATGCCAAGATGTTTCTGAAAAAACTGTATGTATGTACATATTTAGATATTTACATAAGCATTCAAGCAAAGAACTATATGCAAACAACTAAAAATTTTGTCCTTTCCTATTTACTTTAACACAAAAAAAAAACACAAGATAAAGACAGCAAAAAAATAATGATTTCTGCAAAATAAAAATGCCTTATAAAATTAGAAATAAAATAGAGAGAAGAAGTCAATTGTGTGAAAATTAATAGAGTGACAGGATTTTAATTGATTTTATGGTTAAAAATTCTAGACAAAATTAGTTTGTCAAAAAATAAATGTAGAGAAATCTTTATGCAAAGATTAAGTTGATCAGGCACAAGCACACAAAAACTGCAGGTCTTAGTTTTGTGCTTTAATATTTTCTGCTAATTTCTATTTTTTCAGACAAATGTAAAATAAACCAAAACCCAACTCACACAATTTTTAGTAGCAATCTTGTAAATACATAGTCAAATCTTTGAAAATCTGTTGCATGAGTTTCTTTTCCACAAAGTTACTAAGAAAAATTCATTTCAAATAAAACGTCTCTTTGAATATTTAAGCACATACACACGCACTGGCACACGCACACAATTCTGAACATCAATCCTTCCCAATCGTTGTATAACATTTTATTATCGTATTTAGTTAGTGTATAAAAATCATAAACCATGACATATTTCAGTATTAGAAAATTGGTTAGAAAATTTCTGTCTATAAAAATATTAAAATATCATAAAAAAGAAATTTACTCGTTTGTGCACTATAATCAATTTTGAACATTTAACTCTTCTTACAAGAAAGAGAAAAAAATGTAACAAAAAACCCACCAACACAAACAAACTTTAAGGGGCAAGTACGAGGGCGAGTCGATAAGGCAGTTTAAAAAAACACTTTTTTAAACGTAGCTTTTTTTTAACTTAGAAAAAGGTTTCTTCAATTTCGGTCATTAAAGTAATTGTATTTTGCGTCAGTTGAAATTTTGCCATGGAAACTGAACCATTGCATTGTACTTTTAGAAAATAACTTTTATCTTTGCCAAAGGCGGTTGGTTTTTGTGTCAAACATTCATTAAATCGACCCAGTAAAATGGCATAATATTCGTCATTGATTGTTTTGCCCTTTTGAAAGTAGTCAATGTGGATTATATAGCATGCATCCCGAAACACGGTTTCTATGACTTTATTGGCTGACAGAACCACCTTGGCCTTTCTTGGCGCCGCCTAACCCCTATAAACCAAATGTTTTGACTGCTATTTGCTCTCTGGAGTATTGCGGTGGACCTAAGTTATGTCTACGATTACGAAACGGTGCAAAAGCTCTAATATATTGCATTTGAACAACGTGAAACACTACTGCAAACTTGTCACATGACTCCGTTAGTGAAAAAAAAACGTAAACAAGGTTAATTTAACCTATTTCGGCAATGATTTTGCTTAATATGTGTTTCATGTTAATCCAACATGATTTCCAGCAATCTTCAAAGAACCTTTTTTTCTTTTTAAGTTTAACGTTTGTTAACGCACTAATAATTCCAAATTATTATTTTATTTATTTAGTAAAATATTTTTTTAATCAGCCCAATCATGCATATTCCCTCGGAATGTATTTCTCACGGAAAATAATTTTCTCGAGAAAACATTCCTCCAATCATAAATTCCTTGGGAACAAAAAAAGAGTAATATGTGGCATCACCGCATTACGAAGCTCGTTGTTTTGCTTGTTTGTTGACATTTTATTTCTCCCTTTTTTTTTGAGTGAGAGAGTAAACAAAATTATTAAAATTCACCAACTTGAAAAAATAGGTAAAAATAAGTTTATAAATGATTTATTTGGGTACTATTTGTGTTAATCCAAATAAAAGAACTTTAAAATACAAGTTTATGTATATACATTTTGTTTTAATGGGGTATTAAATGTGTTTTTATGTAAATTCCCTTCTGTTTTGCCAGGGAAAGATTTTTTGTGAAAAAAACAAATTTAATTGCGTTCATAATACCTACTTTTTTCCCCCGGGAGTTTCTTTATTCCCGCATTTGGTAAAAACAGGGGAAAAACAGATTCATATTAGGAGAAAAGTGAAAAAATTCGCGCGGAATTTTTGTTCACGATTGGGCTGAATTAAAAATATGTACATTGCAATTGATTATTGAGGAGGTTTAGCTGGATCCAGTGCGCATTTCACTGTTGCTAATGCAGATCATCAGGGAACCTTTACCCAAAAATTTTCGTAGAAAAACTAGAGTTATTATGTTATAAACTTTCATTTAAAACAAATGAGAAGCGCAACAAATAACAAATTTGAAACAAGAACAAGAATCATCAACATGTTTTTTCCTTTTGAAATAACTTTACTTCATGTTGATTTAACATTACCATACTTTTGATTCAAAATGAAGAATCTTGTTGAATAAAAGTTATTTAAAGTTGGAACAACATAAGTTCGATACTTAAATAATACGTAAAACCTTGTTGAATCAAAGTTATCTCAAGTTGAAACAATATGGATTTTATTTAATGTAGTCATTCTATTAATATATTAATTATTATTAATTATGTAACTTACGCGATTATGTGTATTGACACAGGTATCAGGAAAATGTTTGTGTGTTGGCTTCCCCGGCCAAGATTTGAACTCGGAACTCGTCGCATGGTAGCCAACACGTTCACCGCTGCAGCCAAAACAACCTTAAGCATTATTTAGATAAACACTTAGGGCCGTATCCAAAAAATAATAATTTGAACTTATAATAATATTTTTATGGAAATTTTAGTAGTCAACTGTAAGTTGTATATTTGCAGTAGCTGTGCTGCTCTGGAATCGTGGACTTATTAAATCGCCCTCATAAATACATGCGCATGTATTTATTTCAAGTTATAAAGATATTTGTCTAAATATCAGTTACGAGTATACGTACGAGTATAATTTTTTTATTGCCACATTCTTACAAAACCTTTATTCAAGTATGTTTTTATTATTTTTCTCAAGAAAAAGAAAAAAAAATAAAGGAAACACAAGAATAAAGATAAAATTTATTTAATCCTGATTTTATTAGCTTAATGCTGATTGCTTAAGAAAAAGAAAGAAAAAAAAAACTCTCATAAATAACAAATAGAACGGAAACACAAAATCGCAACAATATTGTTGAAACGTATTATTAAGCTTAATAAATTAGTTGAATTCAATGAAATGTAAAAAATAAATAAATACATACATATACGAGTAATCACATTAGTTAAGGGGTCTGGTGGCTATAGTATGCGCCAGATCACAAACATGCGTGTGGTTAAAAGGGGTTGAAAGCATATGATTTTATTATTATGATACAAGTTGACGCCAATATTTGTATATATGTACTAAATGCAGACTATAAATATTAAATTTAATAAAATTTTAACAATCAAAAGTTTATTGCATACGCAATAAGTCTCATTTACTTTAAATAAAAATTAATTTTTGTAACATATGTACATTAGGGTTATAACTTTTTGCCCTATTGCAAGGTAAAATCGTGTAGTGCATGGAAAAATATTAGGAACTATATTTTCAGTTTTTCACGATCGTTAAAAAATTTTACCTCCCAAGCGCGATAAAGTTTTTAATAACAAGAGTCTTTTGCTTACCGCAATTATATACAGCTTATGTATATCAAAAAAAAAAATTAAATGAAGTTAACATAAGTGGCAAAATTGAACAAGATCTTAACGAGTTTTTCCATAAAGTTTCTCATTAAAAATCGAGCTGGGATACACTAAATTATACGCCGATTTATGAAGGAACTCGTAAACACCTACATAGTTCAATTTCGTTGCTTATGCTAACTTCATGCCAGTTTTTTATTATACATCAGACTGATAATATTTTTGTAGTTCTACATACATATCGCTACCTTAATATAGAAAGGTCCTAACTCATTATTTTTTTAAATCGAAATTATTGAATTTTTCGATATATTAGATGTTCTTGTATCGTATACAAAAATCTTGATTACAAAAATATAATCGGGCCTATCCTCGTTTAAGTATCGTTTTAAAACGACACATAAAAATGAAAATTTTGCCTTGAAAAGATACCGTATTACCCTAGCACTGTATTATCGTTTTAATGTAAAATTGTCGTTTTTATGTGTCGTTTTAAAACGATACTTAAACGAGAATAGGCCCGAATGAGTTACAGCCTTTCTATATTATATATGTATAACTAAATTTAATATATTTAAAAACTTGTTAAAAATAAATAAAAAAAATAAAACACTAAATGCATTTTAGAAATCGCTTTTGCTACGTGCAGTTTTTTTACCAAATTGAAATAAAAAAAATGTTTTTTTATTATTAAAACAATACTGCGCATAAAACAAACCCTTGGGAGAATGAAGTCCAAAAGAAGATATAATCCTAATGTACATACCAGATTTTGGCAATAATGATTACATCGAATGAAAAATTTTTTGTAATTGTAATTTAAATATTTTCAATTACATTTTGTTATATATAGTAAACAATATTATACTTTAAAATAATTGTGGTGGAAAAAACTATTAACTTAACTATTAACTGTGATTGCAATTGAAAAAAAAATCAATTACAATTACAATTAAATGTAATTAAAAAGAAATAACTGGCTAATAAAATAAAGGTATGTTCACATTTGTGCAAACGTTAGAACAAAAAAGATTAACCACTAAATTACAATTAAATTTTGTAATTATAATTTTAAAAAATCAATTGCAATTACATTTTGCAATTTGCATTCCAATAACATGTAGTTGTAATTAAAATTAATGCAATAGAAATTTCTCAAGTCTGTCCTAACTCGCATTTTTTACGAAATCTAGTTTTTCAGCGATTCCAATACATTTCACACAAATACACCATGCAACAAAAATTTATTACAATAGTGTAAAAAACAATAGTTGTACAAAAAAAGTTATATTCACCCCTATCGTGAACAGTTTTTCCCTCGAAATATTTTCCCTTCTCCACAAATTGCAATGATGAATAATTTTCCCCTGAAATGTAGGGAACACATTTCTTAATTCCCTTTATCGTGAATAATATTTTTCACTTTTCCCTTGGTTTTGTTCACTTTATTTTTGCAGGCGAACTGAATTAATACACTGAGTAATTTCAATATTACACTTGCAATTATATATTAAAAGTTACAAATAACTATTTGTAGGACAAGATCAATAAATAATGTCCAAGATTATAATAATAATAATAATAATTCCTTGCAACATCTTTTTTCATTGAACATGAATCTCTTTGGTTCACATGCAGTAAATTTTATGGCTGTATACTAAAGAGTTTTTTTCATGGCACATAAAATATTTAAAAACACAACTTTACACTCAATGACATTTAATTTGAAACCCAAAATACGTGTACTTCTTATTATTAAAACTTAATTTGTTTGATTTTCAATTAATTTTGAAGCTATACAAGTCTTCTTCCCGTTTTTTACATTCACTACGAATTGATAGCGGGAACAAACTGTTCCCATGAAATTCACAATTGCAAATTGCCCTTAATGGGGAATGAAAATTTCATGGGAACAATAATTTCACATTTTATTCACGATAGGGGTGATTGTGAATGTTACAGTTTTTATTATCCCAGCAAAAAATTAGACATTATCATCTGAACTACTTGTCATATAATGACTTACTTTTTAGATTGCCAAATTGAAGTACTCGCTTACAAAACACTTTACGCAAATTTTTAAAAATAGGAAGCAGAATTTGAACATATTCTTTGGGTTTTAAAAGAAGACGTGAAAATATTGCCAAAATAACTATAGTTATTTTAAATAAATTATAAATATTTCTAAATTGCCTACTTATTTATTTTAAACTAAAAAATAAGTACTTACATTTTGGAAAATAATTATTTGAATATAAGTAGTTCTAAATATTTTTTTTTTCATTTACGGTTTTAATTAAAGTTCATCAATGAAAGCAATTGAAATTTTTCTAAATATTGTATTTATAAGTAACAATAGAGGCACTGATACGAATAAAATATAGCCCACTTCAATTGAGTTTATAAAAGAAATTTTACAAAATGGTGTATTTCGTAATAAAACAATAAGTTTTTTTAAATTTATTTAAATTTTTCTTAAAAGTTATTATGTGTATATTTAATCAAACTGAGTTTTTAACCAAGACCTTCCATTTACTCAAACAACGGCATATTTAAAAAAAGTAGTTCGTTCAATCAAGAAAAAAATAGCTATTTCCCACAACGGAAAGAAAATATAATTAATTCCTACAATAAACAACATAACTGCTTCTCAAGAATC
The DNA here is from genome assembly GCA_949987645.1 of Tachina grossa. Lineage (NCBI taxonomy): Eukaryota > Metazoa > Arthropoda > Insecta > Diptera > Tachinidae > Tachina > Tachina grossa. Next base: position 37,878,668 of record OX465278.1, on the reverse strand, counting down.
GATTATTTTGGTCTCACGCCTTGTTAAAATCATTAAGTTGCTAATTCAGTAAGGAACAGCTTCCATCAAAAATGCTTAATTCCAAACTCGATTACCTTTTTTGAAATTTTTTGCTGGGATGTTTTTACCTTCTCCTGTAAAGTTACAATTATTTGGGTTAGAGCCTTTCTACAGGGTGGCGAAGAATGAGCTACATATATGTCTTAAGTGATTTATAACTTTTTTTTTAATGCGATTATAATTTTTTTTTTATTTTTTTAAATGCAGTATCCTAATATCCTGTAAGTGATGTCAATTTTCTGCTTCGCACATACGTGCCCTTTTTAGCATATTTTCCAAAATGGCCATGATTTCATTTCGAAAGTTGGTTTATAGTTGGAGTATGGTTCTTTGCTTGTTCACGTTAACACTCCTTCTTTCAAATGTCCCCTAAGAAAACTGTAAGCAGCTGTTACATCTGACGAACGTGGAGGCCAATTAAAATCCCTTGTAAGCGAAATAGTACGTTCGCTTAATATGTCTTATAACTAAGCCATTGAGTCACCTTCAGTATGTGCTGTATAATGATTCATAATTAATTCCCCAAGTCTTCTTTACAAAATGCTTAAAAAAAACAAAGAAAGAATAATAATTAAAAAAGTTATAAAGAATTCAAACCATATAGCTTATTCTGCGCCACACTCTACTTGATACCAAAGATATATACATACATGTGTATTTATCTCTTTATTTAATTTGCTTCTGCTGTAGTGGTTAATTTTTCTTTTATCAAAGAATTTAAAAATCATTGGGCTTTGGCAACGATGCAGTATAAAATGGGAATAATTGCTCCACATGCGATGAATTTAATTTTGATTCAGCACATTTCTGCAAACTTTAATGTAGTAATATGACTTCTCGCATGTTGGTATGGCATGTTTTATCTAAAATCGGACCAGTTATTCACATCTTACCTTTAATATGGCAGTATTGTGACTTGTTTCGAATATTGAGAGTTGTTCCAAGTATTGACAATAATATATAACTATGCAAGTAAAATAAATTTTTTATTAAAATTTAATGGTCGGTTGTAATATATACAGAAAATTAGTAGAATAGAAGAAAGAACGCCCCACACTATCAACATACTTTATATATATATAAAAAAAATTCTGCAAAGGTCAAAGTTAAAAAGGACTCTTTCATTCCTTTGCCAAAACACTTTATAAGAATACAGAAGCATTTGTGCATTATATTACACATTTTATGATTATAAATGCCAATAAAAAATATTTACTAATTTTTGCTTAATATAAAATTTGTTATTGTTCCGGTAAGTGGCAAAATGCTTGCATGATTTTTTTATGTTGCATACTTTCAGGTGTTGTTGCTTACTTAAATTCCATTTGATTGCCCAATAAAATAAAGAATCTTAATAAAGGAAAGTAAAAAAAAATACAAATTTAAGTACTCTAACAGAAATTAAGCTTTTATATTACATTATTCAAAGAAGAGAAGAAAAAAATATATATTCAAAAACGAAAAAAATTTCATTGGTTTTTAATCTAACATCAATCAAAATCAAATTGCCAAAAATTTTATTACCAGAAAGGACAACTGCTGAAAACGCACACAAAATCATAAATTTTTTTTCTTATGATTACTATAAATATTTATAAGAGAAAGTCGCAGCAGAAAAAAAATATTTATTTCATTTCTTTTATTACCAAGGCAAGCATAAAAGGGGTGGAGCGGAGTTGGAGGTGGTGGTGGTGGAAAGAGAAGAAGAAGAAAAACCTATAAAAATTAAATTATTTCAAAATAAATTTCAAATAACATCTCGACGCATTTGTGCAAAGAACTGTCAAAGTAATTTTGGGCAGCAGCAAAATAAAAATCTTTTAATATTGTATTTTTTTTTATTAGGAAAACAAAATATGTTCGACATCATCATACAAGTCAATTGCAGCTTTGAAAATAAAATTATAATAAGTTTTAGGTATTCACATGTCAAAAGGGAATTTTGAAAAGATTTTTATTGCATTCTATTGGCAGCAAACAATAAAAATAAATAAATACTTTTGTTAGCAGAAAAATGGAAGAAAAAATTGCATTTGAGCATTTGAGTAATCTTTTTTAACATTTTATTTAAATTTAATTTAAATTTTGTAGATGTTATTTAAGCAAGTTGTGTTATTTTATATTTTGTCCCATAGTTATTATTTTTTTTTTTAATTTTTATTCCTTCGTTCTCTTGCCATGTATACAAAATAAAACTGTGAATTTATATGAACTTATAAATTGAAATGGGTAGAATATGAAGTGCACCCGCATATACTCATAAAAATATTTGTGTGAACACTAAGTGCACAGTGGGAAATCAATCTCGTAATTGTGGTACAAAAACTTCTCATTATAGAAAAAAATATAAATTGTTAATTTTGTTCTTTTTATAAAATTAAATTTCTATTCTACGTTCTAAACTCAATGAAGAAATGAAAAAATATTCTACTCTCACGAGGTGGTAAGAAGCTATTTATTTGAAACTTTTACACAAGATAAAATACAAAATGCCAAACAAATTATTTTGCATTATAAACTCAAAAAACGTTTTTTTTTAGTTATGACACCATTAAAGAAAATTTTCTACAAAACCATCTTTTAACTCACCATTACATTGACGTAGCAACAACAAAAGATGGCCTTAGTATGATCAGAAGACACACTCAAGTTTGGTTTATAAAGCCAAACTTGAGTGTGTCTTCTGATCATAATAAAATCAAGTTTGCCTTTGGAGAATTAAAATTTCAAATTAGGGAAATAAGACAAACTTTCACTGGCAACACTGGTTCGTGGTGAGAGTGTAGCACACACCAGTGATGCCAACTTTCGAGACTCAAAACGCGTAAAAATTTTTGAAAAAAGGGCTAGAAAGGGCTAAATTGAAAAAAATATCCAAAAATAAAAGAAATAGTAAAATTTTTCGAAAAAGCGCGAAAAGGGGCTAGTATTAAAATGTTTCTGTTGAAAATAAAAACATCAAATCAATTTTTGTAAAGTAATTTATTAGAATATAAATAACTATTATGAGATCAACACAAACATAGCTTTAAAGCTTCAATATTGTACATATTTTATTTACATTTCATATTACATTTCAATAAAGTATGTACATACGTAGATTAAATAGTTAGCATATACATACATATATAATAGAAATATACATACATATGTATGTTTACATAAGTAGATACATTTAAAATTGCCCGTTATTAAATAAAATTTCGATTTCTCGCTCTTCCAAAAACATACATTATCTGTTTTTGGCTGTAGTGAATAACTTTCAAGGCATAAAAAATTTGGAAGAAATAAAAGATTACTCTATATTATTCTTCTATTTTAAATTGGTAAAGCAATATCGACTTCTTACTCATTTTATTTTGCTAGATTAAAGGAAGAAAAAGTTCGCAAAAGTTTAAATGTAGCCATATCGAGCAAAAACTAAAAAGGGACTAAAAGGGCTGAAAGATTACTGTAAAAAGTGCTAGGTTTGCTCCTCTTTTAGTTTGGGGCTAAAAATTTTTTTTTCGCGTTTTGACTGAGTGAAAACGTGCTAAATCTAGCCCTAAAAGGGCTAAGTTGGCATCACTGGCACACACAATCGTAAAATGTAGTGGTATATGCTGCTGACCAGCGTTGCCACAACCAAAATATTTTTGTAACCAAAATATGGAAAAAAAAAGTAACCAAACGAGACAAAAAGGAACCAAAATCTCTATATATTTAATATATGTACATATGTACTGTTTTATTTAAACTTCCGTTAAGAAATATATGTATGTATCGGTGGCAAATTTAAAAAATTCGATTTTTTCACATTTTTCTCCTGTTCAGGTCCATAGGTAGCAAACCGTTGAATATTCAAGGAAACAATCCACCACCAATCAATAGATCCTAGGAACGATTCTTAACACCGTTTTTTTAATTTCATTTGCTTTGAAATTTTTACTTTTGTGGCTGTCTAAGCGCTACCTAAACGGTGTTAAGAATCATTCCTAGGAAGTTCATATGTTGTAGAAAGTTGTTTATTGAGATCTTAGGTACATTTTTATCGTTGATATTGAACCGCTTGCTACCTATGTACCTGAACAGGGGAAAAAGGTATAAAACTCAAAGTTTTTTAAAATTTTTTGCGATTTTGATCTTGAAGGTAATATTTTTTTAATTTTATATATTCACAATTTTTGTTGTATGACAAGAGCTACTACTTTGCCTCAAAGAGTAAATCAAAATTCCGAACGATAGAACCGGAGAAAATGCAAAAATAACACCGAGGCCCCAAATCTTTGGGCAAACAAAAATGTGCATGACCTGGGGCAAGACACCGGTCTTTTTTTTTGCCTTTTATCATGCAGTGGTGTTCGTATATGATTATATTTCCATGACTGAAAAAAACACAGTGTTATATTCGTTATCCAAACACAGGACTGAATAGATAAACTATTAAAATATATATACATATGCATTGTAGAGTTGGTATTGAAATCAATCTTATTCCTGCATTTAATTCGGACTAAACCTAGCTGGGAAAATATTCTTTCAGAAGACCCCGAAGTGTGTGAAAGTGGCATTAAACTAAAAACAAAATTTAATAAAGTCACCAAAAAATTTTTCGTTGAATTCATTTGTATGTTTTGAAACTTTGCCCCAAAATTCAACTTCTTATTTCCAATTTAGAACATCTGAGCAATTTCTATTGGGATACAATATTTACCATCTGTTTGGAAATCACATCCATATTTTTTTAGCCACGAAAAATCTTTCAATCACGTGATAGTTTATCTCAATAGTTAGTTATATTCAAATTTATATAAAATATAAAAATGGTTATTTTTGTGTTGAAGAAAAGTACTCAAAATGGAAAAAAAGTACACAAGCACACATTGGAAAAAAAAGTAGCCAATTTTGGTTAAGAGTAACCAAAGCGGCAACGCTGCTGCTCACCACTGATTTAGAGTCACTAAAATATTCGGTTTTTGTATGTGCTAGTTAAATTTAAATTTTCCTCCAAGCATACTAATACAGGTAAAATATCTCTATAGTTGATTTATAAACATTTGGATAATAACTTCCAATAAATCTCGGAAGCGAATGTATCGTTTATCATTTTAGAGATCATAATATTGTTGTCACATAAATACAGCAAGCATTCCACAATGCTGTTTGGCTGTTTCAAAAATATTATATCCAAGTACGGTTTTCGATTTCAATAAAACATAAATGTATATTCAAAAGCACTTTGTCATTGTTATTTTTTATTTTTTTTTTTTTTTTTTTTGTTTAGCACAAACGAAAAACGAAATATGAAGAAATTATCAAATTTTCAGCAGAAACTATTTCTTTATTTCCTCTACTTAAATTGTACTACTGTACTTCATGGTAGTTAAAAACAAAAATATAGCAAAAAAAAAAAAATAGGAAAAAAAGTTCATATTAAAAACAGTTAACGCTTGCTGCTGCTTGTACATGTGAATGATATTTCAATTATACCAGTATAGTTCGAAGCTGCATGCATGTACCTTTTTTCATGTTGTTTTGGATAGCCAAAAAAAAGTTCTTTAACTGATATGGAGTGCTGAGAAACATGTTGGATCATAAAATGGCATTACGTACATATTTATATATAAATTCATATGCAGACATATATTATTGTCAAAATACACCTCAAGAATGATTGGAAGTTTTTTTTTTTAATTAAATAGAAAAATAGTTTCGTATCCTGCGGAAGCGAAGCGAAAAAGTGATAACTTTTTAATTAAGAAATCGGCCAGTGTTGTATTTCACTTACATTGAAAACTCTTTATATATGACTGATATTCACATCAGCAGACGCCGCGCACAGTGGAGCAAATGCATGCTGATGATGAAGGTGTGGGTCAATTCGAAGACAGTGTGTTTTTCCGTTTTGCTAGAGCTTTTTTATTGACCTCATCCCAATTCCAAGGCTAAGGTATCCATCCTAATCCATTTAGCAACACTACTGTTAATATAATTAACAGTGCTCTGTTATGTGCAAAACATGCTATGTTAGAAATTTTGGTTTGTGTCTCTGCTAAATTCGCATTTACCTGCACACACATATACAGAGATAATTAATACTCATTTGCTATTTGTGAATTACCCATTTTCGCCGTTCACTTTTCATTGCTTATTCCTGAAATACAGTTCACTTTCAGAATGAAATTTAGAGGGTATCTTTATTGATACCCTCGCATCGTCTACAAAAAATTTACACATTTTACTTTCAAAAGATGGCTTTTTTTCCTATACATATATAAATTCTGTGACTTATGGTTCAATCAAGGATAGCAAACGAACGTCAGTAGACGTGTCAATTGGTAACGCAACTGAAATTAAAATTCGCATTATGTACGGCAATCCTCTTCAGCTGTCAAAAAGTTATAGAAAATTCGATTATCAACAATTGGCAGCGGAAAGCAATAAAAGCAAATCTTCAAAATATAAAATAAACATATGTGACCTTCTCCGAGAAAAGGGACCTAGTGTGTAAAAATGAAGTTTTGAGAAAAACGAATTTAAAGTTTCATAACGCATTATCACTTTGAACACACTTTAGTTGGGAGATGCGATTTGGTATGGTTAGTTATGATTATCAGAAATCTAACTCATTTCATCTTATTCTACACCCTTTTAGGTACACTGAAAAAAAAGTTTTACATAAATTCAACGAACTCGCATTCATTGATTTAAATTCATTGAAATTTAACGTACTATACGTTGGCTCAAAAAAAAATATTCCTTGAAATTCCACGTAAAATTTTATGTAGATATTAACTGAACGTTGAAACCATTCCTTGATATTATTCGTTGAATTTAACAACGAACTAGTTTATTGATTTAACGTATAATACGTTCAATTAAAGGAACACGTTCTTTCTTATATAAATAAAAGAAAAAAGTTTAATAATTTTCAAGAAAGTGTACTTTGATATATCAGAATACACTCTTAAGTCCAAACCAGTTTTTTTTAATACACAAGGCACATATAAGTGCTAAAGAATAGGATAATGGAATTTTTTTACCGTGTACCCAAACACATCGATACAGATAAACAATTTAAATATTATATTGTTGAGACTACAATTTGTTGGCCAGTGGTATTTTATTGTTAATACATTTTTTGAAGCCCAAAAAAAATAAAAGCGATATGACGTGGAAGATGCTGCACTGACACAGCCATAAAGCAAACGTACTACGAGTACTAAAGAAACATACAAACAGGAAAAAATGATACAACAATTTAAAACTAACGAGAAACTACCTACATTTAACCCTTCCTGTTAGGGTTTGGGAAATGGAAATTCCCAGAAACAGACACACTCAATTTCCCAGGAAGTTTTTGGGACATTTCCTGGGAACTAATATTTTATTTTAGGATTTTTCCTTTTTTACGTAATAATAAAAGAAATAATTCTTTAATTTAATCAGCCCAATCATGAACGAAAATTCCTCGCGAGTTTTTTCACTTTTCCCTTTTCTCCTATTATGAATTTGTTTTTCCCTCTTTTTACCAAATGCGGTAATAAAAAACTCCCCGGGAAAAAGGTAGGTATTATGAACGCAGTTGAAGTTTACATAAAAACATAGTTAATACTCCATTAAAACAAAATTTATATTTTTAAATTTTATTTTATAGTTCTTGTATATGAAAAAACTTAAATAATGGCCAAATAAATTATTTAGAAACTTTTTTTACATATTTTTTCAAGTTGGTGAATTGTAATAATTTTGTTTACTCTCTCACTCAAGAAAAAAGAAAAACAAAATGTCAACAAACAAGCAAAACAACCAGCGTGACCGTTTTATTTATTTATAAAATTTAGTGTAGTTTTCTCGTTTGTTTTTTAATTTTGCCCTTTTTTTTTTGATAAATCCCCTTTTGGTGCCACTTTTTGAAAAATGTCATCGGTCACCCTGAAAACAACGAGATTCGTATTGCGGTGATGCCACGTATTACTCTTTTCTGTTCCCAAGGAATTTATGATTTGAGAAATAAATTCCGAGGAAATATTCATGATTAGGCTTAATGTATAAAAGTATAAATTGCTATTTTCCCGTGAATTCCCGGCAATGTGACAGTTTTTCCCCAAGTCTAAAGTCCGGGAAATTCCAAACCCTACTTCATGCACCTAAAAACTACTGTTTCATGGCGATTTTTTTTTTCTTTCTTCCTTTTTTTTATATAGTATTATATTATTTTTATAAAAAATAAAAATATTTCTATACGTTGTCAGTGCGAATGTACAAAACCGCATAAAACAAGAAATTATTGTTATGGTTAAATAGCATGTTGAGTAGGAAAAGTGCAAAAATAACACCAGGGACTAGTGAAATGAGTCAGTCAGTCCTGTTTGCTTATAAAAAAGACTCAGGTGATCTGAAGGATATAAAATATTTTTATGTGCATACACATGTATATGTACATGAGAAATATTTATTATATTTTTTTAATGCTCTGCTGTGGCGCAAGAGTTTATGAAAAAGAAATAAATTATAAGTGCGGTGGCGGAAAGTACATATTTTTATATTTTTGTTGTGCAAAAGAGATTTTTTATGGTCAATTATTGTTTAAGCTTGTTGCAATGATGCCCGTATTGTATATTGTTATTATATAAATGTTGTTCGCTGTGTGCAAACATTTCTTCTGCTTATTATTGTATCTGCAATACCTGTTTTTTTTAATAAGCTTAAAGTTATGACCATCGAGCGGGCGGATATTTTGCAGCAAAACGTTTAATAGAAATGAGTTATCTTGCACCATTTTAATTAATATTGCCCAAAAAGGTGTTTAGTGAAAATTCCTTTAGTTTTAGAGGGTATTGAAAAAGCACATATTATTATTATTATTATTGTTAAAACATTAAAAAAAATTTCATTTAAAACTAAGGATTTTGCATAATGCAATATAATAGAATCCCACTTGACCTGAGATAAAGCTTCGAACTTCTCTCAATAGTTTTTCGAATGTGTGACGGTAGCCGAGTGGATGTGTGCTAGCCTATTAGTTCAGAGGTAATAAGTTCGAGGCATGACAGCACTATAACTTAAAAAATAATATAAGAACACATACCTATTAGAGACCTGCGTAAACAGTCTTGAAATGTAAATCTTGTTTTTTACTTGTATTGTCGCAGCATGTATTATACTAAACCAATAATAAATGCTGTCGTTTAATAAGCGAAGCACGATGACTGTATTGATGTGCGTGTATATGAGTGTTTTTTAGCGATGTCGCGAAGACTTTTTGTTCATAACAAACACTCAAAAGAAGTAGTGTTGATGCGTGTACGCTTGTTATTTTTCATATTGTACGTTTGAATGTGTGTGTATGATGTAGATTGAAAGCTATTATGTGTTTAAGGGTGGTTTTTTAAAGCAAGCGCATACAACTAATGTCAATGCATGTGTATCATACACACGTGTGTGTGTATGTACATGCATGATGTTTGTATACACGCCCATGCGTATGAAGAAGCAAGCGTCACAAATTCTACCGTCACAAAGTATTTCCTTCTTTACTCTTATACCTACAATAGCTGTAACAAATTTCTTGCAAACATTGTTGTTTCACTGAAAAAATTTTTTTTATAAGTTCTATGACTTTCGACATTAATCCAATGAAAAAATTCATTAAAATTCAACCAACACCACGCTTCGTTGGATTAATGAAACCAGTTTCGTTAAAATTATTTTAATGAAAACTTCGTCAAATGTATTAAACAGTGTCATCAATGCAATGATATAACTTCATGGAAACAATGAAATAATTTGATTAAAACCACGAAATAATTTCATTAAAATGACGAAATAATTTCATTAAACAATGAATTAACTTCATTAAAACAATGAATTAACTGCATTAAAACAATGTAATTATTTCATTAAAACAATGAAATAACTTAATTGAAACAATCAAATAATTTCAGTTTAGCAATGAAATTATTTCATTAAAACAAAGAAATTATTTAATGTATCGATGATATAAAGACAACTTTTCATTAGTTTAATGAAACAGTTTCAGAAGATCAATGAAACTTTTTAAAATTCAAGTCAATCGATTTCATTTATTTAATGATCTAAAATGATTTTATTAGTGAGATGATTTAAAACCTAAATACATTTTTTAGGGTCTGTCCCACGATGTCACCAACGTTCGACTTGTCGAATGTTAATGTTAATGTATCAGACTTTCATGGCTACAATGAAATTTTCATTGGGACAAAGAATACGTTTCATAGCTATAATGAAATTCTAAATTGTTGCATATTTTGTTTATTTTTATAAACTATAACTTAATTGCTTTAAGGTATATGCTTATATATGTTAATTTCAAACAACAACTGTAAATGTTTCTTAAATATAAAGGGTTTCTTAATAATTACAAAATATTGTTGTCATAAATCCAATGAAATATTGTTAGGAAACTAGAATACCAACGTAGCAATTCCAATGAAATTCTCTCACAATATTCGTGAAATTTTCATTAGATTTGTGAAATTATCATTGGATTTGTGAAAAAAAATCTAATGAAATTGTTTCCTTGGATTTATTAAGCAAAATTCTTTCGGTGTTTAGCTTTTTTTAGAAGATTTCGGTGTAGTAAAGCATTTGAAAAATCGCTCATGTCTTAAAAAATTTCTTGTAAGGGGTCCTGTGCAGGACTTTAATACCTACAAACAATTGGCCACGATAGCCTAGTTAATGTGTGCTAGTCTGTTAGAATGGAGGTACGATGTTCATATCCTGCAGCGTAAGTTAAGGTATTAAAAAAAAATTTAAATAAAATAAGTAAGTTTAAATAAATAAATTTAAAAATAAAATCCCTTTTTTACTTTTTCTGCCGCCTTTTCGCGATATCTAAATTAGTCCGATATACTCTCACTTTTGATATTTCTAGCGAAATTACGAAATCGAATCGAAAACTGAGCGACAGGTGAACTTCCCAGTGGTAAAAATATACATTACGTTATCGATGATATCAGTAATACTTAGTAGCAGTCAGTGGTGATTCGTACGCTTATTTTGCTGTCTAGATTTAACATAAAAGTGTCATAGGACGCGTAAGTGATGCGCTCTCGCTTACAAAATAAGCCACGATGTCAGTACGAGTCACTAGCATTGCACTTACACAGACAGCGGAGTTTTAAGGGAGCATGATAATAAATTTAACCTAAAAGTAAACCAGTATTTTAATTTTGTTTTATAACAAACGATTTGTTTTAATCAATAAATTAATACCTGCTTACGTCTTAAACGAAGTTATAAGTAACACATGATATATCAGATTACACGTACATTACAAACCATGCGCTTAGATTGCTCGCTTACGATGTCATACTGACGTCAGTGATTATTATCGAAATACTTCGCTTAATTTCCCGCTGGGATTTTTTCGTTTAATTTTTGAGAGTCATATTCGAAATCGATATCAATAACCAAAGTCTTGGTCAACTGGGTATACACATACATACATACATACATACATACATACATACATACATACAAGCATTTTACAGCATCGAACAAGTTCATTGCCTACTTTAAGGCTTCGGGCATTTTTTGTCTCAGTTTCTTTTTTGTGCAAATTTTTTCAATGTCACAGTAAATTTTCAACGGGAATTTTCCAGTAAGAGTTTCATGCGCCCTTTTGTTCTTATGTCACTCACAATATTTCTCATTATTTGTATGCCGCCTACTTTTTTTATTTTTATTTTTTATGTTTTTTTATTTTTATTTTTATGTTTTTTTATTTTCTTATCTTACTGCATTTTTCTATGCTTGACAGCCTGCATAGGCCTGTCTGATGTTGCTGAATGCAATTTTATGTGCATAAATACGTAGTTTTTTTTATATTATTTCTCATAATTGTTGATACTGCATGTATTTAGGTGCTACAATATGTATAACAATTGCAATATCAAAATAAAAACAACTCAGAAAAAAAGTGTATTTCTACTAGACGTCTAGACTGCAGTTAAGTGCTTTTTCCGTGACGAGTACCTACTGCAGTAACAAATAGCGACAAAAAAAAGTATCTTTCAAATGTTTTTTTTTTTTTTTTTTTAATGAAATGAATAGATGAAATTGCTTTTCCTAGATAGAAGAAGACTGGGGCAAATGACTCGATTATTTGATATGAATGGATACAAATTGTAAGATATTAAGCATACAGAAAAGGACCCTACTTGTAAGTAAATTGAATATTCACATAAATTCCATATCTACTTAGCTAATAAAATTTACCATAAGTCTAATTTAACTAATATTTTCTATTTCAAATCATGATTATAAGTTATCTACAAGTATTTAGCAAAAACGTTTCGAGATTTTGTAACGGGTAGTATTCTTTCAATGGCTTATAAAGTAATAAGTGTTAACTTATTTTAAAAAAACAATGACTTCCATGTAATGAATAAAATAAGCACTTATTTATATCATTATGTAAAAGTATTTGTTTTAATACTTTCTTGTTATCAATGATATATGTACACAGAAAAAATTTTAGCCAAAATGCTTCCAATTAAATCAATTAATGCTGTTTCAAACAATTTTATAATTATAATTATAATTTATAATTATAATTATAATTAATTATAATTGTAATGTTTGTATGGATGTTAGCAAATATGCAAACATACAGACGAAGATTAAACTTTTGTACGCATTATTAAAAATTCAACCAATTTTTTGATTGTTTGCATTAACTTTGTTTAATGAAAAAAAATATTTTAGTTTGTGTTTGCGCTTGTTCATCTTTTCATGGAAGTGTGTCAGCCTGTTGTTCTAGAAGTACCAATTTCGAAGCATGACAGCACTGTAAGTTAAAAAATAAAATATAAACACATACCTACATATGTGCAATAATTGAATGAAAAATAATTTGCCACGATAGCCTAGTGGATGTGTGTTAGCCTGTTAGAATGGAGGTACCATGTTCAAAGCCTGCAGTGGAAGTTACGGAATTAAACAAATAAATAAAATAAGTAAGTTAAAAATAAATAAATAAAAAAAATTCTTTTTAAAATTTTATACAATTCAATTACTTTTATTAATTCATTCAACGAACAATTTAATTGTTTAAAATCTCTAAATTCAATTATTAATTTAATTGGGCCAATGAATCATTTGTTTAAAATAAACGCGCACTTTCAATTAACTCTATTAATTGATCTCAAACAAATTCTTTACAAATTCATTAATTGATATTATTAATTTGTTTCCAGGACGAAAATCAGTACAGGATTTAATTAATAGTACAAATTTCTAACTAAAATATTAATTAAAGTTGATTTTAAATTTTTTTCTGTGTAGAGACAAAAATTTATTGATCATAAAAATTAACTTTTGAAGCATGAAGATTTATGCCTTAGGGCCTAATTTTTTAAAACGCAACGCCAAGCGTTAACAAATTTTATATGAAAAAAATTTAAATTACAAAAATAAAAGACATACAAAATTTGTCAACGCTAAGCATTGCGTTTTACAAAATTAGGCCCTTAATTTTCAATAAATTATAATATTTGTTAAAAAGTTAAAGAATTTATGGGCAAAAAGTAATCCATAAATCAAGACAAAAAGTATTTTTTGATGTTGATTTCAAAATGAATATTTTTTGACTCAAACTTTCTGTTTTGACATAGCTCTGTTAACGTGTTAACAGGATTATGTTAAGCTATACAAATATAATTAATGCAATCCAAACGTAGTTTTCTAGCAAAGCAGCTAACCGCAGTGATGCCAACTTTTTTGGCTCTAAAGGCACACCAACATTTAAAAAAAGCACTTAAAAGCGTAATTTTGATATCTAAATAGCGTAAAAAGCACTTTCGTGAAAAACGACTGAAAATCCATAACGTGAATTAATGTGACGTTTAATAATGTTTAAAATTTTCTTAGCTATTCTCCTTTTAATGAAATATATCAGACGAAAAATGTATGCTTTACACTGAAAAAATAACTACGCCGAGTAATTATTAAAATAATTTTAAGAAATACACAAATTTCTTAAAAGCACTAATTAGTGCTTTTCTTATTTTGGCACTAACGCTCACAATTTGGCGTTTTGAGTCTTCAAAAAGCACTAAAAAATAGTGCCAAAAGCACCAATTTGGCATCGCTGGCTAACCGAGCCAAAAATAATTCTTTCTGGCAAAAAAAAAAAACGACTTCGATGCAAAGATGAAGATAAATAAATTCAGAAAAGTGCGACTCTGACTCGCGCACGAAAGGTTCCGTACGAACACTAGATATTTAATTTAATACAAACTTCATCCTATATAATATATAGTTTTGGCATTTTTTTTAGTTTTTTGGGTCTTTTCGGTTTTTTTTTTTTTGTTTTGGAATTTTTTGCGTTTTTTCGGTTTTGGCGATTTTTTAATTTTTGGATCTTTTTTTAGTTTTGACACTTTATTTTCTTGTTTTGGCGATTTTTTTCGGTTTTTGGCGTTTTTTCATTTTGGAGATTTTTTTTTTAATTTTGAAGATTTTCTTCGTTTTGGCGATTACTTTTAATTTTTGCCGATTTTATTTCTTGGTTTGGCGATTTTATAATTTTCGGTTCTTTTAGTTTTACCGTTTTTGAAAATTTCAAGTGTTTGCCACTTACGGTTTCCAAGATATAACAAATTGTCAAAATTACATAGTCAAAACTGCATTAACTGATGGACCACCCTTTAATTTAAATTCTTTTAAATTTTAGTGTTAATTGTTGTAGTCTGTATGAAAATACACTAATTTTACAAATTTCAAGTTTCAATATACATATGTTCATACAATTGTATGTATATTACATGGGATTTTAACATTTTTCGTTGCTCGTTTTGGAACACCCTTTAATTTTTAATTCTCATGTATTTTTTGTTGTAGCGGCCAAGGTTCTACATACTCTGTCCAAATTTCAGGTCCGTAGCTTTTACGGTTCCTGAGAAAATACCGTGTGACGGACAGACGGACAGACGGAGAAACGGACAGACGGACAGCGTAGCGAAAACAATAGGGTTCCTTTTCACCTTTGGTGTACGGAACCCTAAAAAGTACGTTAAATAAAAAATTATATTTAAATGGGCGTGCCTCCGCCCATTTTTCCAAATTTCAAATTGTGTAATTACAAGAACCAAAGGTGTTTTATAGGTTTCGCAGCAATAAAATAACTTGAATACCATAAAATTAAATTTAAAAAATTTGTGGTGGTGTCCCCGCCCACTTGTTTACAATGGAACCAATGGAAATCTATACCCTCTCAGATACAAAAAAAGAACTTTTACAATCGGTCTAAAATGTATCGAGTTGTAAAGTAATACCCAAAAAAAAATAGAAACGTATTGTTAACATCCTCCATTTTTTGAAGTCGGTTAAAAATAATGCCGATTTATGGACAAGGTATTCTTAAATCATGTCTCATAAATTTATTTCTGAAAAAAGTTTGAATTTTAACCAGCTATTGCCAGGGCTCAATCCGTCACATCCGTGATCGTATTGGCAATCGTACGAAAAGAAATTAAGTATAAGTTGTATAGGATTTCAGTACGTTCACGTATGTCATAATCTGAAAATAATGTTTTTACGTGACGAGTTGTACGTTCACGGATGTGACGATTCGACCCCAGTTTAAACTTGCAAGTTTATGAGGCAAAAACCATGTTTTTTTATTTTGCAAACGAGCCAACATGGACGGACACTCATTAGAGACCAGGGGGCAAATTATGGCATTCGATACGATTCGAAATTTAAAAATATTTCCATATAAACTCTATTGAAACATTTCGAAATTTCGTTCGATAACGAGTGACGTAATTTATACCCAGATTAGATTGTACTCTAAAAAGTGTATGCTCAGAATTTTTAAAAGTTACAGTTCGGTTGAGTTTTTCGAACAACTTTAAGTTTTGTCTACTATATTTCTAAAGGTATGATCTAAGTGTTTTTCATACAGAAAAAATACCAATGTAAAATCAACATGGAAAAATGTTGATTGGAGATCATATTAAATTTATAAGAAATAATAGCTTGTTTAAGTGTGTTGCTGATTATTTGATTTGTTCATAGCTGTGCTCAGTTCTTCCTTCTTTGTGTGCAAAGAAGGGTATTGTGTTTAACAGCCCAGTTGGCCACGTCTTTAAGACATCTTTGACGACGGGTACAAGTCGTAGAAGACATATTGAAGACAGCTCCATACAATTTGTCAACGAAATTTTCATACAAATGGCGGCGAGGTAACACAAGACGAGCTTTATTGAAGACAAAACGTATGACACTGCCGATGAGATTGTTCTCGACAAAGTCTTATTGAAGACAAAACGTATGACACTGTCGCTCAGATTGTGTTCAGCATGGCTTTATTGAAGGCAAAACAATCGAAAATGTATTAATGAGTAATTTTACGGGTCTTCCAATAATGACTTTCGAATTCTGACAGTTGACAGGGGATATATTGTTGAAGCATTATCTGTCAAATTCTCATTTATTCCATTTTACGGTGGCCGTAACCCTCCTACCGAGAGGAATATTCTGGTGTGATGGATAAATTTGAGTCAATAGCGTTGATAAATTTTGTATATATTTTTTCTTTTTTGTAATTTAAATTTATTTCATAAAAAATGTATGTATGTCTTCAATTTTCTGGTCCATTTTGTGAGACAAAATACAAATTTTTATTCAGGGCAATTATGAATAAAATTTCGCGAGAAATTTCTCTCTTTTCCAATAGAATTTTTCCCTATTACTTGCTATTAGTTGGAATTGTTCGCCGGTAAAAAATTCTCGCGGAACTTTATTCATATTTGTCCTCAGTATTTAACAGAGGTGTGTTTATTTTTAACACAGCTCTTTTAAACACATCGGTTTGTTTCTAGGATTATAAATTTGAAAATTTATCTTCGCGCACATTTTTCGCATCGCATAAATATTAACCATATTCGAGGCAAATTGTAAAATCCACCGTTCTCTGCAGATGCGAGACGTGGATCGCTGTATCTAGAGAAGTACACAACACCCAATTCTATATAAATCAATGTCGCCGGATAATTTTGAGAATCTGCTAGCCAAGGGTGATATCCAATAGCAGGTTGTGGAAGCATTCGAACCAACAACTTATAGCCAACGAAATAGAATAACATAAATGGCGCTAGAATGGTCGTACCCATAACATAGAGATTAACTCACAGAACTACCGAAGGAGACAGGTTGACACAGATATAGGCAACATGAGTAAGATCTGAAGTAGAGATGGGCGCGTGTCGATTTTCCAACACGACACTATACGAACACGAATACGAAGACACTCAACACGTACGAAACACGCACACGAAAAAGTTCGTCAACACAATAATGCACAACACGCACGAAATATTATTGGTATGGTACTAAAGATCAGAAAATGTAATTGATTTTTTTCAAGAGTCGCTTTTAAAAATATGGCACCGAGTTGGCACTGCCAGCTGATACTATCAGCCACCACAACTGATACTATCGGCTTAAGTACAGAACTTTAAGCTTCAGAGACCCATACAATATCATCAAATATGCTGGTGTTGTGTGTTTGACGATACAAAATATTAAATTTTTTATCTACTGTAAATTTATTCATACATATTTTACATCTAAAATCGTTTCGCGTTTTCTGTGTCAATTTTGCTCAACATGAAACGAACAGAACACGCACGAAATCAGATTTTTTGTCACGAACATTTCCTGTTGAGCCGTGCGTGTTCGTGTCCCGGAAAAAACACGACACGCGCCCATCTCTAATCTGAAGTGAAGTGCAAGACAGGAATACATTCAACCAATTTATTTAGGTTCTATGCCCCTCACAGGATTGATGAGAACATATTATTATAATTATGAACACAGTATTTCCCATTTATAAAGCTTAAATTAGACGTGTCATACCATATTACCATAGCCTTAACCAAAACCAAAATTCAATTGGTTTATATGGTTATGGGCTATGGCGTTATGGCGAGTCACCTAAAATCAAATACAATGTTGCCCATTAGTTTAGTTCGAATAGGTGTTTTGTATGGTTATGGAACGTCTAATTTAAGCTTAATCTCTTTGCATGCATCTGCTTGCAAAATGATACAAATGAGAGAAAATGTAGTAAGTTATTTAATGTTTCATTTAATTAAAAGAAATCTTTTTTTTCTCCTCATTTTCCTTTCATATTGCAACATTTTAATTTATGAATGAAATACAACATTCATGATTGCGTGGTTTTATTATCATTAAGAAAAAATTTTATTAAATAATACGAGTACATACATACATACATACATACATACATACATACATACATACATACATATACTGCAGTGTTTTGTAATTATGATTTAAATTTCTTTATCAGTATTCTCCTCTTTTTATACTCTTACAAAGCTTATGCTCTCAAGCCAAATAAATAATGTATGGACGCAGCAAAAAGTTTAAATATTTTAATGTAAATGCAGGTCAGTAGTGTTAATATGCGATAAAAAATATTATAAATTTTTTTTTTCACTTGGTGAAAAAAAACACTGGCTTATGTAATCGCAAAAAAGTGCATGAATTACATTTCAATTGTTTTCATAAATATTTTGATAAAAAAAAATAATTGAAACAATTGAAACGTTTTGTGTGAAATTAGTTTAGGCAAAAAAAAACAGAGTGAATAAAATTTTTGTGAAAATTTCTTTATCAACTATTGCTTTCTATACTAATTTGTACAAATCGTGAAAAATGTTTAAACAATTGCTTAATTCACAACAATCTTTATCGTGTATTTGTGTATCAAATACACTTTTGGTTTTTTAATTGTGAACACCCTCTGTGTTGTGTATTAATGTATTTCGTATTTGAAATGAAAAAAGAAGAACAAGCTACATACAAATTCTCTCAGAGAGCCTCTCTTTGAATACAACATTTTAAAAACATATGAAATAAAAGTGTAATAGTGTTTTTCATTTTTGTATGAAAATTTCATACAACAAATGTTACACTCCACAGTGGGGACTTTTGCAAAATAAATGGTAATAAATCTGGAACTTCTAAACTACTGATTGGATTTATATGAAACTTCGAACATCCGTAGAGGATAATTTATAAGAACCTTTGCTAATTTTGTCTAATTACCTAGTACTGTGAAGTGTTATTAAGTAGTAGTAGCACAATCAGGTAGCACCTCCCGATGTTGCTGTAATAAAATCCGCAAAAACCTTTTTTTAATCCATTAAACATGTGTGTTGTTATTCGTTAAATGCTTACCTGTTATTAACATTAACTACACTTACATGGAAAAACATGTGGTATAATTACCATAAATATTTTTTATTGCGAAAAATATACATAGACTTATTGGATAACATTCCAAATTTATTTTTGTTTTTCTATTTAGGTTGAATTTCAGAATTCATAAAAGTTTTAAACAGCTGATGTGTGAATAAAGGGAAAAAAGTTAAGCGCATTCTACATATTTTTTGAATTGCACCCTACAATCGGAACATCTCGAGATCAGTTAATTATATTGGAATAATTTTTTCAGGCAAAGTAAAAGGACTCACATGAAAGCTAAAAATGCCAACATAAAAAAAGAAAATTATTTTTATATATATTTTTTATGGTACAAAACAAAATTTTTCCAAAATTTTGACTTTTTTCAGAAAATTTGTGCGCATCCTCGAATTTATGAAAAGGCTGTTAAAAATTTAAGTTTAACATGTCGCCAACTATCCTAATAATTAAATGATATAGCTAAAGCTTTCAAAATATACCGTCACAACTTTTTATAAGCGCATAAGCACAAAAAAATTTTTGAAATTGGCAATTTTCGGACACTGCTGAGTGTAGGGTGCATACCCAAAATACAAAATAATTGGCTCTTAGCATATTCTGAATAGATTGTTTTTAGCGCTATGTTGTTTAAAAGTGTATGTGTTAAACAAAGATTTTCACAAAATTGAAAATAATGAAGATACTTTTTCTTAAAAAAACGTGCCTTTTCCAGAAAAATTTTAAAACTTTGAATTCTTTGCCTTTTCCCGTTTTTGCGACTGCAGATATTAATAAGTTTTTTACTTATTTTTATTTAAAATTTGATCAGAAATTTAATGCTGTCTTTTAATTTAAAATCCAACAATTAACTAAAAAGTTGTAGGTGAAATACTAAAAAAAAGTCAGGGCAAAAAAAAATTTTTTTTTGTTAAAAGTCAAATATCTTCAAGTTATGAGAGATACGAAAACACATCTAAGGACATTATTTATTAAAAATGTTAAGCTTAGATCAAAACGCTTTATCTCATAAAAATCGGATAAGTTTTCTAAAAGTTACAAGCCTCACAATTTTTTTTTTGAGTCCCATGTTGTCAACTTAGGCCCACTGTAACTCCTGTCCAGCTTAGGCCAGACGGCTGCCAAGACATTTGTTATAAAGCCTGAGTCCTCTCTACGGATGTTCGAAGTTTCATATAAATCCAATCAGTAGTTTAGAAGTTCCAGATTTATTACCATTTATTTTGCAAAAGTCCCCACTGTGCACTCTTGTATTTAATATGATAATACAACCGATACAGAGATACAAGGGGTTTTGTGAATTAAGCAAATATATTTTCAAACTTGCTTTTTGAAATGAAACCTTTTGCCTCTTTTTCGCTAGATTTCCGATTTATGAACTATAATATGGGTTGCAAAACAAAACATTTCTTTGACTCAGAAAAAGCTTTCTTTCTCATCAAATATTTTTTCTTAATATTTAAGACTACCTAACTAACTGAAACATTGGCAATATTCGGTGTGTGATGCAAATGGTATTGCTTTTCTTTGAAATGCAACAGCAACATATGCATTAATCTGAAGAAAAGCTGCAACATTTACACTTACGCAAGACCATTTGCATTAAACACCGAATACCCCCCTTATATTGCTCCTAAACGTAATGTTGGTCGTCTTTATGTTTGGAGAGGAAAACGCTAAAAAAAACTGTTATGTCAACAAGTCACTTCTACGAGTATTTGATATCATTTTGATTAAAATTTACTTACTCAGTAAAAAATTTAAATTATTTTTAACATACCTAAAAAGAAAAGAAAAACAAATTAGTAAAAAAAAAATAATCAAATATTTATTAAGCTGGCCTTATTTATAAAAATTATTAAGGCTTTATAAAAAGGTTTTAAATAAATTTTCATAAAAAAAGTTCTTATGAAGCCTTTATAATAAAGCATTAATAATTTTTATAAATTAGACTGTTATATTGCAGAACAAAATATTGAAAATATTGCATTTTTATTTAATTTTTCGACCTTTTCTTAATAAAACTACCCAGCAAAAATTACACATTACCATTAGAACTACTTGCCATATAATGACTTACTTTTCTGATTTCCAAATTTCATTACTCGCTTACAAATCACATTACCTTAAATTTAAAAAAATTATGTACAAGTTGCTAAATGAAGAGAATGATTTTTTCAGATGAAATTGATTACCTCAACAAGTTGCCAAATAAAAAAAGTAAGTACTTCTCAAGAATCGATTATTTTAGTCTCACGCCTTGTTAAAATCATTAAGTTGGTAATCCAGTAGGGAAGAACTTCCACCAAAAATGCTTAATTCCAAACTCGATTACCTTTTTTGAAATTTTTTTGCTGGGTATATATGTATGTAAAGGGTGTCCCAACAAGAACGCAAGATTTAAATTTGGCGCCATTCGAAGTGTCATTGTTTGACATTTGAACAATTGTTATTGTTTGCTAGTAGAAGGTACGAGGTTAGTAAAAATGGAGCGCTACACGAATGAACAACGCATTCTCATTGTGAAATTGTTTTACCAAAATGGTGAAAGTTTTGCGGCTATAGTTCGCAAATTTGCGATTAGGGTCACAATAATGCTCCAAAAGAGTCAACTGTAAAGACATTAATGGATAAATTTGCCGAAACTGGGTCTGTTAGTGATGTAAAGACAACAACGCTTCTTCGACCAGGTCGATCGACCGAAAATGTCGCAGCTGTACGTGATGATGTCGCTCAAACGCAGGTCAAGCGCAAACAGTCAATAGTGTTCGGTATCGTGAAATGATAACCAGTTTTTTCGTGCCTAGAATTGAAGAAATGAATGTGGAGGGCATGTGGTTTCAACAAGACGGCGCCACATGTCATACAGCCGGAGAAACAATGCAATTGCTGCATCAGTCATTTCCCGGTCGTGTTATTTCGCGTTTTGGAGACCAGAATTGGCCGCCTAGATCGTGCGATTTAACACCATTAGACTTTTTTCTTTGGGGTTTTTTGAAGTCGATGGTTTACGCGAATAAGCCGACGACGACTCAAGCCTTAAAAGAGGAAATTGGAAACTGCATTAATAAAATACCGCAGCATTTATGCAAAACGGCCATTGAAAATTTCATTAAAAGATCGCGTGTGTGCCAGCAAAGCCGCGGCGGCCATCTGCCCGATTTGTTGTTCCACACATAGCCTCATTTTGTCTACGTCTACTTACGATATAATAAAGTTTTACCATTTTTTTTAATATCTGTGTTTTATTTAAAATTTAAATCTTGCGTTCTTGTTGGAACACCCTTTATAAAAATAAAGACATAAAGCTTAAAAATACACGGGCATGTTTTGCATTCTACGTGAAATTAAAACGAGTGCAATTGCCATAGCATTGTTGTTATAATTACATATTTCCAACAACAATTGTATGGCAGGCAATTCCACTCATTTTAATTTCACGTGGAATGCAGAGCATACCCGATAGTTTAATAATAATAAAGGGTGGTTAAATTTAAGGGGCCGATGTTGATTTTGAATAAAACACAAATTATTTAAGATTTTATTGTCATTTCAAATCACATGATCTTGGCGGCCAATTGACATCGCCACCACGTGAGATAACACGGCCATTGAATTTGTCGAGCAAAAGAGGCATTATTTCATTAGCTGTGTGGCAAGTGGCACCGTCCTGTTGAAACCACATATCGTCCACATCTATATCTTCCGATTCGGGCCATAAAAAGTTCGCTATCATCTCACGATAGCGAACACCATTTACAATAACTGCCTGACCGGCCGCATTTCCGCATTCCCTCATCACTGAAGAGGAACAAATCCCGAAGTGCACGACAAGCATTTTGATTTGAACGTCCATTTTCATAATAAGCCTGAATAACTTTAACGCGTTGCTCGATTGTGTATCTTTCCATAGCACTATAGGAAATTTTCCCCTTTTTTGGCCAAAATTAATTACAGCCAAACGGGTGGACCGATTTGAACGAGAAAGAGTGACCGAAAAAGTTTTTCATACACTCAGAAAAAAACATAAGTAAATTTAACTAAAAAATTAACAAATAATTAGTTCAAAGAAGGGGTTACTTACGGGTTATAGATTCCCGCATCCAAGATTTTTTTAAATCTTTGATAGATAATCTGGTTTTCTAAACTATTTTTTTTTTTAATTTTTTCGAGTGCGCACTTACTTTTCGTATAACAGTAGAAATTAATTTTACCAATTTAATGAAGTAACAAACAAAGTCATGTTTAAAAAGGATTTTTTAAATAGCAGCAAACAACAAATTTCGTTGTGTTTCTCTAGCCATATATTGCATAATTCTGAATTTGGCAAAAAATTTAAAAAAAATTTATTTCTTTTAAACTCTCAAAAAATTCGCAGATGATATTAAATTTGGAGGATAATTGATTGTTCTAGAGAACTATTATTATATTATGTCTAACATGTATTATAATTTTTTTGTAAGTCTATATAAAATTCTTATTCATAATTCCATTAGTTAATTTTGAGCTCACTTTAATTTTTCAAAATTTAATCGATTTTATAGATGAGTTTACCAACATTTTGCTATGGAATGTAAAAATACTTACCTTCGTCATTATCCCCATTTTTTAAATTTTCAAAAATTTACAGCCTTATTTATAAAACTTAAAAAGACTTTATAATAAAGACTTTTTAAGAAAAATTTTGTATGAAAATTTGTTCTAAAAAACCTTTATAAAGATTTTTTAAGTTTTATAAATAATGCTGTTAAATTTTTGTTACGAAAACTTTTATTAGAAGACGTCATAAAATTTATTGCTATTGAAGGTTTTCTGATAACTGGTTTAAAAATCGTAATCAAAACCACTGTTGAAGTAATAGAAATTAATTTTTTTTTATTCAAAAAGCTATGTTTACCTTGTTATATTTTTAATTATATTAAAGCAAAAAAATAAACTTTGCAAAAATTCAAATTTTTACTTTTGGCCAAAAAATTTGGTGAAATTTCCTATAGTCCTATAGTTAGTTAGTCTGATATTGAGAAACATCAAATAAAATGCAGAAAAAAACTTGACTTTAAGTGTGGTTCACATTCAACATCGCCCTTTAAAATTTAACTTAGGTTTTGATGCAATTAATCATTTACGCAATACTCAGTTGATTGATTCACCTAGGCAATTGCATGTTTTCGAATTTATTTAAGTGAGTAAATCAATTCAACGTAGATCAATTAAGCAGAAACTACTGTAAATCCTATGCATTTTCTAAATATTTTTTTATTCAAAATCGCCTGAGAAGTTTTGTTTGTTTATCCAGACTATGACTTAACAGCAGTTCTTGAAATACAAAATAGATTTGCAATAAATAAGAATAAAATAAATTCAATGTTTTATATTAACCCGATTCTAAGAACACAGAGAACAAACAATTTTTGGGAAATTAAAAACAAAAATTTTTTAAGTTTAAATGTTTAAACGCACTAATAATTCCAAATTAATATTTTACTTGTTAAGCAAAATATTTTTTTATTAAAAATACATTGAAATTGATTATTGAGGGGTTTAGCTGGATCCTATGCGCATTTCACTGTTGCTAATGCAGATCATCAGGGAACCTTTGCCAAAACCTTCTTAGAACAACTAGAGTTATTATATTATAAACTTTCACTTAAACAAATGAGAAGCTCAATAACAAATAACAAAGTTGAAACAAGAACTCAATAATCAACATGTTTTTTTATTTTCTTACTTTACCATTAATACATTGGCTGACTTTTTTTCAGCTTCAAATTGTAGTTGTAAGAGTATGTAAAAGAAAATAAATGTAAATAACAACAACA
Organism: Tachina grossa; assembly: GCA_949987645.1. Taxonomy (NCBI): domain Eukaryota; kingdom Metazoa; phylum Arthropoda; class Insecta; order Diptera; family Tachinidae; genus Tachina; species Tachina grossa. The sequence continues at coordinate 37,853,526 of OX465278.1, read as the reverse complement.
GCTATTTAAGAATAGAGTGTTGCCACACAAGTTTTTAAAAATAAGTTTGGATAAAAATATTAAAAATTAAAGAAATATTACAAAAAAAAAAATAGTAAGAATTATATTTCTCTCATTTTGTATATGTACATTGTATAAGCATAGAAAAAAATATTATTCGAATAATTTTTCCCGGAAAACAATTCCAACTAATAGCAAGTTGTAGGGATAACAAAAAAATTCTAATTGGAAAAGGGAGATATTTCTGGCGGAATTTTATTCATAATTGCCCTGTATTTATAAGACCAAAGATCGATTAAAAATTTTACTGAGCCAATTAAACATGGGTTTTATTGTCAATTAAAGTTGTTAATTGCAGGAATATTTTTTTCTGTGGGGTTGGCAAATTTCAAATTAGGAAGCAAATTTCAAATTAGAGGCTATCAAATGATGAAATGTCAAGAATTGAGCTGTCATCCTTTCGCATGTCTTTAGTGAAGATTTTGGGAAAATTTGCACATCGAACGCTAAGCTCTTGAACAAGGAATTTAAATTGTGAAAACTTACTATCAAAATGGTGAAAATTACACTGTATCACTTCGTAAAATTCAAGCAGCTTTTCCTCAAAATCCGCCTCTTTTTTAGACATCTGTGCGTCTGTGCTGCGGTTTGTTGCATTAGAAATATCGTGTTGTCTACTATAAGAATTACCAGAAAAAGTAAAAACCGATTTTTTCGGCTCAGGTCGCTTTTAATTTTCCCTGTCACAGTTATTTTATGTGGCAGGGTTTTTCGGGGATTTTTTTTTTTAGAAAAAGGAGATAACGGAAGTATTTTTCTAAAAATCTTCTGGTAACACTGTGTGTGCTTTACCACCATTTTCTTTCTATTCCAGGCACAGTGATGCAGGCGCTTCTTTTTTACTTGGTTTAAAAAGAAAAACTTTATATAGTTTTTTTCGAAACATCACGTCCGTTTGTTTTTTTTTTCTATACTACGCTTAAAAAACACCTTTAATTTTGTTTTCTATTCACTCAGTAATGACATTATTACAGCAACTATAAAGAACTTTAATCTTGACACAAAAACTAACAATAAAAAAAAGTTGCACAAGGCACAGAAAGAAGTTAGAAAAGAAACAAAAAGTTTGTTAGAATCTTGAGGAAAAAAATGTTCCCTCAACAATGTACGAGTATTTTGTTGCAGTTTTCTTTTAGGATTATTTGAAGCAAAGGAAATAGAAGTAAAAAAAGAAAAAAACGGAAGTAAGAGAGAAATGAAAAATTATCACTAATATTAATAAAAATCTTGAGATTATTTTTTTATACTTTTTTTTTCCTTCTAACTCCAAACTATCCGTGCAACTATTAACATGACACTATTTAACGTTTTGTATGCAGTTCATTTTTTCCACGATTTCTTTTAATTTTTTATATTTTTCTACTTTCTGGTGACAGGGTAGGAGCAAACTTTTTTCATAATCTCAGCCAAAGTAAAAAAAACTCTGGTGTTTCAGATATTCATATCGTTTAAAGGCAACAGTATAGCCTATAAGTCGAACTTTAAAAATATATTAAACAAGACTTGGGACCACATTAAAGATTGTTCAATGAACAATATCAAAGACCAAAGTCAAGACAAGTATAAGTTAGTGTATTAATTTGTATAAGAAGCCGATTAAAGTTAACTTTGAGCGACTATGGTCAAGACACTACACTAGTCTCACAACTAAATTATTGTAAATGTATTAAAGCTGGTCCTGCACAATACCGGATAATAACCATAATCTAATCCGACTACAGCATAGATAAGAGACGGCAAATGAAACTGTCTACCAAAGAAAATTTTTTTTATATTTGATTTGTTTACTTAAACTAGATTTAAATAAAAAAATAAAACGGTCATATTGTTAACAACATTACGAAGATATACTATATATGTATTAAAGGGCTGCATTTGTATACTCGTTTGTATAGCCAAAACAAATATACCATGGTATGTACCATATAATTGTAGTGTGAGCGACAGAACTAGTATAAGAGTTATTGTGTGAGTGTGCTTTTCCAAATTACAATACAATTGAAAACAAATAACAATTGCTTATTGTATTGCTGCTGAGCAACTGTTTGATCTGTTTTTGCTCAGAAATACATATGGTAATACAAATATATGAAAAAATCACTATTGAAACAAATACATGATGTGCAGATGTATATGAGGACGTTCGTTATATTTTTTTGTGGCGCAGCCAAGTATACAGAGAGAGAGAGAGAGACAATTTTGCTCTGACAGTAATTACACATGCATGTGTTTCATGTAACAGTGATGCCAACTTTTTTGGCTCTAATAGCACATCAGAATTTTAAAAAAGCACTAAAAAGCGTAATTTTGAAATATAAAAAGCGTAAAAAGCACTAACGTAAAAAACGAGTGAAGTTTAATAATGTTTTCTAAGCTATTCTCTATTTCGGCAATATTATCAACATTTTTAATGAAATATATCAGACGAAAAAGGTATGCTTTACCCTAAACAAATAAATACACCAAGTTTTTATTAAAGTAATTTTAAGAAATGCGCAAATTTCTTAAAAGCACTACTTAGTGCTTTTTCTTAGTTTGGCACTAACACTCAAAATTTGGCGTTTTGAGTCTTCAAAAAGCACTAAAAATAGTGCCAAAAGCACCAAGTTGGCATCGCTGTCATGTACATGTATCATTTACTTACATGTCTATGTGAAATTTTGCTTTCATTCATACATTCATCAGCTATGGATATTTTTTCTCAACACATCATAAGGCACTTACGGTAAAAGCAGTTTTATGTAGCTTATTTGTTTTAGAAAAACAAAAAAAAAATAAATGTGTTGTTTTCATTTGCTCATTGACCAACCATACAATAATTGCTTAAAAAATCAACATTTGCAACTAGTAACAGAAAACGCTAAATAACATATTTGTTCATACCAGAACCAAAAAACACGCAAAACTAGTGCAAACAGATGTATCTGTGCAATGCTATAATATGTATGTGTGAACTCGTAACTGTTGCAAATGATGATGCTGACAATAGCAGTGTATTGCCAGCAACACCTTCTAAGAAAACTTTATTTCAATGGAGATGATCATCGTCACTCAACATGAATTTCATAGCTGTGCCTTATTGTGTAATGAAGTTGAGAATTGCAACAAATTGCAGGTGAATAGTTTTATTTGAACAGAAAGAAACCAGAAAGAAAAAGACATTGTGACACATTTTGCAAACAATGAAGTGAAGAAAAAAAAACACGAAAGCAAACTTATGCCAAGATTTGTTGAAAGTTTAAAAAAGTGTTATTGCAATATAAAAAATAAATTTCACGTTATTTTTCTAATAAAGTTCTTGTGAATTAATACCTTTTTTCTTTTTAGCAAATATTTATTTTATCTTTTTTTTAAGTTTTTTAACACAAATGGGTTTTCATCATTCAAACGCACTGTTATTTTAAAACAAAATATTACTTTATATATATTATTAGGGTGGAACATTAACTCAGTGTCTTTGAATTTCTCGCTTCTTGATTGAAATGGCAAAAATGCTCCTGTCAAGAGGCAACTGTCAGACCCAGAAAAAAGATTTGTTGGAAAACGGTTAGTCCAATAAAATATCATTTGCATTGACTATATTTCAGTTCACGCTATCAATTTTCTGTTAATCCAAAAAATAATCCATGTTCATTGCCATAAGGGCATAATTGTAACAAGGATATGATTGTGACGATACTTACATTGATTGCATCAACCGAGCGTATGCTTTTGTCATGACTAATTAACTGATTGATTAGCACAACCGAATAAAATATTAGGAATTGGATTTTAGTATCAATTTTCGGTATTGGCAACTAAAAAAATTGTCCGTCTACATTTACGTCAAAATAAAGACTTTCTATCAGTTGTTCCAACTAACTAGAGGTTAATGTAACCATCATAGTTTATAGCAGCAAATTAAAATTAAATATTAAGGTTTGATTGATATTCCCAACCGATTAATCGGTTCGTATTAACAATTGTCTATTATTGTCAAATATTTTTTTTAATAAGTAAATAACAAAAGACTATCAGCATAAACGAAAAGTATGCTCACTGAAATTTCTGTCAGTTGTTTTTTGCCTATAAATTAAACACACAAGTGGAAGGAAAATTTGAAGTCAAAGTAGAATCAAATTCTAAAAGTATGAATGTATTAGTAAAAAAGTGTGAATGTATTGAAATTTGAAAGGCAAAATATACACATACATAGAAAGAGAAAAATAAAAACTTTTAACAAAATATTTCAAGTTTATTAGTGTGCTTATGTTTGAATTTCAATAACAATATAAAATAAATGTGAAAAATCAATATTTAAAATAAAAAATAATAGCAACTTATGGAATTAAAATCTTATTGAAAAAATATGTTTACAATAAAGAAAATTATTATTTAAGCATTTCGTAGTTTGCAAAAAAGTGTGTTAATATAACTAAAAGTGAACGTAATAAAATAATTTATTTTCTGAGATGTCAGGCAATTCGACAGTGTAAACAAATAAATCACAACTACCAACTGCTCCAGCTTCTGAGGGACATGGATTGCGAAGCAGCCTATCAAGTAAGTAAAAAGAATTGGCTTACAAGCAAAAACTTTGTACATGTGTGCTGTACATTTTATCGAGAGTGCGAATCTTTTTTCTTGTTTTGTTCATAATTCGCATCACGTTGTTTAAGTAAAGCGTTTGGTGTAAGTACATATTAAAATGCAGTACTAAATGGTTTCAATTAAAATAATCGTATGAACATTGCGAAAAAGGCCGTAAAGGATTTAAATGTTAATCTGTAATTGTTTTATAGTATATATGTATTCTGCATACACATGCCTCGATAGTTCTGATTGCATAATTATTTTCTTTTTCTCGACTCGCTGTAAGACCGGACTCAGAAAAATTTTATCGCTCTAGGTGACCAAGAACCCCTAGCTTCTTAATGACTAGTTTCGATTAGAGCACTGATGGGGTTGCACTTTTGGAGCAATGGTGATTATAAATGTAATCAGCTTAGAGACGTGAGTTTAAGTTGAGAGTAAAACAGATAATTATTCAGTTGTGATAAAGAGGCAGTGTTTTGCATTTTTATAAAAAGTAGACTGTTTTAGTTTTGAAACTATTTTAAATTGGTTCGACCTAATTTTTAACCCCCGGCCAAAAAAGGGGTGTTATAAGTTTGTAGTGTGTGTCTGTGTATCTGTGTGTCTCTCCGTGTCCACGTACACACCAAACGGCTGAACCGATGTCTGTTTGAAGTGACTTGATCGAGAGGGTTCTAAGCTATGTTTTAAGAAAATCGGTCCAGCCGTTTAGAAGATATCACATCGTCTCGAGATATATTCGGGGGTTGTTAAAATTTTTAATTTTTTATATATGTATGTACATAAAAATTTTGTTTTTCGATATAAATTTTTAGGAATCTTTTTGTACATGTATATGCATCTGCTCAAGTAAGATATAACAGAACGGATAAAGGAGGCCCACTCCCTCTTGGCCACGTGCGGAATTTCCCGAAAGGGTTCTCAAACTCAAAAAAATACAGGTATATATACACACACATGTGTAGTTTGGAAGCGACGAGTCAATAGCTGACAACTGGTTAGCAGAAAACGATGATTTCCAAGGAAAAGGAGTTTTAAGCCAGGTAAATAAAACCGAAAAATTTTTCTAATAAATTATACAATTTTATTATTTATACTCATTATACCCATTCCCTTTTCGGTCAGAACATTAAAGCATTCACTGAATTATTGGAAAGCAAAAAAAAAGGAAGAGACGAAAAGCGAGTTTATATTTGTAATTTGTAACAATTTTTACAAATTCTTTTTCAATTTTAAAATTACATACACAAATATGTATTAAAATATTTACCAATTAATATATTACTACAAATTAATTCATGATTAATAAATATATGTTTTGTTAGTAACATTAACATAAATTGTATTTTTGTACTTTACAATAAATTATTATGCTGAACAAATTATTCTCAATATTTTAAATAAAAAGCCAATTTAAAGTTTAATGAAATATTTTCATTCATTAAAACATATTAGAATTTATTTAATTTCAGGCTTTCTTAAATCAATCTCGTCTTGGGATTATTTCAAGTACGAATTCGGGATTAAGCATGGCTAAAATTACGTATTTAGCAGTTGAATTATTCGTACTTGTATCAAGCCTTTACTTGATTTACGTAAATCCGTAATTACCGTACTTATGACACCGCTCTGGATTGATTTAAGTACGGATGGATTGAATTTTATTTTGAGTGTACATACATATTTAATATTTTATGTTTTTATTGTTTATTTTTACTTCAGCAAGGAAAGCCAATTTTTCTTTTACAGGTACCAATTATGATCTTATTTTCGTCATGCCAACTATATTTTTGGTAGCAAGCATTACTTCTATTTAAAATTCTGTGCTGTTAACCAATTTTATCTGCTGTTGCAACTATTGGGTTAGTGGTAATAATTGAAAATATAGTTGTGCTACAAGAACATTGCAGTCGTTATACCAGAATTCTATGATAGTTGGTGCAACCGCCAAAATTCAATTGGCAACAAATTCGGTTGTCTCAACGAATCTGTTTTCTCTGTGCAGTTAAACAAGCTGTGTCATTTAGTTTGTGTTTGGCAGCCGTTGATAACCTCGCCTTTTCAGAAGAAAATGGAAAAAAAAGAATTTCGTGTGCTCATTAAACATTATTTTTTTGCGAAAAAAAAACCGTCAATCAAACCTCTCTGTGTGGTTTGATTGATTCGTTGTGACAACCGAATTTGTTGCCAATTGAATTTTGGCGGTTGCAGGAACTATTAAAGAATTCTTCTATAGCGACTGAAATTTTCTTGTGATACCACTAATATTTTAATTATAACCCTAAACCCAATAGTTGCAGCAACAGAAAAAATTTGTTGACAGTATGGAATTTGAAATAAATGTTATTCTTGCTACCGAAAATTTGGTTAATATAATTAAAACAATATCATAATTGGTACCTGTAAAAGAAAAATTGGCCTTCCTTGCTGAAATAAAAATAAACAATAAACGCAAATAAAAATACACAATTTAAGAAATTTATTATTTGACATATTGTCATTTTTTAATTGAAATTTATTTCCTAATGGTGAAGTATGTCTATATACATTTCTTCAACCACACATTTTGAAAAGCCACAAACCTGTTATCTTATGCACAGACTTTCAAAAACCATTTGAGAATTCAAAAATCATAATACCTTTGAAAGTCACAAAATTTAATTTTTTAATTTGCTGCTATAAACTATGTTGGTAAACTCAACCTCTAGTTAGTTGCAGCAACTGATTGAAAGTTTTTGTTTTAATTTTAATATAGAACGACAATTTTTTTAGTTGCTAATACCAAAAGTTGGTAGTAAAATCCAATTTGTAATATTTTATTCGGTTGGGTTATTCAATCAGTTAATTAGTCATGACAAAAGCATACGCTCGGTTGATGCAATCAATGTAAGTATTGTCACAATCATATCTTTGTTACAATTATGCCCTTATGGCAATGAACATGGATTGTTTTTTGGATTAACAAAAAATTGATAGCGTGAACTGAAATATAGTTAATGCAAATGATATTTTATTGGACTAACCGTTTTCCAACCAATCTTTTTTCTGGGTGCAAGGAAAAGCTCGATAAATACTATGGGGACTCTGCACCATCGATTTCAATGGTAAAAATAAGTGGTTTACTGACTTTCATTGTGGTCGCACAAGTACAAATGACGCTGAACGTTCTGGGCGGCCAATTGAGGTCAGTACACCCGAAAATGTTAAAAAAAATCCACGATATGGTGTTGGCCGATCGAAGAGTAAAAGTGCGTGAGATTGTTGATGCCTTAGGCATTTAATGTGGCAATGTTGTTTCGATTTTAAATTATCAGCTGGGTTTAACAAAGTTGTCTGCAAGATGGTTGCAGCGTTTGCTCTCAATTGACCATAAACGTAAACGTGTGACAAATTCAAAGGATTGTTTGGAGTTGTTTAACCGCAATCCGAATGAGTTTTTGCGGCATTTTGTAACTGTGGATGAAACATGCATCCATTACTGTACTCCGATCAACAAGCAGCAATCTAAACCTGCTTCGAAGAAGACTAAGGTGAGTTTGTCGGCCAATAAGGTGATGGCAAGAGTTTTTTGGGATGCACGCGGATAATCCATATCGATTACCTCCAAAAGGGAAAAACAATAAACGGCGCATATTATGCAAACTTATTAGACCGATTTAATGAGGATTTAAAAAGAAAACGACCCCATATGGCCAAAAAAAGTTCTTTTTCATCAAGATAATGCACGAGTGCACACGTGTGCAGTCTCAATGACAAAACTCTATGAATTGTGCTACGAATTGGTACCCCATCCGCCATATTCTTCGAATTTAGCCCCTAATAACTACTTCCTATTTCCCAACCTAAAGAAATGGCTAAATGGAAAGAAATTTAGCTCCAGCGATGAAATTATTGCCTCTTTTAAGGGCCATGAAAAATCCTATTTTTTGGAAGGGATACAAAAACTAGACTTACGCCCTAATTCAGTAAGAAGATTTAGGACGTTTTTGTTTGAAAATACTTTTGAGTTCTTGTGTTTGAACTCTCTGAATTATTTTCTTCAAAAAAAGGTTGTTGTCTTTGATAATGAAAAATAAATATATTATTACCATGTTTTTAAAACATAAAAATTAAATTAAAGTATTATAAAAAATTCAACTTTTGGTGGAATTTTTTTTCCTGTGTTTGTTGTAAAAAAAAATTACATTTTTCCATTTTTCCAACGAACAAAACCTGAAATGAATACATTTGATAGTTTGAAAAATATATGAAAAATTATGTGTTGGAAATAATGTTTGGACTAAAATCATAGAGCAAATACAAGAACCTTCTAGCATAGACAATAAATAATAATTGTTTTATAGAATCCCAACTGCGGCTTTTTTTCGTCCATAGACAAGATGATTTAATCGTCGAACAGAATTAGGGCATACGTGTATTGAGTTAAAAGAAGATTATGTTGAAAAATAAATTTTTGCTTTGCAAAAAAAAAACTGTGTTTCAATCAAAAAGTCACGAGCTTACTGATCCGCCCTCGTATATTATTCAAGCGATGAAATTATTGCCTTGATGGCAACCGAACTTTGGCAGAGGACAAGTTAAAATCCTTACCCTTCCTTCATCGAGCGGAAATCTATGGGTTAAAAAATTTTGATACCAAATTTTCGAACTAAGGTACATATCGATGGTCTCAAGTAGAACGGCCCTAAATCGGCCCCTAAGCGTTGCGAATTTTTTTCACTTTGATTAAGTTGAATAGAAAATCAAAAAAATTTCATTTAACTGATGAACAGCTTAGCTATCAAATTGATGTGTGTGATGGCGATTTATTCTTTCCTTTTTCATTTTTATTCTGACATTGTGCGAAGTAAGCAATATGGATGAAAAAGAAGAAGAAATGCCAATGCACAAAATTTGATATACGAGTATGGCCAGTAGAGCAAAAAAAAAACCCCGGAACTCAATTTAACTCTATAAAAATAATTTCTTAATGAAGTTTTTAAAAATTGGTTGAAAAATTGCAGCTTATGCAGTGAACGATCAACTGGTATATGCAACAATGTTTCCAATACACTTCACACAAATACACCTCGTTACAAAAATTTATCGCAATAGTATAAAAAATAACGCTTTTACAAGCAACTGTACATAGCAGTTGTACAACTTCTTAAAGAAAAACATATCGTACTGGGAATGAAACCATTACGTTGAACCAGTTTAATTAATACAACGACAAATTTCATTAATGAAATGAAGCTTTATATTATATTGAAACCTTTCTACTGCTTAATATTTTACATTTCGTAGTATCATTAATGTTGCGAAATAATTTTCATTCGGGTAATGAAAAACTTAAATACATGTTTTTATGAAGAATTCATACAAAAAAATATTTTAAATTGATTAGCTGACATAAGAGAAGATCATAGATAGCATCAAAGAGAAATTGTAATTAATCTAAAGTTGTAGAAATTATAGTTTCTTTCAAACTTTAATGAAATATTTTCGTAACTACAATGAAGAAAACTACTTGCTGTTGGCTAGTAGGTAGTGTGATATCCTTGTAGGCACAGGTTCGAATCCTGCAGACAAGTCAAAGTATTTTTTATATATATAACTATATATATATTTATACATATTCATTTACAAGTTATAACTTTTCAAAAAAATTAAATATTGTTGAATTAATTAGATCAATTAAATAATGTGGAATGAAAACTTCATTAAGCGGTAAGCGCGTTAACTACCACGCGATGAGTTCCAAATTCAAATCTTGGCCGGTGCAGACAATTATATACATACGAACTTTTTTTTTTTGATGCCTGTGCAAATATACACACGTAAGTTAAATAATAAAGAAAATACATACAATGACTACATTAAATTAACGAATAAGAGTCATTAAAACAATGAATTATGTTGTTAGCACAATGAAATGATATCATCAAAAAATTATATGTTACGTCTCAGTCATGAAATAGTTCGTTAAAAAAGGTAATTTTAAGAGCTAAAAAAATAAAAAATAAACTAAAAAGTTTCATTGAAATAATTACATTTTTCATTTAAAATAGAAAATGGACGTTGCTTAGGGCCAATTTCACCAAATTATTTAAATATCAATTCATATTTAAAAATAATTTTTCCATACAAAAATTAATCAAAATTGACATTTAAATATGAATTGATATTTAAATAGAGTTGTTGAAATTGGCCCTTAGTAAAAAACATTTCTTTACATGAATGAAAATAATTCGTTGTGTATATCATATTTTTTCAGCTGATGAAACATTTTTCGTAAGGGGAACAAAACGATGCATTCATTGGTTGAAATAATATGACAAAATCATAAATATAATGTAAAAAATCATTGCATTTTCTCTTAATGAAGTTGTGCATTTTCTATTATGTTTTTACCTTCAAAGTTACAATTATTTGAGACCAACAATATGTAATACGTCCTTAATACATTGTTTCCTGTAATTATGGGAAAGCAATGCGAATCTGGTAATATGAATGTAAAGAACTATGTTATATACTACTTTTATGCGAGCACTATTTGCAAATAAAAATATTTGCAAATAAATTAACTCACTGTTTATACGTCATTATAAATGTATAAATACTTGGTAGCACTTCCATAGAAATGTTACTTATGTTCACAAAAAAATTGTGTAAATGTATAAAATAACAAATAATAATTTGTTTAAATTGTCATTATTTTTTCTACCAATGTTCTTTTGTGCAATATTTACCAATATATTGTTTTCTATTTGCAAACATATCTAAGTGTGGCAACCTCAAGCATTTTATTTGCAAATAGCGCGTTAATCGTGAATAGTTTTCTAAATTAGTGAGTCGCAATAAAAACCAATATGGCAATAATTTGCAGTTTTATTTGCAAGTAAGTCGTGCATATAAACGTAGTAATAGTGTTTTCACACTGAAAGTTAAAGCCTGGTTTTAACGTTAACAGCTGATTTTTCACTCACATTGCAAGTTTGTTAAATTCAGGTTTTAACTCACAGACTGTCGAACAACTTTGCTCAAAAATAAAATAAATCTCCTGCAGAAATTCGTGTATTTGTTGTTGTATTTTTTTCTGCGCTTATTTGACAAACTATTTTGTTTATATGAAAAACTCAGAAATTTCACAATGCTTTCTAAATTGGAAATTATTTTATATTTTGTAAATAAACTTTTTTTAAATTATGGAACTAGTAATACAAAATGAAGAAGTGTTTGGAAATCAAATTATTGTATACTAAAAATACAGAAATACATCACAAAATAAATCTTTTTGATGAGTAAACATCTTAACGCTACAGGGTAAAAATCTTTTGACTTTGATTTCTTTGCTGAGATTTCTTTGCATTGTCAAATCGGTGTGAGCTATGTATGAGTGTATTAGTGTTTGAATGAAGCAATACCAAGCAGAGAAACAAGTCGACCGGCTCGAAGCCGACGGTGCGCCGCCGCCGGTTATTTTTCTGTATATTTCCGTACACCAAAGGTGAAAATGAACCGTAAGACCTACGGACTTGAAACTTGGACACAATGTGTAGACATTTGGCCACTACAACAACAAATACATGAGAGTTAAAAACTAAAGGGTGTTCCAAAACGAGCCACGAAAAATGTTAAAATCCCATGTAATATAAATACAATTGTATGTACATATATACACTTGAAATTTTAAAAGTTAGTGTATTTTTATACAGACTACAACAATTAACACTAAAATTAAAAAATTTAAATCAATGGGTGTTCCATCAGTTAATGCAATTTTGACTTTGTAATTCTGACAACTTGCTGTATCTTGGAAACCGTAGAAGCAAAACTCTTGAAATTTTCAAAAACGGTAAAACTAAAAAATCAAAAAAATATAAAATCGCCAAATATAAAAAAATCGCCAAAAACAAAAAAAATCGCCAAAACTAAAAAAAGCACTTAATTAAAAAAAATCTCTAGGACTAAAATAAATTGCGAAAAACCGGAAAAATCGCCAAAATGAAAAAAATCCTTAAACAAAAAAATCGCCAATATGAAAAACTCGCCAAAATGAAAAAAACCCAAAAAAAACAAAAAAAAATCGCCAAAATGAAAAACTCGTCAAAATGAAAAAAATTCTGAAAATTAAAAAAACCCAAAAAGAGAAAAAAACGCCAAAATTAGAAAAAAACGATAAAACTGAAAAAAAAATCGTTTGAACTAAAAAAACTTAAAAAAGGAATAAAGCTAAATCAAAAAAAAAAAAAAAATGATCAAAACCGAATGTGCGCGAGTCAAAGTCGCACTTTACTGAATTTATTTTAATTGCAATGCGTACACAACAACAAGAACAGCAACAACTAAACGATGAACAAGAGGAATTAAAAATTAAAAAGTAAAAGTAAAGGCATTTACCATAGATGAGCACTGCAGTACCACTAAAGTTTCAGCAAAAACAATAAAAAATGTTTAACAAGTAAATTTTTGCTGATTACTAAAATTTTTTTCTACCATTTTTATAACTTGCCTAAATGATTTGATATATGATGAGGTGCATTGAATTTTCAGTAATCAGTAATGCCCGTATTCATAATGAAATTCTACCAAGTGGCTAAATGTTTTTCATACAAAAGTTTCAAAATTTGAATGAAAAAACTTTGCCACTTGCTACAATTTTATTATGATTACGGCCCTACGATTTTACTGGTAATGCAAATTAAATTTCATTAGCAGTAAAAATTTACTGAATTTTTTCAGTAATCAGTAAATTTACTGCTTACTGCAATTTTGAATGCAGTACATATACATATACTGCAGTGTGCCCATTTACTAACCAAATAAGTTTAATAAAACAAACAAAAACCAACAAATTCATATGTATTTACAATATTGAAAGTTTTGATACTTTTAATTAATTAATTTAAAAAAAGATACTAAAAGCATAAGTACTTCCAACTTAAAAAAAAATTTCATTACTAGATGTTTACACATCTCCTCTGTGATCGGACTCACATTGCTTTTTTTTATCGGCGGATCGATGTCAGTCGTATCGTCTATTTTCACTTCCCAGAGGTCAATGAAAATATTTTCGTTGTTTTCCTTTCAAAAAACTCTATTTTTCTAAAAATTTTTGAATATTGTTGCTGCTAAATCTATTTTAAGTTGAAAATCTTTCAAGCGACATCTATTGTTATTCACTAGCATAAACATTATCAGCTGCTTTCGGTCATTTTAATTTGGCAGCACTTATTTTAGCACAGCGAAAACAAGGTTGTATTTCATAAAACCAACTTAAAACAAATTCTAAAATGGTTTTAAGTTGGTTTTAACAACAACGATTTGTATGGTAAAACCAGATTTTAACACTTCGTTTTAAGGTTTAAATCAACTTTTATTAAAACCATGTCAGTGTGAAAACACTATTACTCAATTTGAAGGATCACGTTGGCTGAAAAGCAAATTATGTGAAGAGGGAGAAACTGAATACTGATGTTCACACTATTCCAATTTAATCCTATCGAACGGTTGCTTTAAATGCGATCTATAAAATAAAATTACATGTCACTTGGTCAACTTTAGCTTCCCAAAAAAAAATAAAAAAATATAACAGATATAAAAAAACTTGCATTATTTCAACCTAAATATTGTAAATGTTATCAATACAAAAATTTACATTGACATGGCGTGAATAAAGATGCCAAAAGTATAGAAAAGGGTCATAAATAAACATTGTAATGTGCGCTTACGTTACACTAATCGACAAAACTTAATTCTACTGTGTTATTTAAAAAACTGCACATACATTTGTTTCTGCCATTTAATATGCATTACAAGAGTTTTCTTTTCTCTGTAGACTAGTGTTATGACAATTTTTTGGTATATGGACAAGTGTTACGAGTACGATTTTTGTGTGTAAAAAATACAGTCATGTCACAACATGATGAGATCGTTTAAAGGTGGGAAATGTTGCCACAATAACGTATGTGTTATGTATGTGGATGTGGGTGTGTATGTGGGTGTGCGTGCATGTGTTTGCACATGTAGTGCGAGCTAATGTCCTTGCAATTTAAACACATTGTTAAACATACGACTACAATAACAATAATGTGTTCAAAGATATCAAAGGCCTAGTTAGTACTCGTATATAGCAAATGTGCAGTATACGCATACAAATGCATACCTGCAACGAACAACAAAAGAAGAAGTTTTGTAGAGACATTCTGACATCAGTAGTTGTAGCTAGTGTCAGTTTTACATTGTATTTCAGACAATGAGCGGTTTATGGGATTGTTTTTCTTCTGTTTGTGTAATGACCTGAACAATGGTCTTTTAAACGTATGCATTTCAATGTGCTTGAGTAGGTAGTGCATGTGTGTGTTTGTGTGTGTGTGTGTGTGTGTGTGTGTGTGTTTGTAGGCATTTGCGTGGGTGTGTGCCAAAGTGAGTTTCCGTGTAGTTGGACCTACATGTTAAAGTAAGTATAAAATTATTCTTTTCTACACTTACCAATATTTTAACGGATCAGGCTGATTATTTTCAAATCCAGTTGCAAGTTTGAGAGACATTTAAATAAAATTTAAATGTCCAAGCTTATGTATTTAAATTCTATTTAAATTTTACAAGCATACATATATCATATCGCTCATTTACTTCAATAGTGTCACAACTCAAAAAAACCAGCCCCCGTATTCTGTAACTCGCTAAAGCTAAAACTAAATTCGATCGATAAATTCTAAAATTCTAAAATTTCGACACAATAAGTTTTTGATCCAATGCCTGATTTAGCAATATATGTACATAAGTTTAAAAGTTGCATTAGTGCCAAAAATCGATAAATCGAATTTATAGATTTTTAGCGATAGAGATTTAGCTTTAGCGAGCTACAGAATACTGGGGCAGTTCTGCTGAAAACGCGTTTTAAGTTTTCAATTTGCATACAACTCAATGAAGACATGAAAAAGTATTTTCCTCTCAGGAGGTGATGATACAAGCTATTTATGTGAAATTTATTTTTTATTTATGTGAATTTACACAATATAAAATAGGAAATGCTGCATTATTCTGCATTATTAACTCAAAAAAATAATTTTTTTAGTTATGACACTGTTGAAGTAAGTGAGCGATATGTTTTTGTGCGTGTGTGTAGTAAAACATGCACATGGACATCATGTGGTCGTATTAAAAAGAATTTCTTTTAATTTTCATAAATATTTATATAACATATCCCAGCAAAAGATTTCAAAAAAGGTAATAGGGTTTGGAATTAAGCATTTTTGCTGGAAGCTCCAAAAAAACCGATTTCAATGCATAGATCTCATAGAAGAAGATAAGAAGTACGTGAAATATAAAATTAAATTTTAATGGGCGTGCCTCCGACCATTTTTTAAATGCAAGATTGTGTGTTTTTCAAAGCTTAGAGTGCATGTTAAGTCTTGTAAAAATCGGTGAAGTAGAACCACTTAAAATAAAATATTAAATTTTAATGGGCGTGACTCCGCCCATTTATTTAAAAGAAGGACTGTGCCTGTTTTAGAGCTCAAGGTGGGTGGTAAGTTTCGTAAAAATCGGTTAAGTAGAACCGCATAAAATAAAATATTAAATTTTAATGGGCGTAACGCCGCCTTTTTTCAACTTTGAAATTTTGTAATTAGAAGAACCGAAATTGTTTTAAAGGTTTCGCAGCAAACAAATAACTAGGATATCATAAAATTATATTTTAAAAAATGTGGGCGTATCTACACCCACTTTTTTTACAATGGCACCAATGGAAAGCTATACCCTCTCAGACAACAAAAAAATGTACAATCGGTCCAAAATGTACTGAGTTATGAATATACATACCTAAAAAAATAGAGATTAACTGCCAGTTTATAGAAGCTATGTAAAAATTCTCGGCTGTCTATTTATAATGAAAACAAAAACAAATTTTGAGTGCTTTGTTTTTGTTTTCAATATAAATAGGCAGACGAGAATTTTCACATGGCTTCTATGAACTGGCAGTAAGTCGGTTAAAAAATAGTTTAATTTGGCATAAAAAAGGTCGAAAAATTAGATAAAAATAGTAGAAGTGCTACGTGAACAAGGACACCACGATAAGCTTTACTTTAGATGCATTAATTTTTATTTGTTAAAGTTTTATTAAAAAACTAAACTTTATCGATTATGTATTTGCTGAATTTTATTTATTCCTCAAACATCAAAAAATTATTTTTTGACTTTTAGTTCTTTTATTACAAAAAAAAACATATAATAGTTATTTTTTTTTTGAGTTTTATTTATTCCTCAGGAAATAAAAACTATTTTTAAATTTTTATTTTTTTGCTTAGGAAATAAAAATTATTTTTTGAGTATTATTTTTTAATTAATGCCCTAATTCAGTAAGAAGATTTAGGGCCATTTTCACAACTTGCCTTTAGCTAAAGGCAGGATTTTGTCTGCCCGATAAATGGCTTTGCATTATTAAACCTGTATATATTATTTTTGCATCCACTAAATATTATTATTATTGATAATAGTAACAATAGACAATTTAATTAGTAAAAACGCAAAGATATTTATCGGGCAGACAAAATCCAACCTTTAACTAAAGGTAAGTTGTGAAAATGGCCCTTAAGACGTTTTTGTTTGAAAATACTTTTGAGTTCTTGTTTTTGAATTCCTCAAATTATTTTCTTCAAAAATGATTATTGTCTTTGAAAATGAAAAATAAAAATATTATTACCATGTTTTTAAAATATAAAAATTAAATGAAAGTATTATACAATATTTTGAAAAATATATGAAAAAATATGTTTTGGATATAATGTCTGGAATAAAATCATAAAGCAAATACACGCACCTTCTAGCAGAGACTATTACTAATAATTGTTTTAAAGAATCACAACTGCGGCTTTTTTCCGTCCATAGACAAGACGGCACAATCGTCGAACAGAATTAGGGCATAAAAGTTATGTTTTGAGTTTTATTTTTTGCTTCAAAAATAAAATTTACTTTTTTAATGTAACTTTTTACCTTAGATTTGTTTGACAGTGGAAACACATGTCGTTAGATTTATTTTGAAACAAATAACCGTAAAATTAGGATGCAGTGTACTTGTTCAAAAATTGAACATTGAACAAAAATAATAAATAGGCATCTTGTGCTACATTTATCTTTCTCTCGCTCTCCCTCTTTCACTCCAACAATTGTTACACGACCAATGTTCAGGAATAAACCAAAAACCGCCCTTTATATGTTGAAGGATATTCCTTACACTTGGTTTTATTTTCAAATGACACATATTCAATTTAAAAGATGCAGTGAAGTTTTTATTTTTTATTAAGAATTAAAAAATCAACATGGTTTCTTAAAGCAGTGAAACTATTTAGATATAGATATACAAACTACTTGTTTTTTTTTTTAATTTATGTGAAATTTTATAATCACTTTACTTTATCAATACATATTTATGTAGTTAAATACTAACTACCTGGCATTCTGTGTTCAAAATGAAGATATCAATCCCATTGCTATTTATGGCCACCATATGTGGTTAATATATGTATGTATATTTGAATTGTTTAAAAATCTTCAGATACACACTTTATGCTCGTATTTAAAAGCAGATGAAAAATTTCATTGAAAGAAAAACCGGTTATCTACACAAAAAAAAGAAATGTAAATGTAATGAAGAAATATGCCACATTTTTTTGTTTCTTTTTTAATTGAAAGATTCATGAGGGCATTAAAATAAATAATAAATACAGTTATGCATAAAATTAATCGTACCAAATAAAAAAAATGTACACAATTTTTAATTATGTACACAATTCCTTTAAATTATGTACACAATTTTTAATTATACACGTTGGCGAACTACCTATGTATATCAAATTGGGAATTATTCGACAGGTATTTTAGTTTCTCTTATGATTTTTCGAATGACCATTTAGGATATTTAGGGCGACTTTTTGGGTTCGAGATTTAGATTAGTTAATTTCTGTAATTAGCTAATCCGAAAATTATCTTAATCTCACATTAATTGAGTTTGATGTTTTTGAGTGGTAGTTTAAACTTCTTACTATGTGTAGTATTACCATACTGAAGAACAAAATAGTGGCAACATTTTCTGTGTAAAAGTCATACATGTTATCAACACACTTTGATTTTTTGTGAGAAGAAGAATAAACTGCCATATTTTATTATTTACAAGTAAAATATTGGTCGTTTTAAAGGAAATAAATCAATAATATAAAATATATATATATTTATTTATGTGTTCTTAAATTATTTTATCATATCATTTTTACAAAAAGTATATGTTGGACAAGTGTATGTTGTCAATATTAATGCATAATTAAACCACCACGATTGGCCGCTTAAACTAGCAAGTAAAACCATATAATCGACTGTCGGAAATTAGGTTAAGATTAAGCTAACTATTTCGCAAATAGTACTGACTTTGGATTACTTTTAAGGTGGAAGTACATAACACGCGTTCAATGTGCTAATGCGATACACGCGGCAGTGAAAAAAGTTGAAATAGTGTGTTTTCATAAGGCAAGTTACATAGAGAAGTTCGTGACGCGCGTACCTCGCAAAAAGTTGAACATTCTACAACTTTCACGCGTTGTATACAAACTGACAGCTAGTGTTGCCAGATTCATAAGCTAAAATACACAAAAATGATTAGAAATTAAATTGTTTATTAAACAATGTATAGAAAAATGCAATAAATATATAAAGAAAACTAAAGCGTAAATGCAAGACAAAAAAATAGCCAGCAAAGGCTTTACATTTTACAACTAAAAAAACCTCAAAAGCGTGTTGTGTAACTTTCCATTTGTATAGCGTTAAACGTTTAACAAGCCAGAAAAGCGTTGCCGCGTAACGCGTAGTATGTACTTCCACCTTTAATGTAATCAACTGACTATTTTAACATTGCGATGTCCTAGGCGGTAGTCAATTGTCTCACTCTGCACTACTTTCAGCTAACTTAAAGTTGACTTTTTTAAATCACCTCGTAGTCACTAAGTTAAAATTTTTTTCCGGGGTTCGAACATATATCATCACACGTTGTGTACTCAACGCGATACCACTCGGCTAAGGTACCATCTAAAACAATAACAGCAAAATGTTAATATAAAACTGAAATGAGTTTCAAAGTAGTTGAGAATAAATTTGTTGGCTCTCATCAAATTTGATTACGTACTCAACTTAAGAACTAATTTTGGGTTTGTTCTGAATGACATTGCAGTTAGATTTTAGTCAGTCTAAGAAAAGTTAACTAAATATAAGTTAACTATTTTTGTGTTCAACAACACATTCTCCGACAGGGTATGTACTGCAAATGTGTGTATAAACAATAAAATAAAAAAAAATCGAAATCAATAAAAAAAATTATTTTTTAATTTAATTTTAATTTTAATTTTTTTTAATTATTACATTGCAAATTAAAAAAAAAGAAAATGTGTGGGATAAAAGCCCTTTTAAACCCAAAAATATTTGTGTAATTTTTTTCAGCGCTCTCTACAGGTTCCGCATTAATTACATGTGGATATAAAGTGCTTTTGAAGCACCTTTAATTGTTTCAGCCCTTAATGAAAAATATCAAATGATATGATATGGATAACTAGATGGGGAACGTGGCAGAAGGCTACACAGAAAAAAAATGATTTGTAAATACAATTAATTTATTTGTTATATCAATTAAATAATTAATTGATTTTGAACCTACAACGATTTTTGTAAATACAATTAACGAAATTGTAAGTTAAAGGAAAATCTTAAAAATATTTTCAATTAAATATATCAACAAATAATTTGTTGAATTTTATTTATTTTTTCAACATTTATTTTTGTTAGATTTCAAAGTTATTTCAATTACAGTTATTGTCATATTAACAATCTGAATTGTTGAATTTTTATATCATATTTGTTATATTAACAAGCTTTTTATACACAATCACAATCCTCGAAACGATTTTTGCTTGTCTGCGAAAAACACTAAATAACTTTGGGAGGAGTTGAACCGGCAACCTCAGGACTAATAAACTAACTCGCTTACCTCTCAGCTGAAGAGCAACACTTTATTAGATAAGCAAATAATGAATACATACAAAACATGATGTCTTGTTTTTTCTATATGTGCGCATTTCGTTATGATATAATTTAACAAATAAATTTGTTGAGTAATTTAATTGACTACAAAAATTTTAATTTGTTATATCAACAATGATGATTGTTAATTTTTAAATTAAATTTTAACAATTTGTTTTGTTGGTTGCATTTCGATGATATTTTTTTCTGTGTATCGGATACTAAATTTCTATTAATAAAATTAAAGATATTTTAAAGTCAAAAAACTTTCCTGATAAATGCATATTTTATTAGTTTTAAATAAATATATTTTTACTGCACATTTTGTGTACATAAAACGTGATTTTAAATGCATGAAAATTCTTTCCCTATGGTTAGGTTAGGTTAGGTTAGCAGGCTGCTGTTAAGGAAGGGGGAAATTTAGAGTCCAGCTCACTTGGGTCCAATACAATGATCCCTTTGTGATACCTGTGTGTTGCAGAGAAGTTAATGAGGAGGGTGACGGCTGCCAGATTTGACGATTTATTGTCATTTTGACGATTTTTGGTGCCGAAAATAGCAAAATGACGATTTGACGATTTTTTTCCCTAAATTTACGATTTTTCAATAGTCCAAATAGGGCAGCTTTTATGAAAAATGTACTGTTAGAATTCATATATGCAGACTTTTTCTTAATAATTAGCGTTAAATAAAAATAGAATATTGTCATTTATAAATTAAAGTTACCCTTCAATTAAAAGAAATTTTATGTATATAGTATACATGCATACAAATCGATTGTCTCAAGTGGAAAGTCCTTAACTCGTACTTTTTACGAAATTGAGTTTTCCAGTGATTCCAATACATGTCACACCGTGACATGTACACCTCGTCACAAAAATGTATTGCAGAAGTGTAAAAAATAACGTTTTTATAAGCAGTTGTATAAAAAAGTTACATTTTGAATATTGCACTTTCTATCATGTTTTACATTCTCTCTTCTTATAATCTCTGTGTAAATTAATATCCTCAAAAAACATAAATGTGAAAGATCAAAGTTCATATCATAAATTTCGGCCATCAAAAGTACTAAGACCAAAACTTGGACCTGCTAACTTGAGAATATTTTTCATAATATTGCCACTGAAGGAAATAAAGTTATGAGCAGTGTTTTCAACTTTGAAATTATAAAACGTACCAAAATGGAGAAAAAAACGCGCCATTCACAAAAAAAGCACCAATCTTAAAAAAAAAATAAAACCAAAAAAACTTAGCAAATTTGTTTATATTCGTTTGTATTACATAGATAATTATTTTTTTTTTTTTAATTTCATAGATTTTGTACAAAACTTTTTAAAGAGATCAACGAGTAATAGAAAGGATTCAAAACTAATAAAAGTTCTTTATTTATCATTTTATTAAAATATTTTTATAAATAGTAACTATTTTATTGAGCTTGAGGTCTTTTTAATAAAAATTAACAGCTTTAATTTATCAATATTTCGACACGCCTTTGTGTGTCTTCAGGTAAAAATTTTTTTGAGGTATTTTTAATAAAAATTAACAGCTTTTATTTATCAATATTTCGACACGCCTTTGTGTGTCCTCTTCAGTTAAAAAATTTTTTGAAAAAAAAAAATTAACAGCTTTTATTTATCAATATTTCGACACGCCTTTGTGTGTCTTCTTCAGGTAAAAAATTTTTTGAAAAAAAATTTTTTTTGAAAAAAAAAAATTTTTACCTGAAGAAGACACACAAAGGCGTGTCGAAATATTGATAAATAAAAGCTGTTAATTTTTATTAAAAAGACCTCAAGCTCAATAAAATAGTTACTATTTTTAAAACAAAAGGTTAAATAAATTTTTGAAAATATTTTTATTTTTTTATCAGAAGTTTAATATGTATATCCATATTATAAATATAACAATAAAAATAAACAGCCTTTTACAATATATGGGTCTTTCTACGTTAAGAGGCACTATCGACGGCTTAATCAAAAAATCATATAACTTGAAAATTTTTCTGAAATATCACACATATTTAATAATAAATAAAGTATACTTTTTTACCAATAAATTGCAATACCTAAATTAGCTTAGTTTAGTCATAACTTCATGTTTACCAAGAAAAAAGTATCCACCCTGTCCCTTTATTAGTTTATTAATGCCGTATCTCCCTGCTTCACCAGATGCCATAGTAGAGACTTTGCGTCCAGGGTAGGTAAGAAAGTGAGATATTACTTCTTTCTTAGTATTTCTCGTATATTATTTATAAACTTCGCCTTAATGTTAGTAATGTATATGGGACTGAAAGTGAACCTGTCGAGTAGCCACTAATGAATTATAGAAAGTCAAATCAGCTTGTATTATCTTCTCAGTCTTGTTTTCAGGCAGTTTCCGAGAAGGCGTGCCAGTTTGTAAACGAACAACCATCAACATACAAGCCGCCAATTTAAAAATGTAAGGTCAGAGGATTTTTTATGCTTTTGACGAAAGTGTTACTGTGAAAGTTCTTATTTAAGTATCTGAAATACCGAAGTATATTTATATACTTTTATATTTATATAAAGTCTTTAATTATTTAATTAGAAAATTTTACTTGTTTTTATGGTTAAACAATTGTCTATATGCATTTCGTTCCCGCTTTTGTAATTCGTCAGTAGACTTCAGAGCATTGATGCTCTATATGTTTTTGTCAACTGTAAAGTAAGTTGGCCTTCATGTTTCTAACCTGTATAGAGTATCTTCGCTGGTCACTTAAAATACCCATAAAAGTAGATCAATTGACTGGCCATTGTTAAACATGCATACAAAATACATTATTAAATACTATTATCTTGGAAAAAAAATTATTATTTTAAGTAATTTTATCATGCCGCCCTTCCTAGTATCAAATGAACTCTTAACGTAGAATGACCCATATGTACATAATTAAAAAAACAACAAAAAAACTAAACAAATTCGTACATACATAGTGTACATATGAAATTTTTCTGGGTCATACCATTTTTGATTCGATATAGTACATTTTGATCAGACTAGTACAACTCTAAATTAAACTGTTGCATAACAAAAAAATTATTTTTGGATTTGTTCCAATGTAATCTACTAAATATCTCGACCAAAGAAATATAAGACTTATACAACTTTCATAATTAAGGGCACATACATATCTTTGCATTCATTTGTACAAGATGGTACATTTTTGTATATTAATTTTATAAATTCGGTTTAAAACTTTTTAAAAAGAGACCAAAAATTAATTATTCCAAATAAATAAAGCTAATATTTTCATCATTATTGTTATCATTGGGCCATAAAACGGATTTCATTTCAAATTGTGATACATATTTTGTAAACATCATTAGTATTAATATTGTAATTAACACTATCAGGAAGTTAGCAAGTTTCACAACAAGAATTTTCTAGTTTTATTCCATTGCTGTCTTAAATTTGCGTTGGTGCCACCAAAAATTAAAAAACGCACCAAAATTTAAAAAAAAGCGCACCACGCACCAACTAAGGAATTTTTCGCACAAAAAATTTCAAAAAGCACCCAAAATGATGCGAAACGCACCAAGTTGACAACGCTGGTTATGAGGGAATTCAAACAATGCGAATGACTTCGTGTATGTTATTCTAATTTTTATGGTTTTGTTTCCTAGTAAATACATTTATAAAATAAACCATATGTATACATGTTAAAATAAGTACATTTTGATTTTTCCGATTTTTCTGACGATTTTTCGAGTATGAAATGACGATTATTTTATATTTTATCGGGATTTCGAAGATTTTTCGATAATTTTATCTGGCAGCCCTGGCGATAGGGAAGGGATAGTGATAGTGAAGTATGAAGATGTAGGAAGAGAGAGAGGAAAGCTTCATTCTTTTACAACTCTGCTTTTTTGCACGATTTTTAATAATGCAGTGTTGCAGTGCCCTCTGGTGTCAAATGAGGCGTATTAAATTTTGAAGCTGTGTTTAGTAGCCATTGGTTATTTTACTTAGCCGATGATTCTGCTACACAAGGAAGGAGGGCGCTTTGATGTTACATTAGGATTAGCATCTGCTGAAGCCGGTGTAGTTTTAGTGACCCAGTGCCTTATGTCTGCATCACTTGAACTTTTCCCACAAACTGATACTAAGGACACTAATTCACATCAGAAAAAATGCGTGTTGTTGTTATTTTAATGACTGTCGGACACCGGGCTCGATCCGAGGAACTTAGGTTTTGTAGTCAACGTGCTAACTACTTCAGTCAACGCTGAAGAATGTATACTAATTTAACCGAGCAAAGCAAGAATTTGAGTTTTTAATATGAATAAAATAAGTTTACGCATGCTTGGTATAAACATATCGATTGGCAGAAACTAAACTACTAACTAAGCTGGACAAAGAAAACAACTCTCGATTTGAGAGTACTTTAATTAATTGCTATTTTATATTGCTCATTTAAGATAATTTTATCGAATGTGCTGCGAACAAATTTGATCAAATAATGTGTATCCCAGCAATAAATTAAAAAAATATTTTTCTCTATATAAGAGCCAAGAAATAGAAGTAGAATTTTACTAAATTTTATTTTCGGCATTTCTTGTTTGCTGGGATACATGTTTTTTTTATTTTTGTTACAAACAGAAAACACATGTTGAATTTTAACGATTTCGTATTTTAAAATACATCTGCAGAGTTTTTATTAAATCATCTGCAGTCGTTCAATTTATTTCTGTGTGCAGTTGTTTTCATTTGTTCTGGTGCAATTGATTTATGGTTTTGCAGCGTAAATTGACAGTCGTTTTTTGTTAATTTTCGACAGATCAAGAAATTATTTTAAAAGCAGAAGAAGTATTCTTTGTAGAAAATTACCGCTTCTGAGAAATTTTAATTTTATATAATCGAATAAATGTAAGGCAATGGCTGACTGTTCACAGTTTATTTGATACACATAATGATAATATTTCTGGGAAAAAAATCTATTTAAAATTCGAAGTTGTAAAGTTTTATTTAAAATAACAATATTAAAACACCTAAGAGCAGTGTTTGCTCGCGAGTTTCGAATTTGAGTTTATCAGAAACATGTGTAAGAAATGAAAACTTTACATTATTTAACATAATATGCATATGTATGTATGTATATAGGCATCAAACATTACACAAACAAGTCATGACATTTACGTCACAACATAATTATATCATGACAAAATAACGTTACGATACGTAATTATGTCATAACCAGGGGGTCTACTGTATAATTCGAATCGAAAGAAAAAGCTTTCGAATTTGTATGTTTATAACATACAAAAAAAAAATACATTCTTGTAATCCTTTAAATGCACTTTTTTTCAAATAAATATTTGTAAAGAGT